>CM050522.1:5962844-6605344 GCA_027563665.1 Antrozous pallidus
GTCGACACAGCGTCAGACTACTGATTTACCTTTTTTTCTCCCATTCTATCATGAAAAAAATTTCAAACATACAGAAAAAGTTGATCATACAACTATCATATGCCCACAACTTACATTCTGTAATTAACAATTTGCTATATATATTTGCTTTTATTACATACTGTACATATCCATCTACCCATCCCGCTTACCTGTTCATCAAATCGTCTTATTTTTTAAGATTTTCAAAGTTGCCAACATCAGTATACTTCATACATACTTCAGTATACACCTATTAACTAGTGTTCAATATTTGCATATGATTTATGGAATTTTTAAGGTAAAATTTATACGAGAAAATGCACGTATTTAAAGTGGGCCTTTTAATGAGTTTTAACAAATGCATACAATTTGCCTTTTAAAGATAATTTCAAATAATGAAAAGTTCAAGAATAATACAAAAATCTCTCATTTGCCCTTAACCCAGATTCATCACTTTTTTATAGTTATGAGTAACTTACATATTTCATATTACCATTACTTCTTAATAATTTTGTATTTCCTAAGAACAAGGCTATTCTCTTATTCAGGAAACTTGACTTTGATACTTTTTAAAATCTAAACTTCAGCTTGTTTTTCAATTTTGACAATTATCCAAGTAATTTTCTTTATAACATCCAGTAATTTGTGAATTATGGATTTAACTTTATTAAGCATTTTATCTTGTTTGCTGTTTTTTGCCTTAAATTCTACTTTGTCTTATATCACAATAACAATTCCTGAATTCTTACTGTTTCAGTTAGCCTGGTCCATCTCTTTATCTTTACTCTTTTTGAATGACTATGTCTTATGTGTATCGTATGAATACAGCTTAGAATAGGATTTTGCTGTATAAGCCAATTTAAAGGTCTTTTCATAAATAGGGGGGTTATTCTATCCATATTTCACAATATGACATATGTTTGGTCTTAACACTGTCACAGTATTTTATATTATAACTAGAGGCCCGGTGCATAAGATTTGTGCATGGGTGGGGTCCCTAAGCCAGTCAGGCAATCAGGGCCGATCAGGGCCTTTGGGCTGCCAGCGGGGCCTTCCTTCGTTGCAAGCCGCCCCCTGGAGGTCAGCACAGATCATAGCAAGTGATTGAACTCCCGGTCTCCCAGTCAAACTTCTGAGTGGCCAATTTGCATATTAGGCTTTTATAAATATAGACTTCAGGGTATATTATATTATATTTGCTATGCTTTTTTCTCCATTTAGTGTGTATGCTATATTAATTTTAAAGTTTCTTTTTCCTATTTAGGAATTTTTATTTAGTTATTGTCTTAATATTTATATACTAGTGGCGGGTGCACAAAATTTGTGCATGGGGGGGTGCCCCTCAGCCAAGCCTGTACCCTGTCCAATCTCAAACCCCTTGGAGATGTTCAACTGCCAGTTTAGGCCACAGGGATGGCAGTCAGACATCCCTCTTACATTCTGGGACCACTGACTCCTCACTGCTCACCTGTCTGCCTGCCTGATCGCCCTTAACCACTTGTGCCTGCCAGCCTGATCACCCCCAACTGCCCTCCCCTGCTGGCCTGATCGCCCCCAAGGCTTTTATTAGTATAGATATGACCCTACACAAAAAATTTCACTAACCTTGATTTACAATATGGGCTTAACGATTGAATCATTGGGGCTAGACACCAAGTTTTCTGTTCTTTGAATAGTGGACTGAATTATTATCTTGCCTTTAAGTTGCCCTGAACATCAAATGAGATAATGACTTCGGAGAGTATAAAAACACCATATAAAGACAACTATCTTTTTCATGTACTGAAAAGGCAATAATGTGGTAAAGTGAAAAACGCTATTTTTATTCTCCCCCTTCCTTCCTTTACAGCCTTTATTTAAATTTTGAAATTTATAAAAATTTCACTCCAGTTTTCATTTCTTTAGACTCAATGTTATTTTGTATTGGCTTCAGGCTTTATATTAGTCACAGAATAGTGGTCAGACAATCACACACTTCACAAAGTGTTCCCCGATATTTCCAGTGCACGCCTGGCATCCTACCATCATCACAACGCTGTTGACCATATCCCCTATTTAAGTGACAACGGGTTCACAGGTTCCCTCCAGTCTTTCTTCTGTGTTCTCGCCCTTCCTTTTCAAAAGTCCTCACTCCTTCCCTCGCTTCTTTACCTGGTGTTTCCATTGGCCCTCGCAGCTCGGCGGAGGCGCCGGGACTCGCTCGCTCCACGCTGAGACCGGGACCCGAGGCGGTCCTGTTGGCTGCGGAGCCGAACTCCGCGGGAGCCTCCGGGCTGCGCGCTCCGCCCTCCTAAGGGGCAGCCGCGGGGCAAACGGAACCCACCTCCCTGCCGGGCTTCCAGGCCTCATCCTGCAGCGCTGCTCCTGGTGGACGCCCCCCCCCCCCTCTTCCCTCTCCACTCCCCGCCCCGCCCCGTCCTGCCCACCCCCTCCGGCAGCCGCCGGGAGGCTTCGCACTCACTGTGCGGGCACATGCCCTGGGCAGGGCGGGCGAGCTGTGGGGCCCCGGCGGGAGCGGGAATCTCCGCCGCTCGATGCCGGCCCGGGGACGGGGCGAGGCCGGCCAGTGCCGGGAGCTCCAGCAACCCGCCACGGGGCGGCGCCCCTCCGCCTCCGCCTCAGGGCTGCGGGTCTGCGCCCCTGCCCGTGGCCTCTCGGTTCCCACTGGGCCCGCCCACGGCAGAAGCTCGCTCTCCACGGGCCAGACACCCCGCTCGGCAGCCCTCGGGCCTCCTGCCGCCTGGCCAGCGGCTTGGCCAAAGCCGTGCCCTCACCCGGAAGCCGCCCCTCCCCTCCGGCGGTCCAAGGACAAAGCCCACATCCCATTCTCTGGATCTCCTCCCGCACCTCCTGTTTCATTCACATCTTGAACCGGCTCGGGTGGGGGCACCCTGCGACCCAGCCACATGGCCTCCGGTGCCGGTAGAGCTGGTCCTCATGGACCTGTGCACCTGTGTGTGGCCGGAGGCCCGGCCCTGCAGCCCCAGGCCCGCCTCAGCTCCCGACTCCGGAGGGGCACCGCGCTCCCATCCCCACCGGGCCCGCCCACCCCAGCCCGGCACGTGCAGCCCGCCACATGGTGGTTAGGATGGAGTAACGGACAATTTGCATATTCCTCCATTATTACATAGGATGGGAGGGCAAAAATAGGCCATAGTTGTGACTATGGGAAACAGAGTTTATTCTTGAATTACTATTTATAAATTATTGTATTATTTTCTATAAAAGCAGCTGTAAACCTACTTTTGCCCTGCCCTGTATTCTAGTTTTCCAGTAGTTTTTTTTCTCACGTAACTTGTTATTATCTGACCCATCCATTCTGACTCTTACTTACCACAATAGGCAGTGATCTTCTTTTGGTTTCCCTGTCTTTGCCCTGTCTCCTCCCATCTTTCAGCTGTATTCTTTCTGTTGTCAAAACGTAATATTTACATGCTTTCTCTACATGTCCCCTTCCCTCCTGTTACTCTTAGCATTACAGTAGACTATGTGTTCACCACCGGTTATTTTGCTGAAGTTCCTCTGTTAACGCTTAGTTGGGTGGAGTTCATTTCCTACCATGTTCTTCAGAACGGGCATGTGCACAGCGCGCCATGGTTTGGACAGCTTAGAGGGACATACGATTCCTGACCAGCACTTTCTTTCCTTGAGTTTCATGAAAAAAGTGGCTTCGTGTGCCACGCCTGATTTTCTTACCTGTAAGTAACTGGAGCTTTTTTCCAGGAGCCTGAGGATTCCGTGTCTTAAAATCTAATAGTTTTACTAGGATATGCCTTGGATATAATTGTCTTATATCAATTTTCAAAGTTACACAGGCCTGTTCTATATGTAGATTAAGTTTGTATTTAATTTTTAGAAAGTTCTCTCAGGTTAGAAATGTAAATATTCATTCTGTTCCAGTATTTTGTTTTCTCCTTTAGGGACCACAGGTATTCATTCTGGGCCCTTTCTGTCTGCCTTCTATCGGAGCCGCTTTCTCTTGGGCCCTTTTCACTCTTCATCTCGTTTTAACGGGACAGCTAGCGTTTGTCTTTCTTCAGTGGCCCTTATTAAATCTTCACTGAAATCTAGTCTCCACTAGAACTTGAAATTTATTTATAATTTCTGAGATAATTGTGTCTTTTTTGTCAATATCTTCCTTGAGTTCATCCAATTCATGTTGCATTTCTTCCTGTTTTGCATCCATCTTTATTCATAGATTTTTTTATATTTATTATTCTAGGGTTTTAAAAAATGTAGATTTGCTTTAGAATACTGAATTCAGTTAGGAGGGTTGTTAAGTTTTCTTCTGTCTTGTGAATGATTTTTTTTTGGGGGGGGGGAGAATTTTTATCAGCTCAAATGCAATATTTAAAATTTTTCTGTTTTCTTTTTACAACCATTTTATAGAATGAACGCTTGATTTTTTTTTCAATTTCTAGGTATTTTGTGGGCAGGGTGCCTAGATAAACAATGCTTTCTTATGCCAATTTATTGACGTGCACGTTCTTTAATGAATGATGCTGTTAACAGTGGTGGCGGGTAGTGGATTGATTGGTGTCATGTTGGGCTGATAAATATTTAACAGCCAGATCTCCAGGAAATCCAAGCAGCCTGATCCGTAGCATTTGCGTTTCTGTGGGGTGTGTGCTCTCTCCATGGTGGTCATCAAACTGCCCGGGTTCACCGAGCACAGAGCCAGGAGGAGATGCTCAGTCCTGTGAGCCGCTATGTCACTGGAGTGTCCTGTTTCTCTTGTGTATTCACATGAGCTTTACTTTCCCCTCCTTGTTCCTTCTCGTCCATGGCAGCATGTTCCACGGCACAGTCCCTCCCTCCGTTGGCTTTTCCATGGAGACAGCAATGCTTCTTTGGGGCTGGCCCCGCCAGTACTGCCCCCCTCGGGCCCTTCCTCTCTAGTTGGCGCTTTAAATTGCTGAGTCCCAGGCACGTGTTCAGCATTTTGACACTAGGAGACTTTTCTGGGCTGTATGCTTCATCTGTATCTTTCACTTCTCTTCCTTATTGTTTAGGGTCACATAAGTCTCCCTCTCTCTACTCTCAGCATCCACAGGCTTACAGTGTGGTGCGATTCTCCTGAGATTTGATGTTTATTTCACTATTTACAGGAGTTGAAAGGTTGTGGGATTCTCTGTAGATTAGTAATGGCAAAGGCATGGCTCACTCGTAGTTTCATTTGTACTCCTTGGTGATTTTATGGTTGGGAAGTCGATGAATAAGGATGTAGAAACATTTGGATTCAAACAGCCGTCATTACCCCCCACACAGGAAGACCCTCCTGGCTTGGCTTGATTATCAAATGCATTGATTACCTCAGTGTCATGTGGATAAAGGATGTAAGCTGCTCAGTTTACCTCACTTCAGGAGATGCTTCCCCCCCTAGGCTAGTGAGGTCTGTGTGCTCCAGGAACGAAAGTCTGGTTTTAATATCCAGTGAGGATGATTACCAGGGTGAGTGGCAAGGGTCATCCTGACAGGGTGGGTCTGTGAGGTTGGTGATTTGGTCCAGCCCAAACCTCAGGTATTCTCAGGTTTGTGTCAGCCTGACCTCAGTGTATACCAATTAGGCAGAAATGCTTGGCGATTGGTGGGAATGGTAGAGGGAGAGGAGGAAAATATGTCAAAATAATGGCAATTTGAAGACATTTTCAACTTTGGTATACAGTAAGGAAGGGCCAGTCCTCAGTGAAAAGGTTCAATATCCTCATGATGCTCAGTATTCACAAATGCATTTAATGTTCATTTGTAATTTAACCTCATCCCAGCATGTCCCACATGTGAAGATTGACCGATCTTTGTGTTTACAAAACCCAGCACAGATCCATGAGTAAAGCTGTTGATTTATTTTTATATTCTACAAGCTATTTTTTGAGTGCCAACATAGTCAAAATCAGTGAGTCAGCGAAGCACATGGGTTACAACATCAGGTCACAACTCCATGTGCTCACACACGAATGTAGTCATTCAGTTATTGAGTCAACAAACATATTTTGACACGAAGTCTAGGAACTGTTCTAAGGATTATGGGAAGAGGAAATGACTCTGACGCAGCCTCTGCCCAGGGCAGCTGGATTCCCAGTTCCATGCTGCCTTTCTGCCTCCAATTCCAATTCTGGACGTACACAGTGTCTACATGACACTCCAGTAATTGAATGAAATGTCGAAAATCCAATTCATTATTCACATGTATACTTTTAGATTTCTGATTTAGACATTGAAGCAACTCACTATTTGTATGTTTCTGTCATTTGGGTGGTAAAGCATCCAAATTTGACTTCATTTGCACTTTTCATTTCTTCTTTATAATGCATTGTAGACAACTAGAGTTGTATAAACCTAGGGGAAATTCAGTTTTCTGACACAGAATGGAATATGTGCCACCAAGTCATAAACACTGACAGAATTTTGAACTTCATCTTAAAGAATTTCTTGTAAACTCTAGTATGTTGTTTGGATGGAAGAGATAACTATGTCTGCAAAAAGATTATAATTTTTAAAATATTTTTATTGACTTTAGAGAGGAAGGGATAGGGAGAGAGATAGAAACATCAATGATGAGAGAGAATCACTGATTGGCTGCCTCCTGCACGCCCCCCCCCCCCCCCCCCCCACACACACACACTGGGGATTGAGCTCGAAACCCAGACATGTGCCCTTGGCCGGAATCAAACCTGGGACCTTTCAGTCCGCAGGCTGACGCTCTATCCATTGAGCCAAACTGGCTAGGGCAAGATTATAATATTTTTAAAGATCTTAGTCCACGATCGCCTTCTGGTAATGGGGGGAAAATAGGCTTCAAACTAACTGGACTTGGAGTAGTTTGGTTTGGTGACAAAATAATCCAGAAGGGAATTCTGACACTGAAAGAGGGTAACACAAATCAGATGTCCATCCAAGGGATGTTTAAATGCATGTCTATATGTAAATACATCCTCTGGCTTCTCGGCGATGCGATGTTCCTTGCAGAGGTTCTCTTGCACAACATGATAGAGGCCACCCTTGGTAAGTGCCTGCTTTGAAGTAATCCATCATGTTTGGCTCCTTAGATCTTGTAATTTTTCTTTGCTCATGATACATTTACCAACATATCCCCTTAATTATACATGCCGCTGCAGACCCTCATTATGCGGCTCCAGCATCCTTTGTTGACTGAGTGAGGGAGATCCCGTTTGATTTCCTAGCTTCATTGAAGTGGAGAAATGCTTCACTACCCTCCTCTTAAATATACAACTACAAAGCTGCCCAGCCTGGGTCGTATAAAAAAGTTTATAGAGAAGCAAGATGATTAAAGCTGGAAGGGTTCCACTGGCTTTCGAAATTTCAGATGATTTTTTAAAACTTCTTTATATTTTCCTCTTTTCCCAGTGCATGTATATTATTTTTTCCAAAACCACGTACACGATCAACATTTATTTTAAACACACACAAAACTGAAAAGAAATATACCCAAATTATACAGTTATGGCAGTGGAAGTAATTTTTCTATTCTTTATACTTTTAGTATTCTCTAAATCTTATTTTTAAAATAAGGACAATTATACACAAAACTAGCCCAGAACTAACAAATAATTATTCTTTTTATAGAAGTCAATAAGCATTATACAGCAGCCTTAAAATTATGATCTCTTAGCTTCTAGATTTCCATTGATTTCATATTCTACTTCAGATAATTCTTGTTAGATGTGAAGATTTAAGACCTTTTCAGCCTTCTCAACTATTTTAATATTTCAACATACCTGACTCTACATCTCTGAAAAACAAACCCCTCTCTTCTTCCCTCTAAAACACTCACACATGCACACACACACACAGGAGTGTCATAGTGGTGATCTCTGGATAGCATAAATATGATTTTGGTTTGTTTTTATTTGTTTTTTGCTTGCCTGCATTTTCTCATTTTTTTCAGTGTTGCTCTATAATAATGAACAAATGTTTTTGTCTTCTAAACAATAAACTGATCATGCAAATGACTGGCGCCCGGAAAAATACATAAAACATTGCTCCCTAATCTTAACCAGCACTTGGTATTATCAGAAGTTTTCATTGCTCGGAATCTGTTGTCCAGAGTGGTGTTAATTTGCATTTCTTGATTATTAATGAGATAGTCATTGATGTATTTGTCTAACTCTGCACAAAATCTACACAGTCCTAAATACTACATTTAAAATAAAAAAAAAAGAAATCTGCCTTAGCTGGTTTGGCTCAATGGATAGAGCATCAGCCTGTGGATGGAAGGGTCCCAGGTTCAATTTCAGTCAAGAGCACATGCCTGGGTTGCAGGGTTAATTCCTAGTAGGGAGTATACAGAAGGTAGCCAATCAATGATTCTCTCTAATTGATGTTTCCTTTAAAAAAAATTATTGATTTCAGAGAGGGAGAAAAAGGGAGAGAGATATAGAAACATCAGTGATGAGATCAGCTTCACTTGATCAGCTGCCTTCTGCATGCCCCATGCTGGACTGAGCCCACAACCCTGGCATGTGTCCTTACCAGGAATCAAATCGTGACGTGACCTCCTGGTTCATAGGTCGGCACTCAACCCCTGAGCAATGCTAGCCGGGCTCATCATTGATGTTTCTATCTCTCCCTCTTCCTTTCTCTCTGAAATTAGTAAAAAATATCTACACTAATAAAAGAGAAAGATGCAAATTGACCATACCTCTGCAACACCCACCATCCAATCAGGAGCGAGTATGCAAATTAACCCAACAAAGATGGATGGTTAGCTTGCATATGCTGGTGCCGAGCAGCCTGGGTCCTAGGCACATCCTTGGGACCCAGGCCTCTCCAAGCCTGAAGGCCAGCACGTAGCCGTGAGTGTCCGGGGTCCCAGGACACCCCCCACCAGGTGTGGCCTATCGGCGCCGGCACCAAGCGACTCAGGTTCCAGGATGAGCAGCTGTGGGCAACAGGCTCAAGGGACTGCAAGATGGGGTGGAAACGTGTGTGCGCTCAAGCCAAGCAGCCCAGGTCCATGTCCCCCAGCCTGGCAGACAAAGTGAACCCGGGGCCACCAGGCTTGGAGGTATGCCCCCAGTGGCCGCTGTGTGCTGTGTCCATGGGATCCACGCCCCCGAGCCCACAGACACAGCTGCTGGGTTTGGAGGCATGCTCCCGACAGCCAGGGACACGCCCCTAGCTCAGTGGACACAACACAGGGGATCCTCTGCACATGAGCTGCAGAGGAAACACCTTTTATTGATTTTTTAACAGAGAAGAGGGGAGAGGGGATAGACTGTCAGAAACATCAATGAGAGAGAAACATCGATCAGCTGCCTCCTGCACACTCCCCACTGGGGATGTGCCCCTAACCAAGGTACATGCCCTTGACCAGAATCGAACCAGGGACCTTTCAGTCTTCAGGCCAATGATCTATCCACTGAGCCAAACCAGTGCAAGCATTAACAACTTTTCTGACAGCTCATTGGCTAAGCTCCCTGTATGCAGCCACTCACAGTGTTCTTGGTAACTTAGGTAATAAAAATCCAAGAAGATGATCTAGGGTTTTTTCCACCACACTCCTGGAGGAAAAAATGAAGGTTTGCTGCTGGAGGGGCTAAGAAATGTCATATCCTGCCCTAGCTGGTTTCTCTCAGTTGATAGAGCCTTCGCCTGCTGACTGCAGGGTCCAGGTTCGATTATGATCAAGGGCATGTATCTAGGTTACAGGGTTCTCCCTGGCCGGGGCCCAGGTCAGGGTTCATGCAGGAGGCAACCAATCAGTGTCCCTCTCACACTGATGTTTCTTTCTGTCTCTCCCTCTCTCTTCCACTCTCTACAAATCAATGGAAACATATCCTCAGGTGAGGAAGAAAAAAAGAAAGAGAGAAAGAGAGAGAGAAAGGTCATACCCTATGAAAGGCACACCTTGAAAATGCCTAAAGAAAGTTGTCATTTTTTCGTGGTGAAGGGACTGGAGTCCATGTTGGTGAAACTACCTGGTGGCTGCCGTGGCCAGCAGTGGCAGCAGCAGTGGGGTAATGGGGCTGGCACCTCCTCCTGATCAGCCCGGTCGCCTCCTGCAGAGGGAGGCCAGACTGCAGCTTGGCCACTCCCTGTGGTGAGCCATCAGTAGGACATCCCCTGAGGACTCCCAGTCAGTGAGAGGGGGAGGCTGGGCTGGGGGACACCCCCCCCAAGTGCACAAATTTCATGCACCAGGCCCCTAGTATATGATAAAATGAAATCTTGATATCTGGTCTAAATCTGCACTATCCTGTACAGTAGCCATTAACTCATGTGTTTATTGGGCTCTTAAAAAGTGGCTAGTTCAGGAGAACCAAGATGGCGGCATAGGTAAAACACCTACCTTGCCGACATACACGGCAAGTTTAAAACTACAACGTAACGAAAGAACAAACACCATCCAGAATCACCAGAAAGCTGGCTGAGTGAAAATTCCACAAATAAAAGTGAAGATAAGACACTGTGACTCAGAGGAGTGGCGGCGGACAGCGTTGAAGATTCGTGCAGAGAGAGGTTTAGAGCGCGCACCAGCGGATAGGGCGGGCGGCTGAAAACCGGCCAGTTTTCTCGAACGGGGAGACAAAGACGTCCCACTGGACTGAATCTCCAGTTCTGGGTGAAGTCCAGGGAACGCACTATCATACGGGGTAAAAACTGGACAGTTGGAGGGCACGCCAAAGCTCGGGTGCTGCAGGGGTCTGCCGGCTTGTGGAGAAGGCGAGATTGTGCGGAGTGCGCGTGAACTTGGGAACAGCGCAGAGAGCACTCCTGACTTGCTCTTTCATTCAGGAAACTGTCAGATTGCATTGTTTTGCAACCCTGGGTGAGACATTGGGTGTGCAGACTCATTTGGGGAGAGTCTGAATTCTCCAGCAGCCGGTGGAGCTCGGCAGTGGCTCTCTCTCAGAGGTCCTGGTGGCACAAAGTTCCTGGGGCCGCACAGGGCAGAGCTGACGCTGTCTGCTTGGCCCGGAGACTCCACCCATCCAACCTGAGCACAGCTGAACTTCACAGACAATTGGCTTGGAGGTCAACCCCTCCAAGTGCTAACAACGATTAACTTGAGCTTAACTTCAGCAAGACGGTGCAACCCATATCCACCTCAGGTAACTGGGGAGGCTGAGCCACTGTCCCTTGTAGGACATCTACCACACAAAGCTAACTGACCAACTCAGGGAAGCAGCCACCATGCAGAGACATGGAAAGAAATCAGATGTGAAAGAAATGGAGGAAAAAAAACCGACTGGACATGGAATTCAAAACCACGGTTATAGGGCTTCTCAAGAGGCTCCTAGAAAAGGTTGAGACCTATAAGGAAATAAGCAAGACCTACAAGGAAATGAACGAGATCCTCAAGGATATGAACGAGAACTGCAAAGAAATGAACAAGACCAAAGTGGAAATGAATGAGTCTTACAAGGAAATGAATGAGACCTACAAGGATATGAAGAAGACTCTCAAGGATATGAAAAAGGAACAACCAGAAATTAAGCATACACTGACTGAAATAAAAAATATTATACAAAGACCTAAAAGTGCCCTGGAGCACCCCAAGAACCAAGTTAAAGATTTGAAATACAAAGAGGTAAAATCCACTCAGCTGAAAAAAGCAAGAAACCAAAAGAATGCAAAAAGTTGAAGATAGTGTAAGGGGCCTCTGGGACAACCTCAAGCATACCAACATCCGAATTATAGGGGTGCCAGATAAAGAGAGAGAGCAAGACAATGGAAACCTATTTGAAGAAATAGTGACCGAAAACGTCCCCCACCTGGTGAAAGAAATTGACTTAGGAGTCCAAGAAGTGCACTGAACCCCAATATATAGGAACCCTAAGAGGACCACACCAAGGCATATCATAATTAAAATGCCAAGAGCAAAAGACAAAGAGAGAATATTAAAAGCAGCAAGAGAAAAACAGTTAGTTACCTATAAGGGAGCACCCATACGATTGTCAGCAGATTTCTCAACAGAAATGATGCAGGCCAGACGGGAGTGGCAAGAAATATTCAAAGTGATGAACAGCAAGAATCTACAACCAAGATTACTCTATCCAGCAAAGCTATCATGCAGAATTGAAGGTCAGATGAAGTGCTTCGCAGATAAGAAAAAGCTAAAGGAGTTCATCACCACCAAACCAATATTATATGAAATGCTGAAAGATATTCTTTAAGAAGAGGAAGAAGAAAAAGATAAAAGTGTAAATTAGGAACAACAAATACACATCTATCAACAAATGAATCTAAAAATCAAAGAATTAATAAGCTGGTGAACAGGATAAACTGGTGAATGTAACAGAATCACGGACATAGAGAGGGAATGGACTGACAATTTTTGGGGAGAAAAGGGATGTGGGAAGTGAAGCAAGAGACTGGACAAAAATCATGCAACTATTGGGGAGGACAATGGAGGAGTGAGGGCGGAGGGTGGGATGGGTACCAGGTGGAGGGAAGCTATAGGGGGGGGAAAAGGAAACAATGTAATTAATAAACTGAACAATAAAGATTTAAAAAATTAAAATTAAAAAACAGTGGCTACTTCAAACTCAGATGTGATTTAAATGTAAAATATATGTCAAAGCCTTAGTACCAAAAAACAATGAAAAATATTTGTTTATAATTGTTATGTTAATTAAATGTTAAAATATATTTTAAACATATTGGATTAAATAAAATACATTATTAAAATTATTCACACCTGTTTCTTTTGACTTTTTTAATGTAGTTAATAGGAAATTTAAAATTACACATATAGCTCATATTTTTGGCTTATGGTATACTTCTATTGAACAACACTTTTTCTAAGCCAACTAGATTTTCTTTTCTTTTTTTAATTTAATAAATCTTTATTGTTCAGATTATTACAATGTTCCTCTTTTATCCTCCTGCCCATATCTCTCCTCCACCCGGTACCCATTCCACCCTCTGCCCTTACCTCCACCCGCCACTGTCCTCATCCATAAGTGTACAATTTTTGTCCAGTCTCTTCCTGCACCCCCCACACCCTTTTCCTCCTAAGAATTGTCAGTCCATTCCCTTTCTATGCCCGATTCTATTATATTCACCAGTTTATTCTGATAATCAGATTTTTAATTCACTTAATTTTTAGATTCACTTGTTGATAGATGTGTATTTATTGTTCATAATTTTTATTTTTACCTTTTTCTTCTTCCACTTCTTAAAGAATACCTTTCAGCATTTCATATAATACTGGTTTGGTGGTGATGAACTCCTTTAGCTTTTTCTTATCTGTGAAGCACTTTATCTGACCTTCAATTCTGAATGATAGCTTTGCTGTAGAGTAATCTTAGTTGTAGGTTCTTGCTATTCATCACTTTGAATATTTCTTGCCACTCCCATCTGGCCTGCATCGTTTCTGTTGAGAAATCCGCCGACAATCATATTGGTGCTCCCTTACAGGTAACTAACTGTTTTTCTCTTGCTGCTTTTAATATTTTCTCTTTGTCTTTTGCTCTTGGCATTTTAATTATGATGTGTCTTGGTGTGGTCCTCTTGGGATTCCTTTTGTTTGGGGTTCTGTGTGCTTCCTGGACTTTTAAGTCTATTTTTTTCACCAGGTAGGGGAAGTTTTTCATCACTATTTCATCAAATTGGTTTTCATTGTCTTGCTCTCTCTCTTTTTCTGGCACCCCTATAATTCGGATGTTGGTATGCTTGAGGTTGTTCCAATTTATCTTCAATTTTTTGGATTCTTTTTGCTTCTTGCTTTTCTGGCTGAGTGGTTTTTGCTTCTTTGTGTTTCAAATCTTTGACTTGATTCTTGTGGTCTCTAGTCTGCTTTTAGGTCTCTGTATAATATTTTTTTATTTCAGTCAGTGTATGCTTAATTTCTAGTTGGTCCTTTTTCATATCCTCCAGGGTCTCATTCATATCCTCAAATGTCTGGTTAAATTTATCAGCCTTTTATAGGAACCTCTTGAAAAACCTTATAACTGTGGTTTTGAACTCTATGTCGAGTTGTTTTTTTCCCCCTCCATTTCTTTCAAATGTGATTTCTCTCCTTGTCTTCACATTTTAGCTGCTTCCCTGAGTTGGTCAGGTAGCTTTGTGTGGTATGTATCCTATAGGGGACAGTAGGTCAGCTTCCCCACTTACCTGAGGTGGATACTCTTGGTTCACCCTTTATGGGCTGCACTGTCTTGTTGTAGTTAAGCCTAGATTGTTGTTTGTATCGCTGGGAGGGGTTGACCTCCAGGCCAATTGGCTGTGAGAATCAGCTGTGTTTATGCTGTGAGAGCCTTTGTGCTCTGCTTGGATGGGGCAGATTCTCTGGGCTGAGCAGTCAACCTTGATTTCCCATCAGCCCCACCCTAAGTGCCTCCTAGGTCTCCGTGCCCTGTGGCAACAGCTGCACGCACCTCTGAGAGAAAGCTGCCTAAGGCTATGACCACTGCCAGACAGTCTAGTTTTTTCCCAAATGAGTCTGGACACCCAAATACTCACCCAGAACTGGAAAACAAAGCAGTCTGACAGTCTTTTTGGTTTTTGTTTTTTCCTCCGGAATGATAGAGCCAGCCATGAGCCCTCTCCATGAGCTCGTGCGCCTCTGCAGCTCCCAAGTTTCAACATGCTTCCTCCTTACAGTCCATTTTGACCCTGTAGGAGTCTGGGTTCCCCAAGACTCGCCTGGAACTGGGGATCAGTGTAGTCTCCCTCCCTGTTTGAGAAAATCAGCCGGGTATTCAGCCATCCACCCTTTCTGCTCGCGTGCGGCTCTGCACCTCTTGTCTCCGAGCGTCTCCACAACTCTGCCCTTTGCAGCTCCTCTGAGTCCCAGTTACCTTTATTCTTTCTTTCTCTTTGCAGAATTTGCACTCAGCCAGCTTTCTGGTGGTTCTGGATGATGTCCGTTTTGTCTTTTAGCTGTAGTTTTGAAATTGTTATGTGGGGCAGCAGTATAGGTGTTTGCCTATGCCACCATCTTGGTTCCTCCTCCATAAGGTCAGATTTTCTACTTTTTCCTAAGTCAAAATTGGTAGCCACATTTTTTTTTTCTAGAAAATACTCCATTTTTTCTAATTTCCAAATGAATTAGTATAAAGTTGCTCATAATATTCTCTTATGACCTTTTTAATGTCGACAGCATCTTACCTAATAATAGACAAACATTAAATTGACCACACCTCTGCTATGCCACCAGCCAATCACGAGTGATATGCAAATTAACCCAACAAAGATGGCAATTAATTTGCATACTCAACCAACCAGTGGTGGGGGTGGGATACTTACATCACCTCCATGGCAATGACTCAGGTGTTCTGCCCCACCCCCGGTCACTCGGGGTCTCTGGCAGCATGGGAAGGAGGGTCTGGAACGGAAAGAGACTGGGCCGGAGTGGAAAGGTGGTGCCGGCAGCCAGGGAAAGGAAAGCCCATTCTAGCACGAATCTTCATGCATTGGGCTTCTAGTCTGTAATAATGTCTCTATTTTCATAAAATTTTTGATTTGGGTTAAAATTTTGTCTTTTTTTTTCTTGTGAGAGATTTCTCAATTACTAATCTTTGTAAAGAAACAACTTTTGACTGTTGGTCTTTATTTTATACTAAAGGTCTAATACACGAAATTCATCAAGAGCAGGCCTTCCTTCCCCTGGCTCTGGCGCTGGTTTCCCTCCTGCCACTGGCAGGCACCCAGGACCCGGGCTTCCCTCACAGCCCGGGCTTCGTCCAGAAGGTCACCTAGAAGGATGTCTGGTCTAATTAGCATATTATGCTTTTATTATTATAGATGTCTGTTTTATATTTCACTAGCTTCTGCTCCTATATTTATTACTTTATCTTAATCTTCTTTATGTTTGTGTTGCTGATTTTTCTCATTTTTGAGACATATACTTCAGTTATTGATTTTTAGACTTCTATTTTGTTTACTGTTTGCTTCTATTTTGGTTCAGTTTCAATATTTTCTCATTTTCATTATTACTTTTTATTTGACCCATACTATATTTAGGAATGTCTCTCATAACTTCTATACAAGTTGAAATGTTTTCTTTTAATTATTGATTTAACTTTTAATAATTGATTTCTAATATAATTTAATTGTGGTTAGGGAATATTATTCTGTAAAATTTGTTGGAACTTGTTTTTATGGTCCACTAGATTGTCAATTTTTATATGTTTGCTTGAAAAGACTATGTACTATGCAAGTGTTGGAGATGGGTCCTATACATAATTTAGGTTGAATTTGTTAATTATATGCAAGTCTTCTATATCCTGAAGTTTTCTTTCAACTGCTGAGAGATTTTAAATTTGCTCCTATGATTATGAGTATGTTTATTTCTTATTTTACTTGTAAATTTTTTATTTAAATATATATTTAGTGATTGTGTGCACAATAGAACCATTCCTGTCTTGAGTACCAAGTTCTCTAGACCAGTAGAACCCAGAATCACAGGTGTAACAAACAAAAATTTGGCAAGTGGCAATAAGTGAAAATTTTGTGAGTGGATGATTAAATGTGATAATGAGCAATATCATGCCCTTCAGCTTCATTAACTCTGGCAATGGGTGAAACCACACCATTGGTCACTGATTCCAGGCATATATTATGCTACATGCCAACCCCACAAGGTGTTATTGACAACACAGTTGGCTCCTCTGTAGGCTATAGGTATGTCTAGTTTTACTGTGCTTTGCAGATATTGCACTTTTTGAAAATTGAAGGTAAGACCCTCTACTAGCAAAAAGTGGCCCAGGTGATGGTCAGCAGTTTATTAGCAATAAAGTAGTTTTTAATTAAGGCACTACATGTTATAGACATATTGCTATTATTGCACACTACATGGACCACTGTATAGTGAAAACATAACTTTTAATTCACTGGGAAACCAAAAAGTGTGTGTGAATTGCTTTGTGATGTTTGCTTTATTGCGGTGGACTGAGACTGGCCCAGAGTATCTCTGAGGTATGCCTGTATTTTGTTATTAAGTCAGATGCTTCTGGCTATGTGGGAAGTGAAATCCATTTTCATTTTTCTATTGCCTTACTTCTTAATGAAGTGAGCTTCTTTGTCAAAAATTCAAAGATGCATCAACATTCACTACCATCTATGAATGGTATTGCTGAAAGAGGCATGGTGGGTAGGGAAAGCAAATTCAAACCCAAAATAACTATTTCTATAGGTTCATCAATTGGAATAAATGTACTACATTTATAGTGGGGGAATGTTGGTAATGAGAAGGCTGTCTATGCTTGTGTGAGGGCAGGCGGTATATGAGAACCCTCTGTACCTTCTGCTCAATTTTGTTGTGAGCCTAAAACTGCTCTAAAAAAGTAATGTCTATTTTTAAAATAAAAATAAATCTATTACATGCCCCGTGGGTGTAATCCATCTGCCTGCCACAGGTGCCTGACTTGTCCTCCCAGACAGGACTCCGGTGCAGGGGTTTGGGGATGGCCACTGCCACTGGCAGGTGGTGCACTGGTGAAGGGAAGTGACGCGGTTTTGCTCACTGGAAGCCTCCTTTTCTTCTACTACGGCCACTTTTTAAAACAGCCCATCGAGTACACAATTTGGAGGTTCTGGAAGGAGGCTAACTACTGTCCGTCATAGGGCGGGTCCTTTGTCCACCTGCATGGCTGCAGTTGCCTGTGTGATACAGGCCTTTGGGGGACCGTGTACCTGGGATATAAATATGCTCACACCCTACCACAAAGAAGACCATTTACAACCTGATTTCCCAAGCCTCCTGGTCATCACCTCCCCCATCATCTTCCTTCCAAGTCCCTGGCCATTTGTCCAAATGAATCGCCATGGCTACAAAACAATAAAGATCCTTACTTCAGACAATCTCATGCTTTCGGGGAAAGTGAACAGTAACCTGTATCAATTAACATTCAGAAAACTGGAGATGTGTTATTTTGTAACCAATATGCTGCTGACTCATTGAGTCCACATTTCCAGAAACCACCTGAGAAAATCATCAGGACCACTTCCGTTTGCACAGGCTGCCCTACTGGCTCCAGGTTCTTGGGCAGGTGTCTTTAAAAATCAGGTTACCCCAATAAGTGTTGTTCTGGAGAGCGGAGAATGGGGGAAGTGGGAGGAGGAGATGGACAATGAAATGCAGCAGAACCTTGAATAGCATTGTTTAGGTCAATGTCAGTGCATCACAGTGTTGATGAGAAGCCATAGGCACTTAGTTCTTGCTTACAGCAATTAGCCCATGGCAACATTGGTTTCCCTATACTAGTATGTGGCTTCGTTTATCTTCCCACAGCCTGTGGACGATGTGAAGTGAGGACTCACTGTAATGTAAGAGACTTTCCCCAAACCGAATGATAATGCTTCCAAATGGAAAAGGCTTTGCACTACAGGTAAGAATTAATTCACACCAAGGCAAACCATTGTGTAATTCAGAACACAACGACTAAAAACGAACCCCAACTATTCCAGAAAATATTTTTTTTACAAGTTCACAATCTAATGCACATAAAGATGCCTCTAGACTTCTCAACAACAACACTGACAACTAAATAATGGAGCAATGCCTCAAAACACCTGAAAGAAAATGATCTCCAATCTAGATGCTACCAATTAAAAATGAGAGTAAAGCAAAGTTCAGACATTCTAGGTTTCAAAAAATGTACCCGCTACACATGCTTTATCATGAGGGAGACACAGAAACAGGAGATTCAACATGGAGCCCTGAATGCATCTCTAGGACTCGGTGAAGGCAGAGCCCAGACGCAGCTGCCAGCCAAGGGCGGCCAGTCCCCCAGAGGCAGTGCAGCTCGCGGGCCGTGGAGAGCGCTCTCCTCCCCCTCCCTCTGCCATCGCACCCCTGCGCATTGCCTGCAAATCACACAGCACATTGCTTCCAAAGCCAAATGACACTGACCGGCATGACTTACCTACAGTTGCTCTGTGACCCAAACGAACACTACACACAACAAAGTGGGTGAATGTTAAAAATATTACGCTGAGTGAAAGAAGCTACCCCCCCAAAAAAAAACCCACTTTTTATGTAAAGTGCTAAAGTTGGCCAAACAAACCTAATCTATTGTGATTAAAATCAGATCAGTGGTGGCCTTGGGAGTGTGTACTGAGAGCGTTCTGGGGGATAACAACATTCTACACCTTACTTAGAATAATTTGTCAAACCTCACTGAGCTATGGAATTAAGATCTGTGCTTATCACCTGAAACGAATACAAAATAATATTGAATATAAACTGTAATTGAAAAAAATTTAAGATCTGTGCATTTTACTGAATGTAAGTGATGCCTCAATAATTTTGACATGTTGTATATGTATGGTATATATACTAATGTGTGTGTGTGTGTGTGTGTGTGTGTGTGTGTGTGTGTGTGTGTTTATAGATCTGTTCTTTGCCTTACCCCTTTCCATTTCTCCAGGGAGAAGACATGAGCAGTAGGCAGTAGGGAATGCCATCCCAGAGGAAGGCAAGGCAATTCCAAGGATGACAGCAGGCTGAGGCTGAAGGAGAACGGGGGTCTGCAGGAGGAAAATCTCCAAGAAGAGAATGGAACCAATCGGTTCCTTCATGAGGAAGCCCGAGGACTCCCCTGGTGGAACGTAGTACTGAAAAATTATTAAAGAGGTAAAAAAGGAAACTAAGCAAAAGAAAAACAAAGGCAACCATTAACTTCAGGAGGGAAAAATAAAGAAAGTAACCTGATCCCAGGACTCTACAATGCTTAGCTGAGGATAATATTTGCACAGGCATACTAATCACAAAATCATTAAATATTAATCCTAAAATTTATGACATAATTATGTTGGGGAACAGGGAAGGAAGGCTGAGGGGATGATTCCCCTGTGAAGTGAGTAGATAAAGCACATGAGTCAAAAGCAGTCAGTAAACACACATTACTTAGAATTATGACCATGCAAATGCCAGAACAATGGCTTAAAGTTGAAACAGTTGCTCTTAGGAAAAAAACGAGGAATATGGAGAGCAGGAACCACTGTGTTTTGGCACAAGCCATTGAACACTGTTGCACCTTATATATATTGCACATGTACTGCTTGATAAAATAAAAATCACTTTAAAATTGTGTGGACTTTGTATTAACAAAGAACATTAGTCTTTTCCAATAATGGAGTTCACCTTTCTAGGGAGATTTCTAGAGCAATTTGAAAAGAATCTGAAGTAATTTGCTAAAGCAGCTTATTAGCCCTAGCCAATGTAGCTCAATGGATAGTGTCGGCCTGAGAACCAAAGGGTTTGGATTCTGTTCAAGGGAACACACCTCGGCTGCAGGGGCTTCCCAGGGCCTGGGCCCTGGTCAGGGCGAGAGGCAACCAATCCATGTGTTTCTTTCACATCAGTATTTCTCTCTGTCTGTGCCTCTCTTCCTGTCTCTCTGAAAAATCAATGGAAAATTATCCTCGGGTAGGGATTTTTTTAGTTAAAAAAATAAATAATAGATTACTAATTCAAGAGGCCCTGTAGGCACACACAACAGATACCACAATTTGTCTTTATGTGTTTACTCATTTTCAGAGGTTCAGAGTAAAAACAAGTAAAGAAAGAAACATTGAAAGCAACGTAGAAGCAAAAAGGAGATGGAACCACTTACTGCCTCGCTGTGAATGGCGCAAGCCATTCCTTAAGCAATTTGCAGACCAGCAAACCTTTTTACCCCTGGAGTCCTAATTATCAGCCAGTCAACTAAACCAATTATTTTCCCAATTCTAAGGTCATCTGCTCTAAAACCCACTCTCAATCTAATAACAGCTTTGAGGGGGGCCTGGAAATGGTTGGCAAGCCTGCTTTGGCATGAATTGCAAAATGCACCCCAATTGCAGCGATAGTACTACCTGAAGATCTTCCGGCCAGCGGCCTGGATTCTGTGAAAGGCCCCGGCTTCCCGTCTTCACACGCTCCACGCCTCCCACCTGCACTGCTGGCTGCGGGGTTTCTGTGCGGCTGCAGCGGCGCCTCCTCCAGACCCAGGTCCCCGCCCGCAGACCCACTGAGCGGGGCTGCCAACCGCTCTCAGTGGAGCCCTCCCTGTGATTTCCTTCTGCTCAAAAGGGCCCCTTTGCCCAAATATACACTCCCTTCCCCAGGACTGCTGCATCCAACGTGTGACCTGGGAGGGCGCACAAGCCCAGCTCTCTGAGGCCACCCCTCAGCCTGTCCCTCACCCACCTGCTGCTCCCCCTCCTCCAGCCTGTCCCTCACCCACCCTGTTGCTCCCCCTCCTCCAGCCTGTCCCTCACCCACCCTGTTGCTCCCCCTCCTCCAGCCTGTCCCTCACCCACCCTGCTGCTCCCAGCTCCTCCAGCCTCTCCCTCACCCACCCTGTTGCTCCAAGCTCCTCCAGCCTCTCCCTCACCCACCTGCTTCTCCCCCTCCTCCAGCCTGTCCCTCACCCACCCTGCTGCTCCCCCTCCTCCAGCCTGTCCCTCACCCACCCTGTTGCTCCCAGCTCCTCCAGCCTCTCCCTCACCCACCCTGTTGCTCCCAGCTCCTCCAGCCTCTCCCTCACCCACCTGCTTCTCCCCCTCCTCCAGCCTGTCCCTCACCCACCCTGCTGCTCCCCCTCCTCCAGCCTGTCCCTCACCCACCCTGCTGCTCCCAGCTCCTCCAGCCTCTCCCCGCCCACCCTGCTTCTCCCCCTCCTCCAGCCTCTCCCTCACCCACCTGCTTCTCCCCCTCGTCCAGCCTGTCCCTCACCCACCCTGCTGCTCCCCCTCCTCCAGCCTGTCCCTCATCCACCTTGCTGCTCCCAGCTCCTCCAGCCTGTCCCTCGCCCACCTGCTTCTCCCCCTCCTCCAGTCTGTCCCTCACCCACCCTGCTGCTCCCCCTCCTCCAGCCTGTCCCTCACCCACCCTGCTGCTACCCCTCCTCCAGCCTGACCCTCATCCACCTTGCTGCTCCCAGTTCCTCCAGCCTCTCCCTCACCCACCTGCTTCTCCCCCTCCTCCAGCCTGTCCCTCACCCACCTTGCTGCTCTCAGCTCCTCCAGCCTCTCCCTCACCCACCTGCTTCTCCCCCTCCTCCAACCTCTCCCTCACCCACCCTGCTTCTCCCCCTCCTCCAGCCTCTCCCTCACCCACCTTGCTGCTCCCAGCTCCTCCAGCCTCTCCCTCACCCATCCTGCTGCTCCCAGCTCCTCCAGCCTCTCCCTCACCCATCCTGCTGCTCCCAGCTCCTCCAGCCTCTCCCTCACCCATCCTGCTGCTCCCAGCTCCTCCAGCCTCTCCCTCACCCTGCTGCTCCCCCTCCTCCAGCCTCTCCCTCACCCTGCTGCTCCCAGCTCCTCCAACCTCTCTCTCACCCACCCTGCTGCTCCCAGCTCCTCCAGCCTCTCCCTCACCCACCCTGCTACTCCCAGCTCCTCCAGCCTCTCCCTCACCCTGCTGCTCCCAGCTCCTCCAGCCTCTCCCTCACCCTGTTGCTCCCAGCTCCTCCAGCCTCTCCCTCACCCACCCTGCTGCTCCCCCTCCTCCAGCCTGTCCCTCACCCACCTGCTGCTCCCAGCTCCTCCAGCCAGTCCCTCACCCACCTTGCTGCTCCCAGCTCCTCCAGCCTCTCCCTCACCCACCTGCTGCTCCCAGCTCCTTCAGCCTCTCCCTCACCCATCCTGCTGCTCCCAGCTCCTCCAGCCAGTCCCTCACCCACCTTGCTGCTCCCAGCTCCTCCAGCCTCTCCCTCACCCACCTGCTGCTCCCAGCTCCTCCAGCCTCTCCCTCACCCATCCTGTTGCTCCCAGCTCCTCCAGCCTCTCCCTCACCCATCCTGTTGCTCCCAGCTCCTCCAGCCTCTCCCTCACCCATCCTGTTGCTCCCAGCTCCTCCAGCCTCTCCCTCACCCACCTTGTTGCTCCCAGCTCCTCCAACCTCTCCTCCAGCCTCTCCCTCACCCTGCTGCTCCCAGCTCCTCCAGCCTCTCCCTCACCCACCTGCTTCTCCCCCTCCTCCAGCCTGTCCCTCACCCACCCTGCTGCTCCCCCTCCTCCAGCCTCTCCCTCATCCACCTTGCTGCTCCCAGCTCCTCCAGCCTGTCCCTCACCCACCTGCTTCTCCCCCTCCTCCAGTCTGTCCCTCACCCACCCTGCTGCTACCCCTCCTCCAGCCTGTCCCTCACACACCCTGCTGCTACCCCTCCTCCAGCCTGACCCTCATCCACCTTGCTGCTCCCAGCTCCTCCAGCCTCTCCCTCACCCACCTGCTTCTCCCCCTCCTCCAGCCTGTCCCTCACCCACCTTGCTGCTCCCAGCTCCTCCAGCCTCTCCCTCACCCACCCTGTTGCTCCCAGCTCCTCCAACCTCTCCCTCACCCACCTGCTTCTCCCAGCTCTTCCAGCTTCTCCCTCACCCTGCTGCTCCCAGCTCCTCCAGCCTCTCCCTCACCCATCCTGCTGCTCCCAGCTCCTCCAGCCTCTCCCTCACCCACCCTGCTGCTCCCAGCTCCTCCAGCCTCTCCCTCACCCACCCTGCTGCTCCCAGCTCCTCCAGCCTCTCCCTCACCCACCTTGCTGCTCCCAGCTCCTCCAGCCTCTCCCTTACCCATTCTGCTGCTCCCAGCTCCTCCAGCCTCTCCCTCACCCATCCTGCTGCTCCCAGCTCCTCCAGCCTCTCCCTCACCCATCCTGCTGCTCCCAGCTCCTACAGCCTCTCCCTCACCCTGCTGCTCACAGCTCCTCCAGCCTCTCCCTCACCCTGCTGCTCCCAGCTCCTCCAACCTCTCCCTCACCCACCCTGCTGCTCCCAGCTCCTCCAGCCTCTCCCTCACCCACCCTGCTGCTCCCAGCTCCTCCAGCCTCTCCCTCACCCTGCTGCTCCCAGCTCCTCCAGCCTCTCCCTCACCCTGTTGCTCCCAGCTCCTCCAGCCTCTCCCTCACCCACCCTGCTGCTCCCAGCTCCTCCAGCCTCTCCCTCACCCACCCTGCTGCTCCCAGCTCCTCCAGCCTCTCCCTCACCCATCCTGCTGCTCCCAGCTCCTCCAGCCTCTCCCTCACCCTGCTGCTCCCAGCTCCTCCAGCCTCTCCCTCACCCTGTTGCTCCCAGCTCCTCCAGCCTCTCCCTCACCCACCCTGCTGCTCCCAGCTCCTCCAGCCTCTCCCTCACCCACCCTGCTGCTCCCAGCTCCTCCAGCCTCTCCCTCACCCATCCTGCTGCTCCCAGCTCCTCCAGCCTCTCCCTCACCCACCTGCTGCTCCCAGCTCCTCCAGCCTCTCCCTCACCCTGCTGCTCCCAGCTCCTCCAGCCTCTCCCTCACCCACCTGCTGCTCCCAGCTCCTCCAGCCTCTCCCTCACCCACCCTGCTGCTCCCAGCTCCTCCAGCCTCTCCCTCACCCACCTGCTTCTCCCCCTCCTCCAGCCTCTCCCTCACCCACCTGCTGCTCCCAGCTCCTCCAGCCTCTCCCTCACCCACCTGCTTCTCCCAGCTCCTCCAGCCTGTCCCTCACCCACCCTGCTGCTCCCCCTCCTCCAGCCTGTCCCTCACCCACCTGCTGCTCCCAGCTCCTCCAGCCTCTCCCTCACCCACCTGCTGCTCCCAGCTCCTCCAGCCTGTCCCTCACCCACCCTGCTGCTCCCCCTCCTCCAGCCTGTCCCTCACCCACCTGCTGCTCCCAGCTCCTCCAGCCTCTCCCTCACCCACCTGCTGCTCCCAGCTCCTTCAGCCTCTCCCTCACCCATCCTGCTGCTCCCAGCTCCTCCAGCCTGTCCCTCACCCACCTTGCTGCTCCCAGCTCCTCCAGCCTCTCCCTGACCCACCTGCTGCTCCCAGCTCCTCCAGCCTCTCCCTCACCCATCCTGTTGCTCCCAGCTCCTCCAGCCTCTCCCTCACCCATCCTGTTGCTCCCAGCTCCTCCAGCCTCTCCCTCACCCATCCTGTTGCTCCCAGCTCCTCCAGCCTCTCCCTCACCCACCTTGTTGCTCCCAGCTCCTCCAACCTCTCCTCCAGCCTCTCCCTCACCCTGCTGCTCCCAGCTCCTCCAGCCTCTCCCTCACCCACCTGCTTCTCCCCCTCCTCCAGCCTGTCCCTCACCCACCTGCTTCTCCCCCTCCTCCAGTCTGTCCCTCACCCACCCTGCTGCTACCCCTCCTCCAGCCTGTCCCTCACCCACCCTGCTGCTACCCCTCCTCCAGCCTGACCCTCATCCACCTTGCTGCTCCCAGCTCCTCCAGCCTCTCCCTCACCCACCTGCTTCTCCCCCTCCTCCAGCCTGTCCCTCACCCACCTTGCTGCTCCCAGCTCCTCCAGCCTCTCCCTCACCCACCCTGTTGCTCCCAGCTCCTCCAACCTCTCCCTCACCCACCTGCTTCTCCCAGCTCTTCCAGCTTCTCCCTCACCCTGCTGCTCCCAGCTCCTCCAGCCTCTCCCTCACCCATCCTGCTGCTCCCAGCTCCTCCAGCCTCTCCCTCACCCACCCTGCTGCTCCCAGCTCCTCCAGCCTCTCCCTCACCCACCCTGCTGCTCCCAGCTCCTCCAGCCTCTCCCTCACCCACCTTGCTGCTCCCAGCTCCTCCAGCCTCTCCCTTACCCATTCTGCTGCTCCCAGCTCCTCCAGCCTCTCCCTCACCCATCCTGCTGCTCCCAGCTCCTCCAGCCTCTCCCTCACCCATCCTGCTGCTCCCAGCTCCTACAGCCTCTCCCTCACCCTGCTGCTCCCAGCTCCTCCAACCTCTCCCTCACCCACCCTGCTGCTCCCAGCTCCTCCAGCCTCTCCCTCACCCACCCTGCTGCTCCCAGCTCCTCCAGCCTCTCCCTCACCCTGCTGCTCCCAGCTCCTCCAGCCTCTCCCTCACCCTGTTGCTCCCAGCTCCTCCAGCCTCTCCCTCACCCACCCTGCTGCTCCCAGCTCCTCCAGCCTCTCCCTCACCCACCCTGCTGCTCCCAGCTCCTCCAGCCTCTCCCTCATCCTGTTGCTCCCAGCTCCTCCAGCCTCTCCCTCACCCACCCTGCTGCTCCCAGCTCCTCCAGCCTCTCCCTCACCCTGCTGCTCCCAGCTCCTCCAGCCTCTCCCTCACCCTGTTGCTCCCAGCTCCTCCAGCCTCTCCCTCACCCACCCTGCTGCTCCCAGCTCCTCCAGCCTCTCCCTCACCCACCCTGCTGCTCCCAGCTCCTCCAGCCTCTCCCTCACCCTGCTGCTCCCAGCTCCTCCAGCCTGTCCCTCACCCACCCTGCTGCTCCCAGCTCCTCCAGCCTGACCCTCATCCACCTTGCTGCTCCCAGCTCCTCCAGCCTCTCCCTCACCCACCTGCTTCTCCCCCTCCTCCAGCCTGTCCCTCACCCACCTTGCTGCTCCCAGCTCCTCCAGCCTGTCCCTCACCCACCTGCTTCTCCCCCTCCTCCAGGCTGTCCCTCACCCACCCTGCTGCTCCCCCTCCTCCAGCCTGTCCCTCACCCACCTGCTGCTCCCAGCTCCTCCAGCCTCTCCCTCACCCATCCTGCTGCTCCCAGCTCCTCCAGCCTGTCCCTCACCCACCTTGCTGCTCCCAGCTCCTCCAGCCTCTCCCTTACCCACCTGCTGCTCCCAGCTCCTCCAGCCTCTCCCTCACCCATCCTGCTGCTCCCAGCTCCTCCAGCCTGTCCCTCACCCACCTTGCTGCTCCCAGCTCCTCCAGCCTCTCCCTCACCCACCTGCTGCTCCCAGCTCCTCCAGCCTCTCCCTCACCCATCCTGTTGCTCCCAGCTCCTCCAGCCTCTCCCTCACCCATCCTGTTGCTCCCAGCACCTCCAGCCTCTCCCTCACCCACCTTGTTGCTCCCAGCTCCTCCAACCTCTCCTCCAGCCTCTCCCTCACCCTGCTGCTCCCAGCTCCTCCAGCCTCTCCCTCACCCACCTGCTTCTCCCCCTCCTCCAGCCTGTCCCTCACCCACCCTGCTGCTCCCCCTCCTCCAGCCTGTCCCTCATCCACCTTGCTGCTCCCAGCTCCTCCAGCCTGTCCCTCACCCACCTGTTTCTCCCCCTCCTCCAGTCTGTCCCTCACCCACCCTGCTGCTCCCCCTCCTCCAGCCTGTCCCTCATCCACCTTGCTGCTCCCAGCTCCTCCAGCCTCTCCCTCACCCACCTGCTTCTCCCCCTCCTCCAGCCTGTCCCTCACCCACCTTGCTGCTCCCAGCTCCTCCAGCCTCTCCCTCACCCACCCTGTTGCTCCCAGCTCCTCCAACCTCTCCCTCACCCACCTGCTTCTCCCCCTCCTCCAACCTCTCCCACACCCACCCTGCTTCTCCCCCTCCTCCAACCTCTCCCTTACCCACCTGCTTCTCCCAGCTCTTCCAGCTTCTCCCTCACCCTGCTGCTCCCAGCTCCTCCAGCCTCTCCCTCACCCATCCTGCTGCTCCCAGCTCCTCCAGCCTCTCCCTCACCCACCCTGCTGCTCCCAGCTCCTCCAGCCTCTCCCTCACCCACCCTGCTGCTCCCAGCTCCTCCAGCCTCTCCCTCACCCACCTTGCTGCTCCCAGCTCCTCCAGCCTCTCCCTCACCCATCCTGCTGCTCCCAGCTCCTCCAGCCTCTCCCTCACCCATCCTGCTGCTCCCAGCTCCTCCAGCCTCTCCCTCACCCATCCTGCTGCTCCCAGCTCCTCCAGCCTCTCCCTCACCCTGCTGCTCCCAGCTCCTCCAGCCTCTCCCTCACCCTGCTGCTCCCAGCTCCTCCAACCTCTCCCTCACCCACCCTGCTGCTCCCAGCTCCTCCAGCCTCTCCCTCACCCACCCTGTTGCTCCCAGCTCCTCCAGCCTCTCCCTCACCCTGCTGCTCCCAGCTCCTCCAGCCTCTCCCTCACCCTGTTGCTCCCAGCTCCTCCAGCCTCTCCCTCACCCACCCTGCTGCTCCCAGCTCCTCCAGCCTCTCCCTCACCCTGCTGCTCCCAGCTCCTCCAGCCTGTCCCTCACCCACCCTGCTGTTACCCCTCCTCCAGCCTGACCCTCATCCACCTTGCTGCTCCCAGCTCCTCCAGCCTCTCCCTCACCCACCTGCTTCTCCCCCTCCTCCAGGCTGTCCCTCACCCACCCTGCTGCTCCCCCTCCTCCAGCCTGTCCCTCACCCACCCTGCTGCTACCCCTCCTCCAGCCTGTCCCTCACCCATCTTGCTGCTCCCAGCTCCTCCAGCCTCTCCCTCACCCACCTGCTTCTCCCCCTCCTCCAACCTCTCCCTCACTCACCCTGTTGCTCCCAGTTCCTCCAGCCTCTCCCTCACCCACCCTGTTGCTCCCAGCTCCTCCAACCTCTCCCTCACCCACCTTGCTGCTCCCAGCTCCTCCAGCCTCTCCCTCACCCTGCTGCTCCCAGCTCCTCCAACCTCTCCCTCACCCACCTTGCTGTTCCCAGCTCCTCCAGCCTGTCCCTCACCCACCTTGCTGCTCCCAGCTCCTCCAGCCTCTCCCTCACCCACCTGCTGCTCCCAGCTCCTCCAGCCTCTCCCTCACCCATCCTGCTGCTCCCAGCTCCTCCAGACTGTCCCTCACCCACCTTGCTGCTCCCAGCTACTCCAGCCTCTCCCTCACCCACCTGCTTCTCCCCCTCCTCCAACCTCTCCCTCACTCACCCTGTTGCTCCCAGCTCCTCCAGCCTCTCCCTCACCCACCCTGTTGCTCCCAGCTCCTCCAACCTCTCCCTCACCCACCTTGCTTCTCCCAGCTCCTCCAGCCTCTCCCTCACCCTGCTGCTCCCAGCTCCTCCAACCTCTCCCTCACCCACCTTGCTGCTCCCAGCTCCTCCAGCCTGTCCCTCACCCACCTTGCTGCTCCCAGCTCCTCCAGCCTCTCCCTCACCCACCTGCTGCTCCCAGCTCCTCCAGCCTGTCCCTCACCCACCCTGCTGCTCCCAGCTCCTCCAGCCTCTCCCTCACCCATCCTGCTGCTCCCAGCTCCTCCAACCTCTCCCTCACCCACCTTGCTGCTCCCAGCTCCTCCAGCCTCTCCCTCACCCATCCTGTTGCTCCCAGCTCCTCCAGCCTCTCCCTCACCCATCCTGTTGCTCCCAGCTCCTCCAGCCTCTCCCTCACCCATCCTGTTGCTCCCAGCTCCTCCAACCTCTCCTCCAGCCTCTCCCTCACCCTGCTGCTCCCAGCTCCTCCAGCCTCTCCCTCACCCACCCTGCTGCTCCCAGCTCCTCCAGCCTGTCCCTCACCCACCCTGCTGCTCCCAGCTCCTCCAGCCTCTCCCTCACCCATCCTGCTGCTCCCAGCTCCTCCAACCTCTCCCTCACCCACCTTGCTGCTCCCAGCTCCTCCAGCCTCTCCCTCACCCATCCTGTTGCTCCCAGCTCCTCCAGCCTCTCCCTCACCCATCCTGTTGCTCCCAGCTCCTCCAGCCTCTCCCTCACCCACCCTGTTGCTCCCAGCTCCTCCAACCTCTCCTCCAGCCTCTCCCTCACCCTGCTGCTCCCAGCTCCTCCAGCCTCTCCCTCACCCACCCTGCTGCTCCCAGCTCCTCCAGCCTCTCCCTCACCCACCCTGCTGCTCCCAGCTCCTCCAGCCTCTCCCTCACCCATCCTGCTGCTCCCAGCTCCTCCAACCTCTCCCTCACCCACCTTGCTGCTCCCAGCTCCTCCAGCCTCTTCCTCACCCATCCTGCTGCTCCCAGCTCCTCAGGCATCGGATCCTGAGACTCCCAGTAGAACCCCAGGATTCAAACCCCCTCAGATCCCCCCAGGGAACAAATTCTGATTTCAGCTTTTGATCTCCGCCGTCACGCTGAGCGGGGAGGGGGGGGGGGGGGGGGGGGGGGGGGATATTCCGGTGTTTAAGGTCCCGGCCTGGCGACAGCAGTTCTCTCTGCAAAGATGGAAGCAGCTTGAAGCCGGACTCCGTCCTGAGGCTGAGGCTGGGGCGCCCATTGCGCCTCCAGCACAGGCTGCTGTCCTACTATGCTGGCTGCGGGCCTGCCGGAGAGTGGCGGCCCCGGCCCCGGCCCCGGCCCCGGGGAAGAGGCCGCTGCTTTCAACGAACCAGGAAACCCCGACGGGGAGCCCAAGGCGCCCCCGCTGCCCTGGGGGCTGGAGGGGTGTCAGGGGAGTGTCCCCGCCGCGCTCCGCTGGGGACGAGCTGGCGGAGCAGGTTCCGGTCCAGCGGAAAGGCGGGTCTCTGCCCCCACCCCACCCGCCCGCAGCCCGCGGCTCCGGGGGCAGCTCCGCCCGCGGCTGGGCCTCCCTCCCGGCCCCGGCCCCACCACACGGAGCGCGGTGCCGCCCGGCCTCCCCGGGGCACGCCGCGCTTCCTCCCGCAGCTCGGGCGTCTGCGGCTCCGAGATTCAACGTGCCCAGTTGTTTCTGCCGGGGGCCCTTACGGACGCCGGTGCCTGGTCCCCGGGTGGGTGAGGGAAGGCCAGGCTCTCCAGCCCTCCGTCGGCGACCGCAGGGAACGGCGCGCTCTGACCCGGCGCCCCGGACACGGCACATGCTGGCCGGTCTCCCCGAAAACCGGCCGGCGCCGCGCGGGGAGGCTGCGGGGCGGGGAGGGCGTGCTTTGTGGGTTTTTTTGTTTTTTGTTTTTCTAAGGAGAGAGTTCCCCCTCCTCCAAACCGCGACGCCCTCATTGTCATCTGCCTGCAAATGAACTCGGTCCCATTCGCTTTCTGAGAGCCGGGCCTCTCCCTCCTCCTCCGCCCGCCCCGCCTGGTGAGGCAGCCGAAAACGCTTTCATATGTGTTCTTAGTCCCTCTGTTCTGCTTTCCTAAACCCCCGTTTTCAAGAATCGTCCTTTCTTTAAGAAGCGCCCATTTTCAATGTGGTGGGACACTGGTTGAGGTGCTCAGCCCTTTCCTCCTGATAAAGTTTCCCTTCAGCCCTGGAGGTGAAGCAGGAGGAGGACGGGCCGGGAGGGGATGGGAGTGGGGGTAGGGGGACGGGGCGGGGGGCTGCGGGGGAGCCGCGTTCACGTGGGGCGCCTGTGAAGTGGCCCCTCGGCTGGGTGAGAGGGTGAGGAATGCCCCATGCACAGAAGTGGGGCCTGAGTGCGTTGGGATGAAAATGCTCAGTGCAGGGTGGTCTACTTAAAACTGCCCGTATGACGCAACACAACTTGAAAAGGAAACGTTTTCAGATGAGTCACTTATTTAACAATAATAATTAGCCTGTGGGAATCTTGCTGAGAACACCCAGCAGAAGAATATTTTATTGATTCCTTAAGAATTTCCACACTGTGGCTGGGGCCTCAATCAAAGCTACTTATTAAAAACTGACGTCAGTTTTATTTGTAGGAGAGAGTAGGTGAGATTAAGTTACAACAGTTTAAGAAGAAAGGACCTCCTTTAAAGGACTTCAAATCAGATCAGTAGGACATAGTTGTTCAAAAGGTCAATAAAACGTTGGGATGCATTAACACACGCATAATCTCTCAAAGGAGGTGAGTATCCCCTTGCCCTCTTCGATGGTCAGTCCATATTTGGAGTATTTTTTTCAGTTTCAGGTGATGAATTTTAAAATAAACATTAACAAGCCATCCAAGATAATGAAAGATCTGGAAATCACAAAAACATAATTGTACCTAGATTAGCCAGGAGAACAGGGTCTTGGGTTACATAGAATTGGAAGTTACTGAACCTTGCCTCTATTTTCATCCATAAAAATGAGATAATAATAACCCCCATACCATGGGGTTATTCTGTGGATTAAATAAAATCTTTCATGCATTCCTTGTGGCACAATGCCCGGCCCATAGCATGTGCTCAATAAATATCAGGTGTCATCATTAACACTGACAACAGCAATAGTCACTATGATATTACCTTATAGTTGCGTGGCATTCTCAGTTCGTAAATTGACTTTATATCATTCCGTTTCTAACGTGCCCATGTAATGTGAGTTAGGCATTATTCTTTTCAGTTTCAGAAGAAGAAACCTCATGTGCCCCAAGGAGCCCATTCTTGGATGCTCAGCTGCTGAGCACCCATCTGCTCTGCCCCCACCAAACAGCCCTCAGCCCAGGGAGCATCTTGGCAGCCAGCAGCTGACGGGCAGCACCCTGCTCCTGAGGAGAGGGCTGTGGGCAGCCCCAGAGGCACCGTTCCTGACAATAGACCTGGCCAATTCTTGAAATCACACAGCTTTGGTCAACGCGATCTTGTTGGGTTACACCCTAAGTGACCACAAGGGCATTGGACATTGCTGTCAGGCTCATTGTCTTGAGAGAGCAGGCCCCCAAGCCAGCAGCAGTAGAGGTGTGAGCAGTGATTTAGCTGCTGTGCACACCAGTTTCCCCAGCAGACAATCCTTCCAGGATCAGGCAGTTCCTGGATGAAATGTGCGAGCACACCAAAGTCCTTTGAAAAGACTAGAAAGCACCCACAGCAGCATTGTTCACCATATTTCAAAGCAGATGATAACTAGCATTTAAGTATTAAAATGCTCTAGGTCAAGGCTGCATCAACAGGAGCGGACTTGTGTGAGAGTCACTGGGCAGATCTTCATAATTAGACATTCATAAATGGCATCACTATTTGGCTCAGCGACTTAACTTGGAGTGGAGGGTCCTGCCTATCCCATGAGCCCAGAGCCTTCCAACATGGCAGCCTGGCCCCCTCAGTCCTGCCTTGGCTACTCACTCAAGGCCCTGGTCCACCCCCCCCCCCACCCCCTGTTTGGGGGATCTCTGAACTGCTCTGGTGTTCTGGTCTTTCACCCATCAGGCCTTTTCCACTCCTGTCTCCGTCGCCCTCTCACTTCCGGTCATTCTTCCGGCACAAACCCTGGCCCCCAGAAACTCTCACTCAGGTCAGTCCCAGGCCCTAAGAAAGGGGACAGAGGCGTTCAAACATGCTCTCCACCTTTCACCTCCATCTTAGAAGGCACTTCAAGGTCATGACATCTCTGAGGTCTGACCCTTAAAATGAGGTCTAAGGAAAAGCTCGTGACATTGGTCTTGGCAACAATTTCATAAATGTGACACCAAAAGCATAGGTAACAAAAGCAAAAATAAACAAGTGGAACTGCATTAAACCCAAAAGCTTCTGCAGCCCTGGCCGTATGGCTCAGTTGGTGGAGCATCATCCTGTACACCGAAAGGATGCAGGTTCGATCTTCAGTCAGGGCACATACAGAAGACAACCAAGTGATTTTCTCTCTGACATCAGGGTTTCTCTTTCATTCTCTTTCTCTCTCCCTCTGACTCTGTCACTCTCTCTCTTCCTCTCCCTCCCCTTCCCTCTCTCTAAAATTAATAAGCATATCCTCAGGTGATGATTTAAAAATAAATCTTCTGCACAGCAAGAAAACCATCAGGCCGAACCCGGTTTGGCTCAGTGGATAGAGCGTCGGCCTGCGGACTGGAAGGTCCCAGGTTCGATTCCGGTCAAGGGCATGTACCTTGGTTGTGGCCACATCACCAGTGGGGGGGGGGGGGGGTGCGGGAGGCAGCTGGTCGATGTTTCTCTCTCATTGATGTTTCTAACTCTCTATCCCTCTCCCTTCCTCTGTGTAAAATAAAAATCAATAAAATATATTTAAAAAAAGAAAAAGAAAACCATCAGTAGGATAAAAAGGCAACTGACTGAATGGAAGGTCATATTTGTTTTTTTTTTGTTTTTTTTTTAAATATATTTTATTGATTTTTTACAGAGAGGAAGGGAGAGGGATAGAAAGTCAGAAACGTTGATGAGAGAGAAACATCAACCAGCCGCCTCCTGCACACTCCCCACTGGGGATATGCCTGCAACCATGGTACATGCCCTTGACCGGAATCGAACCTGGGACCTTTCAGTCTGCAGGCCAACGCTCTATCCACTGAGCCAAACCGGTTTCGGCGGAAGGTCATATTTGTAAACTATATATCTGATAAGAGATTTATTTCTAAAAAATATGTGGAACCCCTCCAACTCAAAGAAAGAGAAAACTAATCACTTGATTTTAAAATGGGCAAAGGCCCGGCTGGTGTGGCTCAATGGTTGAGCCCCAACCTATGAACCTGGAGGTCAAGGTTTAATTCCCAACCAGGACACATGACAGGGTTGTGGGCTCAATCCCGTGTGGGGCATGCAGGAGGCAGCCGGTCAGTGAATCTCTTTCATCATTGATGTTTCTATCTCTCTCTCCCTCTTCCTTCTCTCTGAAATCATAAAAATTTATTTAAATAAATAATAAAATAAATAAAAATGGGCAAAGGATTTGAATAGACACTTCTCCAAAGATGATATACAAATGCCTAACAGGTACATAGAAAGGTCCTCACCATTGCTCATCAGGAAAATGCAAACTAAAGCCACATGAGATATCACCTCACATCTATTAAGATGGCTTTTATCAAAACACAAGACAGGTGTTGACGAGGATGAGGAGAAATAGGAACCCTGTGGGTGGGACTGCAAAATGGAACACAGATGTGGAAAGTAGTATGGAGTTTGCTTAAGAACTTAAAAATAAGAACTGCCTATGATCCAGCAACCCCACTTCTGGTTATTTGTCCCAAAAATGAAAGCAGGAGCCCCAGGAGATCTGAGCACTGCCGTGTTCACTAGAGGCTTATCCACAGTAACCAACACATGACAACAGCCTGACTGCCATCAGCGAATGAAGGGATGGAGACAATGTGGCTTACACACATGTGGAACACTGCCTTAACAGGGAGGAGTTCCCGCAGCAGGAGACAACAGGGATGAAGCTGGGACACGATGTTAAGTTAACTCAGGCTGTCACAGAAGGGCAAACACCATGAATCCACCTGTACAGAGATCTAAAATGGCCAAGCTCATGGAAGCAGAGAGTAGAGCTGTGTGTGGAGCATGGGCATTTGCTACCCAACGAGTATGAAATTTCAGTTATGCAAGAGTAGTCAATAATGGGGATTCTCTGCAGAACATTGCCTTTAGAGGAAAATACTGTATCGTACACTTAAAAATCTGCACAATGTGAGATGTATTTACATCTTATGTTAACTGTCCTTACAACAATAAACAAATCAATACACAAACACAATACACAAACACAATACACTAACCATCCCGGAAAGAAAAACTTCTTATGTAAGTGAGGCTCATGCCCACACGCATGTCTGTGTATGCACATGAGCACACACGAGGGAGTGAGAGAGAGAGATGACTTATGTATCAGTTCAAATACACCCACATCCTTTCAGGTTGGGCAAGGTCAGACCAATACCCTGTTTTAGAATCAAGTCTCACAATGCCAGGAATAAAAAAGAAAGGGATTCAAAGTTAATCAGTCACTAAAAAAGTATTGTGTATGTGTGTGTGTGTGTGTGAGAGAGAGAGAGAGAGAGAGAGAGAGAGAGAGAGAGAGAGAGAGAAATTACACCTCACAGTTAACACTGGTTCTCTCTACATAATATGTTAAAGGTTATTTTTTTTCCTGTTTTTCTATACACTATAGTCACTACTTAAAAAAAAGTTTGAGGAACTTGTATTAATAAATAGTAAAGCACTAGTAAGAGCTTTACAACAGCCTGGGGCTGCTGTAACTGGTTCATAGCAACTAGCTCTCTCCATGTTCCTTACTATCAACCCATGACTTATGTGGTGCAATGCAGCGCCCAGAAACCACGCACTTTCCTTGGCCTCCGAGTGGCCACATGGCTCAGGTCTACGGATAACATGTGAGCAAAGTCACTGAGTGAGGCTTTAACTTGATTCTTGTTATGATTTCCTTCTATCGAATGCTTACAGCAGTAGGAGACGTCTGTATAAAGCATGAATTCAAGCATTTTTCCCACCTAAGGAAACTTTAATCCAGACCTGGAGATCATGAAAGCCAGGTGGGCAAACACCTGGAAATAGCCTATGGGCAGAGTCCTTAATAAGGTACAACACCCCTTTGCCCTCCTCACAAAAATGTGGGCCTGTGGTTAGACTCCAAATCTGGGCTCTTTTCACTGATCTAGACAAAGCAGTGGCAGTAGAGCGAGAGAAGGGAGGCAGGTGAGGTAGGAGTCTTTTCCTCTCCTAAATTCTGTAATTCGAAATACCACAAAGGGCCTTTGTTTAAGAATAAATACTGCATGTTCCAAGCAATTCCCGGAATTTTTTAAATGGCTTCCATTTTCCTGGAGGAGAAGCTTGTAATGATCTGCTTGGCTCTCTGCCTTTACAGCCCTCAACGGGAGTCCCTTAACCCCCAATTTGTAGGTTCAGCTCCCAACCCTGTCCCTAGCGCAGGAAGGTACATCACCATCTCTCCGCCTAGCTTCCTGGTCACGTGGCTCATCTACAGAAAGCAAGACTCCCTGCTGGTCTCGGAGAGATGTCATTTTCTCCCAGATAGCAGTAAAAAACAAAGATATGCTTATTTTTTAAATTCTATTTATAAATATAACAACAAATGTGACCCCTCAAAAAATAAGATGTTCCAAAAAAAACACTTGCCACATCCCAGCTGTCCCAGGTGGGGGATGGTTAACGCTCGGGGACCTTCTACTAGTACTTCCAATTGGTCACAGGAAACATTACATTTAAAGGGATAAAAAAATACTTTAAAAAGTAATTCCATGAAGCCCTCACTATGCCAGCCTTAAATATACAGCCTCTTCCTTTAAAAAATGTGCATGTTTCCATACAATTTCACTTTTACTCAGGTCAAAAGTGTGCTTCTTTTTTAATTTAAGGAAAGTAAATTGAGGACGTTTGAATTATGTTGAGGAAAATGCAGGAGGCTTGAATAGCATCAGACCTATGAATTGAAAGCTTATACATTGTTCTAGTGACAGACTTCCCCGCACAGCACTCCCGGTGTAGGCTGCTGAGGGAGGCCAGCCTGTCTATGGTAAGAAAAGAGTATAGTGCCCGGCTCTGCTCTGCTGTTTCTTCATTAAAACACACTGTCAATCAGGTTGGAAAGAAATGTCCAATTAACACCACAGGCTACCAAAACATTTAGTGTCACTCACTATCCCCTCTTATAGCTGCATCTAAGCAATGCCATGTCTCTTTCACCTCTCCCCCTATAGCAGAGTCTCTCCTCCATATTTTACTCATTTATGATCAAAAGCATCCAAGAAATTGCAAAATGCATTTCATCACACAATTCCCTCTTTATAGCTATGAACAAACTAGACATGAAATTTCCAGCAACTTTTCTTTTTATGCCCTGTAGGCATGTGAGAACAAAATAGACAATGGAACATAACACAGACCAACAGACTTTCAGGTTGAGACCTCCCCATCCAAGATGTAGAAGAATGAAAAGGGTTCTACCCCAAGCAAGTCTAGTCCTGGCTTCACCAATAAACAACTTGTGTGGCCTTGGGGATGTTTTTCATAGCACAGAGCCTTAGCTTGGTCCCTCATAAACTAGAGGTTAGTAATATGCCTGCTTCAAGGATTGCTTCAAAGATCACATGAGACAGGGTAGATAAAAAGGCTTGGTAACATTTAATGCACAATTGTTATTACTGCAGCATCAGCCGAGGTGTGTGACCTTGTATATTTTTTGGTTAGTAGGAGCCTTCCTGCAGCATCATGGTCCCTCAGCTCATGCCCAGTTTGTGGGGACCTGGTGGAAGCTGAGGATGAACCCAGGAATTTGGGTTTGAGGGAAGTTCTAGGAGGAAGGAATACAATACATATTTAGAGACTCTAAGGCTTAGAGTCCTCCCCACTCCCTTGACATTCAGGCTCCAAACACTGTTGGTTCATCCACACATTCTTTCCATTCTCATCTCTCTGAGGCTCACAGCTTGATCCTCTCCCCTCTCCCATGTCCTTTTGGCACATGGCTACCAGATTAGTCCTAGTTAAACTCTACTTAGCGTATGCCAGCCTCACTGCTTGACGATTTCAACGACTCCACTGTGTCTATAAACGAAGCTCCATCTTCTTCATTGTCCCCACACGTATGCCACTGTCTGCCCTGCGGGCTTCCCTCCATCACTTCCTTTTTTTGGCCTCTCTCGTTATGTTGCAGTTTCTTGTTCCTTAATCACACTTCTACCTGTCTCTTTTATATCTTCAAATATATTCAACATAGGCATCACATATTCTCTGTGTGATCATTCTAATGTCTGCTGTCTTTGTTGGTCTGGTTCTAATTTGCTGTTTAGCTGATTCTCACTTGTGGTGCATGGCTTTCTCAAAGGTTCTCTGGTTCCTTAAAAATCTAGGTTTTCATTCTCTATAATTTTATCTAAAGGGATTTGCTGAGGCCTGGATTTAAGGCACATTCCTTCAGTGAGAACTTTCGTTTGCATCTGCCAGGTATCTCGGGCACTCGCAACCTTGGTCCTCTTTGAAGTGAATTCTTGGCTTGAGATTTACCAAATGGGCAGTGTGGATTTGGGCCGCACTCCTCCAAAAGGAGCTTCCCTGTGGTTATGAATTTTCAGGGATGGGTTTTATCTTGTTTATTCCAAAAGAGGGCAAATTTTTCTTTCTGTGTCCCTTTGAAGGGGCAGGCTTTTGTGTAAGTCATCCACTGAAGGTGTCTCGGGGTTACATGAGGTCTTCAACCTGACTTCTCTCCTCCACTGTTACCCTGTGCAGCCCTTTAAGACCAGTTCTCCAGGCAGCCGGGGAGTGACAATGGCCTGCAGAGCAGCAGCTGACTTAAGTGCTCATTCTTCACTTCATCCATCCTTTTCATAGTTTTTGGAATTTGTAGGACCCCCCCCCCTTTTTTTTTTTAACTAAGCTATACATTTGAAAAGACTTGTGAAAATTAATCAAAAAAATGTAGGGACTTTTTAAGGAACTGCTTTTTCAAGATATCTAGTCTACCATACTGCTAGTATGTCTCTGCAAGTCCTCTGGGATCATCCAAGAAATGTTGGTTTTCAAGTCTGATGCACATTGCAGACTCCTCACCGTAGCTCATCATGTCCTTTAAAATGCTAGAGCCGTCCTCGTCCGGCTACCACTTACCAAGAACTTGAGATATTTCAAATACAGAGCAAAGTACTTTTCATGTATTAAGTAATTTAACTGAAAGCTCCTTTTGGAGGAGTGTGGCCCAAATCCACACTGCCCTTAATTAAACCTTAAGAGGTAACTACTCAGCACCTATTTTTTAAGACTTTGTTTTCAAGAGCAGTTTTAGGTTCACAGCTAACCTGAGAGGGTGGTACAGTGATATCTCATCTATTTCCTGCCCTAACATATGTACTGTCTCTCCCATTTTCAATATCCCCAAACAAAGTAAAGCATTTTTTAAAATGAATGAACCTGCATTTGACATGTTGTTAGCACCATAAAGGCATATAGCTAATACATTAATGGAGGCTTGTAGAGAGCACCTGGGAAGGCACATTTAATTTCTTTAAATTGTCAGCTGAACCCAAGGCGACAGGCAAAGCCACACCCTGGGGATACGCTTTGCCAAAAAGGCAAGAGTGATATCAGCTTGACCTTCATTTCAGCCCAGGTATCAGGTAGTGTATTTTGATATGTAAATACCGTAATGCACCAAGAATGCTCGGGCCTACTCAAGAATGCAAATAATCTCCTTTGTCTTGACTTTTGGTGAAACTTCCTGGTATTTGGGGGTATAAAATAAACATGCAGCATGGGCTCTGGGTCACTGTCTCTCCATCAGAAGAGGGCAGCGGTCCACCCAGTCCCAGCTTTTCTTTCTATCTCTGAGCCTTGTCTCTTTCTTTTATTTCTCGATCCCCAGCCCCTCTTCTCAGGAATTGGACCTGCTCTCTAGCAGCACTGGATGCGGAAAAGAGAGAAATATTTTTACATCATCAGGCATCCAACGTGGTCTGGCAAGACCCTGCCATTAGAGGCTAGACTCATAACAAGGACCATTAGATTCTAAATTCTGTACTAAAGACCATTGAAACTAATCCATTTTTTTAAGTTTTACATCTAGTTTTCATAGCTTGTTCTCTGAGGGTAGAGAATAGACCTCATACATATTCTCAGCATTGAGCACAAAGTTATTTTCTCAACAAATATTAATTACTTATTAAGCCAACATTTATATCTACTATGACAGATGATATACTAGCTAGCCTTGATATTACAGAAAAGACAGCCAGAAGCTGTGATCTTCAAAAAGCTCAGATCCAGTCACGGATCTTAGAGTTCTGTCAAGATGGAATAGCTCTATTCCTACCAGGTCTTCCCCTTACAACTAAAAATCCATGGACACCACACAACACAAAGGTGTAGGTAGTCTCTGGAAAAATGAAAAAGAAAAAGGAAGACTCCCTAAGGACCTTAAGACTGAAGGAATGACAAAATAGTAAGTTTCCTCCAACCTGGAATTGCCAAAAGACATAGACCAAAAATCCTTGTTCCTTTATAGCCAAAGGACCTAACTACACCTAACCAGAGAGCTTTTGAGCAATATCCCCACACTTATAGCAAGGAAATAGGAGGTTTATCTTCCACTCCTTCTTGCCCCAAAGAATCAGGGGATGCTCCAATTGACATACCATGTGGTGCTGGCAGAACCAAAGGGCAGCAGATCTTCCATCCCCTGCCCCACGAAACCAGGTGGCAGTGATTCTTTCCTACCACTACACTAGGGCAAGAAAATGAAATAAAAAACATACAGACTGGAAAGACAGAAATAAACTGACCCTATTTGCAGATGATACGATTGATTGTCCATGTAGAAAACTCCTAAATATTTACACACACACACACACACACACACACACACACACACACACACGCACACACGCACACACACACACACTAGAAGCCCAGTGCACAATTAAATCATGTGCATGTAGGGTCCCCTAGGCCTAGCCTGCCATCAGGGCCATGTCTGCCACCCCGCGATGCCTTGCACACTGCGGCTGCTACTGGTGCCCTGTGATGCAATGTGGATTCTCCGGGAACACTGCTGGCACCTTGTGATGCTCTGCCAACACTGCCAGCAACCTGGGGAATGGGTTGTTTGGTCGTTCTGCTGTTATGGCATCATGACCACAGCTCTTTTATGATACAGACTAGAGGCCCTTGTGCAAAGAGAGGAGGTCCCCTTAGCCCAGCCTGTACCCTCTCCAATCCGGTTCCCTTTGGGGATGTCCGACTGCCGGTTTAGGCCTGATCCTGGCAGTTGAACATTCTTCTCACAATCCAGGACATCTGGCTCCTAACCACTTGCCTGCCCATCAGCCTGACCACTCCTAACTGCTTCTGCCTGTCAGCCTAAGACTGCTCCTCATGCCCCCCCACTGGCCTGGTCGCCCCCAACTGCCCACCTGCTGGCCTGGTCTCCCCTCACTGCCTCCCCCCCTCCCTTCGGCCAGCCTGGTTTCCCCACTCAGCCTGCTGTTAAGTTGTTTGGTCATCTCCCACCAACCCCCCTGCAGGTCTTGTCGCCCTACACAGCCTGCTGTGTTCAGTTACTGTGAGGGCATCCTGACCAACTTGCATATAACCCTTTTATTAGTATAGATAGACAAATTCATTGAAAAAATTATATAGAAGGGCACATACTCTAGAGCAGTGGTTCTCAATCTTTCTAATGGCATGACCCATTAATGCAATTCCTCATGTTGTGGTGACCCCCCAACCATGAAATTATTTTCATTGCTACTTCATAACTGTAATTTTGCTACTGTTATGAATCATAATGTTTTCTGATGGTCTTAGGCTCTACAGGGGCGGTTCTTAACCTATGAATCATGACCTACAGGTTGAGAACCTCTAGCAGGGTCACCTAAGACCATCAGAAAACACAGATATTTACATTACAATTTATAACAGTAGCAAGATTACAGTTATGAAGTAGCAACGAAAATAATTTTTATGGTTAGGGGTCAGCACAACATGAGGAACTGCATTAGAAAGGTTGAGAACCACTGCTCTAAAGTAACTAAAACATCTTGAGGAAGAGGAATGAAATGAGTGGAATTACTCTATTTAAGGCTTACTATAATAGCTGCAGTAAGACAATGTGACTTTGGCAGAGACCAACACATAGAGGAATGGAACAGAACAGAGAGCCCCAAAATAGACCCACACAATAGTCTCAACTTATTTTTGACACATGTATGAGAGTGAGCCTACGAAAGAAGGACAGCCTCTTCAGCAAACGATGCTGGAGCAATCACACTCTGACCTGAACCTCGTAACTGACACAAAATTTAACAAAAAGGGACCATAGAATTAAACATAAAATGTAAACCTATAAAACTTATGGAAAACATATATATAAACTTCTTTACGACCTGGAAATAGATATAAAATTCATAGACTTGCTATCACAAGCACAGTACATAACAGAAAAAAAATCATTTGGACCTCATCAAAATTCAAAATGTTTGTTCTGTGAAAGTGCCTGTGAAGGACATGAAAAAAGCAAGCTATAGTCTGGAATAAAATATCTACAAATCACATCTGACAATGGACTTATATGTAGACTATATAAATAAGATTTAAAAATTACCAGTAAGAAAAATCCAATTAGAAAATGGGCAAAAGACTCAAACATATTTCAGCAAAAAAGAATTTACAAATAGTGAAAAGACATATGAAAAGATGTTCAACATCATTAGCCACCAGGTAAATGAAAAAAATCAGAGCCACAGTGAAATGTCATTACGCACCTATTAGAACAGCTGCGATTTTAGAAAGTGAGGACACCAAATACAGTACTGGTAAGGATGTGGAGAAACAAATCACTAATGCTTTTCTGGTAGAAATGTAAAATTGTACAGCCACTCTAGAAAACAAGGTGGTAGTTTCTTACAAAACTAAACGTGCCACTGCCATATGACCCAGCAACTGCACTCCTGGGCATCTATCCCAGAGAAAACTTATATTTACACAAAATATGGACATAAATGTTCATAACTGTTTTATTTATAATACCCAATATGTGATGATTAAACAAACTTTACTACATCCATATGATGAAATGCTACTTAGCAATAAAAAGGAACTATTTTGATACATGGAACAACCAACAACTTGGCCGAATCTCCAGAGAACTATGCTAATTGAAAAAACCAATCCCAAAGGCCATATACTGTATTATTCCATTTATATAAGATTCTTAGAATGACAAAATTATATAAATGAAAAACAGATTGATGGTTGCCTGTGGTCAAGGTTGGGGGATGGGAGAAAGTATGGGTGGCTATAAAAAGGTACCTTGACTGTATCAATGTCAATACATGATGTAAGGTGTGATATTGTACATAATTTTAAAATATGTTACCATTAGGGGGAAACTGGATAAAAAGTATAGAGATCTCTCTGTATTGTTTCTTATGAGGGTCTATAATGATAGGGGTACCAGAGACCCAAGGCTCTCCTGTACTACCAGTAATGTACATGGAGGGGGAATGCAATTTTCCATGTGTTAAGTGGAATTATAAATGTTTTTATGGATGAGATGGCCTTTGTCCTGATTCTTGCAAAATGAGTGGATGTTCTCCAGATGGACAGAGAAAGAGCAAGGGCATTGGAATTAGAGGAAATATTTCTCCCAGATGGGTAGACAAAATTTTCCATGGAGAGAAACAAAGAAGTTCTAGATGTATTATCTTTTTAACTGGCATTTCTAGGGGTGATTAAGCCCCCCAAAGGACCCTAAGAACAGGGATAATCAGAAGACCAATTAACTTAAATGAACCATTTAAGTATCTGTTGCAACCATTTTAGTAAAACAAATTAATTTGCGGATACAGAATTAGAAAATTTGGAGGTGGCTTCTGAATTATAATCAATACAATTATTTGTTGATGAAATCATTTTGTCCTCAAAAATAATTAGGAAAAGTAAATGGGTCAATGCTTACACTGGGACTCAGTGACACAAGAGATTTCTACAATAGTGCATTATTACAGGGGGTTTCATTTGTTATACCAAAGCAGCACTGACAGTAAGAGAATCTACTAATTTGCTCTGCCTGAACTCTTCCATTGGTTCAGTAGGTTTGAATTCCAGAACACATCATCATTTTGAAACACAGGTTAGCACAAAGATGGGATTAAGATAAGCAAATTAATTTAATATCCACATTGGAATGCAGTCCTTCCAAACAGTACAATATTTCTGTGTTTACTGTTTTCTCATTATCTCATTTTCTAGAATGAATTACTCTGCCTGAAGAAGAACCTCAGGGATCATTAGGATACCTGGAAATAGATTTTAAACCACAAAATCTGATGACACTCCAAAACTAATACATGAGACTCTGCTCAGCATATCCTACTTTCTACCTAAAAAGGGGGGAGGGCTCATATTTTCATTGTTAGGTGTAAATTCAGCAAATGATGTCATCAACTTTGACTATATCTATCAGCAATGCAAATCTGAAGATGACAAGGTGCAGACATTAGTGGGTCCACAACCACAACTCTTTACACAGGGCTGGGCATGATTTGAAATGTCATTTCTTTATGTTTTGCTTCTAGTGTTTAGTTCATCTAGGATGCTGCATCTATTTTCAGACCCTAGGTCTAAAGCTAAAGCTAACGTGTTGAGCTTTTATCAGGGATGACTGGCTCCAGAAAACAAATGAATGAGACCCGTTTTGTATGTGGCCTCCCTCTCATTTTACAATTGATTTCCCTCCCTCGTGTCTCTATGCAGTCAGTATTCCTAGGCTTCCCTTCACACGCTACATGCCCTCTCCATGCAAGCTTATGTCGACCTGGTATGTTGCCAGTCTGACAGGGCAGGACATCTGAAATGCAACTGAGTTATAGATGAGCTTTTGTTTTCAATCGGCTTTGAGAAAAGACACAAACCAAAATGTGTGGGCCAGAGAGGTAATTAATCTGGTGGTTGTATGATGATAAAATGCAGGTTGGTTTCCAGTTTTCCAAATAGCATTGTTGTAGGCTTCAAAGGCATAGCAAACCTTTAAACAAGGTCTTCCATATGCCAGAGGCTGTGCTAGGTACTGGGACCAACAAGACGATGGCATCCATGCTCCAGGTAGCTCCAAGTCTAGGAAGAACACAGGGACCAAGGGGAACCGTTACAACACACTATTAGTTATTCCACCTGAGAGTTTCCATTGCATTAAGCTGTTGGCACTTAATTCACACCATGGTTTCTCCAGCTCCCAACTCAGTGTCAGGCATATAGCAAGCTCTCAAAAAATATCTGATGAAATAATGAATGAATACACAAATGAACAAGCAAAACATTACTGAAGTACCACTATGGAGTGTGGCAGAAGCAATCAGCTCTGGCTGAAGGGAAAAGTAAGTCTTGTTAGAGATGGTGATTTGAGCTGAGGCTTAAAGCATGTCTAGCACAGACCATGACTTTGAATGAGCCCACAATCAAATTCAAAGTAATTTAACTGGGCAGAAATTCAGGTGAAAAATGGGCATTTGGAGGTAAGGGTGTTCCAGGCAGAAGTACCTCCAACACCTAGCTTAGTGCCTGGCTCATGGTGGGAACACAAGACTTTGTTGAATGAATCCTATCTAATAAAAGAGTGATATGCAAATTAGCAATCACCCCGCTATGCCCACAAGCCACGCCCACTACCCAATCAAGAGCGAGTATGCAAATCAACCCCAAACAAGATGGCTGTGGCCATGAAGAGAGCAGGAGGGAGGCTTGGGTTTCTGTGATGATAGAGGAAGCCAAGTTTTCCACACACCCAGGCCAGCCCAGGCTTTCAATTAAAATGGCGGCAGCCATGGAGCTGGAGAAAACAGGAGGCTAGGGTTGCCCCCGGTGATGGAGGAAGCCAAGCTTTCCACCTGCTCTGGCCTGCCTTGTCCTCTGCTTAAGGCTACAAAGTTTCAATTATAGAAGATAAATAAATCCCAACAGAAATGGCTGCAGCCACGGAGGGAGCAGGAGGCTTGGCTCCGTTCCAGGCTACAAAGTTTCAATTGTAGAAGATAAATAAATCCCAGACACCAGGGCCTCCGCTTGGATCACTGGGGGGCATGGCTGGCCCGCAAACCACTACAGGCCCCTCACCCAGGCTGCCGCATGCCCCAAGGGAACCCCCACCCTGATATGGGACACCCTTCAGGGCAAACCACCTGGCCCCCACCCATGCACCAGACTTATATCCTATCTAATAAAAGTGTAATATGCAAGAAGAAACCAAGATGGCGGCATAGGTAAACACCTAAACTGCTGCTTCGCACAACAATTTCAAAAATACAAATAAAAGACAAAACAGACATCATCCAGAACCACAAGAAAGTTGGCTGACTGGAAATTCTACAACTAGAAGGAAATTGCCAGTTAATAAGTACATGAAGAATTAAAGGAGCTGCAAAGCCCGAGGTAGGGAAATGCATTCGTGGAGAGGACTGGGTGGCTGAGTGCCTGGCTGACGTGCAGGAAGGAGCCAAAAGCTCCAGACTGCACTGAACCCCAGTTCTGGGCAAGACCCAGGGGACCCAGGCTCGTGCTAGGGAATCTGGACTGTAAGGCAGAATCTCAGGGGAGCGGCGAAAAGGCAGAGTTCCGGAAGCGCATGCGCGAGTGCACTCAGAGAGGACTGACAAATCTCCAGGCTGCACTGACCCCTAATCCTGGGTGAGACCCTGGAGACCCAGGTCCATACGCGGGGGACGGGGGGGTCAGAAACTCAGGGAAACGGCAAAAGGCAGAGGTCCAGAGGCTCACGCGAATGTGTGCAGAGATAACAGACTGTTGAGTATGCCTCTGGCTTGATCTACCCTGTTTCCCCAAAAATAAGACAGTGTCTTATAGTAATTTTTCCTCCCAAAGATGCGCTAGGTCTTAATTTTCAGAGGATGTCTTATTTTCCATGAAGAAGAATATGGTACACATTTATTGTTGAACAAAAAAAGAAAATTTATTGCCTGTATACAGTATGGTAGTAGTTGTCATCACAAACTAGCATAACCAGACAAACTGAATCCTACGGTATCAAGAATTTCTTGTTACTACCATTATTTCCATGTACAACAATCTATGGTACATTTACTGATCCTGATATTTACCGGTATGAACACAAAGTAAGATTTATTCAATGACAGTCATGTCATCATCTTCTGGAACATCATCATAACAACCCAAACCCTGAATTTCCTGGTGAATTTCTTGTGACTCCATTTCTTTCAGGATCAGTGGACCAAATCTCTCATGTTTAGCAATAGCACTGTCCTTAAATGAGTACTTCTTGTCAAGGTAGCCTGCTAGTAGTGCATTTGCAATGCAACTGTCAATGATTTTCTCCCATGAATTCTTCACCCAAGTCACAACCTCTTCCAGTTTAGGTTTCACAGTTTCCACGCTGATTTCTCTCCATTCTGTTTTCAATGTAGTCATTAATTTCAATGCGTAAATTGAATGGCTTGTTTATTGCAATATCAAGAGTCTGGAGATAGGCTGTCATTCCTGCGGGAATCATTATTTGATCTATTTTTCTTTCGTGAAGAAATTTCTTCATGTCTTCAGCGTGGTGAGTGCTGGCTGCATCCCAGACTAGCAGACCTCTTTGGCTCCCTCACATAACAAGCGGCAGCATTAAATCGACCCACTTCCTTATAACTGCTTGTGTGGCCCAGACTTTTTCAGTTTCAAGAATAAAAATGCCCGAAACACGTTCAATCTTTTCCTTCTTGCCCTTAGAAATGATTAAAGGTGGGATTTTAGTGCCATCCAGACGAATTGCCAAAATACAGGTAACACGTGCACTTTCGGAAGCAGTGGCGGGAATGTACACTGCGGAGGCACCCCGCTGTTCAGCTGTTGTCTGAGATGACTGGCCCATAAACACTGCGGTTTCCTCCACAGCAATCATGTTGGGAAGATTGTATTGAGAGAAGTCAGCATCATCGATAAAGGACCTGAATGCCAGTGCTCGCTTAATAACTTGAGCATCTTCCAGCCTAAACAGTGTTGTGGGTCTTCTTAAAGACACTTCGCTTCGCTGAAGGAAACTATACAGCCAGCGTTGTGATGCTGGGAAGTCTTTGGGGGCTATGTCAAACTGTGGTGCCATTGCAAGGGCAAATTCTTGGTTGTGAAACCAAAGCCTTTGCTCTCCTGTCAACAACCCATTCACAGATCAGGTTTCCAGCTCGGAAAATAATGGTCGTCAACCTGATCCACACTTGCACTTTTTAGCATTTCCCTTGTCCACTTGTTCAATGAGGTTGCAGTACTCTGCTTGCCATTTCTGGACCAATCGGATACTCAACATCTTCTCTCTGCAGAAAGCAGTAAGATTTTGGCCCCAAGAGTCTTCCATGATTCCTTTCTTGTACTCCATGTAGTAGCTCTTTCTTTTTGTGCTCCTGTCTACGGGTAAAAATATACCAACACTGTTTACCAGTAGTTCTTGTACTTTAGACCCTTCAGCAGAAAAGCAGTCACCCCCTAACGTGACACACTGGATCAGAAGGGGGGGGGGAATCAAAATGGTACAGGGGTATTAGGGTGGTGGGGGAGGGGAATCAATAAAAATGGCACAGGAGGATTAGATGGGGGATTACCATTTTAGTATCCCCTATGATCCTCCTGTGCCATTTTGATCCCCCCCTTCTGATCCTCCTGTGCCATTTTGATTACCCCCCTTCTGATCCTCCTGAGCCATTTTGATTACCCCCCTTCTGATCCTCCTGAGCCTTTTTGTTTCCCCCCTTCTGATCCTTCTGTGCCATTTTGATCCCCCCTCAAATCCACCCTTTGTCATTTTAAGTGAGTCCCCCTCCCCCACCCCTGTGCCGGTGGACAGTGTATTATTCAGTCTCTCCCCACCTCCCACCTTCACCAGACATTCCCCCTCTTTACCAGACAACCCCTCACCCCTTTATCAGACATCCCCCCCCACCTCAGTCACCCCTGTGCATCCGTGCCAGCCAGATTCCACACAATGTGCCCAACTCCTGCCCCCCGCGACTCATTCACTGTCTAATTGTGAGTCAGCCAGACTCCCATCTGGGCAGAGCGAGCAGCAGGCAGCAGCTTGTCCTGGGGCAGCACTGGCTCTCTGATTTAAAGGGGCCTCGCACTGCCTGAACAGCTCCGGCTGTGCTGCGGCCAATCAGTGAGCTGCACAGGGGCACCTGCCGCTATGGTCCAGAGGAGTCAGATGGCTTACGGTAGCTTCGGAGGCCTTATATTCCGGGGTGGCCTTATTATTGGGGGAGGCCTTATGTTCTAGGAGGCCTTATTATCAGGGAGGTTTTATTTTTGGCAGGATGTCTTATATTACAGCGAGAGGCAAAGCTGTAAGTAGGTCTTATTTTGGGGGGATGTCTTACTTTCGGGGAAAGACGGTAGCAAAAAGAAGACAAAAGCTCTGGATGGTGCTGAACCTCAGCTCCGACTGCACTGAACCCCAGTACCAGGTGAGAAGCTGGTAGTCCAGATTCTTTGGAGGAGAGACTGGACTGTTTGGCAGCAGGCGAAACTCAAGGGCGCCTTTCTCTCAGAAGTGTTTGCAGTGATTGCCTGCGGACACTGAGACCCAGGAACCTCATGGGGCAGGCTGATTGGAAGCCAAGGTTTTCAGCTCCACCCTGAAACTCTGCCCCATCCAAGCTTAGCACAGAGGTTTTGCAGTTTTGCAAGTCTTGTCACATAAGGCTGTCTCCCAGTGTAGACACAGCTGATCCTCATAGTCAATTGGCCTGGAGGTCAATTCCTCCCAGTGATACCAACAACAATCAAGACTTAACTACAACAAGGCTGCACACAAAGTCCACAAAGAGGTGCACCAAGAGTGTCCACCTCAGGTAACAGGGGAAGCAAGACACCTAGCACACAAACTTACCCTACCAACTCAGGGAAGCAGCAAAAATTCAGAGACAAAGAAACAGATCACAAATGAAAAAAATGGAGGAAAACAAATGACTGGATATAGAGTTTAAAACCATGGGTATAAGGTTTTTCAAGAGGTTCCTAGAAAAGGCCAATAAATTCAGCGAGACCCTCAAGGATATAAAAAAGGACCAAATTAAACATACACTGACTGAAATAAAAAATAGTATACAGAAATTCAACTGCAGCCTAGAGGAATGCAAGAATCAAGTCAAAGATTTGAAATACCAAGAGGCAAAAAACACTCAACTGGAAAAGAAAAAAGAATCCAACATTTTGAGGATAGTGTAAGAAGCCTCTGGGACAACTTCAAGTTTACCAACATCAGAATTATGGGGGTGCCAGAAGAAGACAGAGAGGAAGATACTAATAACCTATTTGAAGAAATAATGACTGAAAACTTCCCCCACCTGGTGAAAGAAATAGACTTACAAGTCCAGGAAGCACATAGAACTCCAAACAAAAGGAATCCAAAGAGGACCACACCAAGACACATCATAATTAAAATGCCAAGAGCAAAAGACAAAGAGAGAATATTAAAAGCATCAAGAGAAAAACAATTACCTAAAAAGGAGCACCCATATGATTGTCAGCTGATTTCTCAACAGAAATCAACTGGGCAGGCCTGACAGGAGTGGCAAGAAATTTTCAAAGTGATGAATAGCAAGAACATACAACCAAGATTACTCTACCCAACAAAGCTATCATTCAGAATTGAAGGTCAGATAAAGTGCTTCACATATCAGAGAAGCTGAAGAAGTTCACCGACACCAAACCAGTATTATATGAAATGCTGAAAAACGAGGAAAAGGTGGCTGCTTTAAACTACGGCATGGGTGGAACTGGAGAGCATTATGCTAAGTGAAATAAGCCAGTCAAAGAAAAATAAGATCTCACTCATTTATGGAATATAATGAACAACATAAATTGATGAACAAAAAAAGATCCAGAGACAGAGAAGCATTGACTGTCAAACCTCAGAGGGAAAGTAGGGGAGGTTGAGGGTAAGGGGAAGAGATCAACCAAAGGACTTGTATGCATGCATATAAGCCTAACCAATGGACACAGACACCATGGGGGGTAAGGGCATGAGTGGGGACGGGGGGGTTGAAAGGGGTAATGGGGGATGAGGACACATTTATAATACCTTAATCAATAAAGAAATTTTTTTTAAAAAAGAGTAATATGCAGATTGACCATCACTCCAACACATGTATTCAAAGATCCTGCCCCCATGTGGACACAAGATGGCCAGCAGGGGAAAGCAGTTAGGGGTGAACAGGCCGGCAGAGGAGGGAAGCTGGGGGCAAACAGGCTGGCAGGGGAGCAGTTAGACATCAATCAGGCTGGCAGGGAAGTGGTTGGGGGGTGATCAGGCTGGCAGGCAGAAGCAGTTAGGGGCAATCAGGAAGGCAGGCAAGAGAGCAGTTGGGAGCCAGCAGTCCTGGATTGTGAGAGGTGGGATCAGGTCTAAATAGGCAGTCGGACATCCCTCAAGGGGTCCCAGATTGGAGAGGGTGCAGACTGGACTGTGGGACACCACGCCCCTCTCCACCCCCCCCCCTCCCGTGCACAGATTTTGTGCGCTGGGCCTCTAGTGAGTAAATAAATATATTAATGTGCCAAACAGCGTATGCAAAGTCACCAGTATTGTGAAAAGTAGGCATATTTATGGAATGGTATATTTGGAAATTGAACATGGGTCCTAAGCAAATTATGCTTGAAACATTGCTAGAGGCAAAAAAAAAAAAAAAGACAAAACTGAAGCTGTTGTACTTTAGACACATCCTGAGAGGGCAGGGTTCTTTGTAAACGATCACAATGCTGGGAAAAATAGAAGGCAGAAGGAGAAGAGGTGACCAAGTGTGAGGTGAACTGACTCCATAAAAGAAGCCATGGGCATGAGTCTGCAGGAGCTGAGCAAGGCTGTTGAGGACAGGACATTGTGAACGTCACTCATTCATTGAGTTGCCAGGAGTCAGCGCTGAGTCAATGGCATACAACACACACATATTTGGAAAATTATCTATATTAATAAAAGCTTAATATGCTAATTAGACCAGACATCCTTCTGGATGACCTTCCAGACCTGCGAGGGAAGTGCGGGTCCTGGGTGCCAGCCGGTAGCCAGAGGAAAGCAGGTGCCAGCAGCCAGGGGAAGGAAGGCCTACTCTCACATGCACTGGCCCTGTAGTATAATTATAAAAAAGAGATGGTCAGAGCGAAAAAAAAATAGAGAGTACAAGAAAAACGTAATGTAAGGAACGAAGCTGCTTGGAAATAGAGAAATTGGGCATTGAGGAAAGAAATTTTTTTTATCTTTATTGTTCAGTTTATTAATTACATTGTTTCCCCTTTTTATCCCCCTATAGCTTCCCTCCACCCTGTACCTATCCCACCCTCCATCCTCACCTCCCCCTCCCCACTGTCCTCTCCCATTGTTGCAAGATTTTTGTCCAGTCTCTTGCTGCACTTCCCACAACGCTTTTCTCTCCAAGAATTGTCAGTCCATTCCCTCTCTATGTCCATGTCTCTGTTATATTCACCAGTCTATCCTGTTCAACAGCCTATCAATTCACTTGATTTTTATGTTCATTTGTTGATAGATGTGTATTTGTTGTTCATAGTTTTCATCTTTACCTTTTTCTTCTTCCTCTTCTTAAAGAATATCTTTCAGCATTTCATATAATGTTGGTTTGGTGGTGATGAACTCCTTTAGCTTTTTCTTATCTGCGAAGCACTTCATCTGACCTACAATTCTGAATGATAGCTTTGCTGGATAGAGTAATCTTGGTTGTAGATTCTTGCTGTTCATCACTTTGAATATTTCTTGCCACTCCCGTCTGGCCTGCATCGTTTCTGTTGAGAAATCCGCTGACAGTGGTAAGGGTGCTCCCTTATAGGTAACCAACTGTTTCTCTCTTGCTGCTTTTAATATTCTCTCTTTGTCTTTTGCTCTTGGCATTTTAATTATGATGTGCCTCGGTGTGGTCCTCTTAGGGTTCCTATATATTGGGGTTCGGTGCACTTCTTGGACTCCTAAGTCAATTTCTTTCACCAGGTGTGGAAAGTTTTCAGTCACTATTTCTTCAAATAGGTTTTCATTGTCTTGGCCTCTCGCTTTTTCTGGCACCCCTATAATTCGGATGTTGGTAAGCTTGAGGTTGTCCCAGAGGCCCCTTACACTATCTTCAATTTTTCAGATTCTTTTGGTTTCTTGCTTTTTTCAGCTGAGTGGATTTTACCTCTTTGTATTTCAAATCTTTAACTTGGTTCTTGGGGTGCTCCAGGGCACTTTCAGGTCTTTGTATAATATTTTTTGTTTCAGTCAGTGTATGCTTAATTTCTGGTTGGTCCTTTTTCATATCCTTGAGAGTCTGCTTTATATCCTTGAGGGTTTCTTTCATTTCCTTGTAGGACTCATTCATTTCCACGTTGGTCTTGATAATTTCTTTGCAGCTCTCGTTTATATCCTGGAGGGTGTTGTTCATTTTCTTGTAGGACTCATTCATTTCCTTTGTGGTCTTGCTTATTTCCTTATAGGCCTCGATCTTTTGTTGGAGCCTCTTAAAAAACCCTATAACCGTGGTTCTGAATTCCATGTCCAGTCGTTTTTTTTCCTCCATTTCTTTCACATCTGATTTCTTTCCATGTTGCTGCATGGTGGCTGCTTCCCTGAGTTGGTCAATTAGCTTTGTGTGGTAGACTTCCTACTAGGGACAGTGGCTCAGCCTCCCCAGTTACCTGAGGTGGATATGGGCTGCACAGTCTTGCTGAAGTTAAGCTCAGTTAATCGTTGCTAGCACTTGGAGGGTTGACCTCCAGGCCAATTGTCTGTGAAGCTCAGCTGTGCTCAAGTTGGGTGGGCGGAGTCTCCAGGCCAAGCAGACAGCATTAGCTCCGCCCTATGCAGCCCCAGGGACTCTGTGCCAGGGGCAATGGCCGCCAGCACCTCTGAGAGAGAGCTGCTGCGGAGCTCCACCGGCTGCCGGTTGCCGGGGAATTCAGACTTTCCCAAAATGAGTCTGCATGCACAATGTCTCACCCAGGGTCGTAAAACAAAGCAGTCTGATGGTTTTCCGAATGAGAGGCAAGTCGCGGTGCGCTCTCTGCGCCGTCAAGCAGCCGAGCTGTTCGCGCAGGCTGCCTTCTCCACAAGCCGGGAGACCCGGCAGTACCCGAGCTTCGGCGTGCCCTCCCACTGTCCAGTTTTCACCCCGTGTGATAATGGGTTCTCTGGACTTCGCCCAGAGCTGGAGAATCAGTCCAGTGGGACGCCTTTGTCTCCCCGTTCGAGAAAACTGGCCGGTTTTCAGCCGCCCGCCCTCTCCGTGGCGCGCACTCCAAACCTCTCTCCGTGCGAATCTTTCAACGCTGTTCGCCGCCGCACCTCCGAGTCACAGTGTCTTATCTTCACTTTTATTTATGGAATTTTCACTCGGCAAGCTTTCTGGTGATTCTGGAAGGTGTTTGTTCTTTCGTTAAGTTGTAGTATTAAAATTGCTGATTATGACGGCAAGATAGGTGTTTTGCCTTTGCCGCCATCTTAGTTCTCCCAAGGAAAGAAATTTTTAAATAAGAGCATGGGAATAGTCCAGGGACTACAGAGTTGGAGGCCTGTTGGGTGTGAGGAATAAACTTAAGGATCACATGTCACCAGAGTTTAGAGAGTCTTTAGGTAATGCCTCTGACTGGGGATACCAGTGTGATAAATAATTAAGGGAAGATAAGACTCAAAGGATCATGATCCAGAAGGAGCTGACCCATAAGGAAAATAAAAATAAAAAGAGGCAGGAAAAATTTAATTGCCTCTAAGCTAGATCAAGTCTGAGTGAACTTTATTAGACTCTGTATTCCTTATCTATTGTTGCATAACAAATTACTTCAAAAGTTAGTGGTGGTAAACGATAATCTTTTATGACCTCACACAGTTCTTGTGAGTCAGAATTTGAGGCAATTGAGTGGGTGGTTCTGGCCCAAGGTCTCCCATGAGGCTGTGCTGAAGAGGTTGGCTGGGGCTGGAGAGTACCCCAATCACATGTTTGAGGGAGGCCTCAGTTTTACCTGACACCCAACTTTCCATACATCTACTTGATGTCCTCAGGGCATGTGGTTCGCTCCCCGCAGAACAACTATTTCAAGGGAGGGCAAAAGGAAGCTGCAGTATCTTCGTGATATAGCTTTGGAAATCAGACTCCATACTTTCTGCAGGATCTTTTGGCTACAGCTCAGCCCTCTTCAAAGTACGTCCTCTACAAGGGTGAATCCTGGGTGGCCAGCATCAGTGGGGCTATCTAAGAGGCTATGATGGAGGCTAATTACCACAAATTGCATTCCATAATTACCTAATCTGATGTAGTTCTCTAGATTTCTAAGGCAGGCAGGTTCAACAAGAGGTCACTGTAGACTTCCACGGTTCCAAGCTTATGTTACTCTTCTCGGAGATGATAAAAGGAAAATGCTGCTTCCTGATCGTTCGTTCTAGCTAGGCTCCCACAGGTGAGGCTCATCAGCCTGGGATGGATCCTGAAAACAATCAAAAACCAAATCACTGTGATAAGTGATAAGTGGGGGGAAGGTGTCCACATGGGAACAGTTCCATCTGAACTGCACGGACTGAGCCTCACGGTTTCATCAGCAGTGTGGCAGAGCAATGAACTCTGGCTGGTTCTGGTTCTGGCATGGTTCCCCAGAAAGGAAGAGAAACAAAGCAAACAGTGGAAAAGGTGGCATGAGCCCTCTACAATCCAGGTCTTAAAAAAAGAAAAAAAGAAAAGAGCCCACTCTGCTGGAATAACATCACATCTTATATTCTCCTTGTCTTTTTTCATCAATAAATGTTATCATCAGAGTATATTGCAGATGTAGATATAGCACACTATGAAAGATGTGTAATACCTGTAAACTGAAAACTATGAAACATGATTGAGAGAATTAAAGAAAACCTAAATAAATGCAGAGATGTACTATGTTCATAGATTGAAGAGAATATTGCTATGTCAGTTATCCCCAAAGTGATCTATAAATTCAATGCCATCTACATCAAAAGCTCAGAAGATCTTTCATCTTTTGTTTTAGTATATTTTTTATTGATTTTTTACAGAGAGGAAGGGAGAGGGATAAAGAGCTAGGAACATCGATTAGAGAAAAACATCAATCAGCTGCCTTCTGCATACCCCTTACTGGGGATGTGCCTGCAACCAAGGCACATGCCCTTGACCAGAATTGAACCCGGGACCCTTCAGTTCATAGGCCAATGCTCTATGCACTGAGCCAAACTGGTCAGGGCAAAAGACCTTTCATTTCAACTAAATTGATAAGGATATTATAAAATTGTATGGAAATGCCAAGGACCTAGAATAGCTAAAATAACATTGAAAAATAACAAAATAGCCCTAACCAGTTTGGCTCAGTGGATAGAGTGTCAGCCTGTGAACTGAAGGGTCCCAGGTTCAATTCTGGGCAAGGGCATGTGCCTCGGTTGTGGGCACATCCCTAGTATGGGGTGTGCAGGAGGCAGCTGATCGATGTTTCTCTCTCATCGATGTTTCTAAATCTCTCTCCCTCTCCCTTCCTCTCTGTAAAACATCAATAAAAAATATTTTTTTAAAAACCTCAAAACTAAATAATATAACAACCCACTTTTTGAAAGTCACCAATTTCAACAGACCAATGAAAATACAGGGTGTCCCAAAAATGTTTATCTACATTAGCAGTTGATAGTTCAATTTTGAAATATGTTTTAATAAACACTGCTTTTATAATTATTCAAAGTGAGTGTATGCCTTTTTGAGGGATGCTTTACATTCAGATGGCAAATAAGTCCATGAAAAAAATACTCAAATTCATTAGTCATTAGGAAAACGCAAATTAAAACAACAAGAAAATACCAGTACTTATCTAATTAAAATGACTAAAATTAAAAAGAGTGAACAAACCAAATATTGGTAAAGACCAACTGAAACTCTCCTACCTTTCTAGCAGAGATGCAAAAATGATGCAACCACTGTGAAAGACAGTTTTGTAGTTTCTTAAAGAGTTAAACAGATACTTACCTGAAGGGCCCAGCCATTTGACTTCTAAGGATCATAAATAAAAATTTATTAATATTTGTCCAAACAATAAAAACATTGTATTTAAACTGAGCTGTATATCAATGTACATAGCAACTTTATTTGTAAAAGTCCCAAACTGGAAACAATCCAAATGTGAATAAGTGAAAGCATAAAGAAATTGTGTATATACATACTATGGAATACTACTAGGAGTAAAAAGGCATGAACGATTAATATACTACAACATGGATAAAACTCAAAATAATTATATTGAGTATACATACTCTATATTTCCACTTTCATAAAATTCTAGAAATTTCAAACTTATCTACAATGTCAAAAAATGTCATTGGTTACTTGGAGATGGGGAAGAGGCACCAGGAGGACCAGGAGGGAGAGATGACCCAGGAGCAGGAAGACTTTGGGGGGTGATAGATATGTTCATTATCTTAATTGTAGAATGGCTTCAAAAGCATATACACCAAGGGTTTAGATTAGTATGATCTCTGAACGTATAATAACCTGGCCACTCAGTATATCCTATCTAATAAAAGAGTAATATGCAAATTGACTGTACCTCTGCTACACCCACAAGCCATGCCCACCAGTCACACCCACCAGCCAATCATGAGCAAATATGCAAATAAACCCAACCAAGATGGCTGCCAGCCACAGAGAGCAAGAGGAAGACTTGGGTTTCCCTGGTAATGGGGGAAGCCGAGCTTTCCGCCTGCCCTTGCCGGCCTAGGCCTCCACTCAATGCTGCAAAGTTTCAATGATAGAAGATAATGACGGCAACCAAGAGCTAGAGAGAGCAGGAGGCTTGAGTTGCACCCAGAGATGGAGGAAGCCAACCTTTCCACCTGCCCTAGCCAGCCAGGCCTCTGCTTAAGGCTACAAAGTTTCAATTACAGAGGTAAATAAATTTCAACACGGAGCTAGTAGAAGCCTTGGCTCCACTCCAGGCTACAACATTTCATCTGTAGAAAATAAATAAATCCCAGATACCAGGGCCTCTGCTTGGGTCATTGCAGGACGTGGCCAGCCTGCAAACCACCATAGGCCTCTTGACCAGGCCACCCCATGCCCCAAGAGAACCCCTACCCTGATCCAGAACACAATTCAGGGCAAACCAGCTGGCCCCCACCCATGTACCGGGCCTCTATTCTATCTAATAAAAGAGTAATATGCAGATTGACCATCACTCCAACACACAAGATAACTGCCCCCATGTGGACACAAGATGGCCACCACAAGATGGCCAGCAGGAAAGGGGAGTTGGGAGGGACCAGTCCTGCAAGGGAGGGTATTTGGGGTTGATCAAGCCTACAGGGGAGGGAAGTTAGGGGCGACCAGGCCGGCAGAGAGGGAAGTTGGGGGTTGTCAGGGCCAGCCTGACAGGTGAACCAGCCTGAGGTAGGGAGGTGGGAATTAATAAAAGAAAGAAAGACAGGAAAGTGGGATCGAGAGGGCTGCAGGTTCTTGAACAGACTGCAGCAACTTTATTAATTATGTGACGCCTTTTATGCACAAACACTGATTGTACTCTTTGTTCCTCTAAAATCACTATTGGAAAGACGGGGTTGAAGGACAAATTCTTGGTACAATAAGTCTCACTAACTGGATACATACATCTTGAATAAGCCATGAAAGGCAGCTCTTATCTTACTGATAACACCCATCCGAACAAGACTGGGAAAGCTGTGTGGGTAGGGGCTGCTCACATTATACTGATAATCGCCATCCAAACAAATCAGGGGACATTGAGTGGGTGGGGAGCTGAGCCTTGCTAGTCCCTTCAGGTGCAAGGACCGTGTCAGCTTACACCCGGTCTCCAACAGGCCTGCAGGGAAGGGCAGCTGGGTAGGACCCAGGCCTGCAGGGGAGGGCAGTTAGGGGCAAACAGGCTGGCAGGGGAGCAGTTAGACATCAATCAGGCTGGCAGGGAAGTGGTTAGGGGGTGATCAGGCTGGCAGGTAGAAATGGTTAGGGGTAATCAGGAAGGCAGGCAGGTGAGCAGTTGGGAGCCTGCAGTCCTGGATTGTGAGAAGGATGTCTGACTGCCTGTTTAGGCCCAATCCTACTGGGCTTAAATGGGCAGTCAGACATCCCTCAAGGAGTCCCAGATTGGAGAGGGTATAGGCTGGGCTGGGGAACACTCCACCATCCCCCACCCCCATGCATAAATTTCGTGCACTGGGCCTCCAGTATCTATATGTATTAGAGGCCCGGTGCATGAATTCGTGCATGGATGGGTTTCAGCTAGCCTGGCCAGGGGAGGAGGAGACATGAGCAGTTGGCTGGCCTGCCTGGTTGAGGGGACAATTTGCATATTAGCCTTTTATTATATAGGATATACACTAAGTGGCCAGATTATTATGCATTCAGAGATCATAATAATCTGGCCACTCAGTGTACATGATCCATTTATTTTAAAGCAGCTATTCCTCAATTAAGCTGTATAAAAAGAATATAAGATCTCAAGTTACCTTCCCTGGGCCCTTTCTAAAGAAGCTACTAAAGGATATGCTCTGCAAAATAGGGAGTAAAACAAGAAAGAAGACGTGTGATTCAGGATATAGGGAATTCAATGCAGGAGAGTAAAAATAAATCTTCAAGAAGATGAAACTAATAGAATGGCCAATATGTCCTAATATATTAAGAATATTAACTCAAACTGAGAAGATTCTGGGTAACTTATAGGAGGCACATAGAAAACTTAGCATATAATGAAATAAGAAAATTATTGAATCTAGGGAAAATAAAACACTACACAAGGAAATAATGTTTTCTACATGGCTCTGCTCTAAATTGTGCTTCCATCCAAACCCATCATCATGAAAGTGCTAACAATGCATATTGATCTAGTTATGAGCAAATTATTATATAACTACATTGAAAGGATTACAGTATAAAAAGTACATGTGTGATATAGGAGTAAGCCAGTACAAGGATGAAATCCTCATTGTCCATGGTGGAGAATAATAGGTAATTTCTAAAACTGGAAAACCCAAAAGTCAAAAGACATTTAGACATATAGAGGTTCCTAGAGAAGGAATAGCTAAAAGAATTGAAAGTGGTTGTCTCTAGGGAGGGAGCAGAGATGGGGAATGGGTGGACCGTGAACTGGTGATATAGGTAATAAGCATTACTGAACCATTTTACTCAAACTCTGTGCATATGTAATCTTGATAAAATTAAGCAATAAATTAACATATATGGTGTAATACAAATATCTCATTTAGAATAGTGGTGATGGTTGCACAACAACATAAATATGCTTAATGCCACTAAATTGTGCATTCAAAAATGGTCAAAATAGCCCTGGCTGGTGTGACATTGTCCCCTGTGCTGAAAGGTTACTGGTTTGATTCCCAGATCAGGGCACATGCTTAGGTTGTGAGCTTGATCTCCAGTAGGGGCATGCAGGCACATCAATGTTTCTTTCCATCAATGTTCCTCTCTTTAAAAATTAATAAAACATTTTTTAAAAAATGGTTAAAATGATAAATTTTATGTTATGTTTATTTTACCTCAATAAAAAAACTCAGTCTAAAAATGTGAAAAAGATGAAGAATTTTCTTTTGTTAATTTTTATTGATTTTTAGAGAGAGAGGAAGGGAGAGGAAGAGAGAAAAATCAAGGTAAGAGAAACATAGGTCAGCTGCCTCCTGCAGGCCCCCTTCCAGGGATCCAGCCTGCACATGTCCTGACTGGGAATCAGACCAGTGGCCTTTCTGTGCAGGGGATGAAGCCCAACTAATTGAGCCACACTGGCCAGGGAACAAGAATTGTTAATGAATGATGGATGACAAAGGCCAGGTGGAGGAGTGGCTGGACAGGAGTAGAAGGAGCTTTGAAGGTTGGGGACCAGAGGAAAGTTGGGTTTCGGGAAGAAGATGTGCATGGTAAAGAGTATAATTAAGCACCCCCACCCCTGCTCCCCAACTAGGGGAACTAGTTGTTAAATATAACTTGTGGATGTCCATCGGCTGTATTCCCAGAGCCAAGCTTCAACTGGGAACACCATCCTATCTAATAAAAGAATAATATGCAAATTGACTGTATCTCCAACCAAGCCATGCTCACAAGCCATGTCCACAAGCCATGCCCACAAGCCAATCAAGAGCAAATAAACCCCAACCAAGATGGCTGTGGCTGCTGACAGCAGGAGGGATGCTTGGTTTTCCCTAGCAATGGAGGAAGCCAAGCTTTCCACCTACCCCTGTGGGCTAGGCTTCCACTCAATGCTACAAAGTTTCAATTATAGAAGCTATATCCCAACAGCAATGGCAGCAGTCACAGAGCTGGAAAGAGCAGAGGCTAGGGTTGCCCAGGCGATGAAGGAAGCCAAGCTTCTGCAGCCCTAGCACCTAGGCCTCCACTCTAGGCTACAAAGTTTCAATTATAGAATTTAAATAAACCCAAACAGAAATGGCTATTGCCACAGAGCAAGCAGAAGGCTTGGCTCCGCTCCAGGCTACAAAGTTTCAATTGTAGAACATAAATTAATCCCAGATCCCAGGGCCTCCACTTGGATCACTGGGGTGTGTGGCCAGCCTGCAAACCACCATCGGCCCCTCATCCAGGCCACCCTTCACCCCAAGGGAACCCCCACCCTGATCTGGGACACTCTTCAGGGCAAACCAGCTGGCCCCCACACATGCACCAGGCCTCCATCCTATCTAATAAAAGAGTAATTTGCAGATTGACCATCACTCCAACACACAAGAGGGCTGCCCCCATGTGGTCAAAGATCCCGCCCCCATGTGGACACAAGATGGCCACCACAAGATGGCCAGCAGGGAAGGGCCGTTGGGAGGTTCCAGGCCTGCAATGGAGGGCAGTTGTGGGTAATCAGGCCAGCAGGGGAGGGCAGCTAGGGGTGACCAGGCCGGCAGAGGAGGGAAGTTGGGGGCAAACAGGCTGGCAGGGAGCAGTTAAACATCAATTAGGCTGGCAGAGTAGTGGTTAGGGGGTGATCAGGCTGGCAGGCAGAAGCGGTTAGGGGCAATCAGGGAGGCAGGCAGGTGAGCAGTTTGGAGCCAGCAGTCCTGGATTGTGAGAGGGATGTCCGGGCAGTCCAGGCCTAAATGGGCAGTCAGACATCCCTCGAGGGGTCCCAGATTGGAGAGGGTGAAGGCTGGGCTGAGGGACATCCCCTGCTTCCTGTGCACGAATTTCATGAACCAGGTCTCTAGTTAGTTTATAATATGTTTGTGATAGCATCAGGTACCAAGTCAATAAAGGAAAAAAGTATTAGCAAACCTGTTAAATCTGCAAGACACAAATAACAAATTATACTTCCTTATGTGGGTGTCTGCCTAACACACATGCTTAGTATTTTTACCTCTGAGTGAATCAAGAGAAAGAAATATAGGGATTGAGAGTACCCTCTGTTTAAATGGTAACACCACACCCCTAAATAACCCCAAGTGGTGTGTGGGAAAGAAGTTTCTGGCATGTGGTGTAAAAAGCCAGTTGATACTTTATTTCCATCTGTTTTAACATGGAGAGAAGGTAAATCATATACAAATTATTAGTATAAATTTGTCCCAGACAAGTGGGTTCTGGGACGCTAACACAGCAGTAAATAACATCTACAATATGAAACTGGCATGGAGACTTATTTTATTTACTCATTTTTATTTTTCTGCCTTCTTTTTATGTCATGGAGCACATTGATGCCATTCAATATTTATAAAATTGATTCCAATTTTATTTAGGTGTTGAAGCAGATAAATTTATCTTTCAGTATATTGTAGAATTGGTATCAATTTTATTTAGGAGTCGAAGCAGATACATTTCTCCTCTGGTGTTTAAAAACTTACTGAATTTCTGTTTGAAATTACCAAGTCGATCTGGTTCCTGCCTCCTTAAACTGGCTCAAGGTGAGGATTTTTCCTGCTACTGTCAAGGTATGCAGGTATATTAAGCACACAGTTTTCCAGGCTTCCTCTTCCCACAGATATTTTTGAGTTCTCACTTTTTACACAAGAGACGGAAGTGTGACAAACAAAACTGGAGCGATTATCAAAGGGTGGTTCTTCAGAACAGGAGGGACCAGTGGAGAGGGAGATGCTGGGAGCGAGAATTCCAAAGTGCTGCCAACATTTTGCTCCCTCATTGAGAAGAGATTCAGCCTCAGGCCCTCTGACTCTGCCAGCAGACTCCTTCGCAGGTCATTTCCCCCATGCTCCCTGGGGCTGTTCAGAGGGTGGGGTTTGTCACTTTCAGAGCAGGTCAGTGCCTCGAGGGCTGAGTTTCCACAGTCACTTTCCAGATCCGAGGAAGCACGTGACCGACTGAATCTTGTTGACATATAATGTGGGCATATTTGTGTAGGGCTCTGTCTGACCCACAGCTTGCCAACCTGGCTAACAGCCCAGGGAGTTCCTCCCTAGAAGTTTCCAGAGGAAGTGGTAGGGGCGGGTGCAGTGAGGGCAGAGGTATGGAGAGATTCATGCAGCCCAGGTGTGATGACAGGGATGCCAGAAAATGTCATCAAGCCTTGGAATTTTGGGGACATTGGGTTCTGCAAAAGGTGGGGAAAGTTGCCCTGGCCAGGCGGCTCAGATGCTTGGAGCATCATCCCATACACCAAAAGGCTGCAAGTTCTATTTCATTCAGGTCACATACCTAGTTTATGGGTTCGATCCCCAGTCTGGGTGCATTGATCCCCAACTGATCGATGTTTCTCTTTCCTTCTTTAATATCAGGGGGAAAAATTATATATATATATCCATCCTCTGGTGAGGATTTTTTTTTAAGTGGGAAAAGTGGGTTTTTATTTCATTACTTGAAGAAATATCAAGCGTATGGTGCCCCTCCCAAAAAGCATTTTCCTGTAACTAATTCAGGCAACATTTCTTGAATCCAATTAAGCAAGAAACTGAGTGAGAGGGTGGGAGCATAAAGGTATTTCTCTCTCTTTGAGCAGAGGTTAGGCGGACACAGAATACCTCCGGAAGCACTGGACACACAAATGAGTGATGCGGGAACACACATCAGCTAGGGTGTGCAGGGCGGGAATAATAGGAAGCCGGGTTCACACCAGCTTCCATCAGCAGGGAGGTCTCCTGGCTCCCTAGAGTGAAAGTCTAGACACAGGGCATCCCAAGCTTGGTCAGAGGCTGAACCACGTCACCAAGACCTCTGTTTTCCGAGCTACTCCCTGCTCCTCTCATGGTCCCAGCACAACCACCCCCAGACTCCAGGGCTCAGGCGTCTGCCCACACCTAGCAGGAAAGAGCATGTGATTTTATTAAACCATCCCCCAAAGGTCCCGAGAACTATCCTGACTGAACGAGGGTGGGGGGGGGGGGGACATTTGACCCCACCTCCCAACCCCCAGGAAGCAGTTAGGGGGCCAGGAGATGGAATGCATGATCTGAATTAACCTTGAGGTCACATGTGAACCACAGAGTAGGAAAACAGTTCAATTTGTCAATAGGTATGTGTTTGGGATGCTGGGTCAGATGGTGAGGAAACATCTGACTCTCTGCCTGAGGAGAGGATGGTGTGGGTGGGAAAGAGGAGGTTGGGGAACATGTCACAGAAGAGATGTCATCTGGGACCTGGATATGAAAAACCTTGAACACCATGCAAAGAACCTTCAAACTCTGAAGAAAAAAGTTGTTAAAGCAAATCCATCACATATTCGTGTCAAGGAGTAATTTTCAAAATGCTGACACATGACTCTCATATAAATATAGGATGAGTACTTGTCAAAAATTTACTCCGCTTCTTAACTAATGAGGGCTCTAGCAAGAGTGTAAAGCTGGTTTGAAGAGCCTCTGAGGGAAGGGTTTCCCCAGCTCAGCAGGAAAGGCACCTAAAAAAGGGTAGAGCCCCATCGCTGGTGAGATAGAAAACCATTCACGTACTTCAGAACAGTGAAATCATGACCTTTGGGGCTATCTTTTCTACCTGGGAGAAGCAACCTGCATTTCTACAGGGCTGTAAGCAAACCTAAAAGTTAACTGCATAGAGTCAGTTTATAATTAATACTAATAAGCAAAGTAAAATAATAGTACAAGTTAATGACATGAAAAATGATAGACGTCTTCATGGCCTTATTTCAAAGTTTTGGATAGTTTTTCTTAGCACCAGAGTAATATGTTTAAGAGATTTCCCCATTTTCAAATGAACTTAGGCATTACAGCACTTGCATGTCAGTGAATACTGCTCATTGTAATGGTTTCATTGGTCCTGAAAGGGCGCTGGAGATGTGCTCAAAAAAGAGACATTTTAATTGATTCCCAGAGTTGGGAGTAGGTGAATTCAGCCACCTACCACTAGAAGGAGAGGTCCCCTGCTCCCTGCTGACAGGAGAGGCTAGAAAGGGAGGTCAGCAGAAACGAGAAGGCCTAGGGACCTCAGTGCCCAGAGACCCCTTTTCCAGGGGTCATCGCGAACCAGCTGGGGTGGAAATCAGGCCTGTTTTGACACTGGCAGGCAAGGAGGCAGCAATTCTGAAACCCGGCGAGGCTGCTACAGTCCTGCCTCCCGGCCCCTCTCTTGCCCATGAAGTGTTTTGGTTAGAAGGGAAAGATATTCTACACACTCAATAATTAAGTACAGCCAAGCTAATCCATGTTTAGACCTACATTTTTGGATAACAGATTTACTAATGGGCTGGTTGAGAGAATTGAACCATTTGGTGTTTGGGAAAATTGGAAATGTTTAAAATAAATACTTGGCATCCTTTCTTCCCAACTGCTGCAATATGTCGTTAGTCTTAAAAGTAAAATGTTCATGGTAAGGATTAATTTAATAAAAATCTCTTAGCAACTTTTCACTAGAAATATACTATAAATATTCAAAGTCTACTATTTATTTTTACAAAATGGAAAGCATTTTTTTTCAAAAACTGCTCCCCACCCCGAAGACATTTTTTTAATTATTATTGTTAGAGTCTTATGTGTAATAGTTATCATGCCATGGCGAATATATCCCATCCACATACTCTTGAAAAAAGCCAGGGCTGCCATATTTAGCAAATAAAAATACCATATGCTAAGTTAAAGGTGAATGTCAGGAAAACAATGAATAACTTTTTAGTGGAAGTAGGTATCATCCAATATTTGGGACATGCTGTGGTAGGAAGAAAAATGGTTCACAAAGATATCCACGTTCTAATCTCTCTGGAATCTGTAAATGTGTCACCTTACATGGCAAAAGGGACTTTGTAGATGTGGTTTAGCTAAGGCTCTTCAGATGGGGATATTCTGGATTATCTCAAGGGTCCTTATAAGAGACAGGGGAGGATCAGGGACAGAGAGAGATTGGAGATGCTACCATTCTGGCATTAAAGATGGAAGAAGGTCCATGAACCAAAGCATGCACGTGGCTTCTAGAATAGGCGAGGAAACAGATTCTCCTGCAGAGCTTTCAGAAGGAATGCAGCCCTGCCAACACCTTGACTTTTTTAAAATTTATTAAATTGATTGGGGTGACATCGGTCGACATGAACATAAAGATTTCAGGTGTGGGTTTCTATGTTACAAAATCTGTATATTGGACCTTGTACCCACCACCCAAAGTCAAACCTTCTCCTGTCACTTTATATAAGTCCCCCTCTCCCCTCTGCCCTTCCCTCTGGCAACCACCACACTGCTGTTTGTGTTCATGAGTTTCAGTTTTATATCCCACGTATGAGTGAAATCATATGGTTCTGAGCTTTTTCTGACTAATTTATTTCACTTAGCATAATGTTCTAAAGATCCATTCATGTTGTGTAAATGGTGTTATTTCACCCTTTCTTATAGTTGAGTAGTACTCCATCCAAGTTGTATATGTACCACATCTTCTCTACCCAGTCCTCTACCGCAGGACACTTGGACTGTTTCCATGTCTTGGCCACTGTGGATAATGCTACAGTAAACATAGGAGTTCATATATCTTTGTGGATTCATGATTTTGAGTTTTTTGAACATATACCCAGGAGTGGCTTCAAATAACAGATTTATCTCACAGTTCTGAAGGTCAAAAGTTCCAAGTAGGTTTCACTGGGCTAAAAGCAAAGTGCCTCAGGGCCGCATTTCCCCAGGAGACACAGAATCCACTTCCTGGCCTTTGCTGCTCACTCTCCTGGGCCCACGGCACCAGACTGCTTTCCACAGTGTTGTACCAGTCTATTCCCACCAGCAGGGCATGACGGTTCCCTTTTTTCCAGAACATCTCCAACACTTGTTGTTGCTTGTCTTGTTGATAATGGCTACTCTAACAGGTGTAAGGTCCAACACCTTGATTTTAACCCAGTAATGCCCAGTGGGATTTCTGACAGACAGAATTGTAAGATAACAAGTCTGTATTGTTTTTAAGCCACTGAATTTGTGTTAATTTGTTGCAGGAGCAAGAGGAAATTCATACAAAACATATTCTAAAGACCACCAAGTTACACCATACACAAGAACAAACTCAAAATGGATAAAAGACTTAAATGTAAGGCATGAAACCATAAAAATCCCAGAAGAAAACATAGGCAGTAAAATCTCAGACATCTCATGTAGCAGAATTTTTGCCAACAAATCTCCTGGGGCCATGGTCCGCAAACTGCGGGTCACGAGCCACATGCGGTTCTTTGGCCCCTTGAGTGTGGCTCTTCCACAAAATACCACGGCCTGGGTGAGTCTATTTTGAAGAAGTGGCATTAGAAGAAGTTTAAGTTTAAAAAATTTGGCTCTCACATGATATTATTCTACAATGTCATTATAATATTTGATATTTGACAACAGCATATTATACAATTATCCCAAATAAACTTACAAACTAATTCTTTGAATGTTGGGCAGCAATTTAAAAAAGGATAGGAAAGGAATTAATCCCTTTCAGAAGGAATTAAGGCACTGGGAAGGCATCCGAGCATTCTATATTGGCCCGTCTTGCCCTTTTGCCAAGAGGGACCCTCTTCTTACTATCCAAATACACACAGCTGATGCCTGAGTTTTCAGTTCAAGCTGTGGCTGAAGCCTCTGGGCAGCTGGCACCATGGATCTGTCTCTCGACCAATGGTGTGAGCTGGGCCCTCTCTGGAGAAGAAACCTGGGTCCCCCGAGATATGTGATCAGTACCGGGACCCCGCCAGCAGGCGAGGGGACCCCAAGGCAGGTACTGGACGTGGAGGCCATGGGGGCATAGACTACAAAGGAGACAGAACTAAACCTCACATCACCCTGTTTGGCCCTGGAGGATGGCTGGTTAGCCAGATATGGGTAAGATTCCTCAGGGAAGGAACAACCTAAGACAGGCACAGTCGCAGAGGGGCCAACAGGAGAGAACTAAAAGGTCAACAGAGGTGGGGCACAGACCCTCATCCACAAACCTTGCAGGGGCTTGAATTCTCACCCCTCCTGAGGGAGGTCTCCTACCCCCATGGCTGCTTCGCCTCCCATGCACAACTCACACCGGGACCCAGGTGGCAGACAGAGACTGGACTAGCAATAGCTGCTCTATATCTAAATTCAATTTATTACCAGGATGCCGACGACATAATAAAAAATGCAAATATTCCTTTCCACTAGTATTTACAGGGTAAACTAAGATTTCTGCTTGAGTATTAAAATTGAAAGTAAAATAGTAATCAAGTTTTCAGATTAAATTAGCCAAGTGAAATAAGTGAATACTCAAGAAAATTTAAGTGTACTGGGTAAAAAGCTTTTCCTAAAACATTAACTAAAATATCTATTAGTAGTTCATCTCACTGTAAAATTGCCTAACATCCAAAGAACCTAAAACAGTCATATTTGTGTGCAAAAATTAAAATTTAAAATTACCAAAACTGCAAAATAAAATTTCCAAAAGCTCCCATTAATCAAAAAAGGGGGGGAAAGTGGGGTAATATCATGTAAGGAAAAATATCCTGTAAGTAAAATACATCTAGAAAATTCTTACTCCAGAAAAGTAACTTCCATTTGTAACGCCAACAGCAGGACACCCATGAAAAAACACACATGGTGTCAAAATAAGCCAAAGGAAAATCATTTAGGCAAAAATAAAAAGAATCCCAAGTCTATTTTGCAGAGAGGATCCCTTTGTTAACCTTTGGTCGAGAATGTGTTTGTGTGTTTGCAGAGAACAACTCCAAGACCATGTGGGTTCCTGCGACAGTGAGGAACTGACGGGTCTGTTCCAGCCACGAGGACGGTCCAGAGATGGTGGACGCTGACGACACCTTGCCATGCTAGCAGTCGGAAGCTGTGCATGTCTACAGGAAGCACAGGACCAAACCAGAGAAGACGGATCTTGCATTGCCACGATGTGTCCACCATCTGGATACCATTGCTGACATGTACACATGAAGAACTATTTAACATTGAAACTGGGACTCAGAACAGTTGGACAGTGAAACTGACACGCAAACATTTTTTGTTCTTATACGTTTGTTTCTAGTATGCAAAGGCAAGATATTTTTGAAGAAAAAAAACAGGGGGGAGTGATTGATATAGAGGCAGGGTGGCCTTGAACAGGCTGTCAAGCTACAGGGGGAAGGCTGGGGTGGATGGGAGGTGGATGCTGGGGGAGATCAACCGAAGGACTTGTATGCATGCATATGAGCATAACCAATGAATGAAAGACACTGGGGCGGGGAGGGCGGCAGGTGGGGACATGTGCTGGGGGGTAAGGGAGGCTCGGGGGAGGATATTGGGGGGGGAGGAAAATATATGTACTACTATTAAAGATAAGTTATATTGTAAATTTAAAAAATTACAACTATAAAAAAAATTGGCTCTCAAAAGAAATTTCAATCGTTGTACTGTTGCTATTTGGCTCTGTTGACTAACGAGTTTGCCAACCACTGTCCTATGGCAGAAAGAAATAAAGGATAAAGTAAACAAATGGGACTACATCAAAATAAAAAGCTTCTGCACAACAAAAGAAACCACCACCAAAATGAAAATGAAACCCATGGTATGAGAGAACATATTGGCTAATGATACACCTGATAAGGGGTTAATCTCCAAAACATATAAAGCACTCATACAACTCAACAAAAGGAAGACAAACAAGCCAATTGAAAAATGGGCAGAAGACCTGAATAGACCTTTCTCCAAAGGACATACAAATGGCTAAGAGACATGAAAAAATGCTCAAAGTCCCTAACGGTCAGAAAGCAACAATGAGATATTACCTCACACTGGCCAGAATGGCTACTATCAAAAAATCAACAAACAGCCTAAGTGCCCATCAGCAGATGAGTGGATTAAAAAACCGTGGTACATCTACACAATGGACTACTACGCCGCTTTAATAAAGAAGGAATTTTTACCATTTGCAACAGCATGAATGGACCTGGAGAGCATTATGGTAAGCGAAATGAACCAGTCAGAGAGAGATAACTATCACATGATTCCTTCATTTGTGGGATGCAATGATCATCGTAGTTTGATGAACAAAAATAGATCCAGAGAGAAATGACAGGGGTCGGGGTTTAATATGCATGCATATTAGCATAACCAATGAACACAGACACTGGGGTGGTAGGGGCTTGTATGGGGTGGGAATGGTTGGGATGGTCAATTAAGGAAAAAGAAGACATATCATATTTTCCAGCATATAAGACGACTTTTTAACCCAGGAAAATCTTTTCAAAAGTCGGGGTTCGTCTTATTCGCCAGGTGTGAAAACACCGTAGCTTGCAGTTATGATGGATGTTGCTAACTCGCCAGGGACTTGCCCGGCCCTTGCTCTCTCTCTATTGTTTGTCATCTTCCTCCTATCACCATCAGTTCCAGTCATCTTATATGCCAGAAAATACGGTATGTAAAACTTAAGATATTAAAAAAAAATTAACAAACAACAAGTGCTAGTGAGGATGTGGAGAAAATGGAAACCTAGTTCACTGCTGGTGTAGACTGATACAGCCACTATGGAAAACAGTATGGAGGTGCCTCAAAAAATTAAAAATAAAACTTGCGTTCGACCCAGCAATTCTAATTCTGGGAATATATCCTAAAAACCCAGAAACACCAATCAGAAAGAACAGGTGCACCCTATTTTTATGACGGTGTTCATTTACAGCATTATGGTTTGGAAAGAACCGAAGGGCCTGTCAGTGGGCGAGTGGGTGAAAAGCTGTGGACAGCCTGGCCGGTGGTGCTCAGAGGCTGAGCGTGATCGGCCTGGAAACAAGGAGGTCGTGGTTCGATTCCCAATCGGGGCACAGGCCTGGGTTATGGCTCAATCCCCAGTCTGAGACGTGCATGAGGCAGCCAATCAATGATTCTCTCTTATCATTGACATTTCTTTCTCTTGTTTTTTAATCTTTATTGTTCAGTTTATTAATTACATTGTTCCCTTTTTTCCCCTATATCTCCCCTCCACCTGATACCCATCAAACCCTCCGCCCTCACCCCCCTCCACTGTCCTCTCCCATAGTTGCATGATTTTTGTCCAGTCTCTTGCTGCACTTCCCACACCCCTTTCTCCCCAAGAGTTGTCAGTCCATTCCCTCTCTATGTCCGTGATTCTGTTACATTCACCAGTTTATCCTGTTCATCAGCTTATTAATTCACTTGCTTTTTAGATTCATTTGTTGATAGATGTGTATTTGTTGTTCATAATTTACACTTAAATCTTTTTCTTCTTCCTCTTCTTAAAGAATATCTTTCAGCATTTCATATAATATTGGTTTGGTGGTGATGAACTCCTTTAGCTTTTTCTTATCTGCGAAGCACTTTATCTGACCTTCAATTCTGAATGATAGCTTTGCTGGATAGAGTAATCTTGGTTGTAGATTCTTGCTATTCATCACTTTAAATATTTCTTGCCACTCCCGTCTGGCCTGCATCGTTTCTGTTGAGAAATCCGCTGACAGTCGTATGGGTGCTCCCTTATAGATAACTAACTGTTTTTCTCTTGCTGCTTTTAATATTCCCTCTTTGTCTTTTGCTCTTGGCATTTTAATTATGATGTGCCTTGGTGTGGTCTTCTTAGGGTTCCTATATATTGGGGTTCAGTGTGCTTCTTGGACTTCTAAGTCAATTTCTTTCACTAGGTGTGGGAAGTTTTCGCTCACTATTTCTTCAAATAGGTTTTCATTGTCTTGCTCTCTCTCTTTTTCTGGTACCCCTATAATTCGGATGTTGGTATGCTTGAAGGTTGTCCCAGAAGCCCCTTACACTATCTTCAATTTTTTGGATTCTTTTGGTTTCTTGCTTTTTCAGCTGAGTGGATTTTACCTCTTCGTATTTCAAATCTTTAACTTGGTTCTTGGGGTGCTCTAGAGTACTTTTAGGTCTTTGTATACTATTTTTTATTTCAGTCAGTGTATGCTTAATTTCTGGTTGGTCCTTTTTCATATCCTTGAGAGTCTTGTTCATATCCTTGAGGGTCTGATTCATTTCCTTGTAGGTCTTGCTTATTTCCTTATAGGTCTCAACCTTTTCTAGGAGCCTCTTGAAAAGCCCTATAACCGTGGTTTTGAATTCCATGTCCAGTCGGGTTTTTTTTCCTCCATTTCTTTCACATCTGATTTCTTTCCATGTCTCTGCATGGTGGCTGCTTCCCTGAGTTGGTCAGTTAGCTTTGTGTGGTAGACGTCCTACAAGGGACAGTGGCTCAGCCTCCCCAGTTACCTGAGGTGGATATGGCTTGCACAGTCTTGCTGAAGTTAAGCTCAGGTTAATCGTTGTTAGCACTTGGAGGAGTTGACCACCGGGCCAATTGTCTGTAAATTTCAGCTGTGCTCAAGTTGGATGGGTGGAGTCTCTGGGCCAAGCAGATAGCGTCAGCTCCGCCCTATGCGGCCTCAGGGTCTCTGAGAGAGAGCTGCTGCCAAGCTCCACCAGTTGCCGGAGAATTCAGCCAAATGAGTCTGCACACCCAATGTCTCACCCAAGGTCGCAAAACAATGCAGTCTGACAGTTTCTCAAATGAAAGAGCAAGTCACGAGTGTTCTCTGCGCACTCCACACAAGCTCGCCTTTTCCACAAACCCACAGACCCCTGCAGCACCCGAGCTTCGGCGTGCCCTCCCACTGTCCAAGTTTTAACCCGTATGATAGTGGGTTCCCTGGGCTTTGCCCAGAGCTGGAGAATCAGTCCAGTGGGACGTCTTTGTCTGCCCCACTCAAGAAAACTGGCCGGTTTTCAGCCGCCCGCCCTATCCGCTGGCACGTGCGGCTCCTCCAAACATCTGACTCCTCTTGTATCTTCAACGCTGTCCGCTGCCGCTCCTCTGAGTCACAGTGTCTTATCTTTACTTTTATTTGTGGAATTTTCACTTAGCCAGCTTTCCGGTGATTCTGGATGGTGTTTGTTCTTTCGTAAAGTTGTAGTTTTAAAATTGTTGTGTATGATGGCAAGATAGGTGTTTTACCTATGCTGCCATCTTGGTTCTCTCTTATCATTGACATTTCTATCTCTCTCTCCCTTTCTCTTCCTCTCTGAAATCAATATATATATATTGCTGTGGAACATTTACACAATGGAATACTATGCAGCTATAAAAAAGAGGAATATCTTACCCTTTTAGACAGCAGGGATGGACTTGGAGAATTTTATGACACTAGAAGCCTGGTGCACAAAATTTGTGCATGGGGGCTGTGTCCCTCAAGCCTACACCCTCTCCAAACTGGGACCCTTTGAGAGATGTCCGACTGCTCGTTTAGGACCAATCCCAGTAGAATCGGACCTAAATGGGCAGTCGGACATCCCTCTCACAATCCAGGACTGCTGACTCCCAACTGCTCACCTGCCTGCTTTCCTGATTGCCCCTAATCGATTCTGCCTGCCAGCCTAATCCACTAACCACTAACCACTAACCACTAACCACTTCCTAACCACTCCCTTGCCAGCCTGATTGAAATATAACAGCTCCCCTGCCAGCCTCATTGCCCCTAACTGTCCACCCCTGCAGGCCTAACCGATTCTGCCTGCCAGCCTAATCCGCTAACCACTAACCACTAACCACTCCCTAACCACTCCCTTGCCAGCCTGATTGATATCTAACTGCTCCCTTGCCAGCCTTATTGCCTCTAATTGTCCACTCCTGCAGGCCTGGTCATCCCTAACTTCTCTCCCCTTCAGGCCTGGTTCCCCTCCAACTGCCTTTCCCTGCAGACCCAGTCGCCCCCAACTTCCCTCCTCTGATGGCCTGGTCACTCCTAACTGCCCTCGCCTGTAGGCTTGATCACCTCAACTGCCCTCCCTTGCAGGCCTGGAACCTCCCAACTGCTCTCACCTGCTGGCCATCTTGTGGTGGCCATCTTGTGTCCACATGGGGGTAGAATCTTTGATCACATGGGGTAGCCATCTTGTGTGTTGGAGTGATGGTCAATTTGCATATTACTCTTTTATTAGATAAGAGGATTAGATAGGATAGAGGCCAGTGCATGGGTGGGGGCCAGCTGGTTTGCCCTGAAGGGTGTCCCATATCAGGGTGGGGGTTCCCTTGGGGCATGGGATAGTCTGCGTGAGGGGCCTGTGGTGGTTTGTAGGCTGGCAATGCCCCCTTGCTACCCAAGCAGAGGCCCTGTTATCTGGGATTTATTTATCTTCTATAATTGAAACTTTGTAGCCTTGAGTGGAGGCCAAGGCAGGCCAGGGCAGATGGAAAGCTTGGCTTCCTCCATCGCTGGGAGAAACCCAAGCCTCCTGCTCTCTCCAGCTCCGTGGCTGCTGCCATTTTTGTTGGGATTTACTTATCTTCTATAAGTAAAACTTTGTAGCCTTGAGCAGAGGCCTGGGGAAACCCAAGCTTCCTGCTCTCTTTGTGGTCACAGCCATCTTGGTTGGGTTAATTTGCATACTCGTCCTGATTGGCTGGTGGGCATGGCTTGTGGGTATAGCAGAGGTACAGTCAATTTGCATATTACTCTTTTATTACATAGGCTAAGCCAATCTGAGAAAGATAAATATCACATGATTTCACTTATTTGTGGAATCTAATGAACAAAATGAATTGACCAATACAATAAGAACTGAAGCATGGAGACATGGAACAGACTGACATATCTTGATGTGGTGGTGAGGGGGTGAGAAGAGATAAACCAAAGATCTTAATTACTTACTAGGAGCTCAATGCACAAATTCATGTACCTTGAAAGGAATTGTAGGCCTTGAGGATGTGGTGGTCACGGGGCGGGTCTAAGCCCATTCTCTGCACTCCCACCAGCCCCTCCCCCTGTGGCCCCTGGTCCCCTGTCTGCCAGCAGCCCCACTCCCACCACCGCTGCTCCCGTGCGCTGACAGCACCAACCCCACTCGCTGCTGCTGACGGCACATAGTGATTGGGGCTGGCACCAGCAGCAGATGAAAGCGGGGCTAGCGCCATCAGTGGGTGTGAGTGGTGGCTGCTTCCCCAATTGCTCATCAAGAACAGGGGGAAGTGGAGAAGCCCTCAGGGGTGATCAGGGCTGGCAGCTGCCACTTGCACCCACTGATGGCCAGCAGTGGGTGCAAACGGCAGCTCTGGTGCCAGCTGTAGGTGCTAGTGAGGCCAGTGCTGGCAGTAGGTGTAAGCAGTGGCTGCCAATCCTGATTGTCCCTCAGGGATTCTCTACTTCCCCCTGCTCCTGAGGGGCAATCGGGGCCAGCAGCAACCTCTCACACCCGCTGCCAGCACTGGCCCCACTAGTACCCACAGCCAGCACCAGAGCCGCTGCTTGTATCCACTGCTGGTGCCCAGCACTGGTCCTGATCATGCAGCACTGCCAGCGGGTGTGAGGGAGGCTGGCGCACGCAGCAGGTGTGAGTTCGGGGCAGGACTGTGGTGTGTGGAAGGGAGCAAAGAAGGGAGCAATAACCATCAGAGGCTCACCCTGATGATAGTGACCAGTGCCCTGCCTTGGTCTGGTGCCCTCTCACCTGCTCCACCATCCTGCCACAGCCAACACCCTCCATATTCCACACTCTGCCACTTGCTGCCCATGCTCACAATGTTCCATGCACACCCCCTGGTGGTCAGTGCACATCATAGCACTAGCAGTTTGGTTGGTTGTTTGTTCCACTGTTTGCTCTATTTGCATATTAGCCTTTTATTATGTAGGATTATACAGGATATGCATAGCCCATGGACATGAACAATAGCGTGGTGAAGACCTGTATGGGGCAGGGACAGGGTAGAGGGGAGTACAGGAGGGTAAATGGGAGACCTCTGTAATACTATCAACAATAAAAAATATACAAAAGTATACTAAAAAATTATGTGTTGTTATTTAAATTTAATTTAAGTATCCAATATTTTATCTGGAAAGCCTCCTTAAAATATCTAAGCATGAAGCCGTGGAATGTGATACAAACCTCTCTTCCATAGGAAATAGGAAAGGACTATGTACTGGGATAAAACATTTACCATTAACACTGACTACTCAGGTATAAAATGAAGGATTTGGCTTGGGTCAGAAGACAAAGTACAGCCCTGACACAGTGCTGTCTCTTCGTATCTCTCTCTCTCTCCCCACAGCAGACCTCTGTGTGCCCTTTCAGAACTCCAGCTCTGTGACTAACAATGCTAGCTGAATAATGTATTAGTAGCCTGTGGCTGCTGTAACAAGTTACTTCAAACTTTGTGGTTTCAGATAACACAGATTTATCTCACAGTGCTGACGGTCAAAAGTTCAAAGTATATTTCACTAGGCTAAAATCAAAGCGACACAGAGCGACCCTCCTTCTGGAGATTATAGAGCCCATTTCTAGGCCTTTGCCACTTTTAGCTGGTGCCCACCTTCCTTGGCCCATGGCCCCCCCAGACTGCGACTTCTACTTCCAGCATCACATCTCCTTTTCTGACTCTGACCCTCCTTCCACTGGTTGCATTGGGTCCACACAGATATTCCAGCTTAATCTTCCCATCTGAAGAACCTTAAGTTAATCACATCTGCAAAGGCCTCTTGGTCATGTGAGATAACAAAACCACAGGTCCCAGGGGTTAAGACACAAACATTTCTGGGGAGTCCTTAGTCTGCCTACCACACCTACCCACTATCTATTCTTCCCTTCTTTCTTTCTAACAGAACTCTTGTATTGTTCAGGATGACAATAAGCTTGGACAAAAAAGTGATTTACAAAGTTCCCTTCAAGCTGCCTGTGTTTGTGTGACATAGTCTGGCTAATGAGATATTAGTATAAGTCTACTGCCAATGCGAAGTGAAATTCTATTGTTTTCCTGATTAAAACAGGTAGATTCAGTTGCCATATACTGTTTGTTAACTCTTCATCCTGCATGGAAAATGAATCTGAGACAAGAGAGGCAGCCACTACATTCTGAGTACTAGGAAAGTCACCCATGAAAGATGATGAGACAGAAATAGTCAAAGGATCTGAGGTGTGGACATGACACATTAGCCCCAGTCCTCCAGGCTCCAGAGTTGTTACCCGAAAGGAAGAAGCCTTTATTGTTAGCAACAAGGTAATCACTTCATGCAAGTGAATCCATTCTAGCAGGCACGGGTTCTAAGTCCTGCTACGCAATCCTGAGCTGCAAGTGCATTAAGCGCACAACCTAGGTCCCTTCCCCAGATCAGCTAAACCAGAATCTTCATTGTAACAGGAAACTGATGAACTTTCATTTGCTGGGTTGCGCTTCCGAGTTGCAGGAGTACTACTGTGAGCTCACAGAGCTGGGCAGGGAGGGAAATTGCCCTGAGTCCTTTCACATTGGCTGGAACATATGGTCTGCCTGGAAACAGTGACAACCTTGGACTTGCTGAGAAAAATTTCAAACATTGGGAGGTGGGTGCAAAATTGTATATCATTAAGTCCGTGTCTCTTCCCACACATACCACTTACCCTGAATCACTACTTTCCTTGTTTCTACTCTAAAGTTATATTTTACAACTAGTCAGCCTAAGACCTCACATCTACTTTATTCAATCAAGACCAACTAGATAAAGAGCTGAAGGCTGTGTGGAATGAGAAAGAGGAAGATTACTTCTTCTGAAAACTCCAGGTTTGTACTGACACCTGAAATGTGTTTGGTGTGATCCGTCAGATGAAGGAGGTGCAGAGGTGCAGTAAATGTGTAAAACCACAGAAATGGGAACCCAATAGCCTTTCAACACACTGCACTTTTCATTTCTATTGAATCTTTAAATTTATATGGAATATAGGTTGTGTACTAATTACTTTGCAATGATTTTACATTACAAAGAAACGGAGAGGTTAAAGTATAGCCACCAAGTTTCTTGAGGAGCCGAGGGAAAATCAGGGAAGCAGGTCTTCTGATTGAGTTTGCCCTCTAGAAAACTTTTAGAAAGTTTTGTGGGTTTATTAATTTAATTGATTTTTCAAATAGAGAAATCCAAAGGTGTGAAAGAGGCTAGAGTGAAAAACTCTCTTCCCTTCCTTCAGGCCCTCTCCACACCTGCCAAATCTCTCTCCCTCAAAGCCACTACTGTGATCCCTTTTTGGGGATCCTGCCACATGGGAACTTTGGAGTTGGAGGATACTAAGAAATGCAATTGAAAATCAAGAGTGGAGTGTAGAGTGTGGATTGGTATGAATTGTACTTGTGAGCATACTTTAAAATTACTTTCTTATTATCCAATTGCTTCTGTTAAGATCTTTTGCTGACATAAATAGATACAATATCAAGTAAAAATCGAGAGTCTTGCTACCTATGCATCCCAGAGGATTAAGGAAACAGCATTCACAAAACACTTTGAGACTTTCAGAGGAAGGCTCCGAATAAGCAAAGTGGTTGTTCTAGTGGTAGCCCCTCCATATCATTTGCATTTTATAACTCTGCCTTATCCCCAAGACTTCTACACCCCCCTCCCCCCGCCCCCCTCCTCCCCTGTTTCCACAGCATCTTCCAAGGGAGAGAGGTTAGTAAGAAAGGTGACTGATGCAAAGCAATACTGAGTAGAAAGCTTTGAGGCATTTTGTTCTGTTTGCCTAAAGCTGTGGTGGGCAAACCGCGGCTCACAAGCCACATGCAGCTCTTTGGCCCCTTGAGTGTGGCTCTTCCACAAAATACCACGTGCGGGCTCGCACGTACTTTGTGGCCCATGTGCAGAAGTCGGTTTTTGGCCTGGGAGAGTCTATTTTGAAGAAGTGGCATTAGAAGAAGTGGAGTGACAGTCTGACGGTCGGTGGGTCAGTCGGGGGACAGGAAACGCAGTGTAGGCGGCCACGGGACACGCAGTGCGTGCAGGGGAGGCAGGCGCGATTCATGCACGAGTTGAGCGAGCCAGGCAGTCAGCAGTCTTAGTGCAGTGGTCAGTGCCAGTTGCGTCCACAAGCCGCGCATGGGTGACAAAAGTACCTCCTCGAAGCATAAAGTTACCTGTGTTTTTCCAGCCAGCTGCAAATCCTACAGGTATTTTTGTCATCAGTTTAAGAGTTGTAATTATTTTATGTTGGTGGCTTTATTATTATAAAATGAAACTATTTTTAGGTGCCCTGTTTGACATGGCTACAAAGAAGAAGCAAAGAAAAACAGATGAATACCATGAATTTAAAGTTGAATGGACCGAGACTTTATATGTTTATTCAAAACTTAAATGGCCTTCTGACCTGTCTTGTCAGCAAAAATTGGCGAATAAGAAGAAATCAAATTTGGAGAGACACTTTACAACTGTCGGTGATGCAGGAAGAAAGCAGCTGAGGAACTTCAGAAGCCAAGACAAATCAAGCTCTGTGTTTAATTACTGGATGCAATCTTCAAACAATGTTAATATTGCAGGTTTTGTTGTTAGTCAAGAGATTGTTAAGAGAGGAGAACCATATACAGATGGTGAATACATAAAAAGTTGTTTTATAAATGCATCCGAAGAGCTATTTTGGGATTTTAAGAACAAAACAGATATCCTAAAAAAAAAATTAAAGAGTTACCATTGTCTGCTAAAACAGTGAAAGATAAAACAGTCAAAATGTCTTCGAATATAACCGACCAGCAAGTCAAACATCTTAAATTGGTTTCAGCTTTATCAATAGCAGTTGACAAGTCTTGTGACATAAATGATACAGCACAAGTTTCACTTTTTGTACGATTTATTTCATCCACAGGTCCTAAAGAAGAACTTTTAGGATTATTGCCACTCAAAGGTCAAACACGCAGAGAGGATATAGCAAATGCTATAATTGAGTGCATTGAAAAACTTCGTATTCCACTCGATAAAATTGTCTCAATTTCAACAGACGGGATGAAAAGTATGAAAAAAAGAAACAGGTATGTTGCTATTTTGAAAAAGATTAATCACGAGATACTTACCACTGCATCATTTATCAGGAAGCGCTTTGTGCCCAGACATTTCCAGAAGAAATTCGCAAAATTATGGAATGAGTGATTAACATTATCAACTCCATTATATAGCTAACGCTCTTAATCATCGCCAATTTAAAGAATTTTTAGTTGAAATGGAGAGTGAGCAGATCAGCTGTTACACAACAAGGTACGTTGGTTACCAAGAGGAAACGTTTTGAAACATTTCGCTTCCTTATGAACAGAAATTAAAGCATTTCTCCTTGAGAAGGGCGTTCACTATCCAGAACTAACCATCAGTGGATCCAAAAATTCTATTTCATGGTAGACATTAGGTCTCATCTAAATCAGCTTACTCGTAAACTACAGGGGAAAGGAAATACAATTTTTTCTATGTTAGAAGAAATTATTTCATTTGAAAACAAATTATCTCTTTTTGCTCAAGATTTTGAAAGAGAAACTTTGATTCACTTTCCAAGCCTATTGAAACATCGCCAAGAAAATAATTCTGATAATGACATTTGCTATTTCAAAACAACACTTTTTAATATGAGGAAAGCTTTTCTCAACAGGTTTCAGGAATTCAGGAAGAACAAAGCGATGTTAGCCTTTGTTAAATAAAAAAAAAACCTTCTTCATGTGCCCTGGCCTGTTTGGCTCAGCAGATAGAGCGTTGGCATCTGGGCAGAAAGGTCCCAGGCTTGGTTCCGATCAAGGGCACATGTTCAGGTTGTGGGCTCAGTCTCCAGTGTGGGGTGTGCAGGAGGCAGTTGGTCAATGCTTCTTTCTCATCATTGGTGTTTCTATCTCCTTCTCCCTTTCTCTCTGAATTCAATAAAAATATTTTTTTAAAAAATCTCTTAATGCTACTGTAACAGAATTAAATTTTCTCCCTTTAATATTTACATTGGCAACTTTGAAATGCAATTGCTAGATGTAAAAAACAAAGAATTGTAGAGCTCCAAATTTGATCGTCTTTGTGCTGATACAGAAATATTGGAGAAAAACAAATGTGAACATAGTTCACAGCACAAGTGGTCTGCTTTGAAAGACCTGGAGAAGGAAGATATGTTGATTTTTAACACCTGGAATAGTATTCCTGACTCATATAATCAACTGAAAAAACTAGCTTTTGCTGTTCTTTCCTTATTCGGGTCTACATATTTATGCGAACAATCATTTTCAAGCATGAACCTTATCAAGAGTAAATTGAGAAGTCGTCTTATTGATGAGAACCTGGAATCGTGCCTAAAATTTAAAACAACATACAAACCTGTCTTACCCAAACTTTCCAAGGAGAAGCAAGGCCATTGTTCACATTAGTGTTTGTCAGTCATTGTCATTATTTTACTTTATGGATATTGTAAGGTAAATTGTAAAGAATTTAATTGTATCAATAAATAATGTTGTTATTAAGCATGATATCAAGTTTTATTCAACATACCTATAGTTTAACTAAGACTTAAAAGTTCAAGTAAAGTTTAAGTTAATTTTAGGGAACATTGTGGAGTGAAAGAAGATGTAGTGTTGAGGATTGCAAAAGGTATGTGGAGATGGTTTGGACACAGAGAGAGGATGAACGAAAGGAGATAGACGAAACCAGTATACAAGGTGAGTGTGGATGGGATAGGACGTTTTTAGCAAAGGCCAGCTTAGAAGTACCCTAATTAAGTTAATAACAATGCACCTACTTATATAGTTTAAGTTTAAAAAATTTGCTCTCCAAAGAAATTTCAATCGTTGTATTGTTGATATTTGGCTCTGTTGACTAATAAGTTTGCCAACCACTGGCCTAAAGGATCCTAGCTCATCTGTCCTTTAAGGAATTTGCAATTATTTTCAAGAAGAGGGACCCCTAATTGTATAACTTCATAGTTGTGTGACTTTCTTTAATAATTCAAATAATTTAAGAATCTTTCCTATTTTTAAAAAAAATAGAATATTTTAAATACTTTCTTTTTATTTTAAATATGTTTTTAGCCCTAGCCAGTTTGGCTCAGTGGACCAGCATTGGCCTGTGGACCAAAGGGTCCCAGGTTCAATTCCTGTCAAGGGCATGTGCCTCGGTTGCTGGCTACTCCCTAGCCTGGGCCCTGGTTTGGGCTCATGCAAGAGGCAACCAATCAATGTGTTTCTCTCACATCGATGTTTCCCTCTGTCTTCCACTCTCCCTAAAAATCGATTGAAATATATTGTTGGGTCCTAGCTGGTTTGGCTCAGTGGATAGAGGATTGGCCTGCAAATGAAGAGTCAGTTCTGGTCAAGGGCACATGCCAAATTGTTTGCTTGATTCCTAGTAAAGAGCGTGCAGAGGCCAGCCAATTAATGATTCTCATTATTGATGTTTCTATCTATCTCTCTCTCTCTCTCCCCCTTCCGCTCTGAAATACACACACACACACACACACACACACACACACACACACACATACACACCTCAGGTGAGGATAAATACACACACACACCAGAGGTCCAGTGCACAAAATTTGTGCACGGGGCCTGGGGGTGGGGGAGAGATTGTCCCTCAGCCCAGCCTGCACCCTCTCCAATCTGGGATCCCTCTCACAATCCAGGACTGCTGGCTCCTAACTGCTTGCCTACCTGCCTTCCTGATTGCCCCTAACTGCTTCTGCTTACCAGTCTGATCACCCACTCACAACTCCCCTGCCACCCTGATCGATGTCTAACTGCTCCCCTGCCAGCCCAATTGCCCCTAACTGCCCTCCCCTGCCAACCTGGTCACACCTAACTGTCCTTTCCTGCAGATTTGGTCGCATCCAACTGCCCCCCCCCTTCTGGCCTGGTTGCCCCCAACTGCCCTCCCCTGCAGACCTGGTCCCCTCCCCAACTCCCCTCCCCTACAGGTCTGGTTCCCCTCAACTGCCCTCCCCTGCAAGTCTGGTCAGCCTTAACTGCCCTCTCCTGCTGGCCTGGTTGCCCCCAACTGCCTTCCCTTGCAGGACTTGTCCCTCCCAACTACCCTCCCTGCAGGCTCAGTCACCCTAACTTTCCTCGCCTGCAGGCCTGGTTCCCCCCAACTGCCTTCCCCTGCAGGTCTGGTTTTCTCCCAAATGCCTTCCCCTGCAGGCCTGGTTTTCCCCAACTGTCTTTCCCTACAGGCATGATTGCCCCCAACTGCCCTCCCCTGATGGTCATCTTGTGGTGGCCATTTTATCTCCACATGGGGGTAGCTACCTTGTGTGTTGGAGTGATGATCAATTTGCATATTACCTCTTATTATTATATAGGATATATATCATACATAATAAAAACCTAATATGCTAAGTGTCCAGTCATTTGGTGTCTGTTCAGCCAATCAACCAGTCACTATGACATGCACTGACCACCAGGGACAGATGCTCCAACTGGTAGGTTAGCTTGCTGCTGGGGACCAGCCGAACAGGATTGATCAAGATGGGCCAGACATGCCCTGGTGCCCTCCCATGGTTCCTCTCCAGCTGGCCAACCTCCGACATCCTTCCCTGGCCCTGAATGTGCACTTTGGGGCCTCTCAGCCTGGCTTGAGCTCTCTTGCAATCTAGGACCCCCTGGGGGATGTTGGAGAGCTGATTTCAGCCTGATCCTGCAGGCTAGACTGAGAGATTGCACTGGTGCACAAATTCGTGCACTGGGCCACTAATGTTTGTGTGTGTGTGTGTGTGTGTGTGTGTGTGTGTGTATTGGTTTTTTAGTGAGAGAAGGAGAGAGAGAGAAAGAACCATCAATGGTGAGTGAGAATCCCTAATCTACTGCCTCCTGCACACTCCTACTGGGGATCCAGCCCACAACCTGGCAAGTACCCTGACCAAAAATCGAACTAGGACCTCCTGATGCAGGAGACAACACTGAGTCCACTGAGCCACAGTGCCCAGACTATATATTTCTTTTTTCACCTAGTAATATGTTACAGGTGTCACTGGTCCGAACAGCTCCTTTGTGGATCATGATCATTTGAGAAAATGAGACTGGCTAACATGGTTAAAGACACACGAAAGGAGACTTGGTTTACATGATACAGTAAAATCAATATGTGTTTTGAGTCCTGGACCGTCACCGAACTGAAAGGTTGTGGGTCTTGGGTTCGATTTTGGTCCAAGGCACATACCTCGGTTGCAGGCTCCATTCCAGTGTGTACAGGAGGCAACCAATCAATACGTCTTTCTCACATTGATGTTCCTCTCTCTGTGTCTCTTCCCCTCCGTTCCATTCTCTCTAAAAATCAGTTGATGGGACAGGGGGGGGGGAGAAAGGAATATCCTCAGGTGAGTATTAACAATAACAACAATAATATGTACTTGAAGGTAAAAACAAAATAAATATTGCAAGGACAGAAGGTGTTTTGCCTGCCCAACACAAAGCCTTCAACAATAAGTGTGAGATGGAAAGATTCAGAGGAAGTTATCTGGGATCTAAGAAATGCAGGTGGTCAGTGCAGTGTTTTGGGAAGACTTCTCGACTTTGTTCTAGAACATTTTGAGTAGTCCAGTGGACTTACAGAAAAACTGATAGGCTGTTATAATAAATAAAAGTCTAGAAAAAAACACATCTCTGGCAAGGGATATAAAAAATCAAAAGAAATGAAATAGATAGAAATTAATAAACTTTATTTCCTTTTTCATTTATTTATTTATTTATTTTTAATATTTTAATCTTTTTCTTTTTTTACATTTAAAAAATTTTTTATCTTTATTGTTCAGTTTATTAATTACATTGTTCCCTTTTTTTTTTTACCCTATAGTTCCCCTCCACCTGGTACCCATCTCACCTTCTGCCCTCACCCCCTCCACTGTCCTCTCCCATAGTTGCATGATTTTTGTCCAGTCTCTTATTGCACTTCCCACACCCCCTTTCTCCCCAAGAATTGTCAGTCCATTCTCTCTCTATGTCCGTGATTCTGTTACATTCACCAGTTTATCCTGTTCATTAGCTTATTAATTCACTTGCTTTTTAGATTCATTTGTTGATAGATGTTCATTTGTTGTTCCTAATTTACACTTTTATCTTTTCCTTCTTCCTCTTCTTAAAGAATATCTTTCAGCATTTCATATAATATTGGTTTGGTGGTGATGAACTCCTTTAGCTTTTTCTTATCTGCGAAGCACTTCATCTGACCTTCAATTCTGCATGATAGCTTTGCTGGATAGAGTAATCTTGGTTGTAGATTCTTGCTGTTCATCACTTTGAATATTTCTTGCCACTCCCGTCTGGCCTGCATCGTTTCTGTTGAGAAATCTGCTGACAATCATATGGGTGCTCCCTTATAGGTAACCATCTGTTTTTCTCTTGCTGCTTTTAATATTCTCTCTTTGTCTTTTGCTCTTGGCATTTTAATTATGATGTGCCTTGGTGTGGTCCTCTTTGGATTCCTATAGTTTGGGGTTCTGTGCACTTCTTGGACTCCTAAGTCAATTTATTTCACCAGGTGTGGGAAGTTTTCGGTCACTATTTCTTCAAATTGGTTTCCATTGTCTTGCTCTCTCTCTTTTTCTGGCACCCTTATAATTCGGATGTTGGTATGCTTGAGGTTGTCCCAGAGGCCCCTTACATTATCTTCAATTTTTTGGATTCTTTTGGTTTCTTGCTTTTTCAGGAGAATGGATTTTACCTCTTTGTATTTCAAATCTTTAACTTGGTTCTTGGGGTGCTCTAGAGTACTTTTAGGTTTTGTATACTATTTTTTATTTCAGTCAGTGTATGCTTAATTTCTGGTTGGTCCTTTTTCATATCCTTGAGAGTCTCCTTTATATCCTTGAGGGTCTCCTTCATTTCCTTGTAGGACTCATTTATTTCCATGTTGGTCTTGATCATTTCCTTGCAGGTCCCGTTCATATCCTTGAGGGTCTCATTCATTTCCCTGTAGGACTCATTCATTTCCCTTGTGGCCTTGCTTATTTCCTTATAGGCCTCGACCTTTTGTTGGAGCCTCTTGAGAAGCCCTATAACCGTGGTTTTGAATTCCATGTCCAGTCATTTTTTTTCCTCCATTTCTTTCACATCTGATTTCTTTCCATGTCTCTGCATGGTGGCTGCTTCCCTGAGTTGGTCAATTAGCTTTGTGTGGTAGACTTCCTACTAGGGACAGTGGCTCAGCCTCCCCAGTTACCTGAGGTGGATATGGGTTGCAGTCTTGCTGAAGTTAAGCTCAGATTAATCGTTGTTAGCACTTGGAGGGGTTGACCTCCAGGCCAATTGTCTGTGAAGTTCAGTTGTGCTCAGGTTGGATGGGCGGAGTCTCCGGGCCAAGCAGACAGTGTTAGCTCCACCCTATGCGGCCCAAGGGACTCTGTGCCGGGGGCAATGGCCGCCAGCACCTCTGAGAGAGAGCTGCTGCCAAGCTCCACCGGCTGCCGGGGAATTCAGACTCAACCCAAATGAGTCTGCACGCCCAATGTCTCACCCAGGGTTGTAAAACAAAGCAGTCTGATGGTTTTCCGAATGAGAGAGCAGGTCGCAGAGCGCTCTCTACATGGTCTCGCAGTTGAGCTGTTCCCGCGCATGCTGCCTTCTCCACAAGCTGGTAGACCCCTGCAGCACCCAAGCTTCGGCGTGCCCTCCCACTGTCCAGTTTTCACCCCGTGTGATAGTGGGTTCCCTGGACTTCGCCCAAATCAGGAGAATCAGTCCAGTGGGACGTCTTTGTCTCCCCCGTTCTAGAAAACTGGCCGGTTTTCAGCCACCTGCCCTCTCTGCTGGAGCGTGCTCCAAACCTCTCTCCTCTCGAATCTTTCAACACTGTCCGCCGCCGCTCCTCTGAGTCACGGTGTCTTATTTTCACTTTTATTTGTGGAATTTTCACTCGGCCAGCTTTCTGGTGATTCTGGAAGGTGTTTGTTCTTTCGATAAGTTGTAGTATTAAAATTGCTGAGTATGACGGCAAGATAGGTGTTTTACCTATGCTGCCATCTTGGTTCCTCCTCCTAATATTTTAATCTTTATTGTTCAGTTAATTAATTACATTGTTCCCCTTTTTTTCCTCCTTTAGTTCCCCTCCACCCAGTACCCATCCCATCCTCTACCCTTACCTCCCCCCTACTATCCTCTTCCATAGGTGTATGACTTTTGTCCAATCTCTTGCTGCACCTTCCACACCCCTTTTCTCCCCAAGAATTGTCAGTCAATTCCCTCTCTATGCCCATGATTCTGTTATATTCACCAGTTTATCCTGTTTATCAGATTTTTTAATTCACTTGATTTTTAGATTCATTTGTTGATAGATGTGTATTTGTTGTTCATAATTTTTAGTTTTACCTTTTTCTTCTTCCTCTTCTTAAAGAATATCTTTCAGCATTTCATATAATATTAGTTTGGCGGTGATGAACTCCTTTAGCTTTTTCCTATCTGCAAAGCACTTTATCTGACCTTCAATTCTGCATGATAGCTTTGCTGGATAGAGTAATCTTGGTTGTAGATTCTTGCTATTCATCACTTTGAATATTTTTTGCCACTCCCATCTGGCCTGCATCGTTTCTGTTGAGAAATCCGCTGACAATCGTATGGGTGCTCCCTTATAGATAACTGTTTTTCTCTTACTTCTTTAAATATTATCTCTTTGTCTTTTGATCTTGGCATTTAATTATGATGTGCCTTGGTGTGGTCCTCTTTGGATTCCTATAGTTTGGGGTTCTGTGCACTTCTTAGACTTTTAAGTCAACTTCTTTCACCAGGTGTGGGAAGTTTTCGGTCACTATTTCTTCAAATAGGTTTTCATTATCTTGCTCTCTCTCTCTTTTTCTGGCACCCCTATAATTTGTATGTTGGTATGCTTGAGGTTGTCCCAGAGGCCCCTTACACTATCTTCAATTTTTTGTATTCTTTTTGCTTCTTGCTTTTCTGGTTGAGTGGATTTTGCTTCTTTGTATTTCAAATATTTGACTTGATTCTTGTGGTCCTCTAGACTGCTTTTAGGTCTTTGTATAATATATTTTTATTTCAGTCAATATATGCTTAATTTCTAGTTGGTCCTTTTTATATCCTTGGGGGTCTCGTTCATATCCTCAAGGGTCTCATTCATATTCTTGAGGGTCTCATTCATATCCTCAAAGGTCTTGTTCATATCCTTGAAGGTCTCATTAAGTTCATCGATATTTTCTAGGAGCCTCTTGAAAAACTTTATAACCATGGTTTTGAACTCTATGTCCAGTCGTTTTTTTCCCCTCCATTTCTTTCACATGTGATTTATTTCCATGTCTCTGCATTTTGGCTGCTTCCCTGAGTTGGTAGATTAGCTTTGTGTGGTAGATGTTCTCTAAGGGACAGTGGCTCAGCCTTCCCAGTTACCTGAGGTGGATACTCTTGGTGCAGCCCTTTATGGGTTGCACAGTCTTGTTGAAGTTAAGCCTAGATTATTGTTGTTAGCACTAGGAGGGTTTGACCTCCAGGCCAATTGGCTGTGAGGATCAGCTGTGCTCAGGTTGGATGGGTGGAATCTCCGGGCTGAGCAGGCAGCCTTGATTTCCTGTCAGCTCCGCCCTGTGTGGCACCTGGGTCTCTGTGCCTGGTGGTAATGGCTGCACACACCTCTGAGAGAAAGCTACCACTGAGCTCTACTCGCTGCCAGACAATACAGCCTCTCCCCAGATGAGTCTGCACACTCAAAGTCTCACCCAGGGTTGTAAAACAATGCAGTCCGGTGGTTTCCCTTCTTTCTTTTTTTTTTCTCCCAAACCAATGAGTAAGTCATGAGTCCTCTTTGCACGCTTGTGTGCTTCTGCAGTTCCCAAGTTTACACGCCCTCTCTGGAAGCTTGCAGACCTCTGCAGCGCCCGAGTTTCAGCGTGCTTCCTCCTTACTGTCAGTGCAGTTGGGATGCCTTTGTCTCTCTCCCCGTTCGTGAAAACCAGCCGGGTATCCAGCTGCCTACCCTATCCGCTCATGTGCACACGCCTCCAAACCTCTGATTCCACGTGTATCCTCAACTCTGCCCTCCACCGCTCCTCTGAGTCACAGTGTCCTATCTTTTCTTTTATTTGTGAAATTTCCACTCAGCCAGCTTTCTGGTGATTCTGGATGATGTTCATTCTGTCCTTAAGTTGTAGTTTTGAAATTGTTGTGTGGGGTAGCAAGATAGGTGTTTACCTATGCTGCCAGCTTGGTTCCTCCTCCACTCTATTTCATTTTTAAATACAAGATCTTTAATTATAGCATTGTCAGAAAAAAAAATGCTCACTGGCAATTTAAATAATCTGATAGGCAATGTACAAAACAATAATTGTAATGTACATTCCAAATTACCAGGCATAGACCAGTGATTTTCAACCTTGTTCATCTCATGACATACGTAAACTAATTACTGAAATTCTGCAGTATAGAATTTGATTCATTCACACTGACCAGCTATTGTTGGGTGAGCCGTTGTCATTTTTTTATTTGACAATTTAAGAAAAAGAGGTCAGTGCCCCTGACTAAATAGGTATTGCATATTTTAAAAATTCTTGTAGCACAATGGTTGAAAATCTCTGGCATAACACCATACAGAAATATTAAGAATTTATGTTTTCTTCTCCTTAATCTTGAACTCTAGCTGACTTCCCCAGATATTTATACCAATTAATGGTTATTGAGATTAATAGTTCTGTTGCAGGCTTGGTTCATTGATCCTACTCAAGTAGTCATTAACCTCTAGAATTAGATTATTAACCTCTAGAAACTCTGAAATAAGTTTAAAGATGCAAAAAAAGCATTTTATTAGTATTATTTAAAGGGCTGTATGGGTTCTGGCTAGGTAGCTCAGTTGGTTAGAGTATCCTCTCGCTACACCAAGGTTGTGGGTTTAATTTCCCATCAGGGTACATATAGGAAGCAATCTATGAATACGTAAATACGTGGAGCAACAAGTCTCTCTCAAATCAATAAATAAAATTTAAAAATAAATGTCTGTAATTATTTCATGCATATATGTCAAATGTAAGAAAACATCTCTCTCATGTTGATTTTTCATGTGCATGGTAGTTTAGAGTTTCTTTAGGTTTTTATTTCTAGAACTAGAGGCCTGGTGCACAACATTTGTGCACTCAGAGGGAAGAGAGTCCCTCAGCCTAGTCTGCACTCTTGCAGTCCAGGAGCACTTGGGGGATGTCCGACTGCGGCTTAGGCCCACTCCCTGCTGACATCCTTAGTGCTGCCACGGAGGCGAGCCAATGCACTCACCATCCTTCAGCCGGCTTGTGGCGGAGCGGCACTTCTCCTGTGGGAGTACACTGACCACCAGGGGGCAGCTCCTGCATTGTGCATCTGTCCTCTGGTGGTCAGTGAATGTCATAGCAACCAGTCATTCTGCTGATTGGTCAATTTGCATACTACCCTTTTAATATAGGATTTCCTTCCAACAAAAAAATAATTTGAGATAAACATGCTATTATGTAGGGAAAACAATTATTAAGATCTGGCATTCTAAAATGTTTTTATTGGGCCAAAGAAAAAGGGTGCAAAATTTACATTAAAAATGTTTTTTCCTTAATACTTTGAATAAATTTATTAAAAGCTATCATGAGAGTGAAAGTCTCATTGTAGGTGACTGTCCCACTAGAAATGAGGTCATATGTTTCCCATATCCTTAAAAGAACCAAATATAAAGTATAGTTGAAACATCACAAACACAGACCAGTTTATTATTATAACCATAAATCATATTTTCACAGTAATTTGTTCTGATGTAGGAATTTCATAAGGACAGATATGAAGTCTCAGTGGATCATATGTTGCTCACTCTCAATTCAACATCTAATAGGCTTTCTCTGATTTTACATCCTGAGTCCATAAAGCTTATTAAATGACACTTCAGATTTTTTCAGCGGTGGAAGCTTTGGCTAAGTGAAAAGGCCTGTTGGGCTTTTCCCCTGCAGTTTCCTAATTGGGGCTTCCTTATTACATCACAAACATTAATCACCACGTTATCCAGTAACAGATCAGACTTAGCCCATCTTTCAGATCCTCATTAATCTACTAGTAAAGTTATGAGCTCCATTAATACGGTTATGTTTAGAATGTCTCCCTCAAGGACAGCATATGCATTTCTGGGCTGAATAGCTCTGAAGCATGTGTCTCCTCCATGCTGAAGATGTTTCTGAAATACCAGCTCTTACAGGGTCACCGTTCCCACACACTCCACGTAAGATTCCTGTAGGATGTTTGCTTTATGTACTGCTTTGTTTACTACTTTAGCAAGGAGAAACATTCTCTAAGCAGGATCAAGTTCGCATCTTGCAGAGACTGAATCGCGTGTTGTTGCTAGGAGTTTGGCTGTTTTCCATCTGGAATTCTGGGCCAGGTCGTTTGAGATCTTCTCACAGAGTGGTCACACCATCAAGCAGAAGGACTGTGGCCGCTGCCTTCCAATCCTGACCCACCAGCGTTTTCTGAGCATCAATGTTCCGTGGGTGAGTGACAGTGAAAGTGGCAGAGCGTCAAGTCCACCTGGTCACATCCACATGGCTGACTGTGAGTTCAGACACAGAGCCCAACGTGGTCCTACAAGAGCACCGGACACAGGCAGGAGACTCTCCACCGACCGCAGCTGTGGAGCTCTGACAGATGCCTGCCATTTGATGGGCTAGGAGAGTGCGAGATTTTCTTTTAGAACATGGCAGGAAGAAGTCTCTGAGTCTCTCAGCCTGCCTTAGAGTTGAATTAGCTGCATTGATGGCAGTTTCTTAGTAGAGGATGTAAAAGTAAATAAGCAGTTAAGATACAGACTATAAGCATATGGTTTCTTATCATAAGACTAATTTTAGAGGGCTTAAATAAGTAGAGAGATGCTCTCTAGAAGTTTGAAAACTAGAGAATATTTTCCTGAAAAGAAAATATTGACATCAATGATGTTTTGTCCAAAAAGGTCATATGGACAAGACAAAATTAAAAAATAGACAAGGTGAAAGAAGGGAAATATTAATAAAAACAGGGGTCTGTTAAAACAATTTAGTGATTTTTTAAAAAAATAACATTTCAAAGAAGGTTAGAAATTATGGACTTGTGAGCTGAGTAATGTGGATATCTTTTTTTTTTTTTTTTTTTAGCAAAACAATTCAGTCTTAGAATCCTGGGGTCCATTTTGTTCTTGAGATCAAGGAAACCCTGCTATTTACTGAGCTGCAGTGACAGGTAAGGAAAGGGACATGGGCCTGGGAATGAATGGACAGAGTTTTGGTTTCAGATAGGCATTTCTCAGCCTTTCGGGGTGCTGTTGCAGAGCCCAAGGACCAAGGCCTGGTAACGCTACAGTTCGGTGAATTTATAGTTGATGAAACCAAAGAGGTCCAAGAGGCAGTGTGTCAATGTTACCTGGGAAGGGAGATTAAAGGAGAGCACGAGGGCTCTGTATTTGACCTTGCAGCGGAGAAGTGTGCTCCTCAGATTTGCAAAGTACATGAAACTCAGAATTCACAAAGATAACTAAATGTTGTACAGATGAACAAAAGTCAACAAAATGAAATCTGATGCAATGAAAACCTGCACGTGGGATCAAAAACTTCCCCGTGCAGAAGCTGAGAGGGAAGTTTTCAGTGACAAAAAAGACACACACACACAGTGTTTTAGGTGATTTCAAGGAGAAAATTAGTCAAAGTGGTGTTGTGGGTGGCGAATGAACTAATAGGACCTTAATTTATATTAACATAAGGATGGCATCCAGAGCAAGGAAAATAATCATTTCAGTAGGCGCGTCCCTGGCCAGTCCACATCTGGAGTTGCAATTCTGTGTGCCACCCTGGGGAGGCTGGCTGAGCGAAGGGTAATGGAGAACAGGCCGGGGTCAGCAAGGAGGGGGGTGTAGAGGGGAGCTGAAGGGGGGAGTGAAGGGGGGAACGGCCGGGGGGAGGGGGAGTTTGCAGAGAGGAACAGGCTAATGAGAATCAAAGTGTTTAAAAGCTTGGGAGTTTCTGAAGTAGGGAACCAGGCTTCTTTCTCTCAGAATGAAAGTTAAATTGGTTAAGAGAACATTTAAGATAAAAGAAATTCACCATAATGCACTCCTACAACTCCAAAAGAAGTAAAACAGTCACCTGATGTAGTAATTAAGGGATTTATTCAATTACGAAATGGCAAGAAAAAGAGAAGGGAAATAGATGGATTTTTAAGAAGCCTTAAGAGATTTATCAACCAAATGTAATTGTGTGGACCTTGTTAGATCTTGAGCCCAACAAATGCCTAGTAAATCAAAATAAGATATTTTGAGATCATCAGGGAAATTATTTTTTAACAATAGCTTTATTGAGATGTAGCTCACACACCACAGAATCCATCCTTTAAAGGGTACAATTCGGTGACTTTTAGTATAGTCACAACAGTGCACCACTCGCCACTCGTTAACTCCAGAACATTTTGTCACTCCCAAAAGACATCCCGCAGTCGTAAACAGTCCCTGCTCACGCCCTCTCACCCCAGCCCCAGTAAGCATTAATCTGTTTTCTCTCTGTGAATTTGCCTTTTCTGGACATTTCATGTAAATGGAACTATATAACATATAGCTTTTTGTGTCTGGTTTCTTTCATTCAGCATAATGTTTTCAAGGCTTATTGACATTGCAGTGCTGCATCAGTACTTTATTTCTTTTCATGATTGAATAATATTCCTTTGTGCTGGTAGACCATATTTGGGTGTCCATTCATCAGTTGATTGACATTTGGGTTCCCACTTTTTGACTGTTATCAGTAATGAATATTCATGTACAAGCTCTCATGTGACCACATGTTTTCAGTTCTTTTGGGGTTATATACCTAGAAGTGGAATTGCTGGGTCATGTGGTAACCCCATGTTAACATTTTGAGGAACTATGAATTGTTTTTCCAAAGTGACTGTACATTTCATATCCCTACCAGTAGTGTGAGTGTTCAGATTTCTCCACATACTAGCCTATACTTAATATTTTGCCTTTTTTTCTTATTATAGCCATCCTAGTCAGTAGTATCTTATTATGGTTTTGATTTGCATTTTTCTAATGGTTAATGATATTAACAATCTTTTCATGTGCCTATGGGATATTTGTATATCTTTAAAACTGTCTACTTAAATAATTTTCTGGTTTTTAATTTGTCTTTTATTATTGAACTAGTGGCCTGGTGCACGAAATTTATCTGGGTGTGGGGTGTCCCTCAGCCCAGCCTGTACCTTCTCCAATCTGGGACCCCTCAGACATTCCCCTTGGAATCTGGGACCACTAGCTTCTAACCATTCACCTGCCTGCCTGCCTCATCGCCCCTAACCACTCTGCTTGCTAGCCTGCTCACCCCCAACTGCCCTCCACTGCCCCCCCTTACCGGTCTGGTCACCTCCAACTGCCCCCAACCTCCGCCAGCCTGATCACCCCCAAATGCCCTCCCCTCCAGCCTGATCACCCCTAACCGCCTCTGCTTCGGCCCTGCCACCACAGCTTTGTCCAGAAGGTCTCCTGGAAGGTCTCCAGGTCTGATTAGCAAGATTATTAGTAAGAAGATAGAGGCTTGGTCCACGGGTAGGGGGCGGCTGGTCTGCCCTAAAGGGGGTCCCATATCAGGGTGGGGGTCCCCTTGGGGGATGGGGCCAGTGTAGGTGAGGGGCTAAGGGCCATATGCAGGTTGGCCATGCCCCCATCAGGGTGAGAATCTCCCCTGGCGGGCATGGCCGGCCTGGGAGAGGGGCTGAGAGCCGTTTGGGGGCGGTTTGCAGGTCGGCCAAGCCCCCAGCTTTGTCCGGAAAGACATCTGGAAGGTCTCTAGAAGGTTAATTAGCATATTACCCTTTTATTAGCATAGATTATAAGAATTCTTTATGTATTTTGGATACATGTCCCTCATCAGATTTTTTATTTTCAAATATTTTTCCCAGTTTGTGGGTTGTTTTCACTTTCTAATCCTCTCCTGAGAATATTTTTCCATTGCTTTTTAGAGAGAATGGAGGCAGGGAGGGAAGAGAGAGAGAAAGGGAGAGAAAGATCAATGTGAGAGACACAGTGATTGGTTGCCTCCTGCACAGGCTCCGACCAGGCGGGCGACTGAACCTCCAGCCCAGGTGTATGCCCTTCGCCAGGAATCTAACCAGGGACCTTTCATTGCTGGGGCCGGCACGCTAACCACTGAACACACTGGCCAGGGCTGCTTTCACTTTCTTGATGGTACCATCTGAGCACAAAGCTTAAAACTTGGTTACCGTGTAGCACAAAAGCATGCACAAGACACAAAAGGGCAACAGAATCAGTGAAAGAGGTTTAGCAGGAACTGGAAGACACCCCATCACACTCACGCAGTTTCTTTGATTGTGCCTAATCCCATCTTCCTCATTGGTTTGCAGTGGGGGTGGGGAATAGAGAGGGAGCTAAAACATTAACTGTTACTTCTACCTGGTTTAAAGATTTTAAGCTGTTCACTTAGTTTGATCAGTGTCTTCAGTTGCTGCTCAATCTTCTTAGACAGAAATGTTTACTTTCTCAGTTACCCCTCAACACCCCCTACTCCATCCCTTGTGCTTCTTTCTCTTCTGGTATCTTCAGAAATGGGGGTGGGTGTGTCTTATACAACTTCTAGGATGACAGAGAAAGGCCGGGGTTCCAGATGAGGTGCTTCTCTGGCCTCTGGGAAGATGGCTCTAGTCCATTTGCAAGTTGCCTGAATGTCATTCACCTCTGGTTTGATCTGTCAGTTGGTCAGTCTGGGGTAATGCCCTGCTGACTTGGTATCACATTGGCCTCCACCAGTTGTAAACCACGCCCCCCGCCCTACCTCCCCCGCCCTCCTGCGCCTGTGCCACGTTTGCCCTCTAACTTTTAGGCTTAGCAGTCACAAGTCTATTTATTGTCCACTCACTCTGACCATCAACTCTTAACTTGCCCACACTAGTATGGGGAGCCCTAGAGGCAAAAAATGTACACTGTAAATATTTGTCATTTTAAGTTGTACAATTTAGGAGCATTAATTGAACTGACAATATTGTACAACCATCACCATTATTTCCACAAAAATTTTAACATTCTGAACACAAATTCTCCTATTATCCTTTCCCTCAGCCCCTGTTTACCTTTAATCCACTTTCTATTTCTATGAATCTATACCCAAATCACCTGGATATATTGCTAAACTGCACATTCTAATTCAGTAGACACTTTAACAAGCTCACAGTTGTTGAGAATGCTGCAGGTCCATGAATTACACTTTGATCATGTTTACCTTAAACAAAGACACAGCCAGATATTTCTCCTGCAAAAAAAAAAATTTTTTTTTTCAGGAACAAGAATTGCAATTTGTGACATGCAGTCAGATGGCAAATCACATACAAGTCCAAGAAACAAGAGGGGGACTGGGCTTTTATGGGCCTGGGAGGGGCTTTTGTAAGTGAAGAGTCCATTGGAAGAAGCTGAAAGTTTGAAGTCTAGTGGTGTTTCATTGGCTGACTTACGGAAGTCTCCCATTTGCTGAGCAGTTACTGGGCAAGAAGAAGTCTTTTCTTCTCCTGCTAAGGCAAGATATGTCTCCTTCCCTTGGGGTCAGTAGTGTGTGTTGAGTGACAAGTGCATGGGAATTCTCTCTTCTAGTTTGCTGGCCCAGTGTCCATTTGATAGGGATGTGTGCGGGAGGTGGCCAGTCAATGTGTCTCTCTCACATCGATGTTTCTCTCTGTCTCTCTCCCCCTCCTACCTCCCTTTTACTCTCTCTAGAAATCAATGGAGGGTATATCTTTAGGTGAGGATTTAAAAAAAAAAGCAGCAAGAGGAAAGCAGTTACCTGCAAGTTTCATATGACTGTCAGCTGATTTCTCAATAGAAACTTTGCAGGTCAGAAAAGAGTGGCAAGAAATATTTAAAGTGATGAAAAGCAAGAATATACAACCAAGATTACTCTACCCAACAAAACTATAATTTAGAATTGAAGGTCAGATAAAGAACCTGACAGACAAAGAAAAGCTAAAGAAGTTCATCACCACAAAATGAGGAGGAGAGGGGGAGGGCAGAAAAAGAATATGAATAATAAACGGCAATAAATACATAGCTATCAACAATTGAATCTAAAAATCCAAATAAATGAATAAGCAGAACAGAACCAGACTCAGAGATAGAGAGAACATTTTGATAATTGCCAGATGGGAAGGAGGATGGAGAGGAATGCGAAAAAAGGTGAAGGGGCTTAGAAGTACAAATTAGTAGTTACAGTGTAGTCATAGGGGTGTAAAGTACAGCATAGGGAATATAATCAATAATATTGTAATAATTACGTATGGTGTCAGGTGGGTATGAGATTTTTGAGGATGATCATTTAATAACTTTTATAATGCCTAATCACTGGGGTTTACACCTGAAACTAATATATTGCATGCCAACTGTAATTGAAAAAACGTAATAATGATAAAAGAGTTCTTTCAGAAAGAAAAAGGTTTTCTAAAAGTAGTTTCGATACTATAGAAACAATATTCAAGTGGTATTATGGATCAATATCTAAAAATGAACTCATGAAGATATCTATCCTATCTAATAAAAGAGTAATATGCAAATTTGACCATACCTTCGCTATACTATCAGCCAATCAGGAGTGGGGGGCGAGGCTGAGTGGCGTGAGGGGCAGGGTGGGGGCGGGGCCAAGGTGCACGCGAGATGGGGGGTGGTGAGTGTGGTGGATGAGTATGCCGAATGTTTTAGAAATGTAGGTAGGTGTGAGGCACACAGAGAACGCAAGGGACACCCTGAGCAGCTGACACAACCTCTGCATGCAGATCCGATGGGCTCGCTGGGCTGGCAAGCGGAGCGGGTTGGGTGGAGAGGGAAACCAACTCTTGTACGTTCACAGCATCCAAACCCCAAGCTGCTGACATTATGTAAGTTTAAAGTGTATAATGTGATGATTACTACATTAGGTTAGTTAAGAGCTCAGTCACCTCACACAATTATCTTTATTTTTGAATGTTTGAGGACATTTAAAATTTACTTTCTGTGCAACTTTCAAGTATACAATATAGTACTATCCTATCTAATAAAAGAGTAATATGCAAATTGACCATAGCTCTGATCAAGCCATGCCCACCAGCCATGCCCACCAGCCAACAGGAGCAAATAAAACCCAACTAAGATGGCTGTGGCCACTGAGAGTAGGAGGGAGGCTTGGGTTTCCCCGGCAATTGAGGAAGCCAAGCTTTCCTCCTGCCCTTGATGGCCTTGGACTCCACTCATGCTACAAAGTTTCAATTATAAAAGATATATCCCAACAGAAATGGTGGCAGCCACGGACCTGGAGAGAGCAGAGGCTAGGGTTGCCTGGGTGATGGAGGAAGCCAAGCTTTTATAGCCCTAGTGCCTAGGCCTGTGATGGCGAACCTATGACACGTGTGTCAGCACTGACACAAGTAGCCATGTTTGATGACATGCGGCCGCATACAGAGAAGTATAGGGCCACGTGCTGAGAAGGGCATTTTATCCTTGGCTACTGCACGGCCAGGTGCAGTAGCGAGGATGGAAACATTTGCTGTAGTGTAGTGTAGACACTCTATGCCGGAGGTCTGTAGGCCAAAACAACAGAACCCTGACACAGAGCATCTAATTCTGGGAATTCCAGTTAGGGCATTAGGGGATCTTTGACCTCACTTCCGGCTGGTGGAGCAGGGAGCAGCGGAATGCTGCGGGGGACACATCTCTGGGGGCCCTGTGATCGCCATTACCAGCAACCACATAACCACAGCAACCATCATCCAATCTACTGTTCTGGGGTGTCCTGGATTTCTAATTGACCATCATTACTGAGATAAGTGAGGGTGAGGCTGGGAGAGGCGAGGGCCTGTGCTATGGGTGCCGTTTCCCGCCATTAGAAATAGCGGCAGCCATCTTAATTTATATAAGGAACACCGTTTTGCAGCACAGTGCAGACTCCATTTCACCACTATTACTGTTGTGCATCCTTATTAACCCCTATTTCTGCTTATTAACCCTGCCCTTCCCTAAGACAGTTATATGTGCCATCTTGTGGTCAGTTAGGCTAGTTAACCCCTAATCGCCTGCAGGGCTAACAGGCTATCTATAATTCTATCTTCTATCACTGCCCCCCTAATGGAGAACCCAAAAAATAAAACACCAGGGTTAAGTAAAGGAAGTGGTAGTAGCAGTAGCCGACCCTTTCAAGAGACATGGACCGAGATGTAGGGCATTATAGAAAAAAATGGCAGATCATTTTGCATTCTATGTACTGAAACAGTAGTAAGCAGAATGTGGAATATAAACAGATATTTTAAAACTAATCATTCCCAGCTCTTGAAAAAAAGTGAGGATGAAAGGAAGGAATACATTTCCAGGCAGCTACACCTTTATAAGAGCCAATCTAATTTCATCCTTAAGTTTATAAAAGGCTCTACAAATTTAACATCTGCAAGTTTGAGTATTGCTCACTCCATAGTTCAGCATGGAAAAGCACTCAGTGAGGGTGAGTTTATTAAAGAAACTCTCCTAAGATGTGCACCAGTTCTATTTCACAATATGCAGAATAAAGATGCAATTATTAAGAGAATATCTGAGTCATCACTCAGTAGAAATATAATAAAAGACCATATAATGAGACTGAAAAAAAATGTACATCAATTAAAGAGAGACATAAGTAATTGTAAATATCTCTCTTGATGAAACTACTGATGTCACATCATATGCTCAGTTGGCCATTATTGGTCGATATTCTGCTGATCTCACAATGAGAAAAGAGTTGATAAAGTTAGTATCAGTGCCAACAAGTACATCAGGAAGTAAAATATGTAAGGTTGTTATACAAACACTAGTGGCCTGGTGCATGAAATTCGTGCACAGGGGAGGGGGGCCTGGGGATTCCCTCAGCCCAGCCTGTACCCTCTCCAATCTGGGAACCCTCAGGCCTCTGGCTCCTAACCACTCACCTGCCTTCCAGCCTGATCCCCCTGACTGCTCTCTCCTGACAGCCTGTTTGCCCTAACTGCTCTCCTCTGCTGGCCTGGTCCCCCCAACTGCTCTCCCCTGCTTGCCTAATTGCCTCTAACCTCCTCTGCCTTGGCCCTGCCAATATGGCTTTGTTGGGAAGGACTTCCAGAAGGACATCCAGAAGGTCGTGTGGAAGATGTTCAGTCTAATTAGCATATTACCCTTTTATTATCATAGATGCTACCTTGTCCTAAAAATGCAGGTTGTTCCCAGGTTTTCCTATCATGGAAGGGGCCCCGCAGTAGCATCCTGGGTTCTGACAAGGGCTTAAGTGCTTGTGCTTTATCTCAGCAGCTATGATTCCTAGAAGACTCTTGGATATACCTTGAACATTTCTATCAAATTTTCCAAGTCATCCTCCAAAAATGTCAAACCACTTTAAACTCCTACCATCAACCATGCGTGTGCCCTCCATCCCACTTTGATGCCAATATCATTGATTTCTCCCTAGAAGCTTCCCTCCCGTCAGCTGGGAATGCTTGATACTTGAGCCAACCTCATTGTTGAGCCGGGGACTTGATTTCCAGAGGTAGAATTATGGAGGAAGAAAAATAATTTTCCTCAACCTTTCTGAGTTCTTAGTGGAGGCCCTTGTAATGAAAGACAGATCGTCAAGAGAAAAACAAAAGTTCATTAACATGTGTACCTCATATATATGTGGGAGATCTCAGGGAAAAATGAATAACTCCCCAAGCTGGCTTAGAATGCAGATTTAAATACCTTCTTCCTAGGGAAAGGGAATAGGAGATGTAGGCCTCCTAGAGGAGAGTAAGTGATTTTTAGGAAAGATGAATGGGGGTGGAGAGAAATAGTTTGTAACAAAGTTTGGGTGTTATGTCCTGTGACAGGAGTCAGTCTTCTCTGCCTGATGACAATTCTCCCATCAAGGGGGACCTATGACATTTAAGCTCCTTTAGGGGGGTCCAATTTTAGACAGATCAGGAGACTTCAGAGAAATCCTCTGCATGCACTTGCAGTTTTTCAAGAATATGCAGCTCAAGATCATCAATATAACAATAAAGCATAGGTTGAGGGGTGGCATGTTCTCTGACCTTCAGAATAAACCCAACAAAAGCTTGTTTCCTCTCTCAGATGATTTGCCACAGTAGGTTATTCCCTGGAGACAGCATTCTGGGAGTGGTCATAACATACCCTGTGTATGTAGAAAGGTGTGGGCCATATCACTAAATAATCCAGGGACAGTTTTCTCATCTTGAGGAAAGGGAGATAAAGTTATGATAGTTTATCTCTCTTTCCACAGGTTTCTTGTGGGTTTGTGTCTCAGCTGCCCCCGCCCGCCGCACCCCCCCCCCCCCCCCCCCAGCAGCCCCAGAGCCTACGCATTGGGCCTTGGGGCTGCTGGGCGCCAGGCCTGCGGGTTTGTATCTCCAGTCCACCCCCCTCCTACCCCCCAGCCCCAGGTCTGTGGTGGCGGGACTTGGGGCTGCTGAGTGCTGGCCTCCCTGCTGGTTTGTGTCTCAGATCCAGCCCCTCACAGCCCCAGCGCCCCCATGGCGGGGCTTGCAGCTGCTGGGTGCCAGCCTCCCTGCTGGTTTGTATCTCCAATCTGGGGGCCGCTGGGTGCTGGCCTCCATGCAGGTCTATGTCTCTGATTCGGCCTTTGCAGCTCCAGCACCTGGGTAGCAGAGCTTGTGGGTGCTGAGTATAGGCCCCCTGTGGGTTTGTGTCTCTGATCCAGGGGCTATTGGGTGCCAGCCTCCCAGCAGGTTTGCACCCTGCCGAGACCCCCAACAGCCCAAGGCCTAAAGCCCCCGGCCCGGCCCGCCCAACCCTGCTGCTTCCACATCCCCCGCCTTAGTACTTCAAACTCACTCCTACAGTGGGTCTATCAAGAGAACTACATTTCCCAGAATTCCTGGTGCCCACGATACCCTGCACAAACCAAGAGCACCTTGAATTTTCTCCACCCCAGTGGTGGCCACCCCAGAGACTGGCAGCACCCCCCCATTCCCATCCGTGGGTGCTGGGCTGGGAGGCATGCAGGGACCCCGGGCGCTCATTTGCATGTGATTCAGGCACCATAAACTTAAGGAGGGCCGGCCCTTAAGTACCTTGTGGGCCACCTTTATAGGGTGGTGGTTGCTTTCACTGCCCTGGGGCCACACCCCTGCCAGCCTCACCCCCTGTGTGCTGGCCATGCCCCTGCCCTGCCCCCCACCCTCTGCTTTGCCCCACCCTCTGCTCTGCCCCTGTTCCAATTGGCTGGTAGCATAGCCAATTAGGAGCCAAGGTACGGTCACATTTGCATGTTACTCTTTTATTAGATAGGATTCTGTGACCTAAGCATTGTTATCTCTAAAGTTGTGTCAGTGACCACAGATGGGGCACCAAACATGGTGGGGAAAAAGTCGGATTTTTCAAATTGTTTACGGAAGGTGTTGGACATCCAATTGTGCCTTTTCATTGTATTATCCATTAGGAGGTTTTAAGTGCCAAGGCAGGATTCACCAACTTAAACGATTTAATGTCAGTTGTTACAAAAATAGTTAATTTAATAGCTGCTCGCCCCCTTCACAAGCGAGAATTTTCTGCACTTTTACTGGCGGCTGATTCCACCTACAGTGGACTGCTGATGTACAATAATGTAAGATGGCTGAGCCGAGGGCAAAGTTCTTGAGCGCTTTGTGGAGTGCTTTGAAGAAATTAAGGTAATTCTTGAGGATAAGGATCTGGGAAACTTTTCTCAGCTCAATGATGATAAGTGGGTCAATACCCTGATATTTTTACAGATCTCTCTGTTCATATTAATGAACGGAACTTAAAGTTACAAGGTTTTGGCAAAAGTATTGATGTTACGTTTGGATACGTAAAAGCTTTTGAAAGTAAACTTAAAATTTTCAAGCGAGATGTAGAAACTAAAACTTAGAAGTATTTTCCTCGAGTAACAAAGTATTTTGAGAAGGCCAGTGCAGCTGTACAAAATGAAATGGAACCCTTGCATATAAAGTACCAGCATGTTTTAGACTCGTTACTTGATCAGTTCAGTGATAGATTTAATCAATTTAGAAGCGTAGAACAGACCATAAAAATTATCCTGATATAGTAGTCTACAGTAGTTTGGAATTAAATGGTTTCCAATCGATGCAAATTGCTGATTTGGAGATGCAACTTGCAGAATTTCAAGACAGTGTCTGGGCTCAGGTGTTTGTCGACTTGAGGTCAAAGCTTGAGAATCTGGAAAGGTGCCCTTGGAGAATCAAGAGGAGTGCACTATGAACAGAAAATTTGGAGTGCCTGGAACCGATTGCCAGACACTTTTAGCACCCTGAAAAATATAGCAATGGCTTTACTCACAATTTTTCCCTCTACATTCTTTTGTTAGACCTTATTCTCAGCGTTAAATAATATCAAAACCAACAAAAGAAGCAGATTGACAGATGAATTTGGTAGTGCTTGCTTGGGCTTGAAGTGTACAAAATACCAACCTTCAACTGAAGGTTTAGACAATGAAATTCAGCCACAAAAAAGTCACTAATAGGCAGGTTAGTTAAAGAATTCCCCCTGCCCCTCACTTATCTTAGTTCACAGCACCCCACACAAGTTAAATAATATCAAGACCAACAAAAGAAACCGACTGACAGATGAACAAAGAAGTCACTAAGCAGGTAGGTTAAATAACTAGTTTTTGGTTTATTAAATAGTTATATGGTGAGTCTATAACTCAGAACCATTGGGTCGGTTCTTCCTATTCTGGCGCCTCCACTCTGTCCCTTGCGGGTCTCTTCTGTGTGTAATGGACGGCATTGTCCCAGACACAGCAGTTGGTACAAAGTGGGGATTTGGACAAGCTCTTCTCTGCCTGTGTCACCAGCAGACCCTTTATCATGAGCAGCAATTCAGCCTCTGCAGCAAACGGAAATGACAGCAAAAAGTTCAAAGGTGACAACAGAATTACAGGTGTGCCCTCCAGAGTGATCCATATCCCGAAGCTTCCCAATGATGTCACCGAGGGCGAGGTCATTTCCCTGGGACTGCCTTTTGGGAAGGTCACCAACCTCTTGATGCTGAAAGGGAAAAACCAGGCCTTCATTGAGATGAACACAGAGGAGGCAGCCAACACTATGGTGAACTACTACACCTCAGTGACACCTGTGCTTCGTGGCCAGCCCATCTACATCCAGTTCTCCAACCGTAAGGAACTTAAGACTGACAGCTCACCCCATCAGGCACGGGCCCAGGCAGCCTTGCAGGCAGTGAACTCAGTTCAATAGGGGAACCTGTCGCTGGCTGCCTCAGCTGCTGCTGAGGATGCTGGGATGACGATGGCTGGCCAGAGTCCAGTGCTCAGGATCATTGTGGAAAACCTCTTCTACCCAGTCACCTTGGACGTGCTTCACCAGATCTTCTCCAAGTTTGGCACAGTTCTGAAGATTATCACTTTCACCAGGAACAACCAGTTCCAGCCACTGCTGCAGTATGCTGAGCCCGTGAGCGCCCGGCATGCTAAGCTGTCGCTGGATGGGCAGAACATCTACAACGCTTGCTGTACACTCCGACTTTTCTAAGCTCACCAGCCTCAATGTCAAGAACAACAATGACAAGAGCCGAGACTGTACCCGCCCATCCTGACCTGCCCTCTGGTGACAGCCAACCCTCTCTGGCCCAGACTATGGCCGCAGCCTTTGGTCTCTCTGTTCCCAATGTGCACAGGGCCCTGGCCCCTCTGGCATCCCATCGGCAGCAGCGGCTGGCCGGATTGCCATCCCAGGCCTGGAGGGGCTGGAAATTCTGTTCTGCTGGTCAGCCACCTCAACCCTGAGAGAGTCACACCCCAAAGCCTCTTTATTCTTTTCGGCGTGTATAGCGATGTGCAACGGATGAAGATTTTGTTCAGTAAGAAGGAGAATGCCTTGGTACAGGTGGCGGATGGGAGCCAGGCCCAGCTGGCCATAAGCCGCCTTAACGGACATAAGCTGCATGGAAAGCCTCTCCAAGCACCAAAACGTCCAGCTGCCCCGTGAGGGCCAGGACCAGGGCCTCACCAAAGACTACGGGAACTCACCCCTGCACCGCTTCAAGAAGCCTGGCTCTAAGAACTTCCAGAACATCTTCCCACCCTCAGCTAGCCTGCACCTTTCCAATATCCCGCCATCCATATCTGAGGACGACCTCAAGATACTCTTCTCCAGCAACGGCGAATTGTCAAAGGGTTCAAGTTCTTCCAGAAGGATTGCAAGATGGCGCTGATCCAGATGGGTTCAGTGGAGGAGGCCACCCAGGCACTCATCGACCCGCACAACCACGACCTGGGGGAGAACCACCACCTGCCGGTGTCCTTCTCCAAGTCCACTATCTAGGCTCCCCACCAAAAACCAGCCTGCCGGGTAGGCCCAGCAACAACTTCCATCATTCCAGAAAATAGCCACTTTAAAAAGCAGCTGAAGTGACCTTAAAAAGACCAGAGATTTTATTTTTTTAAAGAGAAAATCAGTTTACCTGTTTTTAAAAAATTAAATCTAATTCACCTTGTTCACCTTTGGGAGGTAGGGTGCCAGCCTCAGGCTCTTGGTGACCCGTGGACAATATGCCTACCCCTTCTGCAGCCTGCAGGGTGGGTGTTCCCAAGCCTCCACTCCGCTTTCTTGTGCTTAAAACCCACTGCTTTGGCAGGGCCTTTTTCGCAGTGGCAGATGCATGGGGGTTTAGGGGCCAAGGGGACTGCTTCCCCACAGGGCTCATGTACCTGGCATGGCAGGCGGCTGCCAGCTGCATGTCTGCGGGCATCCTCATTCTCCGTTTAATCAAGTGTCTTGATTCTCCCTGCCCCTGGCTTGAGGTGCCCCTCCTGGGCCAAGACCCTCTCTGGGTGCAGCCCTGGCACTTCCTCAGCTTGGAGCTCTGTTTTACCGTCTTTGTTGTGCTTTTATGCAGTCGCAGACACCTGTGCCTAGCAATATTCCAGCTGACCAAATATTCTAATCTTCATTTATATGCAAAAGAAATAGTTTTAAGTAACCTTTATTATAGAAAAATGATAAAAATGGTATGTGTAAAAAAAATAAATACAGTTATATATTACAATTATACATTTTTGTTATTTAAACTATCAATATTGCGAAATTATGTTTTTTTTTTCCTCAAAGTGACTCACCACCCCAGTTACGCTTGTTTTTTTGGCGAATTTTGACACACCAAGCTCAAAAGGTTGCCCATCACTGGCATAGGCCTCCACTCTAGGCTACAAAGTTTCAATTATAGAATTTAAACAGAAATGGCTGTTTCCATGGAGTCACCAGAAGACTTGGCTCCACTCCAGGCTACAAAATTTCAATTGTAGAACACAAATTAATCCCAGATCCCAGGGCCCCGACTTGGGTCGCTGGGGGGCATGGCCAGCCTGCAAACCACCACAGGCCCCTCGCCCAGGCTGCCCCATGCCCCAAGGGAACCCTCACCCTTACCTGGGACACTCTTCAGGGCAAACCAGCTGGCCCCCACCCATGCACCAGGCCTCTATCCTATCTAATAAAAGAGTAATTTGCAGATTGACCATCACTCCAACGCACAAGAGGGCTACTCCCATGTGGTCAAAGATCTTGCCCCATGTGGACACAAGATGGCCATCACAAAATGGCCATCACGGGAAGGCTATTGGGAGGTTCCAGGCCTGCAAGGGAGGGCAGTGGGGGGCGATCAAGCCTGCAGGGGAGGGCAGTTAGGGTTGAGCAGGCTGGCAGAGGAGGGAAGTTGGGGGCAAACAGGCTGGCAGGGGAGCAGTTAGACATCAATTAGGCTGGCAGGGTCGTAGTTAGGGAGTGATCAGGCTGGCAGCAGAAGCGATTAGGGGCAATCAGGGAGGCAGGCAGTTGAGCAATTTGGAGCCAGTAGTCCTAGATTGTGAGAAGGATGTCCAACTGTCTGTTTAGGCCCGATCCTACTGGGATCGGGCCTAAACGGGTAGTCAGACATCCCTTGAGAGGTCCCAGATTGGAGAGGGTGCAGGCTGGGCTGAGGGACATTCCCTGCCTCCCGTGCACAAATTTCATGCACCGGGCCTCTAGTTAACTATAATCACCGTGCTGTACATTAAATACCCAGAACTTATTCATCTTATACCTGGGAGTTTGTACCCTTTGACCAACATGTCTCTATTTCCCCACCCCAAGGAGTTGTTTTATTGTATGATAGAGGGTACTTAAACCTTAATTTAGCACATGAATAAAAAGATGCAGTTGAGTAGTTTTTATTGGAAAACACTAGGCAATTAAAGATTCAATCTGAAACAGACATACAAAGGGGATAAAACTTATTTTTGACTTAGTAATTGTCAGAATTTAATTATGTTTCTCTTAATTTGGAATTTTTAGTGCTTAATCTTAGCAGTTCTTTACTATTGATTTTATGCTAAATTAATGATTATAAAATACTTATGAGGAAAATTATTTTTAAGGCATGTGCTCATTTAAATGTAATTATTACGTTCTGCAGGCAATAAAAATGTGCTATATTAGTTACAACACACCACCATTGGTGGGAATGCATGCATGCTCTAAATAGGAATACATTTTTTTATTGAACTAAAGAAAATTAGAGTAAAATTGGCCTTAACAATGAAAACGCACACACACACAGGGTGTAGCATTGTTCAATGGAAAAAGGACAGACTTTTGTTTTCTGGGAGTTCTGTGTTAAGAGATTGCACAATGAGAGTTGTTTCTCCATTCTACAATATTCACAGAATTTTAGTAGATGGATAAGAGAGTTTTCTGTCTTCCTGTGTCTTGGTGTGTGGTTTAGGTCCCTCCTTTCCCCATTTTTTAATGAAACTTACTGCTATACTGAGTTTATATCCTTTTGACAAGTATATATGTTTTGAGCTATGCTATTGGAAGGGAAGATATTAAGGAAGATTCACTTCACTAGGGTAATCTTCACAAGAGCAAAGAACACTTTTTCCTTTTTTTTCCTCCCCACCACAGTAGGCCAGACCTTACTTTAGTGCTTCAGCTGCTTATCAACAGAGGTCTAAGACAAAAGTAGTTGAAGCATTTTTTATTTATTGCAAAAGAAGTCCAGAGTTAGGCAAACCAGATAACTCCTGTGATTATTGGGGATCCAGGGACCTTCTACTTTTTTATTGTTGTTAATCCTCACCCGAGGATGTATTTCCATTGACTTTTAGAAAGAGTGGAAGGGAAGGGGAGAGATATCTAGAAACATCCATGTGAGAGACACGTCAGTTGGTTGCTTCCCGCCCGGTCCCTGTCGGGGACCAGGACTGAGCCTGCAGCCTAGGTTTGGGCTGTTGACCAGAACGGGACTTGGAACCCTTCTGTTTATGGGCTGATGTTCTACCCACTGAGCAAACTGTCTAGGCCACCTTCTGTTTCTTTTGCTCTGCCATCCTTATTCTATGACCATATCCTTGATTGTATCTTACAGTCTAAACAGTGGTCGGCAAACTCATTAGTCAACAGAGCCAAATATCAACAGTACAATGACTGAAATATCTTTTGAGAGCCAAATTTTTTAGACTTAAACTTCTTCTAATGCCACTTCTTCAAAATAGACTCGCCCAGGCCGTGGTATTTTGTGGAAGAGCCACACTCAAGGGGGAAAGAGCCGCATGAGGCTCGCAAGCCACAGTTTGCCTACCACAGGTCTAAAATAACTGAACTACAACCATCTTTCTCCTTACAGTAGAAAGCAATAGAAAGGGGAAAGGGCTAAAAAGTTCCTTTCCTATTGCCTTTCTACCTTTTAAGAAGCCTTTCTGAAAGTCCCACCCAACAGCTTCCACTTAACCTCTCATTGTTTACAACTTAGTTACAGTGCCATTTCTGAGAGCAAGGCAGTCTGGGAATTGCAGTCTTTTTGTTGGGCACATTGCCTTGGTAAGTAAATACTAACAAAGGGAGGAAGTGGTAACAAGAAATTATAAGGACATTATAATCAGTTTCTTGTAAAGCAAAATTTATAAGATTGTTCTTTGACTCTCCCCATCTTTTCTTAAAGTTAAAAACATTTTTTTTAAAATTGAAATGATGGTAGGCCCCTCCCCACAAAGTCTTTACTTGATCAATAAAAAGTTAACTGCTAGTCCTCTAATATTATGTGTATTTTACTGGCCCAACAACCCCCAAATCTAGGGAATTCTTGGACCTGTGAGATTTCTCCCAACTCCAAGATACTCAGATGGATCTGTATCTTCAACACAGCTTGTATGCTTCATGCCTTCTGCTTGCAAGGTTCTCACTAGGTAGCCACTGATTAGTGTACCAAGAAGGCTCAGACCAAGTGTTAATGCCCAGTGACAAAAAAACTGATGCCTCCTCCAGGTCCTTAGTCAGGGCTTGCTTTGAAGTAAGGTAGAGAAACTCATTGAAGTCAGAATAGGTAAAGAGGTGATTGTTGTGAAAATATGGGAGAATCCTGTATACAACTGAGAACCAAAAAAAATAAGTAGAGTTAGGTTGCCTTAAAATTACGCTTAAAAATAGAAGATGGGGGATGGAAGCTACCCCCTATTTCTCATGGAATAGCATGGCCTTTCTTTCAACTTCTTTTTTGCTTTCCTCTGCCAGCCAATTTTTATTGTTATATTTTCCCTCAGTAACTTTGGCTGACATGAGAGTTTAGCTCTTGTGGGGTACATTTTCTCAGGGTTTCAATTCCAAATTCCCCCAAAACAGGTTGATTGGTTATCAAGGATCAGGTTACCATTCCTAGTTTAAGTGGCTGTGGCATGGAGTGGGATTATTAGTACAGACATGTCTTCCTAGTATGCATTATTTCAGAGAGCCCAGAGAGTGAGCATGTGGGGAGAGGGGCTTTACCTGCAACGTTTTCCTTTTTCCATTAATTTTCATTTTGGGCAGCCCTGTTTCCTGACCCCACATCAAAGACCTTCTCTATTACTTGCATTATTTCTTAAAGCATTTCATGCACAAATATTACTGTTTTCTAATTAAATGTACATTTCCTTAGTCAGAATGTATTAAGAGGAAAGCAAAGTAGTAGTTAAAATGCATAAGACTCTGGGATCACATCACCCCATCCTCATTGCTATCCTACCAAGAATTTGGGAAGTAGTCTGGTACCTAGCGTGGAGCATGAGGAAGAACATAGCATGTGGTCAAGAAGTACAAGTCCCAGAGTCAATTAGCCTGGATTTGAAGGTACAATATCTACTAGTAGAGTTTGCTCTGTGTATCAGTTTCTTTATTTGTGAAACTGGAATGTTATCTACCATATACATAAGATCACTGTGAGAATTAAATAATCTGTTGACAGTTGAGAAACCAGAGGTCAATATTAGAGCCATAGATAAGGCAGTGTTAAGTGTTGGGGTACCAATTAGAAACTAGGTGGGCGTCAGAATTAATTCTTGAAATGACAGCTGGAAAGTAGATTGGTATCTGGAGTAATTCTGGGAACATGAGCCTTATTACAATGGCTAGAATCCAAGACAGCTGATTTTGTCTGTTGAATTCTGAAGATTTGATACTGTCGGGACTCTGCAGCACTCAGCTCTGGTCTTTTCCCCTGTAGAATGTAAAGATTCTAGTGATGGATTCCATTAGAATGGATTCTAACTCTAATTCTTTCTAAAGCTGAAGTAATTTTCACCTACACATGCCATTTTTCATTTTGCCACATTATTTAAATGTGATTGGATTTTATGTTATGAAAACTTTCTAGAGGCACACATAGTCAACTTCATAAGCCAATTAAAAATTGGATTTGTATCTACATATTTGTTTCTCAGGAATTTGAAAAAGAGATAATTTAATTACTGTTTCAAGTATTAGGATAGCACCATACATATGGATACCAGATGAAAGGAATGTCTATAAATCTCCATAAGATTACAGTTGAATACTTATCCTATATGTACTATCCATTTAGGTCTAAATTAGGTGTAAATATGTTGTCCTTTCATTTATATAAAGTTGAGTGAGCCTAGCAACTCTCTGCTACCCACTGAATGAAAAAGACTTAAAACCTACAAAATGGGAAGACCTCAATTATAACTACACTCCAGCACTAGAAAGGATTTTTTCAGAAAATATGTAAAGGACCTGAATATCAAAATAGATATTTTCTCTACTGAAACACAGGTTCAATTTCTTCCTTTGCTGGTAAATGCAAGCCTTAAATATTAAATTGCTCAAACTTATCACCACAAACACAATGACTTTCTTCTTATGGCCAAGGGCCAAGATGAGTGTTACTCTCTACCCAGGCCCACCCTGAATTATGCACACATCAGAAAAAAGCACAAGACCTTTTTAGTTGTCAAGGAATATTTTAAGAATGAGTTTAATACCTGATTCCTTAATGCAGTTGCAGATCCTGACAATTTTCTCTGGATTGGGATCCTTTCATAATGTCTACACTGGTAAAGTCCCTAATTCCTAAATTCAATTTACTCTTTGGTAAAATGGGTATTCCTTCATTTTAGAAGGTTGGAAGTGTTTGACTCTTTTTATTACATGCTTACACTGCCTTGTAGAAAGTCTTTTTGAAAGCACTCCTTAAGTTGTAGATTTATGACTATGAGGCATTGATTTAAAAAAAAAATTGCAACTGAAGGTTAGGCTCCTCAAATTACAATTTCAACATCTTAAAAAAAAAAAATCTTATGCACTGCTAATTTCTAGAATAAAAAAATTCACCAAGATAAGCTAATACTATAACCATAAATGAATTTTACACGAAATGCTGCTTTCCAGTTAAGTGGTTTAAAGTTTGAACTGATTTGAACCCGAATCAAACACTGTATGAAACTGATACGTAGCGGGAAACTGATACGTAGGGGTGTCATTAACTCAAGAAGGATTCCTTTTGGGTGTGTGACCACAGCTAGAAAGCATATTCTAAGCCTTGTTTGGTGGTGTTATCCCCTTGACACTCAATTTTTCTTAAAAAACAAACCAATTTCCATTTTCCCTTCCCTGCATGGTGAAGACAGCGTTGAAATAATTGGGTAATAACCCGACTAACCCCCCGCCCCCACGTTATTCCTCGGGGGCCATCCAGACTCCACCAGAGAGGAAGCCGAGTCCGAGGAAAGCAGCCACGGCTTTGCCACCGAGCGGCACGGGGCCCGGCTGCCGGAGACTTCCGCCCGCCGGCGACTTCCGCCCAGCCGGCGACTTCCGCCAGCCGGTGACAGGGTCTGCCCCGCCCCTCGAACCTGAGATTCGTCGGAATTTTCCCGCGGTGCCGCAGGGGGCGGGGTCCGCTCGCCAGGCCCCAGCGTGCACTGCGGGCGCGCCGTCTCCACTGCTGGGCTACCGCGGGAAAATTCCAAAAAAGTCAAAACAAAACAAAACAACAACAACAAAAAACCGTAGGAGGCGCAGCCAAACTTTCAAGCCACAGAACTAAGGCGGTGGCCTCCTTCCCGCCACGACCCAAACTGCTGAGGCAGCTCTGGCGCGGACCACCGGGTAAGAGGCCGCAGCGCACCGCGAAGGCGGCCGCTCCCTTTGGGGGTCTGGCCGACACGTCAGCCGGGCGCGCGGGTGGGAGGGAAGACTCGCGAGAACGCCGTCCGCCGCGCTCGGCGCCCGTAGGTGGGAGAGCCGGCTACCGCCGAGTGCTGGGGGCCAGAAGGGGAGGCGGGTCGGGGCACGGGGTGGCGCCAGCTCGCGCGGGGGCGGGGCCGCCGGCCGGGTGCCCGGAGAGGTGGCAGATGCTAGATTTAGTTTCGAAGTCCTCTTTGTTCGTTGACACAGGCTGCCAGGTCTTCTTGGAGGGGCGCAGAGGTGAATGTCTTCGCCCGGACCCAGGGGAGCTGTAACGAGCTCGCCTCTTTTAACCCTGCACCCTCTGCAGCTGGCCGCGCTCCGCACCCGCTGCTCCTTCCTCCGGTCTCCTCCTCCCCTCCCGCCCGACGCGGGGAGGCGAGGCCCAATGAGAGGAGTCCGGGCGGGGTGTTACCCCTCTGGCCCATCGGCCTTTCAGCCTGGGAGGGAGGAGGGTTTTGGTGGACTTTCCTCTCCCCACCACTGTCTTTGAACGCCAGGCCAAATCGGGTCCAAAACCCTTAAAAGATTTTTTAGGGGGGTGTTGTTTGTTGGCTTGCTTTTTTCCCCTATTTTTTTTTCTTCATGGTCGTGTTGTGTCAGGAGAGGGGAAAGGATTTGGAGTTTTGGAAACATGACACATTTGGGACCAGAATTTTAAGGAAGGAGGCCGAGGAATTTTCTGGCCAAGACCTGTGTGTGTGTGCCTGTGCTTTTTGTCCTAATCTGAAGCTTGGAAAGTTCCCGGGCTCCTGGGTTTATTCTAACCTGTGTTCCATTTAATGAATGGATCTTAATTGAGATGTGATTGATTTATTAGAGGAACAGGGTAGTTTTGGGCCATCCACCTTCAGCTGTTCTGGATGTCACTCACCTTCAGTGATGTGCAGCCCAGAACATTTTCTCATTACTCCCCTTAAGAGGGGAGGGAAGGTTGTTACAAGTGACAGAATTCATACCATGTGTTGGGATGAGTTATTACATGCTTATTTATTACGTACGCTTAGATAGAAAACATGTTCATTGTGACTTTATCCATTAAACTTAAACCAAATTGAGGTTTCAGTCTAATGTACTGTGCCAGATTGACATGGAAATAAGCACATATATAACTCCTATACAAGAAAGATTGCATCCAAAAAGAACTTGCTTTTCCTAATTAAATCAAAGGCCTTTTACACCAGGGTAAAAGTTAGATCCTACTATAGAATTTGACTATGTTTTGTTATACATTTTCATTCATTTTTTTCATTATTCAGTCATATTCCTCTTGATTTCTTGAAAAATATTTACTAAGGTTCCAGAAAAGACAGGCAAACTCTATATTAGACTTTTTTTGTTCCGTTCTTTAATAATAAAAAGCATTACCTTTCTTGGCTGAGTGTGGAAGATGTGTTGCCGCATGCATGTGAACTGTGCATGCACATTTTAAAATAAGTGGAGTTTTAAGCTAGTTACATATTTCAGCAAGTAGTTCCAGTAACAATTATACAAATTTTGTATTTATGAAAACCAGCCACAGGGAGGCCAGCCTGGGCAGTAGAAAGTTGGATTGATTAGCTAAGCTGCATAGAGTGCCAGAGAAATCTCCCATGTGTGGCAGTTCCAAATTGGTAGTGGTGAAGTCTCAAATCAGGCTTGAAATCAGCACCAAATGCGTTTATAAAATTTTATTTTAGCTGGGCGGGGTATGTATATTCTCTGATCTTGTTATGGCTCCTGAATGACTGACTTAAGATGAAAGAACATCTTTGGAGAAGTACATTGCATTTGCAGTGTTTTAATAAAAATGCATAAGTAGAGAAGGAAAAAGTTAATTCATCAGAAAAGTTAGGTAACAATGCAAATCTTTCATTTTCTAAATATCAAATCTTTTGAATCAGTTTGGAAGAGACCTTGCAAAATTATCTGGTTCATTCTCTTAGGTTCTTCATAATCCCTCCCAGGCATATAGAAATCACTTTCCTGTTAACATCTCTAATGTGTAACATCTGTGATCTGATATCTTTCTCTAGTTATAAGAAGGTACATTCCTAATGGAAATCACCTTTTTGAAGCAATGTCCTCTGATATATAAAGAATTAACTTTTAAAAGTAAGTTTAGTAGATTTTTAGAATTGTGCAATCATCACTGCTATTCGCTTTAAGTTTGTGTTTGCAAGTTCATTCTGAATCCTGGCTCTGGCTTTCAAGACCTCAGACAACCATTGGTTCGCTTTCTGTCTGTGTAGATAAGCCATTCTGGACATTTCATATGAATGAGTTCATAAAGTAAGTGCTGTCTTGTGTTGGGCTTTTTTCACTTAGCGTAATGTGTTTGAGATTTATCCATGCTGTAGCATGTGTAATTAGTACATTTATTTGCTGAAAAGTATCCTATTGTGTGGACATACCACATCTTGTTTACCCATTCATTAGTTGATGGACACTTGAGTTGCTTTTACTTTTTGACTATTATGAATAATGCTGATTTGAGCATTTGTGTGCAAGTTTTTGTGTGGACATATGTTTTCATTTTTTCTTGAATAGATACATGAATGTAATTGCTGGGTTGTGTAGTAAATTTGTGTTAGCAAATTATCTTCACTCTTCTTCCCATTTTTATTTTACATATAAATTGTTGGAAGTTAACTTTACAATTTAATCTTTAGGCAATGAAATATTCAGTGAGATTATCGCCATACAGTCAGCAATAAATACAATAACTCTTGAGATTGTGCATGTACTCATTTTGAAAAAAGGGAAAAACCTTGATTATTTGTAAGAAGGGTAGCTCTATCATGTAAGGTAGCCAATGGGTCAAAAAGGATGTTAAAATTAGGGAGATACTGTTTAAATAGTGCTTAAAAAGAAATTTGTAACATTAAACAGTTGTATTAAAAAAGAATAAAGGCTGCAAATTAATAAATTAAGCTTCTACCTTAAGACATGAGAAAAAGGAGCAAACTAAACCCAAAGCAAGAAGAAGGAAAGATATAATAAAGAGAAGAGTTGAAATCAGTGAAATAGAAAACAGAAAAACAATAAGTAAAATCAATGTAATGAAGAATTGGTTCCTAATTTGTAATTAAAAATTTTCCCATAATGGAAAATCCAGGAATAGGTAATTTTAGGGGTGAATTACATCAATTATTGAAAGAAGAAATAACACTTACCTTCACAACCACTTTCAGGAAATATGAGAAGGGATCACTTCCCAACTCATTCTAAAATGCCAGTATTACTTAAACCAAAACCAGACAAAGATATCACAAGGAAATTACCCACCAGTATTTCTCATAAACATAGACACAAGTATCTTAAACAATATATACCATGACCAAATGGAATTTATCCCAGGAATGCAAAGTTAGTATAACATTGAAAAATCAGTTACTGTAATAAATTATATTAATAGAATGAACAAAACCACATCGTCATCTCAATAGATACAGAAGAGCATCTCACAAAATGCAGCATTTATTCATGGTAAGACTCTCACAGTCTCGGAATAGGAGGAAAGACTCTCAACCTGATAAAAAGCATTTATGAAAAATGTATGGCTGACATCATAATGTGTATTGGTAAAAGGGTAAATGTTTTTCCCCTAAGACTAGGAAAAAGTTAAGAATGTTCACTCCCCACCTTGCTTCTATTCAACAATGTACTGGAGGTGATAGGCAGAAAAATAAAGGCATCCAGATACAAAGGGAGAAATAAAACTGTCTATGTGTCTATATTCACAGATGACATGACAGTTTATGTAGAAAATTCTAAGGAATTCACAAAACAGAACCTGCATGAAATAAATACAAGGATATAAGATCAATATACATCAACTTTATTTTTACACTCTACTGGCAGTGAACAACCCAAAAATGAAATTTGAAAAAGGTCTATTCACAATAGCATCAAAAATGAAAATACTTTGGAAAAAAGTTAACAAAAAAAGGGCAAGACTTAATAATGAAAATTACAAAACCTGGCTAAAAGAAATTAAAGATCTAAATGAACAAACCATGTTCATGTTAAGTTGACAATTGTCCCCCAAACAGATTTATAGAGTCAGTGCAATTTCTACTAAAATTATCCCAACAGGCTTTTTTTTTTTTTTTGGAAAAAATGACAAGCAGTTACTAAAATTTATATGGAAGTGTCAGGAATCCAGAATAGCCAAAACAATTAGAAAAAGAAAAAGAGCAATGAAATAATTATACTATCAATTTCAAAATTTACTATAAAGCCATAATCAAGACAACATGCTGCTGGTATCACTGAAACAGAAATAAAAGTCTAGAAATAATTAATGGTCAGTTGATTTTTGACAAAAGTGCCAAAGCAATTAAATGAAGAAAGGACAGTTTTTTTCAGCAAAGAGTTCTGAAATAATTGAGTATCCACATGCAAAATGATGAAGAGTTTGGAACCATATCTCATACCATGCACAAAAGTTAACAGAAATTGATCATAAATCTAAAACATGATCCAAGAAAAGAAAAAAAAAAGATAAATTGGACTTCCTCAAAATTAAAAATCTTTTGCTTCAAAAGATAACAGAAAAAAGGAAAAGACAAGTAACAGACTGGGAGAAATTACTTGAAAAACATTCTATCTAATAAAAGAGTAATATGCAAATTATCTCTCCATAACACAAGATGGCTGCCCACATGTGGACACAAGATGGCTGCCACAAGATGGTTGGTAGGAGAGGGCAGTTGTGGGTGACCAGGCCAGCAGGCGAGGGCAGATGGGAGAGACCAGGCTTGTAAGTGAGGACAGTTAGGGGTGACCAGGCAGCAGGGGAGGGCAGTTAGGGGCAATCGGGCCGGCATGGGAGTAGCTAGACATCAATCAGGCTGGCAGGGCAGTGGTTAGGGGCAATCAGGCAGGCAGGCAGGCAGGCAAGCTGTTGGGAGCCAGCAGTCCTGGATTGTGAGAGAGATGTCCGACTGCCTGTTTAGGCCCGATCCAGTGAGATCTGTCGTAAATGGGTAGTCGGACATCCCTTGAGGGGGTCCAGATTGGAGAGGGTGCAAGCTGGGCTGAGGGACATCCTGCCTGCATGCGCCCCCCCCCCTTTCCCCCTAGTGCACGAATTTTGTGCACTGGGCCTCTAGTGTATCTGATAATGAGCTTGTAACCAGAATATACAAAGAATGATTAAAACCCAATAATAAAATAAGCAATCCAATAAAAAACAGACAAAAGATTTCAATAGATACTTCAAAGAAAAAGAAATTACTGATAAGCACGTGAACATATATTCAACATCATTAACCAATAATTAAATGCAAACTAAAACTATAAGAAGGTAGTACTTCATACCCACTAGAATGGCTGTAAGAAGAGGTACAATTAACCAGTTCAGTTGGTTGGAGCATCCTCTTGTGCACCAAAAGGTTACAGGTTCTATTCCCAGTCAGGATACACCAATAGATTGTGGATTTGATCCATGGAAAGGCAACCAATCAATGTCTCTCTCGCTCTATTTTTCTGTCACTTCCCCTCTCTTTAAAACTAATAAGCATATCTTTGGGTGAGGATTAAAAACCAAACAAAAAGGAAAAGAAAGCTTAAAAAAAAAAAGCAAGTAAAATGGAAAAATTGAAACTTCCTACATTGCTGGTGAGAACAAAAAATGGTTTGTCAGTTTATTTTATTAGATTCCACATATAAGTGAGGTCATGTGATAATTGTCTTTCTCTGATTGGCTTATTTTGCTTAGAATAATTCTCTGGAGGTCCATCCATGCTGTCACAAAGGGTAAGAGATCCTTCTTTTTTATAGCTGCATATTATTCCATTGTATGAATGTACCATAGCCTTTTATCCACACTTTTACTGATGGGCAGTTGGGCTGTTTCAAGATCTTAGCTATTATAAATAATGTTGCTATGAATATAGGGATGTGTATATTCTTTCTGATTGGTGTTTCAGGATTCTTAGTATATATTCCCAGAAGTGGGATTGCTGGGTCAAAAGGCAGCTTCAATTTTTAATTTTTTGAGGAACCTCCATACTATTTTCCACAGTGAATGTACCAGTCTGCATTTCCACCAGCAGTGTACTAGGTTTCCATTTTCTCTACATCCTCACCAGCACTTGTTTATTGATTTATTGATGGGTAGCCATTCTGGCAAGTGTAAGGTGATAGATAACCTCATTGTAATTTTAATTTGCATCTCTGATGATTAGTGACATTGAGCATTTTTTTTCATTTGTCTGTTGGCCATCTGTATCTTCTATTTGGAAAAGTGTCTATTCAGGTGGTTGCTTTCACTGCACTGCGGCCACACCCCTGCCAGCTTCACCCTCTGTGTACTGGCCATGCCCCTGCCCTGCCGCACCCTCTGCTCTGCCCCACCTTCTGCCCCTGGCTCTGCCCCCTGCTCCGCCCCCTGATTCAATTGGCTGGTAGCATAGCCAATTAGGAGCCAAGGTATGGTCACATTTGCATGTTACTCTTTTATTAGATAGGATAACTGTCTTTACTGCATTGTATGCTCTTGCCTCCTTCGTCAAATATTAATTGACCATAAAGGTGTAGATTGATTTCTAGGACTATTTTTTTGTGTTTCTTTGTCTGTTGCAGTACCAGGGTGTTTTAATTACAGTGGCTTTGCAGTATAGTTTGATATTCAGTATTGTGATTCCTCCAACTTTATCAAGATTGCTGTGGCTATTTGGGGTATTTTTGGTTTCATATACATTTTTAGATAATTTTTTTCTAGTTCTGTGAAATATGCCATTGGTATTTTAATAGCAACTGTATTGAATCTATAGATTGCTTTAGGTAGTGTGAACATTTTAATAATATTAATTTTTCTAGTCCATGGACATGGTATATACTTTTACTTGTTTTTGTCTTCCTTAATTTCTTTCTTCAGTGTCATATAGTTCTCTGAATAGAGGTCTTTTACCTCTTTGGTTAAATTTACTCCTGGATAATTGCAAAAGTAAATGGGGTTGTTTTCTCAGTTGCTCTTTCTGGTAGTTCTTTATTGGTATACTAGAGGCCCGAATTTGTACATTGGTGGGGTCCCTCGGCCTGGCCAGCGATCAGAGCCGATTGGGGCCATTTCCCTCAGTCCTGATAGGGGCGGCAGGCCAGGGGGAGGGACCGCAGGAGGTTGGCTGGCTGCGGGAGGTTGGCTGTGCGAGTGCACCCACAACCAGGGGGCAGCTCCTGCATTAAGCATCTTCCCTCTGATGGTCAGTGTGCATCATAGCTACTGGCCGGTTGTCCTGTTGTCCAGTCATAACGGTCGCTTAGGCTTTTATATATATATATATATGTATATGTATATGTACTAGAGGCCTGATGTATGAAAATTCCTGCAAGAGTAGGCCTTCCTTCCCCCAGCTGCCAGCACTGGCTTCCTTCCAGCACCCGGGACCTGGGCGGCTACGCTCCGGCCCCGGCTTCTTCATCTAGAAGGATGTCTGGAATGAACATTATCCTTTTATTACTCTAGATAGATAAAAATACCATTGATTTTTGGATGTTGATTATGTACCCTGCAACTTTCCTGATTTTATTTATTAGATGTAGTAGTTTTTTGATGGAATCTTTAGAGTTTTTTTATATATAACTAGAAGCCCAGTGCACAAAATTTGTGCATGGGGGGGGTGACCCTCAGCCCAGTCTTCACCCTCTCCTATCTGGGACCCCTCAAGGGATGTCCAGCTGCCCGTATAGGCCCGATCCTGGTGGCCTATCCAACTGCTCACCTGCCTGCCTTCCTGATTGCCCCTAACTGCTTCTGCCTGCCAGCCTGATCACACATTCCTCTGCCAGCCTGATTGATGCCTAAGTGCTCCCTGCCAGCCTACCCCTAACTGCCTACCCCTGCAGGCCTGGTCACCCCTAACCGCCCTCCCCTGCAGCCCTGGTCACCCCTAATTGCCCTCCCCTGCAGACCTGGTCATCCCTAACTGCCTCCCCTGCAGGCTTGATCGCCCCCAACTGCCCTCCCTTGCAGACCTGGTCCCTCCCAACTGCTCTCCTCTGCTGGCCATCTTGTGGTGGCCATCTTGTGTCCACATGGGGGCAGGATCTTTGACCAAATGGGGGTAGCCATCTTGTGTGTTGTAGTGATGGTCAATCTGCATATTACTCTTTTATTAGATAGGCTATGTCACCTGCAAATAAGGACAGTTTTACTTCTTCCTTTCCAATTTGGATGCCTTTTATTTTTTGTCTGATTGCTATAACTAGAACTTCTTATACTCTCCTATATAATAAAGGAGTAACATGCAAACTGACCATACCTTCGCTACACTCAGTAAGCCGCGCCCTGAGCCCAGCTTACAGCTGGAGAGTGCAGTGATGGTGGCAGGAGCCTGTCCCACCTCCATGGCAGTAGGACGTCCCCTAAGGGCTCCCGAACTGCTAGAGGGTGCAGGCTGGGCTGAGGGGATCCCCCTTTCCCTCTTCCAGTCCAGAGTGGTGAAAGTGGACATCCCTGTTCTATTCCTGAACTTAATGGGAACACTTTTAATATTTGACCATTGAGTATGACGTTGGCTGTAGGTTTTCCATATGTAGTCTTTATTATATTAGGTATGATCCCTCCATTCCCACTTTGCTTAAAGTTTTTATCATAAATGGTTACTGGACTTTATAGAATACTTGTTCTGCATCTGTTGATATGATCATGTGATTTTTATTCTTCATATGTATCACGTTTATTGATTTGTGAATATTGTACCAACTGTGTATCTCTAAAATAAATTCCACTTGGTCATGATGCATGATTTTTTTAATACATTTTATTGATTTTTTTACCGAGAGGAAAGGAGAGGGATAGAAAGTCATAAACATCGATGGGTGAGAAAAGTTGATCAGCTGCCTCCTGCACACTCCCCACTGGGGATGTAACCGCAACCAAGGTACATGCCCTTGACCAGAATCAAACCTGGGACCTTTCAGTCTGCAGGCCAACACTCTATCCACTGATCCAAACTGGTTAGGGCAGTGTATGATTTTTTTAATGTGTTGCTGTATTTGATTTGGTAATAATTTGTTGAGATTTTTAGCATCTGTTGGCTTACAATTTATTTATTTTTATATTTATTTATTTATTTATTTGTTTGTTTGTTTGTTTATTTAGCTGAGTCTTTATCTGGTTTTGGTATTGTGATAATGTTGGCCTTGTAAAAAGAACTTGGAAGTCTTCCCTCCTCTGGTATTTTTTGGAATACAGGCAGTCCTCGGGTTACGTTGGACTCGATGTACATAGTTTTGTGGTTACGTTGCCATCTCCCATTTACTTATAAAAGAAAAAAGTTCCGTTATTTCAGCGTATGTGCATATGTGTTTTATTATTTATTTACCACAAGTAAAGGTCAGGAATTGTTATCTTTCTTTTAAATTTTTTTTACTGCTTCACTTTATTACTGCTATGTATGTGCTCCATGTGAGTGACGTAGGTGCTTATGAAGGTGCGTTACTCTGTTCGCTGTGCTGTAGGAATGGATCTGTGATGAAGCCTGAGGACCTACTGCAGTTTAGTGTTAGTGTTAATTAGTGTTAATTCTTCTTTGAATGTTTGATAAAACTCACCTGTGAGGCCATTTGGTCCAGGACTTTGGTTTGCTGGGAGTTTTTTGGCCTTTTTAAAAATTTTTATTATTACTCTTTCCATTTCATTAGTTGTTATTGGTCTATTCAGATGTTCTGATTCTTCCTGATTCAGTATTAGAAGATTGTATATTTCTAGGAATTTGTCCATTTCGCCCAGGTTATCTATTTTGATGACATATAATTGTTTGTAATGTTTTCTTACATCATTTGTATTTCTGTGACGTCTGTTGTTACTTCTCTTCCATTTCTGATTTTATTTATTTGGATCTACTCTCTTTGATTTTTAATGAGTCTTGTTAAAAGTTCATCAGTCTTGTTTATTTCAGAAAACCAGCTTTTTGTTTCATTGATTCTTTGCATTTTTTAAAGTTTCTATATTGTTTATTTCTGTTCTGATCTTTATTGTCTTCCTTCCACTTAGTCTAGGCTTTTCGTGCTGTTCTTTTTCTAGTTCTTTTAGTTTAGAGTTAGATTGTTTCCTCGAGATTTTTCTCGCTTCTTGAAGTAGGCCTATAATGCTATGAACTTCCCTCTTAGGACTGCTTTTACTTTGTCCTATAGCTTTTGGGTTGTTTGTGTTTTAATTTTCATTTGCTTCCAGGATTTTAAAAAATTTCTTCCTTGATATTAATGGTAACCCACTCATAATTTAATAGCATGCCACTTAGCCTCTATGTATTTGAATGTTTTTGAGTGTGTTTACTGTAGTTGATTTCTAGTTTTATGTCATTGTCATCTGAGAAGATGCTTTATATGATTTCAATCTTCTTGAACTTACAACTTATTTTTGTGTCCTAACATATTGGTCTATCTTTGAGAATGTTCCCTGTGCACTTAAGAAGAATGTATATTTTGCTACTTTTAGATGAAATATTGTATACATATCAATTAAACCATATTATCTAGTGTGTTGTTTAATTTTTCTGTTTCATTATTGATTTTTATCTGGAAGACCTATCCATTTGATGACAGTGAGGTGTTAAAATCCCTTATTATGACTGTATTTTGCTGTCAGTTTCACCTTTAAAGTTCTCTAAGGTTTTTTTTTTGTTTTGTTTTTTCTGATATATTTAGGTGCTCCTGTATTGGGTGCATATATGTTTATCCTTTTGTTGGATCGATCCCATTAGTATTATGTAGTGACTTTCTTTGTCTCTTGTTATTAAATTTGTTTTAAAGTCTATTTTGTCAGATGTAAGTGTTGCTACTCCAGCATTTTCTTTTGTTTCCATTTGTATGGAAAATTTTTTTTCCATCCCTTCAGTTTCATTTTGTATTGAGTTTTTTGTTCTGAGGTGGGTCTCTCAGAAACATCATACATACAGGTCATGTTTTCTTTCTTTCTTTTTTTTTTAAATATATTTTATTGATTTTTTACAGAGCGGAAGGCAGAGGGATAGAAAGTCAGAAACATTGATGAGAGAGAGACATCGATCAGCTGCCTCTTGCACGCCCCCTACTGGGGATGTACCCACAGTCAAGGTATATGTCCTTGCCAGAATCGAACCCGGGACCCTTCAGTCTGCAGTCTGACGCTCTATCCACTGAGCCAAACCGGCCTCGGCCAGGTCATGTTTTCTTATCCATGCAACTATTCTATGTCTTTTGACTGAGGCATTTAATCTATTTACATTTAAGGTTATTATTGATAGGTACTTATTTATTATAAGTTAAAAATATTTTTATTGATTTCAGAGCAGAAGGAAGAGAGAGAGAGAGAGGGAGAGAGAGAGACATCAGTGATGAGAATCATTGATCAGCTGCCTTCTGCAGGAGAGAGAGATATCAGTGATGAGAGAGATCATTGATCAGCTGCCTCCTGCATGTCCCCTATTGGACATCGAGCCCTCAACTTGGACATGCCACTAATCGCAGAGCATTGTCTTCTTTCTGAAGCGATTTGGCCTTGCAGTTGACGTTGATGGTTGACCTGGATCAACCATGATTTTGTTGGGATTCTCAAATTTTGTGCATTTGGGATTTTCATCCCCAGTCACAATTCGATGCAAAAAAGTTTTTTGTGACATTGAAGCAACATTTCACTGATGACTTTTCGGTTTTCTATCTATTTGTCTTTAATTCAGTTGATGTGGCACCCATTTTCCTTCCTTTAAAATCTTTCCCATTGCTTGTAAACGATTGGAAATGATTTGCTGAGCAACATTTAATCTTTCTGCAAGTTATTTTTGAGTTTGACACCCATCTTCATCCAATAATGCTTGTAATGGTTGGTCTTCAAACTTTTTTGGTTGACCTGGACATTCTTTGCCTTCACATCGATATCATCACGTTTAAAGTACTTAAACCAGCATTCACAAATATCTTGAGGTGAACCATGTTCACCATAAGCTTCTCGAAGTATATGATAACTTTCAATAGCACTTTTCTTCAAAATAAAGTAATGAATTACAACTTCCCACAAATGCTCTTTTTTTGGCATGAAATTTGACATTTTTAAGCATAAAAATATCTATGATGTTAACACCTTCAGAAAATTTGACATATGAAGTTTGAAGCTTGCTGTCAATACAACAAAATAGCATACATACCAAATCGAATATATATCAATATATGTATAACTCCATCTATTGAAAAAAAATCCACATTATTAACTGGTACACCTGGTGTAAGCATTTTAGGTAAATTTATTAACCTATTTTAGCAGGATCTGAAATCTGGAGTCTAGACTCTGGTGACTACCTATGACAGGTGAGAGTGCTGATTTTCACTCACAGAAAATGATTCAGGGCAGGCATTATTGAAGAATATGAATTGGGCTCTGTGGTTCCTTACCTGGTCAGGTTTGAAGATACTGAATTGCTAAACTGTTTTGCTTCTGTCATAGGAATTTGGAGGCACTATGTACCTTAGTGACTTCCAACATTCTCTTGGGCTGTTTTCGTTGTGTTGGTATTTATTTGAAGCAATCACACTATATGTCTCCCTTGCACTAACCCCTATGTCTCTCCCATTCTGCTTATACATTTATGTGCTGTTAGATTTCCATGTCAACTCCTGATTCCTTGATCAATTTTGGTTGTGAATAATTACTTTTCTTCCTTAGGCACTCTAGTTCATACTATTGTTTTATGTGTGTATGCCTTATTTTTTTTAAATCTTTATTGTTCAGTTTATTAATTACATTGTTCCCCCTTTTTTATCCCCCTATAGCTCCCCTCCACCCTGTACCATTCCCCCCTCCCCCCGCCCCTCCCCCTCCCCACTGTCCTCTCCCATTGTGGCAAGATTTTTGTCCAGTTTCTTGCACTTCCCACACCCCTTTTCTCCCCAAGAATTGTCAGTCCATTCCCTCTCTATGTCCATGATTCTGTTATATTCACCAGTTTATCCTGTTCATCAGACTATCAATTCACTTGATTTTTATATTCATTTGTTGATAGATGTATATTTGTTGTTCATAATTTATATTTTTACCTTTTTCTTCTTCCTCTTCCTAAAGAATATCTTTTAAGATTTCATATAATATTGGTTTGGTGGTGATGAACTCCTTTAGCTTTTTCTTATCTGCGAAGCACTTTATCTGACCTTCAATTCTGAATGATAGCTTTGCTGGATAGAGTAATCTTGGTTGCAGATTCTTGCTATTCATTATTTTAATATTTCTTGCCACTCCCATCTGGCCTGCATCGTTTCTGTTGAGAAATCCGCTGACAATCGTATGGGTGCTCCCTTATAGGTAACCAGCTGTTTTTCTCTTGCTGCTTTTAATGTTCTCTCTTTGTCTTTTGCTCTTGGCATTTTAATTATGATGTGTCTTGGTGTGGTCCTCTTTAGATTCCCATATTTTGGGGTTCTGTGTACTTCTTGGGCTTTTAAGTCAGTTTCTTTCATCAGGTGGGGGAAGTTTTCAGTCACTATTTCTTCAAGTAGGTTTTCATTACCTTGCTCTCTCTCTTTTTCTGGCACCCCAATAATTCGGATGTTGGCATACTTGAGGTTGTCCCAGAGACCCCTTACACTATCTTCAATTATCTGGATTCTTTTTGTTTCTTGCTTTTCCAGCCAAGTGGATTTTGCTTCTTTGTATTTCAAATCTTTGACTTGGTTCTTGTGGCCCTCTGGACTGCTTTTAGGACTTTGTGTAATATTTTTTACTTCAGTCAGTGTATGCTTGATTTCTAGTTGGTCCTTTTTCATATTGGTGAGGGTCTTGTCCATATCCTCAGAGGTCTTGTTCATTTCCTTGTAGGTCTCATTCATTTCCTGGTTGGTCTTGTTTATTTCCTTGTTGATCTGATTTATTTCCTCATAGTTCTCATTAAGTTCATCGGCCTTTTCTAGGAGCCTCTTGAAAAGCCTTATAACTGTGGTTTTGAACTCTATGACTAGTCGTCTTTTTTCCTCCATTTCTTTCACACCTGATTTCTTTCCATATCTCTGCATGGTGGCTGCTTTATGTGGTAGATGTCCTCTAAGGGTCAGTGGCTCAGCCTCCCCAGTTACCTGAGGTGGGTACTCTTACTGCAGTCCTTTATGGGTTGTACAGTATTTTTGAATTTAAGCCCAGCTTGTTGTTGTTAGCCCTAGGAGGGTTTGACCTCCAGGCCAATTGGCTGTGAAGGGAGACTGTGTTCAGGTAGAATGGGCGGAGTCTCTGAGCTGAGCAGGCAGCCTCCGCATCAGCTACGTCCTATGCGGCGCTGGCGCGCGCGGGTCTCTGTTGGATGGGAATTGTTGCAGACACCTCCAAGAGAAAGCCGCTAGTCTCTTCCCCTTGCCAGACAACTCTGCCTCTCCCCAAATGAGTCTGCACACCCAAAGTCTCGCCCAGGGTTGTAAAACAAAGCAGTCCGGTGGTCTCCGGGACCAGGGGGCAAGTCGCCAGGCAGCAAGTCGTACGCAAACTGCTTTTTCCAGGCAACCTGGCTTTTCCTCAGACTAGGAGACCTCTGCCGGGCCCGGCTTCCAGGGTATGTCCCCTGCGCGCAAACTGCTTTTCCAAGCGACCCGGTTTCTCCTCAGACTAGCAGACTTCTGCCGTGCCTGGCTTCCAGGGTGCGTCCCCCAGACCTCGGACCTCGCCTGGCACCGGGGAATCTGTGCAGTGGGACGTCTCCACGTCCCATGGATCTCGGACCTCGCCTGGCGCTGGGGAATCCGTGCAGTGGGACGACTCCGCCCTCCCTGTTGGCGAAATCCAGCCGGGGTTGCCGCTGCCAGCCACAGCCCGCGCACGCAATCAGGACGGCTCCTAACCTGTTTCTGAGCGTATCTTCAAGGCTGCGCTCTGCCGCTCTTCTGAGTCTCAGTGTCCCACCTTTACTTTTATTTGTGGAGTTTTCACTCAGCCAGCTGTCCGATGATTTTGGGTGATGTTTGTTTTGTTGTTTTGTTGTGGTTTTTGAATTGTTGCGCGGGGCAGAACATTTGGTGTTTACCTATGCCGCCATCTTGATCCAGACTCTCCTGTATGCCTTATTTACACAACTCTTGGCATGCTTCTTCAGGATTGTTAACTTTTGTTGGGTGCCTACCCAGCATCCTTTCCTTCTTTCTTCCTTCCTAACAGGGCCTAGATTTTCTTTGAGTAGATACTGAAATGTAGACTTCAGGGAACACTGGTCGACTCTTGGGTTGACTCTTACTGGCTTAAAACAATCTGCCTTAAAATAAGCAATAAAATTTTCATGGTCCACATCATTGGTTAGGATGGGCATAAGCTTAAGCAGGTTCAGTCTGAATACATGAAGTTTATTACTTGGGATGCCAGAATTGAAGTGTATACTCTCTTTTGGGCGGTATGGTGTATAATGTAACACTTGTAATGACTGAGCTATTTTGCTGTTATGAGGAGAGAATGATAGAAAGATGGATCAACTGTGAAGTCTTCCCTATCTTCGGACCTGCCAGTTTCTTGAAGCAATAAGTTATTTTTATTGTTTGGCCAGATTTGACTAATGTGGAAGAGACATTTACTGCTTAGCCCTAGCTTTCTGAACTTGGAGACTCAAACATGACCTTATCCAACATGGGTTAAGATGATTCCTGCAGATCAGAGTTGGTAATAAAAGACTATTAGAATGTAGTTTTGGACATTTCCAATTTCAAACGAAATCTAATTTCTACTTTGATGCTGTTTGCTCTGTATTTGTAATGCTAGGCCATGAGGATGAATGACCTTATACTTGTGGCATAAGATAATTTTTTATATATATATTTATCAAGTAGCATTTTCTGCAATATTTGGCACCCAGAAGAATATCCTTTTTCTGATTCTGACCAGCACCATTAGATTTCTTAGTCATTGCCCTAAAAAGATTGACGAAGCCCAGCTGGTGTAGTTTAGTGTTTGAGCATCAACCCATGTACCAAGAGGTTACTGGTTCGCTTCCTAGTCCAGGTTCATGCCTGGGTTGTGGGTTCAATCCCTAGTAGGAGGCAGCTGTTTCTCTCTCATTGATGTTTCTGTCTCTCTACCCTTCTCCCTAAAATCAATAAAGACATGAAAGATTGACAAAGCTGGTGAAAGTATTTTGCTGATAAGCATTTTGATGAATTGGTATGTTTTGAAACTAAGTGGCTGGTTATAACAGTAACAAATAAAATACTTTTATATGAAATATTATAATGATTGTATTTTAAAATTTAGTGATTGTGAGTTAAGATAAGTGTAATGAAAAATATCTTGCATGCTGGTAGTGACATTCTTTGGAGATATTAAAAAACTAGAAACTTATTTCATTATATGAAAGTTTTTAATATCTTTGTTTAATTTTACAAGTGTGTTCTATACATATCTAATGTATATCTAACAGTGTACTAAATTCTTTTAGTTTTTTAAAACTTTAAATTCTTTATTTTTTATAGTGTTACTAGTAAGTCTCCTCCCCCCATTTAATTTCTTTTAGATTTAAAAGAATTGAAGTCTAATTTGTTTAATTTAAAAATAATTCAAGTTTAAAATTTATTTATTTTTGCTTGAGACAAAATGGTAAAAATGGGACAAGTTTTACAAAATATTCTTATACTTGATCAAAACCATCCTTGGTTACACTATTTTGTGGCTACAGTGGCTATGACTATGTATTAATCATTTTTAAAAAACATTTAAATTGAGGTATTATTGTTATACAGTGAGCTACATATAGTTTAAAATATATCACATTGTGCCCTTTAACATATGAATATACCATTGTAACAATCACCACAGTTAAGGTAATGAACACATATTATTCCCCTAATTTCCTAGTACCCCTTTGTTATCCTCCCTCCTATTCTACTCCACTTTCCCCTTCCGTCCCCTCCCCTTCCCTCCTCTTCCCTCCCATTCTCAAGCAGTCACTACCAGTAATCTGTTCTCTGTCTTTATAAATTAACTAGAGGCCCGGTGCACGAAATTCGTGCATGGGGGCGAGGGGGTGTCCCTCAGCCCAGCCTGCACCCTCTCCAATCTGGAACCTCTCGAGGTATGTCCGACTGCCTGTTTAGACCCGATTGCAGTAGGATCGGACCTAAACGGGCAGTTGGACATCCTTCTCACAATCCAGGACTGCTGGCTCCAAACTGCTCACCTGCCTGCCTCCCTGATTGCTCCTAAACACTATTGCCTGCCAGCCTGATCACCCCCTAACCACTACCCTGCCAGCCTAATTGATGTCTAACTGCTCCCCTGCTAGCCTGTTTGCCCCCAACTTCCCTCCTCTGCCAGCTTGCTCACCTCTAACTAGCTGCCCTTCCCTGCAGGCTTGATGGCCTCCACCTGTGCTTCCTTGCAGTTCCTTCCAGCTGCCCTCCCTGCTGGCCATCTCGTGTCCACATAGGGGCAGGATCTTTGACCACATGGGGGCAGCCCTCTTGTGTGTTGGAGTGATGGTCAATCTGCAAATTACTCTTTTTTTAGATAGGATAGAGACCTGATGCATGGGTGGGGACCAGCTGGTTTGCCCTGAAGGGTGTCCTCGATCAGGGTGGAGGTTTCCTTGGGACATGGGTGGCCTGGGCGAGGGGCCTATGGTGGTTTGCAGACCGGCCACACTCCCCAGCTACCCAAGTGGAGACCCTGGAATCTCGGATTAATTTATGTTCTATAATTGAAACTTTGTAGCCTGGAGTGGAGCCAAGCCTTCTGCTCGCTCCGTGGTGACAGCCATTTCTGTTTGGGTTTATTTAAATTCTATAATTGAAACTTTGTAGCCTAGAGTGGAGAGCTAGGTGCTAGGGCTGCAGAAGCTTGGCTTCCTCCATCGCCCGGGCAACCATAGCCTCTGCTCTCTCCAGCTTCGTGGCTGCCGCCATTTCTGTTGGGATATATCTTCTATAATTGAAACTTTATAGCCTAGGCCGGCAAGGGCAGGCGGAAAGCTTGGCTTCCTCCATTGCCGGGGAAACCCAAGCCTCCCTCCTGCTCTCAGTGGCTGTAGCCATCCTGGTTGGGGTTTATTTGCTCCTGATTGCCTGGTGGGTGTGGCTTGTGGGTGTATCAGTGTTACAGTCAATTTGCAAAGTACTCTTTTATTAGATAGTATTTGCAGTTTCCTAAATTTTATACAAATGGAATCTGACAGTATGTATCCTTTTTTGGGGGTGTGTCTTTTTTCATTTAAAGCATTTATTTTGAGATTGTCCATGTTGTAGCAGGAATTAATAGTTTATTCCATTTTATTGTTCAGTGGTATTTCACAGTTTATTTTTCACCTTCTGATGGCATTTGCAATTTATAGTTTTTATCTATAAAAATAAAACTGTTGTGACTAGGTACAAGTCTTTGTATGGTGGTTTGCAGGCCAGCTTTCATTTCTCTTGGGTGAAAATCTAGGCATGGAAAGGGTAGATTGGAAGGTAGGTGACAGTTTAATTTTTTAGGAAATTGCTAAACTGTTTTGAAAGTGGTAATGCTATTTTGTATATACACCAGCAGTGTATGAGGGTTTTGAGTTGCTTTGCATTCTCATCAATATTTGGTACGGTTAGTCTTTAATTTTAGCCATTCAGTGGTGTGTGTAGTGATATCTCATAGTAGTTTTAAATTTCTTTAATGCAAGTCCTCTGTCAGTTACATACCATATTTTCTGGCGTATAAGACGACCTTTTAACCCAGGAAAATCTTCTCAAAAGTCAGGGTCACTTATACGCTGGGTGTAAAGAATACCATAGCTTGCAGTTATGATGGGTGTTGCTAACTCACCAGGGACTTGCCCGGCCTTTGCTCTCTCTCTATTGTTTGTCATCTTCCTCCTATCATCATTAGTTCCAGTAGTTTTATACGCTAGAAAATGCGGTAGTTTGAAAATGTCTTCTTCCAGTCTTGGCTTACCTTTTTATTTTCATAAAGGTATCTTTTAAAGAACAAGGAGTTTTTGTTTTGATGAAGTCCAGGTTATTGATTATTTTTCTTTAAAGTTTGTGCCTTTTGTTTATACTCTTAATTAAGAAATCTTTCCTAACCTAAGATTTCTAAGGTTTCCTCCCATGTTTTTTTTTAGAGATTTTATAATTTTAGCTCTTATATATTAGGTCTTTGATTCATTTTGAGTTCATTTTTATGTATTGCATGAGGAAATTATTCACGGGTTTTTTTGTTTGTTTGTTTTTGTTTTTACATACAGCTTTCCAGGTGTTCTTAAATGATTTCTTGAAAAGATTAGTCTTTCTTTATTGAATTTCTGTGGAACCTTATTAAAAAGAATCACACAGTATAGGTGTAGCTGTATTTCTGAACTCTTCTTATATGATTTGATTACAATAGTCTTTTTTATTTTTTTAAAAATATATTTTATTGATTTTTTTTTACAGAGAGGAAGGGAGAGGGATAGGAAGTCAGAAACATCAATGAGGGAGAAACATCCATCAGCTGTCTCTTGCACACCCCCTACTGGGGATGTGCCTGCAACCAAGGTACATGCTCTTGACCGGAATCAAACCCGGGACCTTTCAGTCCGCAGGCCGATGCTCTATCCCCTGAGCCAAACCGGTTTCGGCTACAATAGCCTTTTAATAAGACTTAGAATCAAGTAGTGTAAATCCTTCAATTTTGTTCTTTTCAAAGGTGTTTGGCTATTTTAGGTTAGTCTAAAAAAAACAAAACTGTCCTGGGATTGCATTGAATCTGTAGGTTACAGTAGGAGAATTGAGTTCTCCAAGCAATTCATTCTCTCATCAAGTATAATGTTAGCTATAGGTTTTTGTAGATGTCTTTTATAAAGTTGAGGAAATTTCCCTATATTCCTAGTTTGATGAGAGTTTTGTGTAGTTGTATTTTTTAAAAATCATGAATGGGAATTAATTTTTATGACATGCTTTTTCTACCTCTATTGAGGAACATCCACATTCTTGGAGATTCTATCCTGCATTTGTGATAATTTTGGGGTTGTTTTCCAAAATTATCATTTGTTTTAGAATCCAAACCATAGTGTCCATAATGGGGTTCAAGGACATTGCTTTAGCATTTGTCAGCCATCTCTGAGGAACAATAATCTTAAAACTTTTGCTGCCTTGATTCTGAGTTGACTGAGGCATCTATATATTTAACTAGGCTTATAGTTAATAAATATTGAACATCGTACTAGTTTAAGTAAATGCTAGTTGTAGCAAACTCATAAGTATTGGTGGCTTAACATAATGCTAACTTTTGCTGATGTCACAGTCAGCTGTATGTTAGATGTCTCCTTTGTGCAGTTTTCCTTGGTGCAGATTGTTGGCAGTCTTTAGGAACTGGGCTCCTTCTATTTTCTGGCTGCACTGACTCAGAAGCCTTTTTCCCCCCAGTCCTGTGTATTGGGAGAGAAAATAGAAGACCACACAGGATATTTTAAGGGCCATTTCTGATGTACATCACTCCTGCCCCCGTTCCTTTGGCCAGAACTTAGTTGGATTGCCAGCCTAACTACCAAGGAGCTGGGAAATCCTCAGGTGTGGAGAGCACTGGTAAACTCTGTCACACACCCCTGTTATGTCAGGCACAGTGCTAGGTGCTGGGGATTTAACAGCGAACAAAACAGTCTTGGTTCCTGCTCTGGCTGAGGTTATCTTTCAGGATGACTTGGGGAAGGGGGCTGTCATGGTGCCCTTGGGTATTTGGCAAAAGAATTGCTTAGTGTGTTCCATTTGCCATTGGCCAGATAATTTCTCTTGCATGACAAAATTAAGGCAATAATTTTCATAAGAAAATAGCAAAACCAATTCAATACATTAACATGCATAATAGTATAATTGAAGCATTAAAAAAGTCACCAAAGTTCTTTTCAACCTGTCACGCTGTTTAAATAGGTCTGTATAAAACAAACACGGTAGAGTTGATAAGATAAAGACCAGATCTCATTTGCAGATATGTTTTGTATTGCTTGCATGATAGTTTTTGTTGTTGTTGTTTTTAATCCTCACTCTGGATAAGCTTTTATTGATTTGAGAGAAAGAGAAATCGGGGGCAGGGGAGGGGAAAGGGGGGAGAGAGAGCGCAAGAGAAAGAGAGAAAGGAAGATTGATGTGAGAGAGAAACATCAATCGGTTGCCGCCTGTATGTGCCCGGACTGGATATTGAACAGGCACCGGTATGTGCCCTGACCAGGATTCGAACCTGCAGTCTCTTGCTGTGAGGATGGCACTCCAGCTGGCTGAGCCGGCATCCAGAGCGGGCTTGCATGATGTTTAAGATTTGTTTGAATCTTGTATGAACATTAGTACACTAAGTAATTTCACCTTAAAAATCCATATTTTCAACTTATTATTGTTTTTAAGATGAAAGGCACTAAATCTGACACACTCTTTTGGCAGCAGCTGGCTGGAGCTAAGTTCTGGCTGTCTTCTGTGGATGCAGCGTTGTCTTCCAGTTCCTCAAGCTCATCAGATTGCTTTACTTATTTACCTTGCCCATTTGAATTTATGACCTTTGTCTAAAGTAATTTACTAACTTCTGAGTCATTTTGAAATTAATTCAGTTGTCAAACCAACACTGAGGAGGAAAAATGGGTAGTTAGTTCGGAACAAATTTATCATACTTATAGGAGGAATTACTATAATCTGTGTTCTCTGGCTAGTTCAAAATTTCTTGTAGGAAAAAGCTTATTATTATTCTTCTTTAACAGTAATATACCATATGCTTTTTAGATGTCAGCACTTTTGTTCTATTGATTTTAAAATTTATTTTACTTTTTTTTTTTTTTTTTTTACCTCTTTTCGTTTCTTGGTTCATTTCTAACATTACTTTGGTCATAAGACCTAGTAAACATGTTTCACACTTTTCAAGTTAGTTTCATATAGATTGTATGTGATTCTTATAGTAACCATATGTGCCAAGGTAAGGCAGACATTTAAAAAAAAAATAGAATGGAGATTTTAAAAAAATGTAATTTGGACCTGGGTTTTGGGGTTCCTGAGAGTTTGCCCCAAAAGAGGTTAGCTGCTGAAGAACTTCTGGGGTTACTTTCATTTGTGCAACTTTTAAATGTGCCTCAATTATTATGGTATGATAACCATAATAATTTTAGTTACTAAAAGAGTCAAGCATTTCTGGTTACCCAGACTCAACTGAATTTAGCGGAACCTATTCACCTTCAACAATATGTTCTTTTTGAAATGCTTACAGAGAAGGAAACAGATGTCAGTGACAAAGCTGTTGGCTGTTATGTTAACTCAGGGAAATTAAACTCTTGTCTGGTGCTCTTTTCATTGCACCAGCAGCCCCATGTCCAAGGCTTCCCATTGGAACATTCTTAAGCAAGTCTTGGCAGGCTTTTTAGTTGCATCTTTCTACTGTGTAAATAGAGGTCTTAGAATAAATGCATTTTTTTTTTTTTAAATACTGCCTAACCAGTTTCTGCTTGGTAATGTGCCCTGAGACTCTTAAGGAGTGCCAGCAAACAAATTAGATCCACAGTGTATTTGATATGCATATCTTTTCTCCAAACAAAATTTAAATTCCACAAACACAAATTGAGTCATTTTCCAAATGTTTATATATGAATGGAGGGTTTTGTCCTATCCTTTTATAACCAATGCCATAAAACTTCTGAAGGTCCGTGATGCATTTGTTGTACAATGTTAATCCAAAATAAAATTTTATTCTAACTAAACTTGTAGCTAGGGAGAGATACTAAACTCATTTCAATTGATCAGTACACCATGTTTGTACCAACCAGATCTGAAAAACTGCATAAAGGAGTGCCATGCTGTAAAGATGGTATTATAGTTGTAAACACAAGTGCAGCTGTTATAAATCTAGCAAAACCTCAGATTAAACAATTTAAAATTTACTGAAGATGACATTCCAGACCCATTTTTTCATAATATAAACACTCTGGGCCATGCCTTTGAAATGAGTGGGATTGTCATTAATATTAATGCCACTGAATTCAAGGCTGGGAAGTCATTTCTTTTTGAGCTTTATTTTCACTCCTAATTTTGGAATAAAATATACTTTTAAAAAGCCTGAAGTATGGCATGTTTATTCATGGCCTGAGGGAGGGGGGTGGGGAAAGATCCTGTTGCCTTTGAATTGTAGGAATACAAAAATATGGAGTATTTTCTCTTTATGATCATTTAAGTTAAATGAGTTTGTTAGAATTACATTTGGCAAAAATTAGCTATTAATGGAATTTAATTGCATTGGTCAATTAAAAAATAAAAAGACACTAAAATGGTTGATATTTTAGGATTGTATTAATTTGCTATTTTAGCTTTAAGGAAATAATTTTATTCTGAGTAATTGTGAGCGCTTTTTTTGTGGTGTTATCTTTCAGCTAGATTAGGGTGGGTCAAGCCTTCCAATATATGCACCTCTAATTTGTTTTTCTTCTATTTTTCTACTTAAGTGGGATAAATGGTGAGTTTGGCAATATAATATTTTCTAGAGCTACATTCTGCACTCTGATTTCCTTTAAAATTTTGTATAATTTTTGTCAAATTTAAGAGTACAAAGGGTCCACTAGAAGCTGTTTGAATGAACTGGGCCAAATAATTTTGGGGTGGGAGGCAGGGTGCTTGTTTTGTTTGCTTGTTTATTGGTGACTAAATTTTAAAATTTCATTTGCTTGTACTGATTTTCTTTCCTGGACTTTTGAAGAAGCCTCTAAATTGGGTAATAGAGCAGTTAAATGACCTTAGTCCTTGATTAAAAAGAGGCAACATTTATCAAAAGAAGATGGTTGAATCTCATTTACATTTGTTCTTTAATTTTTATTAAACACTAGTGGCCCAGTGCACGAAATTCATGCACAGGTTGGGTGGGGGTGTTCCTCAGCCCGGGCTGCACCCTATCCAATCTGGGACCCCTTGAAGGATGGCCTACTGCTGGTTTACAGAGATTGGGCCTAAACCAGCAGTTGGGCATCCCTCTCACTATCCAGGACTGCTGGCTCCAGCTGCTCGCCTGCCTGTCTGCCTGATTGCCCCTAACCACTCTGCCTGCTGGCCTACTCGCCCCCAACTGCCCCTTGCCGCTGGCCTGCTCACCCCCAAATGCCCCCCTGCCAGCCTGCTCACCCCCAACTGCCCCCCTCCCCCACTGGTCTCTTTACCCCTTCCTTCCCTCCCCACTGGTCTGCTCACCCCCAACTTCCCCCCTGCTGGCTTGCTCACTCCAAACTGCGCCCCCCCCCCTCCTGATCACCCCCAACTGATAGCTGCTCACCCCCAACTGGCCCCCCTGCTGGTCTGCTTACCCCCAACAGCATCCTGGCCTGATCACCCCCTGGTGACCCAAGGTCCCAGCCCTTCCTTTTTTCTTTTTCTTTTTTTCCAGTGCCTCCTTGAGTAGAGGCGAGGGCTGGCTGGAAGTATGTAGGATTTATTTATCTTCTATAATTGAAACTTTGTAGCCTTGAGTGGAGGCCAGGGCCGGCCAACACCGGCCAGGGCAAGAAGCTTGGCTTCTTCCATCACCAAGGGCAACCCCAGCCTCCTGCTCAGCTCTAACTCCATGGCCACCACCATTTTTGTTGGGATTTATTTATCTTCTATAATTGAAACTTTGTGGCCTTGAGCAGAGGCCAGGGTGGGCAGGAAGCTTGGGTTTCTCCATTGCCTGGGCAACCCAAGCCTCCTGTTTGCTCCAGCTCCATGGCCAGCTGTCATCTTGGTTGGGTTAATTTGCATACTTGTTCCTGATTGGCTGGTGGAGATGGCTTGTGTCTGTAATGGAGTGATGGTTAATTTGCATATTTCTCTTTTATTAGTGTAGATATTTCTGATCAAGAGAATTGAAGCAAACCATTCTCAAGTACCATTTATAACCCGAAATTGGTAATTGTGGAAACACATAACTGATATGGCAATCTCTTATTCAAAAGAACTTTGGATCTTTCTTTCTTTCTTTCTTTCTTTCTTTCTTTCTTTCTTTCTTTCTTTCTTCCTTCCTTCCTTCCTTCCTTCCTTCCTTCCTTCCTTCCTTCCTTCCTTTCCTTTCCTTTCTTTCTTTCTTTCTTTCTCTTTCTTTTTTTCCTCACCTGAGGATATTTTTCCCATTGATTTTCAGAGATAGTGTGGAAGGGATGGAAGAGGTAGGGGAGAGGAGAGAGAGAGAGAGAGACAGACAGACAGACAGACAGACATTGATATGGGAGAGACACAGATTGGTTGTAGGGGTAGGGAGTGAGTCTGAACCTACAACCCAGGTACATGCCCTTTACTGGAATTGAACCTAAGACCCTTTAGTGCACAGGCCCATGCTCTAACCATTGAGGGCTGGGTATTTATTATTTTTAAAAAATCTTTATTGTTGAAAGTATTACATAGGTCTGCCTTTTCCCCCATTGACCCTTCTAGCTCCCCACCCGCTCCCTTCAGCACCCTATTGTCTGTGTCCATGAGTTACGCAAAAATGGGTATAGGTTCTTTGGCTGGTTACCTTCCAACTACCCACCCTCTCCCGCCTTCCTTCTGAGATTCTGCACTCTGTTTCATGCTTTCATGTCTCTGGATCCACTCTGTTCATCAGTTTATTTGTTCATTAGATTCCACGTATGAGTGTGATCATGTGATACTTGTCTTTCTCTGACTGGCCTGCTTTACTTAGCATAATGCTCTCCAGGTCCCTCTATGCTATCCCAAAAGGTAACAGATTCTTCTTTTTTACTGCTGCATAGTATTCCATTTTATAAATGTACCACAGCTTTTTTATCCACTTGTCTACTGCTGATTAACTTGTATTTATTAATTTTTTTAGCGAGGGAGGGAGGGAGGGAGGGAGGGAGGGACAGAGACAGAGACAGAGACAGAGACAGGAGCAGACTTGTTGTTCTACCTATTTATGCATGCATTGGTTGATGCTTGTATGTGCCCTGAGCTGTGTTCCAACCCGCAACCTGTGGCATATTGGAATGAGGCTGTAACCAACTGAGATACCCAGGCAGGGCTAGAACAGTGATTTCCAACCAGTGTGCTACATTTCTAAATGATGCCATGTCAGCCAGCAGGGTGTTTCATTCTGTTTGCTGCAGGTCTGATAGGTGGATAATGTTATTAATTTATTGAATAAATATTTATTAGATGGCTGCTCAGTGCATAGCATTTCACCAAGCTCTACTATAGTAGTGAACTACCAGTTAGGAACAGTTTAGGCTAGAATACCAAAAAGACATGTTAGGGAAAGGATTCAAATAGTCTTCTATAACTTTGGATTGCCATGATTTAGTAACTAGAGTTAGTTCAATTATAAAGCAAACATATCTAGATGGTTTTTTGTTTTTTTTTTTAATCTTGTGTGCCTTAGTTGGTTAGAGCATTGCCCCATGCACTGAAGGTTCGTAGGTTCCTTTCTCGGTCAGGGCATATACTCAGATGCAACTGGTCTATGTTTCTCTCACATCGGGGTCTCTCTCTTAAAAAACTAAGAGAACATCAGTCTAAGTATTGATTGGTAAGGTCCATAGATGTACTTGCCCTCTAGGTGTTTGGGGGTAAGATTCTAGGGCTTAGGACAGGACTGGGCTAAGTTAAGGATTTAGAAGTCACAGGTAGAAGCTAAAGTTATGGGAGTGAGTGTAATGGTCCATGGGAAGTGAAATAATAGGGATATTTAAGGCTCAAGTAAAATGAGGCTAAGCGTGGAGAAGCTCCTGGGAACATTATTTTTACTGAAAGATGTAGGAAACAAACAGCTTTATATTGAAAACACACACACACACACACACGCATGTGCAAAGAAAACCTGTTCCCTGTCTCTTGGAGAATATTCACCCCAGTTACAGAAGTATTGACATGTAGAGAAATATTTGATGGTTATCTTATCCTAAGTGATTGTGATAATGTAGATTATAGACTGGATAAGGCCAGAGCCGAGAGAATTATGGATTAGAATGGAGTTAGAATGGGAAGATAACAATGTAGGAAATTCAGCGTTCTTTTATTAGGGATAGATGTTTGATTATGTGAATTAAAACTGGATTAATTGATGTGTTGGAGGTCCTCAAGACCACCCTGGGTTTGATGATTCACTAGGTAGACTCACAGAATTCAGCATATAATTGTCTTCATGATTATGACTTATTACAGGGAAAAGCTACAAAGCAAAATCAGCAAAGGGAAAAGGTTCGTAGGATGAAGTCTGGCGGAAACCAGGCACAAGCTTTTAAGTGTTCTTTCCCTGTGGAGTTACACAGGACACACTCAGTTTCTCCAGCAAAATCGTGGCAAATTGTGTGAAATGTCTTCCATCAGCAAAGCTTATTAGAGATTCAGTGCCCAAGGTTTTTATTGGGGGCTGGTCATGTAGTCATCCTCTGCTTAGAAGGTACCAAAATTTCAGATCCTCAGAAGGAAAGCAGATGTCCAGCATAAATCACATTGTTTGTACAAATAGTTTAGGCACAGTAAGTCCCTCTTAGTAGTTAGGGCGGTGGAACTCGCCCAGTATCCACGTTCCCAGATTCTAGTCAAGGGCCAGCCTTAGAAGCTAAGGAGAGCAGTGTCAGGCTTGCTATGTTAACTCTTTTCTGCATAATCACTTTAGGAGGTGAAAAGTCAGTTTGAAGGCCAAAGCTAAGTTTAATCTTGATAAATTTAACAGTCGTCTGAAGGCAGGGTTAAAGCCTCACTCAGGTGTAAACTGATGGTGTGTTAAAAATAGGCAGGAAATTTAGCTTGTAGAAGATTATAAATTAAGGGTGAGAAGTATAGTCTATGCAATATTGGGACTCATAAGAAATCTAGATGTGGGAGGGAGAGTGGAGAGTTGTGCTATGGACTGAATTTTGTAACCCCTCCCCCACACTTAAATTCATACGGAGCTAGAGCCTTTAGAGAGGTAATTAAGTTTAAATGAGGTCGTAAGGGTGGGAGTCCTAATAGGATAGGGTTGATGACCTTATAAGAAGAGTAGAGAGATCTTTTTCTCTGTCTGTGCATATGTACAAAGAAGCCATGTGAGCACATGGAGAGATAGCGGCCATCTACAAGCCAGGCAGAGGATCCTCACCAGAACCAGAGTCCAGAACCTTGATCTTGGGCTTTCCAACTCCTAAAACTAAGAAAATAAATGTGTGTTGTGTAAGCCCCCTAGTGTATGTTTTGTTTGTTTGTTTGTTTGTTTGGTTATGGCAGCCTGAGTAGACCAGACTAGGCCCTCAGCTTTATCAAGATGAATGCTATATGGAAGGAGAGATTATTAATACAGTGCTGTTTTTTTGTTTGTTTTGTTGTTGTTTTTTGCTGTTTGTCTTTTGTTAGTTTGCTTTTTAAACTTAGCTAACTACCACATATCACCCTTTTTCATTTAGCATCAGCCATTAACCCAGAGTTCTAGATCTGTGCCATCCAATACCATATTTGATGATGTAAATTTAAATTAATTAAAATAAAATAAAATAAAATAAAATAAAAATTCAGTCCCAAGTCACACTAGCCACATTTCATGTATTCAGTAGCCACATGTGACTAGTGGCTATGGTATTGGACAGTTTACATATAAATAGAACATTGACATCATTGAAGAAACTCACACTTTCTAAATAGTTGACTCACATCTCTTGCTATTTATTTTCTGTTTCAGTGGTTCTGAACTTTTTCAGGCTTAAGGCATGAATATTAACATTTTTTATTTATATCCTTAAAGGTTTTAAAACAATAACACTAAAAAATGAATAATTACAGTTGAAACTCTGAAGTGTAAATATGTCAAGCTAACAATATCATGAGTCTTAACAATATCATGCTTCTATAATATGTGCCTTTAGGAATATCTTTTTTACCCCTATGGAGTTTGCTTATTTATTCATAGGACAGAGAACTTGGATACCATAGGTTTACTCTCTGACACCTGCTTCCCACCTGCTGGATGTTTTTTCTGCTGTTTCCTGGAGGTGGTAAATACAGACTTTAGAAGGAAGCATCAGTAGCTAGACTGCTCTGCTGAGCAACCAGGGATCCAAGGGGAGGTCAGAAAAAGTGGCAAGCGATCTGGTATTATATGGAAAAGATTGTTTCCTGAGTTAATAGAAAGTATTCTATTGATCAGAAAGGTCATTGGTAACCCACTCACCAATCTGTGGCATCATATATGGGTACTGTACTCGAGAATCCTCAAAACAACCCTGTGAGGTGTTCGACTCCCGAAATCAAGTGAAGGCTGCACTCATAAATCTTGTCTAATTTGCTCCAGGTCACCGAATTACTGAATAGAGATGCTGGATTCAAGCCTTTCCATTGGTCTTCGCAGCTTGTATTTTTTTCCACCCTGATACAGCTGGGCTTGGCCCCTTCATCCCACTGGGTGAGAACAGCTCTGCCAAAGCTATGTTCTATGTGAAAGGGGTTCTTTGTAAGTTTCATACACATTTAATTCAGGTAAAGATTGAATGACCTGGAAGGGCACATTTTTCTTTTATTTTAAATACTTGTTATTTTAATTATATTGAAAACAGAAAAGAATTTAAAAAAAGAAAAAGCATTAATAATCCAGCATTTATTTTGGATAATTTAAAGACTTTTCCTGTGCTTATGCAGACATACTTTGACAAAAATGTTATCATGCTATTATATATGTTTTTCTGAAGCTTCCTAATTTGATTGAAGAATTTAGGATGAGCATCTCTCCAAGTCAGGAATATTTTTTGTGCAGTTAAATGCTCTGTTAATTTAAAAAGTATGTGTTTTTTTTTTAAAAAAAACACCAGTTATTATTACACCCACTTTAACCAGTCTCTTTCATTTTAGCCTATAGGTCTACTTTTTTCTTTTTGTGGTGTTACTAACAAATAATTGAAGAGAGGAACAAAGTCTTAAATTTGGCATATAGTACCAAATAATTCCAGATGTTTGCTTTGCCCTGAAGATAGAAAGAACTTACCCACTCTGATGCTGTGTTTGTTCTTCTCATATTCCCCTGTCTTGATTTCTCTTTCATTTCATTTAATTTTAACCTTAATACTATAGACTTGTTTTATGCAGCCCTTGGCCTGCTGTGGTGATATCTTTGCCAGTGACTCTCTCTCTATCCCTCGTCACTGATGGGTCGCTTGGCCAGGAATGGTAATAATGGTACTCAGGAGTACCCCAACTCAGCAGTCATATTTGGCATCACAAGTAGGAGGGAGTGATAACCATACCTCCTTAGATTAGGATTTAAAAGTTGTTAGTTGCCCTGTAAGCTGTTCTTTAGTGATCAACTTAAGCAGGGGATTGAATTTATTTCCTGCAGATTTTTTTCTTGGTCATTGTCTGACATTATTGCCTTATTATTGTCAATCTTATCCCTTTTATTATCGTTTTCTTAAAATTTTCTTTTACTCATTTAATTTTTTTTTAATTTTTTTTCTTTTTAAAAAAATATTTTAATCTTGCCGAACCAGTTTGGCTCAGTGGATAGAGCATCGGCCTGCGGACTGAAAAGTCCCAGGTTTGATTCCGGTCAAGGCTTGTACCTTGGCTGCGGGTACATCCCCAGTAGGAGGTGTGCAAGAGGCAGCTGATCGATGTTTTTCTCCCATCGATGTTTCTGACTTTCTATCCCTCTCCTTTCCTCTCTGTGAAAAATCAATAAAATATATTTAAAAATATTTTAATCTTTATTGTTCAGTTTATTAATTACATAGTTCCCCCCTCTCTTCCCCCCTATAGTTTCCCACCACCTGGTACACATCCCACCCTCCGCCCTTACACCCACCCCCACTGTCCTCTCCCACAGGTGCATGATTTTTGTCCAGTCTCTTGCTGCACTTCCCACACCCCTTTTCTCCCCAAGAATTGTCAGTCCATTCCCTCTCTATGCCCATGATTCTATTATATTCACCAGTTTATCCTGTTCATCGATTTTCAATTCACTTGATTTTTATATTCATTTGTTGATAGATGTGTATTTGTTGTTCATAATTTTTATTTTTACCTTTTTCTTCTTCCTCTTCTTAAAGAATATCTCTCAGCATTTCATATAATGTTGGTTTGGCGGTGATGAATTCCTTTAGCTTTCTCTTAGCTGCGAAGCACTTTATCTGACCTTCAATTCTGAATGATAGCTTTGCTGGGTAAAATAATCTTGGTCGTAGATTCTTGCTATTCATCACTTTGAATATTTCTTGCCACTCCCATCTGGCCTGCATTGTTTCTGTTGAGAAATCCACTGACAATCATATGGGTGCTCCCTTATAGGTAACTAACTGTTTTTCTCTTGCTGCTTTTAATGTTCTCTCTTTGTCTTTTGCTCTTGGTATTTTAATTATGATGTGCCTTGGTGTGGTCTTCTTAGGGTTCCTATATATTGGGGTTCGGTGCGCTTCTTGGACTCCTAAGTCAATTTATTTCACCAAGTGTGGGAAGTTTTCAGTCACTATTTCTTCAAATAGGTTTTCATTGTCTTGCTCTCTCTCTTTTTCTGGCACCCCTATAATTTGGATGTTGGTATGCTTGAGGTTGTCCCAGAGGCCCCTTACACTATCTTCAATTTTTTGGATTCTTTTGGTTTCTTGCTTTTTCAGCTGAGTGGATTTTACCTCTTTGTATTTCAAATCTTTAACTTGGTTCTTGGAGTGCTCTAGAGTACTTTTAGGTCTTTGTATAATATTTTTTATTTCAGTCAGTGTATGCTCAATTTCTGGTTGGTCCTTTTTCATATCCTTGAGGGTCTCGTTCATTTCCTCATAGGTCTTGTTCACTTCTTTGTAGATCTCAGCCTTTTCTAGGAGCCTCTTGAGAAGCCCTATAACCATGGTTTTGAACTCTATGTCCAGTCATTTTTTTCCCTCCATTTCTTTCACATCTGATTTCTTTCCATGTTTCTGCATGGTGGGTGTTTTCCTGAGTTGGTCGATTAGCTTTGTGTGGTAGACTTCCTACTAGGGACAGTGTCTCAGCCTCCCAGTGACCTGAGGTGGATATGGGTTGTACAGTCTTGTTGAAGTTAAGCCTAGATTATTGTTGTTAGCACTAGGAGGGTTTGACCTCCAGGCCAATTGGCTATGTGGTTCAGCCGTGCTCAGGTTGGATGGGCGGAGTCTCCGGGCCAAGCAGGCAGCATCAGCTGCGCCCTATGTGGCCCCTGGGATCTGTGCCAGATGGCAATGGCTGCCAGCACCTCTGAGAGAGAGCTGCTGCCAAGCTCCACCCACTGCCGAAGAATTCAGCCTCTCTCCAAATGAGTCTGCACACCCAACGTCTCACCCAGGGTCGCAAAGCAATGTAGTGTGGTGGTTTCCCGAAGGAGAGTAAGTCATGAGTCCTCTCTGCGCGGTCACACAGCTGTGCTGTTCCCAAGTTCGCACGCACTCTGCACAAGCTCGCCCTCTCCACAAGCTTGCAGACCCTTGCAGCGCCCGAGTTTCGGCGTGCCTCCCCATTGTCCAGTTTCACCCCGTATAATTTTGGGTTCCCTGGACTTCGCCCGGAGCTGGGGAATCAGTGCAGTGGGACGTCTTTATCTCCCCCGTTAGAGAACACTGGCCGGGTTTTTAGCCGCCCGCCCTATCCGCTGGCACGCACACAGCTCCAAACCTCTCTCCACGTGTATCTTCAATGCTGTCCTCCGCTGCTCTTCTGAGTCACAGTGTCCTATCTTCACTTTTATTTGTGGAATTTTCACTCAGCCAGCTTTCCGGTGATTCTTGATGATGTTTGTTCTTTCGTTAAATTGTAGTTTTGAAATTGCTGTGTATGGCAGCAAGATAGGTGTTTACCTATGCCGCCATCTTGGTTCCTCCCCATTTTATTATCATTTTTTCTTATCTTCTTCCTATTTGGGATTTCTGAGACTTTTTCCTTTTTCTTAATCAGACTTATGCTAATGAGATTTTTCCTTCTGCTTGATTGTAATGATATAATTTTTTTTATTGGACAGGGACAGGAAGATGAGGTGAAGTAAGAAAGGTGGAGGTAAATATGCCACCTGCTAATTGTTAATATGGAACAAGATATTAGGGAATATAATTCCTTTTTGATTTCTTGTGTTTGGGAGACCATAGAATCAGTTGGATACTTATGTCAGTGGGCTTTTATGTGTAGAGCTATACAAGAATCCTATATAATGAACAGTTGATATGCAAATTGACCATCACACCCTCGCACAAGATGGCCACCCCCATGTAGTCACAGGGTGGCTGCGCCCATGTGGTCACAAGATGGCCATCACAAGATGGCTGTCAGGGGAGGGCAGTTGGGGGCAACCAGGCCTACAGGGAAGGGCAGTTAGGGTCAACCAGGCCAGCAAAAGGGGGCAGTTGTGGGGGACCAGGCCTGCAGGGGAGCACAGTTTGGGCAACCAGGCCAGCAAGGGATGGCAGTTGGGGGTGAACAGGCCAGCAGGGGAGGGCAGTTGGGGGTGATTGGGCTGGGAGGGGAGTAGTTAGGCATCAATCAGGGTAGCGGGGAGTGGTTAGGGAGTGATCAAGCTGGCAGGCAGAAGCGGTTAGAGACAGGCAGGCAAGCTGGCAGACGAGCATTTGGGAGCCAGCAGTCCTGGATTATGAGAGGGATGTCTGAATGCCAGTTTACATCCAATCCCTGTGGGCCTGGTAGCTCCCAACTGTCCTCCCAACCACTGGCCTGCCTGCCTGCCTGCCTGATTTGGACAATCCCTTAGGGGTCCCAGATTGGAGAGGGTGCAAGCTGGGCTGAGGGCCTCTAGTTTTACTGAGAAGTCCCCACTTCCCAGAAGATAGGCCACCTTGTAGGAGAAAGGACCAGCCCATGTAGAAGATACAGAAAAATATTTCAGCAAAGGTAAAACAACATGACTGAAAGAAAATGTGATATCAAGGACACGTATTGCAAATAAAGGATAGATAAAATGGAAAGTCTTTTAGAAGGAGCTGAGTTTAGATTATACAGAGATGTTTACATTGGCGATAAACAGGGCTGCATTGTAAGTAACTTCTTTTTGAAGGAAGGTGAAGTATTGACTAAGGGATAGAACCTATTCTGGGGCTCAGAAAACAGCTTTGTTTCCAGAAGACAGTTAAACATGGATAACAATATCAGTACTGAATTAGGCAGTTTTTTATTAAAATGTGATCTGAGTGTCTATATTTATTATAACTTACCTTATATCTAGCAGTAGAATAATCATTAACGAAGAATTTAAAGGGATGTACAGATGAACCAGTCAGAATTTCCTAATGTGTGTTTTGTTTTGTTTTTAAATCTTTGGGAAAATCCTAGTTGAAACTGGAAAAATTTCAAGTTTTATTATTGCTCTTTACAAATTATAAGGATTTTGACATTGTCCAGTTAAAAACTCAATAGGTTTTAGAATCTAGTTATTAATTGACCTTAATTCTGTGCAGTTTTGTTGCTTTATAAGAGTAATCTTGCCCTGGCCAGTGTGGGTCAGTTGGTTGAACTGTCGTTCTGTATACCAAAAGGTTGCTGTTTTAATTTCTGGTTGGGGTGTGTACGGGAGGCAACTGACTCATATTTCTCTCTCAAGTTAATGTTTTTCTGTTTCTCCTACTCCCTTTCTCTCTCTCTGAAAAAATCAATAAAAATATATTCTTAGGTGAGGGCTAAAAAAAAGAGTACTCTTAAGGTTATTAAAATCAACTTAAAAGCAGGGTAAATGGTGTATACCTATAAACTCAGACTTTTTAGCACTTGAATAAAAAAAAACTAGTCTCAGGCATGACAATTAGGATATTCCTCAAAACCACATGTATTGCCCTTGCAGGTTTAGCTCAGTGGATAGAGCATCAGCCCACAGACTGAAGGGCCCTGGGTTTGATTATCATCAAGGGCACGTTCACCAGCTCTGGTTGGGGTGTATGTGGGAGGCAACCAATCCAAGTGTCTCTCTCACATCGATGTTTCTCTCTCTTCCCCTCTCTTCTACTCTTTCTAAAATTTAGTGGAAAAATATCCCTGGGTGAGGATTAACAGAAACAAAAAAACACATATACTATAGTATTTTTAAAGCCTGCAACCAAAATATAGAATCAATGTGTTTTATAGCACTTGAAACTATATCTGATATTACTATATCTCTGTGCTGTCCTGATACAGCTTTTGGATTACCTTAGTGGTGCGAGAATGATTCCTACACTTAAGTAACATGCACTCTTTGCACAGATGACAACAGTATTGAATGTACTCAGTAAAAGAAAATTAGGACAACAGTGATTTTGTGAGTTGGTTTTTACTGATACTTATTTACTTTGTATGGCTATAGTTCTTGTAAAGGAATCACAAAACCTGGAAATTAGAGCCAAGAACAAAGTGGGCGGGTACTCCTCCTGCCCACCACAAGCTGGTTTGGGCATTGTTTCCTAAACCAAAGGGCAGGTTTGGTTCCTGTCAGAGCATATATGCAGGTTGCAGGTTCAGTCCCAGATAGGGGTGCATGTAGGAAGCAACTGTCGATTTTTCTCTCATGTTGATGTTTTTCTCTCCTTTCCTCCCGCTCTCTCAAAAAAGAAAAAAAAAAATCTTCAAGCGAGGATTAAAAGAAAGATATTCTGGAAAAAAACACCTAGAAATTTTAAAAATGCAAACTTGAATTTGCCTTGCTGTAGCTTATATGCAAATAAAGGTTATACAAGTACACTATTTTATAATAAGGGACTTGAGCATTGCGATTTCAGTATCTGCTGGGGCTCCTAAACCAGTCTCCCACAGAACCTGAGGGATGACTGTACTTGTTCATTTCTGTATACTTCACTGGCAAGAGACAGATAGATAGTGCTGTATATGAGAATTATACATACTTCTGAGCATTTACACCAGTAGGCATTTTAACAGTTCAGAAAATTAAAAGAGAAAGGTTGAACCTATGTGGTTTTTTTTTTTTTTTGGAGGAACTGTAGAGACACAGACACACTGAAAAAATATAAATGGAGAAACCATAGTTGAAATGAAACTTAGATGAAATGAAACTCTTAGAGGAACAGAAAACAGTGAAGAAAGAGGAGTATGATTTGAAATAAAAAGAGTGAAGTGCTATAGGACTGGTCAACTAGAAGCACTGGATACAAATACTCAACAAACGTAATCAAGGTTGAAGAGCATAGAAAATATGTGTTATGGCAAGAGCTTGGTAATGCAGGATATCAGGAACCATGTGTAAGTGCTGTAACTATTTCCTGTTATGAGAACATGTAAGAGGAAATTTACATAGGATACAAAGCCACAGATACCTGTGTGAAGGCACAACTTGCCAGTGGATATCAGCACAGGCTAAGGTTAGGCCACGCCTGGAAATGGTCCAGTGGGTTTCAAATATGTGGGTAGGTAAATAAAGTACATCGACATCTTCTTTATAACTATTTAAGATAGTTATAAATAGTTATTACGCTAGCCATGCAAAGTTGAGGTTTCTCCTATATATGGTCTTAGCAAAGACAGATCATCTTATATAAAAAAATGACATGCTAAACTTGGGCTGTGAAATTGTAAATAAACCCTACTTTACAAATTATTCTTTCTTGCTGAAACATTAGCCTATGTTTTGGAGAAAGCAAGAATGTTTTTAGATTAAAAGAAACAATTCTTCATTCTCTTTATTAATATTAAATACCAAACATTTTACTTTTATGTCATATAAACCTCTTCTAATACATAGATTTTTAGTAACCAGGAAATAAATCTGTAGAGTCAAGAAATGTCAGAGCTCATGAGAGAGATAATGAATTGCATTTGGGAAAATGGAGGAAACTTATCAACTGGAAAACCTGATTTTACTACTGTATGGCAATGGTTTAAAGAAAATGTTATCTGGCATATTTATCTTGGATATATATCTTGAATTTTTATGTGACAAGGGAAATAGAAATAAATTTATATTTGGCCAAAAAAGGGTGCAAGTTATAGATATGCAGCTCCTGCCTAGAACTGTCTGCTTTTTTGTTGTTGACCAAAGATAAACATTTCTGGTTTAACTTATTGAAGGCAATTTGAATGGTTTCCATTTTGGAAATCATGTGATTTTCTATTAAATAGTGGGTGGTAAGATGGTCAGATGAAGTGTTCAGTTCATCCAGCAGCATCAGATTGATCTGACAAATGGAACGCTTTTAACTGTGTGGAAAACATTTTGTTTCCTTTACCCTTGGGCAGAAGCAGACCTTGTCTGTGGTTTCCTCACAGAAGTTTGGGTGGGTAAATTTGGGATGTGTAAATAGAAACAGCAGACAGAGAGTTTGTCTGTGACAGTTGGAAAGGTCCAGTGAGGATCTTAGAAAGAGACTGATGACACTGATGATGTGGCGTGGGATCAGTTATTAGAATCCTGAGAGAGGAATTAAATAATGAGGACATAAGTGAATGCAAATGCCCAGAATAAAGTGATGGTTCTTCCTTAAGGAAATAAGACAAAGATTTTAGGTTGAGGTTCCTAAAAAAAATCTGCTTTTGATATGGATAAGAACAAACAAGTTCCTCTTTATATTTCACCTCCATTTCCTTCTGTGACATGTCATCAGTGATTTCTCAGTTACTGTCCTGTCTCTCGTGATGTGTGACCTTGGGCAAGATATTAACCACTCTTTGCCTCAGTTTCTCATCTATAAAATGGGGTTGTGGAGATTGAGCTATGTCTAAAGCTGTTGTAATTGTCCTGGGCATAAAATGAGCACTGTGTTAAGTGTTAGCTGCTATAACAATAATTGTTATGTTATCATTATCATAATACTTTTTATTTCAGTAGAAGGAGAAAGCCTGTTGAGGAGGAAGCTCTTTACTTCCTCTAATAAACTTAGTATATTTTATGTATTTTTATAGAAATGAATTGTCTAGTATTTAAAGTGATTTGTAATGTATCCATGTTACCTTTGAAAAATTCATTTTTGAAAAAATGAACTAGGGATATTTTCTATTTTCTAAGCATTTTTTTCCAGATTAAAACACAAGCCAATAAATGTCACATAAAAATCATACAGCTACTTGGGGCCATTTACAAATACCCCAGTGTTCCCTGAGGGCATTATGTTTTACAAAGCTTCTTTTTAAAAAAATATTTATTATTGAGATTATTACAGATGTCTCTCTTTTTTCCCCATTGCCCCCCTCCACCTGGTTCCTGCCCTGTCCCAGGCCTTGGCCACCCTATTGTCTATGTCCATAGGTAATGCATAAATGCATATAAGGTCTTTGCTTAATTTCTTCCCGCCTTCCCCAACCCCCTATCCCTCTGAGAATCATCAGTCTGGTCCATTTCCATACCTTTGATTCTATTTTATTCACCACTTTATTGTTCATTAGATTTCTTGTTTATTTTTACTTTTAGATTCAATTATTGACAGGTATTTGTTGTCATTTTGCTGTTCATATTTTTTATCTTTTTCTTTATTTTATTCTTTTTAAAAAAATTAATAAATCTTTATTGTTCAGATTATAACAATTATTCCTCTTTTTCCCCCATAACTCCCCTCCACGCGGTTCCCACACTACCCTCTGCTCTTACCTCCCCCCGACTGTCCTCATCCAGAAGTATATGGTTTTTGTCCAGTCTCTTCCTGCACCCCTCACGAAAAACACTTTTCCCCCTGAGAATTATCAGTCCACTACCTTTCTATGCCCCTGATTCTATTATATTCACCAGTTTATTCTGTTCATCAGATTTTTAAAAATATTTTATTGACTTTTTACAGAGAGGAAGGGAGAGGGATAGAAAGTCAGAAACATTGATGAGAGAGAAACTTCAATCAGCTGCATCTGCACAACCCCCACTGGGGATGTGCCCACAACCAAGGTACATGCCCTTGACCAGAATCGAACCTGGGACCCCTCAGTCCACAGGCCAACACTCTATCCACTGAACCAAACTGGTTTTGGCTGTTCATCAGATTTTTAATTCACTTGATTTTTATATTCACTTGTTGATAGACATGTATTTGTTCTTTATAATTTTTATCTTTACCCCTTTCTTCTTCCTCTCTTTAAAGAATACCTTTCAGCATTTCATATAATACTGGTTTGGTGTTGATGAACTTCTTATCTGTGAAGCTCTGTATTTGACCTTCAATTCTTTTTTTTTAATTTCTTTATTGACTAAGGTATTATATATGTGTCCTCATCACCCATTACCCTTCCAAACCCCCAATCCCCATCACCACTTATGCTCTCACCCCCCTGGTGTCCGTGTCCATTGATTAGGCTTATATGCATGCATACAAGTCCTTTGGTTGATCTCTCCCCCTTACCCCACCCTTCCCTACCATCCCTCTGAGGTGTGACAGTCAATGCTTCTCTGTCTCTGGATCTGTTTTTGTTCATCAGTTTATGTTGTTCATTATAACATGTGATACTTATCTTTATTTCACTTAGGATAATGCTGTCCGGTTCCATCCATGATCTGGTTTGAAGAAGCCACCTTTTCCTCCTTTTTATTCTATCTCTTCTTAAAGAATACCTTTCAGCATTTCATATAACACTGGTTTGGTGTTGATGAACTCCTTTAGCTTCTTATCTGTGAAGCTCTTTATCTGACCTTCAATTCTGAATGATAGCTTCACTAGAGTAATCTTGGTTGTAGGTTCTTGCTATTCATCACTTTGAAAATTTTTTGCCACTCCCGTCTGGCCTGCATAGTTTCTGTTGAGAAATCAGCTGACAAGCATATGGGTGCTCCCTTGTAGGTAATTAAGTGTTTTTCTCTTACTGCTTTTAATATTCTCTCTTTGTCTTTTGCTCTTGGCATTTTGATTATGATATGTCTTGGTGTGGTCCTCTTCGGATTCCTTTTGTTTGGGGTTCTGTGTGCTTCCTGGACTTGCAAGTCTATTTCTTTCTCCAGGTGGGGGAAGTTTTCAGTCATTATTTCTTCAAATAGGTTTTCAGTATCTTGCTCTGTCTCTTTTTCTGGCACCCCCATAATTCGGATGTTGGTATGCTTGAAGTTGTCCCAGAGGCTTCTTACACTATCCTCAAATTTTTGGATTCTTTTTTCTTTTTGCTTTTCCGGTTGAGTGTTTTTGGCCTCTTGGTATTTCAAATCTTTGACTTGATTCTTGCGATCCTCTAGTCTGCTGTTGGATCTCTGTATACTATTTTTTATTTCAGTCAGTGTATGTTTAATTTCTAGTTGGTCCTTTTTCATATCCTCGAGGGTCTCGCTGAATTTATCGGCCTTTTCTAGGAACCTCTTGAATAGCCTTATAACCATGGTTTTGAACTCTATACCCAGTTTGTTTTCTTTCATTTCTTTCGTTTGTGATCTGTTTCTTTCTCTCTGCATTTTTACTACTTCCTTGAGTTAGTAGGGTAGCTTTGTGTGCTAGGTGTCTTGGCCTCCCTTGTTACCTGAGGTGGACACTCTTGGTGCACCCCTTTGTGGACTGTGTGTACAGCCTTGCTGCAGTTAAGTCTTGATTGTTGTTGTTATCACTGGGAGGAATTGACCTCCAAGCCAATTGGCTGTGAGGATCAGCTGTGTCTACCCTGGGAGACAGCCTTATGCAACAAGACTTGCAAATTTGCCAAAGCCTCTGTGCTTAGCTTGGATGGGGCGGAGTTTCAGGGTGGAGCCGACAGCCTAGGCTTACAGTTAGCCTTACTGCACGAGGTCATTAGGTTTCAGTGTCCGCAGGCAGTCGCTGCAAGCATCTCTGAGAGTAAGTTGCCCTCAAGTTTCACCCGCTGCCAAACAGTCCAGTCTCTCCCCCAAAGAATCCAGACTCCTAGTTCTTCGCTTGGCACTGGAGCTTCATGCAGTTGGAACTGGGTTTCAGTGCCATCTGGAGTTCCTGTTTCCCTTCCGCCAGATCAGGCCAGTGGCACAGTCAACAGTCTGCCCTCTCTGTGCGCCTTTGGCTGTTCACCTGAGATTTCGCCTCACAGTCCAGATTCCCCCCATAAGGGCCTGGGTCCCCCAGGTCTCGCCCAGAACCAGGGCTCAGCACAGTCTGGAGCCTTTGTCTCCTTCCCGCTAGAGCACAGCAGCCAGGCACTCAGAGGCCCCGTCTTCTCTGGCCCATCCTCTCTGTGCGCGTCTCCATACCTCAGGCTTTGCAGCTGCTCTGATTTTTCATGTGCGTTTCTGTTTCCTTCTAGTTGTAGATTTTCCAGTCAGCCAGCTTTCCTGTGGTTCTGGATGATGTTCGTTTTGTCTTTTAATTGTATTCTTGAAATTGTTGTGCGAGGCAGCAGCCTAGGTGTTTACCTATGCTGCCAACTTGGTTTCCTCTGTTTTCCTCCATTTCTTTCATTTGTGATCTGTTTCTCTGTTTCCGCATTTTCACTGCTTTTCTGAGTTAGGATACCTGTGTGTGCTAGATGTCTTATATGGGCCAGTGGCTTGGCCTCCCCAGTTCCCTGAGGTGGTCACTCTTGGTGAATCCCTTTGTGGACTGTGTTTACAGCTTTGTTGTAGTTACATCTTGATTGTGGTTGGTATCACGTGGGGAATTGACCTCCAGGCCAGTTGGCTTTGAGAATCAGCTGTGTCTATGCTGGGAGAATTTCTGGGCTAGAGAGAGCCTTATGAGAGAAGTCTTGCAAAATTGCAAAAGCCTTTGTGCTCAGCTTGAATGGGGTGGAGTCTCAGGACTGAGCAGAGTCTTGGCTTCCTGTCAGTTCTGCCCTATGATGCTCCTGTGTCTCTGTTCCATGGTAATCACTGCAAGCATCTCTGTGAGAAAGCCGCCCTTGAGTTTTGCAAGCTGCCAGACAGTCCAGTTTCTCCCTCAATGAATCTGGATTCCCAGGTTCTCACCTGGAACTGGAGTTCTGCACAGTTGGGACTTTCCAGTTCCCTTCAGCTAGAGAAAGTGGCACACTCAGCAATCAGTCCTCTCTGCACGCACTTGCGTGCGTGTCTTCAGACCTCTGCCTTTCGCAGCTTCCCTGAGTTTCCGCCTGACAGCCTAGTTTCCCCCCTTACAAACCTGAGTCCCCATGGGCTCTCCCAGAACTGGGGTTCAGTGCAGTTGGGAGCTTCCTACTCCCTCCTGCTAGGGAAAGCCAGTGGCAACCTCAGCTGTCAGTCCTCTCTGTGCGCACTCACGTGTGTACCTCCAGACCCCTGCATTTCGCTTCTCCCCCGAGTTTTCATGTGCCTTTCTGTCTACCTGACAGCCCAGACTCCCCCCTATGAGCTTGGGTCCCCAGGGTCTCCCCCGGAACTAGGGTTCAGTGCAGTCGGAACTGGGTTCAGTGCAGTCGGGAGCTTCCTTCTCCCTCCCACCAGAGGAAGCCAACCAGGCACTCAGCCTTCCACCCTCTCCACATGCGTGTCTCGGTACCTCAGCCTTTTGCAGCTCCTCTGATTCTCTGTGTGCTTTTCTCTTTCCTTCTAGTTGTAGAATTTCCTCTCAGCCAGCTTTGCTGTGGTTCTGGATGATGTCTGTTTTGTCTTTTAGTTGTAGTTTTGAAATTGTTGTGTGAGGCAGCAGTTTAGGTGTTTGCCTGTGCCGCCATCTTGGTTTCTCCTATCTTCCTTTTCTTAAGGAATACTTTTCAATATTTCATACTAGTGGCTTAGTGCACGAGACTCATGCACATTAAAAGGATATTAATTACAGGAAGTAATTTAATGTTGCTATTTGCTCTTTCTCTGTAATAGAAGTATCAGGGACTAAAGAAAATTAGTAAAATGTATATGAAAACCTTCCTTCTGTCAGAGTCTAAGGTGCACCACGGGACCCAGAGTCAAGTCCCCACTCACTCACATGTGCCTCAAATTCACGTGAGACCTAGACACAGCCACCCCCGGCTCCCCTCCACCCCCCTGCACTGGGGTAGATCCAGATCCAGCCAGTCCTACCCTTGTCAAGCCCCGCAGGGCAGGGGGCGTCCTTGGGGCCCCTGGCCCAGCACCAGGACGGGGGCATGGCCTGAGGTCCCCCATCAAGTCTCACCAGGTGGGAAACACAACCTGAGATCCCCTGTCAAGCCCCGCTGGGTAGGGGGCATGGCTTGAGGTCCCCCGTAAAGCCCCACCAGGCAGAGGAGCACAGCCTCAGGTCCCCTGGCCCAGCACCAGGAGGGAGGTGCAGCCTCAGGTCCCCTGTCAGTCCCCACTGGCATGGGGGCAGAGGCTCAGTTCCCCTGTGAAGCACCGCTGGGTGGGGGGCACAGCCTGAGGTCCCCTATCAAGCCCAGCCAGGCCGGAGGGGCACAGCCTCAGGTCCCCTGGCCTGGTGCTGGGGCGGAAGGTATGGTCTGAGGTCCCCCAGCCTGGTGCTGGGTTGGGGGTGCGGCTTGAGGTCCCCTGTTAAGCCCTGCCAGGTGGGGGCACAACTTGAGGTCTCCTGTCAAGCCCTGCTGGGTGGAGAGAACAGTCTGAGGTCTCCTAACCCAGCACCAGGATGGGAAGTGGACCTTGAGGTCCCCTGTCAAGCCCTGCCAGGTTGGGAGTGTGGCCTACAGTCCCCTGTCAAGCTGCACCAGGTGGGAGGCATGGCCTGACGTCCCCCAGCCTGGAACTGGGGCAGGGGGAGTAGCCGGAGGTCCCCTAGCCCAGCACCAGGACGGGAAGTACACTTTGAGGTCCCCCTCACAAGCCCTGCTGGGTGGAGGACATGGCCTCAGGTCCCCTGGCCTGGTGCCAAGGGGAGGGGGTGGGGTTTGGAGGCCTGAGGTCCCCTCTCAAGCCCCTCTGGATTGGGGGAGGGTGTAAGCCTCTCCCGTGTGCCGTGGCCACGCCCCCCGCTGGCCTCCCATCCCGCTGCCATGACCACCTCACACTCTCCATGAGCAGGTATGCATAGGGAAGGCTGGGCCAGGATAATTGGGAGGGGGTGATGGGAGGCCAGCATCCTGGGTGAGCTGGGCCTCACAGCCTCTCTGCTTCAGCTCCCAGCACCCCGGACCTAAGGAGTGGTGCTTTCACAGAGGCCTGGCAGGCACTGGGTATGGCGATGCCTTAGAAACAGAAGCTCCCTTTAACTCTGGCTGGAAGTGCATTGGGAACTTATGGTCGGGGCAAGCAGCCCAACATCAGGGCTGAAATAAGACCTTGGGTCCCCTCTGGAGGGGTGACTTCAGTCCTTTGCCGCGACCATGCCCCCTGCTGGCCTTCCGCATGCTGCGCCGCCCCGCTCTCCCGCCTTCCCTCCTGGGCGCCACGCAACCCCACCCTCCGGCCTCCCACGTGCTGTGCCGCCCCCCTCCCTTGCACCGGGCCACCCTGCCTTCCCACCCTCCGCTCGCTGCGCCACCCCGCCCTCCTGCTTCTGATTGGCTGGTATCGTAGCGAAGGTACGGTAATTTGCATGCTTCTCTTTTATTAGATAGGATAATACTGATATAGTGGTGATAACTCCTTTAGTTTTTTCTTGTCTGTGATGCTCTTTATCTGATCTTCAATTTTAAATGATAGCTTTGCTGGGTAGAGTAATCTTGACTGTGGGTCCTGCTGTTCATTATTTTGCATATTTCTTGCCACTCCCATAGTTTCTGTTGAGAAATCAGCTGACAATCTATCTTATGGGCATTCCCTTTTAGGTAATAGCTGCTTTTCTCTTGCTGCTTTTGAGAATCTCTCTTTGTCTTTAGCCCTTGGCATTTTAATTATGGCTTCTTGGTGTGGTCCTCTTTGGGTTCCCCTTGTTGGGGCTGTCTTTGCTTCCTGGACTTGTAAGTCTATTTCTTTCACCAGGTAGGGGAAATTTTCTGTCATTATTTCTTCAAATGGGTTTTCAATATCTTGCTCTCTCTCTTCTTCTGGCACTCTGATAATGTGAGTGTTGGGTGCTTGAAGTTGTCCCAGAGGTTCCTTACACTATCTTCATGTTTTTGGATTCTTTTTTTTCTTTTTTCTTTTCTGTTTGGGTGTTTTTTGCTCCCTCATATTTGAAATCATTGATTTGATTCTCAGAATCTTCTACTCTAATGTTGAGTCCCTGTATATTATTCTTTTAAAAATATATATCTTATTGATTTTTTACAGAGAGGAAGGGAGAGGGATAGAGAGTTAGGAACATCAGTGTGAGAGAAACATCCATCAGCTGCCTCCTGCCCACCCCCTCCTGGGGATGTGCCTATAACTAAGATACATGCCCTTAACTGAAATCGAACGTAAGACCCTTCAAGTCTGCAGGCTGATGCTCTATCCACTGAACCAAAACCAGTCAGGTTCTGTACATTATTCTTTATTTCAATCAGTGTATGTCTAACTTCTGACTGGCCCTTTTCCATTTTTTTGACATTTCTAGAAGATTCTTGAGTAACCTTATAACCGTGGTTTTAAACTCTATATCCAGTTTGCTTTCCTCCATTTGTGACATATCTGAATCTTGGCTGCCTCCCTGTGTTTGTTTCTATTTATTGGGTAGAGCTACTATGTCTCCTTGAGTTGATAGAGTGGCCTTGTGTAGTAGGTGTTCTATAGGGCCCAGAGGCTCAGCCTCCCAGCCTCCACAGTCACCTGAGCTGGGAGTTATAGATGCACCCCTTCGTGGGCTGTGAGTACAATCTTCTTGCTGTTGGTGTCCCTGGGAGGACTTGACCTCCAGGGAAATTTGCTTTGAGGACCAGCTGTGACTACAGTGGGAGAGCTGCTATGCAGGACACACCCCTGTTGAGCAGAACTTGCTTCAGTGGGGCTTTGGTGCTCATTGAGTCTGTCCCTTGCATGTGTCACTTATGGATGTGTAGCATTGTAATCTGGTGTGGTCTCACACTTGATACACTGGCTCTTGGGACTCCACGGAGGTGCAAAGACAGGCACTGCCTGGGACCACTCAGCAGGAGCTACAGAGAGATCTGCAGTTTTATATTGGATTTGGAAGTGCCTAGATGAGGCCCAGCTATGAAGCAAGACAGACTGGTGCTGATTCTAGGTCTTGGGCCTTTTACTTATAGGTTTGGGTCTCCCTGACCTAGCTGCAGCTTGTTTGAGAGATTTTAGCCTGAGCAAGGACAGGCCATTCATATGCAAAGCCACTGTACACGGCTTGGGTGGGGATGTAAATTGGATAAGGTGAGGTCTTAGGGAATCACCAGGGTGGAGCAAACAGAAATGGCTGCCACTCAGCCCTGGGACTGGGGAGGTCTCAGTATAGGAACGATGATCCCTGCGAACATCTCTATCTGGGAGAAAGCCGCCTGCGAGTTCCTGAGCTGATGCTGGACAGTCTAGTTCCTCCTCTTATGTGTCTGTTTCCCATAGGCTCACCCTGGTGCTAGAGCTCAGAGGAAGCAGGACCTTATAAATGCAGTTTGTGGTGCCAGCTTTTTAAGAGGAACAGCTGGGTCTCCAGCAGCTTCTGTGTCCCTGAGTCCTAGTCCTCACTGGTGTTTACAGCCTGTAGTTCTTCTTGCCTGTAGGGACTTCTTTTCCCAGGTCTGGGACCCTGGGCTGGAGGTCTGGTGTCAGGCTGGGATCCCTTGCTCCCCTGGGTGGCCTCTGCAGAGACGATCTCCCTCCTGATTACAAAGTGGCACACGTAGGTGCCTGATCAGTCATCTCCATGCCTCTGCACCGCCTACCAGTCTCAGTGTGCTTTCTTCTTTATTCCTGTAGTTGTAGGACTTCCATTCAGCCAGCTTTCCAGCAGGTTTAGGTGAGATTGTTCTGTATTTGAGTTGTGATTTTTTTTATGTGGTTGTGGGAGGCAAAATACAGGTATTTACTGAAGCCTCCATCTTCAAATCTTCTATGTGGTAATTCTTAATGGTGGCCAGCCCCCAAGTCATCCCAATTTTAGGATGCTGTTTTAAAATGGAATTGTGCAATTGCTTTTAAAAATTAATTCCATTTGGCAATTAAAATTCCTCTGTGATTTCAGCCACTTCCGTTAGATGTAGTATCTTCTTAGAATGGAGTCGCAGAACTCTCAACTTTACGTCCAGATTACCTTGTTCCTCTTGTCTTTTCTGATGCTGTCCATGATGTGTTACAGCAGTGATGGTTTGATGCCTCTTTATCTTGTCTTATTTTGGGTTGTGTAACCTAGTTTTTTTTGTTGTGGTAAGTTTTTTGTTTTTGTTTTTTAAATACAGAACTGCCATTTATTCAAGCTTACCTGTGAAGGACAAAGTGGAAGATGGAAGATAATTAAGATTTTTGTATTTAACCACTGAAGTCATTATTTTAGCACTCCTAGAAATAATCAAACAATATCCATATTTAGAGGTGGCTTAAGAACTGCATAGATGTCTCTTTTTAACTTTGTGGTCAGGATACAGGTATGGACAAATGGTGTGAGTTTACCCTTGTGGACGGGGGTGAAGTAGATGTTTAGGATGTAAACCACAAAGATCACTGCATTATAAAAATAATACATGATTACATTGGAAATTTGAAGAATAATGCAAAAAAATATATATAATTAAGAAAACTAAAAATAGCTTTCCTGAGTTAATAGAGTGGCTTTGTGTGGAAGGTGTCCTAAAGGGCCCACTGGCTCAGCCTCCCTCGTTACCTGAGTTGAACATTCTTGGTGCACCCCTCTGTAGGCTGTGTGCACAGTCTTACTGTAGTTAAGTCTTGATTATCGTTGGTATCACTGGGAGGAATCGACCTCCAGGCCTATTGGCTGTGAGGATTAGCTGTGTCTATGCTGGGAGAACTTCTGTGCTGGAGACACCCTTATGAGAGGATTGCAAAAGCCTCTGTACTCAGCTTGGATGATCTCAGGGCAGAGCAGACAGCATTGGTTTCTCATCAGCCCTACCCTATAGGCCCCTGAGTCTCAGTGTCCCATGGTAATTGCTGCAGGCACCTCTGAGAGAAAGCCGCCTTCGAGTTTCACCCACTGCCAGGCAGTCCGGTTTCTCCCCAAATGAGTCTAGGTCCCCAGAATCTTGCACAGAACTGTAGTTCAGAGCAGTTGGGAGCTTTTGTCTCCCTCCCAATTGAGAAAGCCAGCCGCGTATTCAGTTATCTACCCTCTCTCCATGCTCGCCTCAGTACCTCTGCCTTCCGCAGTTCCTCTGAGTGTCAGTGTGCTTTTCTCTTTCCTGACAGTCCAGTTCTCTGTATTAGTCTGCGTCCCCAGAGTCTCACCTGGAACTGGAGTTCAGCGCAGTTGAGAACTTTTGTCTCCCTTCGGCTTGAGAAAGCCTCCTGTGCACTCAGTTGCCAGACTTTTTCACGCGCGCGTGTCTCGGTACCTCTGCCTCCTGCAGCTTCTCTGAGTCTCAGCGTGCTTTTCTCTTTCTTCTTAGTTGTAGACTTTCCACTCAGCCAGGTTTCCTGTGGTTCTGGATGGTGTTCGTTTTGTGTTTAGTTGTAGTTTTGAAATTGTTGTGTGAGGCAGCAGTTTAGGTGTTTACCTATGCCGCCACTTGGTCTCTCTGCCACCATTATTACTGTTTTTAAATGTTTTTATTCCAGTATATGTAATATAAAGAACATAAAGTATGTTAATGATAAGTGTAAAATCAATAGAATTTATGTCATTTTATTTTTTCCAGTATTACTTTTATTTTAAACTTTATTGTTCAAAGTATTAGAAATGTTTCTCCTTTCCCCCATTGTTCCCCTCCTTCCCACTCCAACCATCGCATTCTAGTTTAAGTTTCCTCCAAATATTAGTTTACTTAGTTTATAATAATTTTAAATTATAGTATCTCAGAGCCTACTTTGGTAGGATATGTTACTGCATCATAGTTACGTCCTCCCTGGAGTTTCTAATTATATAGACTTCATTTCTGATAATGACTGAGAATTACATGTTTCCAGATTTGTGATATTTAATAAATATCTATGACTCTTCCTCACACTTCTTTGCTTGTCAATGTAGCATTTTATTTATCTTTCCTTTTCCCCAAGTATCACAATTCTCCTCTTCCCCCTTCATAGAAGGAACCTTAAATTACTTTCTTTTTATGTTTTTTTTCCTTATTTCCTGGCTCAGATTCTTTTTTCTTTGTTGTGTGTATTTGCGTGTGTGTGTGTGTGTGTGTGTGGTTGTAGGAACTAGAGTAAATGATATTTTCCTGAATTATTTATTGACAGTTACAACTATTATTTATTGTCAACATTTATCTCATTTAATCATCTTTTTACTTCTAAGAGATTAATATCATTACTTCTTTCTCAGAGAGAAAGAGAGAGATGAAATATTTCAGCTACACAGCTAATAGTGGTAGAGCTAAGATTGGAACCTATTTTGCTAGTGATATGTTTGGTTTTCAGATTATAAAGCACTAGTGGCCGGGTGCACGAAATTCATGCACATTAAAAGGGGGACCCAGAGTCAAGTCCCCACCTACCCACTTGCACCTCAAAATTGCGTGAGACCCAGACCTGGTCGCCCCTCCCGCAATTGGCTAGATCCAGACCCTGCCAGTCCCACTGTTGTCAAGTCTTGCCAGGTAGGGCCCATAGCCTCAGGTCCCCTGGCCCAGCGCCAGGATGGGGAGCATGGCCTGAGGTCCTCCTGCCCAGACCAGGGCAGGAGGCGTACCTTGAGATCCTCTATCAAGCCCCACCAGGTGGGAGACACAGCCTGAGATCCCCTGTCAAGCTCAGCTGGGTGGGGAGCATGGCCTGAGGTCCCCTGTCAAGCTCTACCAGGCAGAGAGGTGCAGCCTCAGGTTCCCTGGCCCAGCACCAGGAGGGGTGCACAGCCTCAGGTACCGCGACAAGCCCTGCTGGGCGAGGGCACAGTCTGAGTTCCTCTGACCCAGCACTTGGGGTGCACCTTGAGGTCCCCCTTCAAGTCCTGCTGGGTGGGAGGCATGGCCTGAGGTCCCCTGTCAAGCCCAGCCAGGCAGGGGGGGGTTCAGCCTCAGGTCCCCTGGCCCGGTGCTGGGGCAGAGGGTATGGCCTGAAGTCCCCTGTCAAGACCCACCCGGTGGGGGTTGCAGCCTGAGGTCCCCCAGCCTGGCACTGGGGCGGGGGGAACAGCCTGAGGTCCCCTAGCCCAGCATCAGGATGGGAAGCATACCTTGAGGTCCCCCATTAAGCCATTCTGGGCGGGGGGGGGCGTGGCCTCAGGTCCCCTGGCCCTAGCACTGGGACAGGGGGTGCAGCCTGAGGTCCCCCAGCCTGATGCCCGGGCAGGGGAAGTGGCCTGAGGTCCTCCAGCCTGGTGCCAAGGCAGGAGGCGCAGCCCGAGGTTCCCCAGCCTGATGCCAAGGCAGGGGGCATGGCCCGAGATTCCCTGTCAAGCCCTGCCCGGTGGGGGATGTGGCCTGAGGTCACCTGTCCAGCCCCAGGTCCCTGTTGATTGCTAGTTAAGGCTCTTTAAGAAAACTTGGCCTCATCTGTGGGTGCAGCCATCTTTGTGACAGAGTGATGGTTAATTAGCATATTCTGTATTAGGTAGGATACCTTGTTTGATCTTGCACATATAAATTGGCTGAAGTTTCTATATTCTGTTGAGAAACTTACAGTTCATTTAAATTTGGTTCTTGCTCTCTCTCCCTGTTATTTACAACTAGAAAAATAAAAGGCTTCAAATATAATTTAATGTAACCAATAAGAGCCATACCACTTTTACAGTCATTTTGTTGTAAACTAGTGTTTATACAACCCATGACTTGAGAGTCAACCAAACCATCTTATATTACCATCTTCTGAATGTAGCTGGAAGTGGCTTAGCAAAATCTTGAAACCTCTGACTCTAATATTTGTGGTATCGTAAAGCAAGCAACTTTGGGGCTTTCAGGCTTGTGTGGTGCACAGCCTGTGCATGACATAGGTGCTTATTCTCACTGTTGACTCCCTTGCTTTCATGAGCAGTTTTGTTGACAGGCAAGAGAGATTATTTCTGGTGGAGAAATCTTTGAGAAAGCCATCAGCATTTTTCTTTTCATTCGAAATGCAATAACTAATGATAATAGCTAACATTTTTTGAGTGCTGACAATGTGCCAGGCACAGTTCTGAGTGCTTTCTGTATATTTATACATTTTATCATTCATAGTAATCCTACTATTTTTTCCCCATTTTAAAGATACAGAAATTGAGGAGCAGAAAGGAGAAATAACTTTCTAAGGTCACAGGGCTAATATGTGGCAGGTTGGGCCTTCAAACCTTGGCAGCCTGCCGCCTAGAGTTAGCCTCAGTAATTGCTCTATTATATTTTATTGCACGACAAAAGAAAGGTATGGGTAACTCAAATAGCTGTTCATGGTTTTTGGAAAAGGTTTCTCTTGATGCCTAGGGGCAGTTCAAAAATAGTTAAGTGATTGCCATTCATTAAATTCTTAACTCATATAATATGAATTATTTGTCTTGTATGTAATATTATGGTATAACACTACATTAAAAATACTCTTTTGTGTTTATACAGATTGAGGTAAACTTGCATTTAAAACAAAACTTTGAAAAGTGAGTTCAGAATCAAAGTAACAGTCACAGAATCATCAAGTAATTTGATTAATCTGTAATAAGTAGTGTAAACCATGCCTTATTGGTTCTGTACTCACTTGGTTCTTTTAATTTAATATTCCAGAAACAGCAGATAAAATAATTTGTAATTATCCAGGCTGGCTATGAGCAGAATTTGTCCTGTCATCTATCACTGGCACCTTAGTTCCTCTGCCTTTCCTCTTACTAGGTGGGGTTATGGTGCCAAACTACCTTTATTCACTGGCAACCGTGATATTCATATTAATGTTTAAAAGTATGGTACGTTCTCTATTTGGGAATTTTCATTGAATAAAACAAAATATCAAAGCCTGGGCTTTGGGATTACTTTTGAGATTTGCCTTACTCCTTGATGAAACTCCGATTTCTCCTTCTCATCCTTGTGTCTTTTCTAACAGTCTGTTTTGGTGCCAAGTCTGGGCCTCAAGAAGGAGACATGGGTGGCACAACTTACTATCAGTGGCATGACATACATAATGATAATATTAATGGTGTGAATGGTTTGTTGTTGAACACCAGTTTGATCTCACCTTTCGTCCTTTTTCATGGTTGAAAGGTAGTGATTAAGTTAAAACATGGTATATTATCCTATCTAAGAAAGCTGGAATATGCAAACTGACCATAAATCTGCAACAAAGATGGCTGCGCCCACAGCCAATAAGGAGGGAATATGCAAATTGACAGGACAAGGTGAAAGGCGGCTCTGGCTGGAGCAAAGGCAGTGCTGGTAGCCAGAGGAAGGAAGACTTGTCCTTGCATGAATCTTCGTGCATTGGGCCTCTGGTTTGTCAATTTAGTGTTACCCTGTGTCCCATACCAGGGCTCCTCATTGTCTCTCATCTGAACTGTTGAGGTGGGTGAAATTATTACACTGATGATTCCAACCCAGGTTTTGGAAGTGGTTGATGGTATAATTTTTGCATATTTGCAAGGCAAATTCAGATGGGGCATAGTTGCTCCTCGGTTTGTTCCTAAGGCCATATAGTATGTGGTAGAGTCAGCTACTGCCTTGAATTCACCTGATCTAGAGAAAGAAATATATCCCTGTCCTTCATTGTTTGCTAAGGAATCTTCCATTATCACTTTGGACGTAGAGTTTTTTCTTTGGTAATGATCCAGTCCAGTTTACCAGGTAACGACATTTTGGTGAGAATGTTAGGCTCAGCTTTTAAAATGGCATAGAGTCAGGATTTTGTGGTATTTGGTATCTGGGGGTATGTGTGTGTGTGTGTGTGTGTGTGTGTGTGTGTGTGTGTGTGTTTTACACATTTGAAAATCTACTTCAAGGACAGATAATCTTGAGTATTGCATGACACCCAGAGGAAGAAGAGCCCTCAAAAGGGTGCCTTAATAGGAGCTATTGGAGAAAGGAAGAGTAATGCCTGTGAAACGAAGGAAGGAGAGTGTGCTTAGGGCAGGCACTGCCAAGACTGTTTGATGCTGCAGGGCAGGTAAACAAAGTAAGGCCTGAACAGTTAATATTGGACTTATGCCAAGGTTGGTAGCACAGAGCTGGTGTTGTTGTTTGCCCTTTGTCCAAAAAGCTTCAACATGATGGTGGCAGCAGAAGTCATTTCTGGAAACTAGGAGCAAACAATTACTGAGAAAATAGAGACAACAGTGAGCAAAAAGCTTGACTATGAAGGGAAAGAAGGAAATTGGATGACATGATTAAGGAAATGGGTTTTACTTTTATTCATTTTTATAATGGGGAAAAGGATTTTTTAGTAGGCCAAGAGAAAAGAAGGTGATAGACAGAGAGAAGAATGGATGGAAAAAATCTAAAATAAGCTGAGAAGGGATGGGAATAGAGCATGGATGGCAAAAGAGAGACGGCCCAGAGACCTCAGAAAGCAGGGCATTTTTATTTGGAAATGAGGCAAGTATGTGGAAGTTGAAGAAATTCAGCACAGTCTGATGAAGAAACTACTTCTGACTGAGTAGAATACAGCGAATACAAGAATACAACACTTATAAAAGATTCTGCAATAAAAATTCATATAATTTAAGATTACGCATTTATTTTTTTCTGAACTGAGTTATCTTTTTATCTCTAGTACATAATTCATTAAAATAATGTTAACGTTTTATACGTTTTGAAAATAATTTATTAAATATAAAAATAAAATTGTAAAAGAGCTCTTAATGATGGGATGGTGGTGGTGATATTTTCAGTGTATGCCTTCAGAAAAGGATCATTGCTAGTCATTTGAATGGTTCCTGTGTGGATCCCTGGGTTTTCACCTTAGGACGACTATGTACCATGGTAAGTCCGGAATGGCTTCTATAAAGGAAAGAGATACTTCCCTTCCTGGATGTCTCCTACTCTTAATACTCTATCACAGAACATTTCTCTTCATTTCTGTTTACCAAACAGGTAGGGTTGTTCCCACCCAAGCAGTTTTCATATACCAGGCAGGGTCCTACAATTTAACTCAGTTCTGACACTGTTTACTTAGAGGTGGTATTAGACCCCACAGATCAAGGGCTTGGTTCCACAAGACTGCCCTCCCCCGCTCCAGAGACAGTCACAGTCCAGGCTGTCACCCAGGCTTCTGATCCATCAGCTGTAAACGAGGTTCCCACGGCCGCCTCTTTGGTTCTGATAAATTTGGTAGAACTGCTCACAGGACTCAGGAAGACAGTTACTTACTGTATCACCAGTTTATTACAAAAAATATTAAAGGAAACAAATAGCCAGATGAAAAGATACTAGTACATAGGTGAGGTCCAGCAGGCCCCAAGCACAGGCGCTTCTGTCCCTGTGGAGTTTGGGGTGCACTCACTCCCAGCAAGTGGATATATTCTTTTTCACCAGCCCAGAAGCTCTTCAAACCCCACAGATCAGAGATTTTGGTGGAGGCCTCACTCTGTAGAATGACTGATTAAATCACTGGCCATTTGTGTTGATTCTACCTCCAGTACCCTTTGAAAGAAGGGGTGAGAGAATGAGTTTCTACCCATGAATCCTGGTTGGTACCCTGGCAGTCAGTCTCCATCCTTAGGGCCTTTCCAAAACCATTAACACAAACTCAGATGTGATTGGAAGGGGCTTGTTATGAATAAGATAGTCTTTCACCTTATTGCTCTGAAGGTATTGAGAACTAGAGACCAAATATTACAACAAAAGATACTCCCATTGCTCTTATTACTTAGGAAATTCCAAGGGTTTTGAAAACTGTGAGCCAGGAAACTTGGACAAAGACCAAAATACTTACTTCTTATTTCACACCACAACACCACGGCTTCCTTCAACAAGGTGGGAGAAAAATGATTGTCACCGTAGAGTGAGGAAAAGAAAGACTTATGCCTCAATTATTCTTACAGAATTTTTAGGAAAGAGAACGATGCCACTGACTGAATGTGTTCTGCTGGCTCCTTCCATTTATTTGTTGAAACCTCATCTCCAAAGGAATGGTACTAGGAGGTAGGGCCTGTAGGAAGGGATAAGATCATGATTAGGCATAATTAGTGGGAACAGTGCTTTTATAAAAGAGGTCCTAGAGAGCTCCCTAGCCCCTTCCAATGTATGAAGTCACAGCAAAAGGATGACTGTCTGTTAATAAGGGAGCAGGTCCCTACTAAGTGCTAAATCTGTGGCACCTTGCTTTTCAACTTTCCAATCTCAAGAATTGTAAGAAATAAATTTCTGTTATTTATAAGCTACTCAGTTTGTGGTATTTTGTTTTAGTAACCTGAACTGACTAAGAGTACATATGAAAGTTAAAGATCTAGAAATTAATCTTAAAACCAATTGTGCCTATGTACTCTTTAGGCAATGTCTGTACTATATATCCCCAGTGATAAGTGTATCTCAAAGTCAAGGCTGGTAGGTAATATAGACTAAAGACTGGAAGCATGACATTGACAAAACTGGGTCAAGGTCTTTTCGTTCTCTTCAGTATATTTGTTTTTACTGCTCTGTAACACATGACTCTGAGTGTCCTCACTCAAGTTAGTGATTCTAGGTTTAGTTGGCTCAGTGACTGATAGAGGGTCTGAGTCTCCTCATCTGTGAACTGGGGGATTTGAGTTTAGACAATTCCTAAACTTGTTCTGGTTCAAAAACTATGCTTTCATGATCTAATTATTTGTCAGGCCATCATGTAAATAACACACATTGAGGTTGGTTTATCAAATAAATTTTTTAAATGAAAGGTAAATCTCGTTAGTTTTCTCCTTCTATATCCTAATGCATTGAAAATTATTGTTTGATTGCTTGAACACTTTGGAATAATTTTCGGACTCTGCTCTTAAAAAATATTGGTTAATGAGTTTATCTTTCAAAATATTAAAAGTTAAATTACATTCCCTACACATAGGAATTGCTGACAGGTTTGCTATTTTTCACTTGATGTTGGTATTCCACATATTTGGCTGTTAATACTTTGTTAGAGAACTGATATTTTTAATTAATGATAATCCTGATTGTCATTTCTTTGAGTTTTAAGGCTTCCTTCCCTTTCTCCCTCCTACAGATATAATATAAGACTAAAGATATTGACCTAAAGAGCAAGGCAGAAAGCAAAAAAAAAAAAAAAAAAAAATTAGGTTTCTTCCTATATAGAGAAAAAAATATTTTGATATTTGAGAGAAAGCGGAATAAATGAAGAAATTTATTTCCAAAGAGAAAGAATGTAAGAATGAGTGGTAGATATTTATTGAATAATATAAAGCAGTCTGGAAAGAAACCATTTATCATTGGAACATTTTTAAATTGGAAATTCTACATACATAGGTAGATTTTTTCATTACCTGAGTAGGCAAAGCATCTTTTTATAAACAGCCTGAGAGATTTCTCCTTGGAAAGATTAAGAGGAAGGACTGTGCTTCTCCCTTACAATTGATTTGTCTTTAGCTTTTGCTCAAATTGAGTCATGATTTCTTTGCCAGTTTTGAGTTGATCACAAAAATATATAGAGCCAATTGGTGCCAACCTCTGGCCATCAGGATGCATTTTTTTATACTAACCTGTATTAGTTTATCATTACTTCTGTAATATATTACCACAAGTTTACAGGTATAAAATTTCATGTCTTACAGTTTGGCAAAAGTCTGAAATCACTTTACTGGGCTAAAACCAACATGTTGGCAAGGCTGAGTCCTTTTGCAGGCTTCAGGGGAGAGTCTGTTTCATTGTCCTCCAGCTTTTAGAGGCTGCCTGCATTCTTCGGCTCTTGGCCCCACATCACTCCCACCTCTCCTTTCATTGTCACACCTTTTCTTACTCTCCTTCCTTCTCCTTTCCTTTACATGACCCTCGTGATGGCATGGGGCCTCCCGGATGATACAGAATAATGTTCCTATCTCAAGATCCTTAGTTTCATCACATCTGCAAAGTCTTTTAGCATGTAAGATAACATATTCACTAGTTTTACGGATTAGGACATCTTTGTCCTGATTTCTTTTATCTACTTAGGTTAGGTCATATTTTATACAAGATTGGTGCACTGGTGGTGCTGGGGGCGGGAAGAGGGGGTAAGTCCCTCAGCCCGGCCTGCAGCCCTCTTGCAGGCAGGCCTCCTGAGTCTGTCTTCTGTTCAAGTGGAGCTCTCCCTGTGAGAGTGCACTGACCACTAGGGGGCAGCTCCTGCACTAATCATTTGCCCCCTGATGTGTATCATAGCTACTGGTTGTTCCTCTGTTTGGTCAATTGGCATATTACACTTTGATTATAAGGATTGCTTAAATGGATGGGTAAATGTTAACCACTTTAAATTTTCATGATGCAGGTTGGAGGTGCCAGAAATAGTCAATGCAATAAAAACAAACATTCAGGAGGGAACATTCAGTATGATAAAAATTAATATTCAAGAGAGAGAAAAAAATGGCAGCAGAAAAGGAAGACTTGACCTGCACCTCATCCCAGGGCCAGACTGGAAATACAACTAAATTGGAGAACATTCACAAGGAATTTTATGTGTTTATTGCCCATTTGTATATCTTTCTTAGAAAAAAATGTCTATTTGTATTCTCTGTACATTTTAAATTAGGTTACTTATCTTTTTACTAAAGGCCTGGTACACAAAATTCTTGCATGGGGAGGGGTGTCCCTCAGCCCAGCCTGCACCCTCTCATAATCTGGGACTCCTCAGGGGATATCCATCTGCCATTTAGGCCTGATCCCCCTGGGTATGCCTCTCATAATCTGGGATACTGCATGCACCAGTGACCATACTTTTTATACAGGTGAAAGGCATCTTGCTGTTGTATTTTTTAACCTTTGATTATAAAAAGTGGTACATAACATGATCCTTCTGGGGCAGTAGTACTATTTTCTCCCTCTTATGGCTAGAAAAACTGAAGCAGAGAGAAGTTAAATAATTGGCATTGTCATACAGTTTTAAGTGTCAGAATCAGGGCTGACCATAAAATGTGCAGCCAGAGTCCATGCAGGTCATCGCTGCATCATCCTGTTTTTTCAGTGTTAGAGTAGCCTTGCCAGGTTTTACTTTTTAAATCTAAGAGACTGTTCCCAATGTATAGGGTAGAGTCCCTAGGCCTGGCCAGGATCAGGGCCGATCTGTGGGGCGATCGGGGAGCCCCCACTGGCACCAACCTTGGCTGGCAACCTAATACCGCCTGCTGGTCAGCCCTGACTGGGGGCAGTTCCTGCGTTGAGCGTCTGCCCTATGGTGGTAAGTGCGCATCATAGCAACCTGCTGTTCTGCCATTCCATCGATTTGCATATTAGGGTTTTATTATATAGGATTATTAAGCTATTCTATATTCTTGGGTACAAGTCCTTTATCAAACATATGATCCACAAATATTTTCTCCCACTCTTTAGGTTGTGTTTTACTTTTTGTTTGTTTGTTTTATTTGTTGTTGTTAAATAAATCTTTATTGTTCAGATTATTACAGTTGTTCTTCTTTTTCCCTCCAGAGCTCCCCTCCACCCGGTTCCCATGGCACCCTCTGCCCTTACCTCCCCCCCAACTGTCCTCATCCATAGGTATAAGATTTTTGTCTACTCTCTTCCTGCACCCAAATACCCCTTCCCCCTGAGAATTGTTAGTCCACTCCCTTTCTATGCCTCTGATTCTATTATATTCACCAGTTTATTCTGTTCATCAGATTTTTTTTTTTTGGATGAGCAACTTTATTTATTTTTTTATCTTTATTGTTCAGTTTATTAATTACATTGTTCCCTTTTTTTCCACCCTATAGTTCCCCTCCACCTGGTACCCATCCCACCCTCCACCCTCACCCCCCTCCACTGTCCTCTCCCATAGTTGCATGATTTTTGTCCAGTCTCTTGCTGCGCTTCCCATACCTCCTTTCTCCCCAAGAGTTGTCAGTCCATTCCCTCTCTATGTCCGTGATTCTGTTACATTCACCAGTATATCCTGTTCATCAGCTTATTAATTCACTTGATTTTTAGATTCATTTGTTGATAGATGTGTATTTGTTGTTCCTAATTTACAGTTTTATCTTTTTCTTCTTCCTCTTCTTAAAGAATATCTTTCAGCATTTCATATAATATTGGTTTGGTGGTGATGAAGTCCTTTAGCTTTTTCTTATCTGCGAAGCACTTTATCTGACCTTCAATTCTGAATGATAGCTTTGCTGGATAGAGTAATCTTGGTTGTAGATTCTTGCTGTTCATCACTTTGAATATTTCTTGCCACTCCCGTCTGGCCTGCATCGTTTCTGTTGAGAAATCCGCTGACAGTCGTATGGGTGCTCCCTTATAGGTAACCTAACTGTTTCTCTCTTGCTGCTTTTAATATTCGCTCTTTGTCTTTTGCTCTTGGCATTTTAATTATGATGTGCCTTGGTGTGGTCCTCTTAGGGTTCCTATATATTGGGGTTCGGTGTGCTTCTTGGATTCCTAAGTCAGTTTCTTTCTCCAGGTGTGGGAAGTTTTCGGTCACTATTTCTTCAAATAGGTTTTCATTGTCTTGCTCTCTCTCTTTTTCTGGCACCCTTATAATTCGGATGTTGGTACGCTTGAGGTTGTCCCAGAGGCCCCTTACACTATCTTCAATTTTTTGGATTCTTTTGGTTTCTTGCTTTTTCAGGAGAATGGATTTTACCTCTTTGTATTTCAAATCTTTAACTTGGTTCTTGGGGTGCTCCAGGGCATTTTCAGGTCTTTGTATAATATTTTTTATTTCAGTCAGTGTATGCTTAATTTCTGGTTGGTCCTTTTTCATAGCCTTGAGAGTCTCCTTTATATCCTTGAGGGTCTCCTTCATTTCCTTGTAGGACTCATTCATTTCCTTTGTGGTCGCGCTTGTTTCCTTATAGGCCTCGACCTTTTGTTGGAGCCTCTTAAAAAACCCTATAACCGTGGTTTTGAATTCCATGTCCAGTCGTTTTTTTTCCTCCATTTCTTTCACATCTGATTTCTTTCCATGTCTCTGCATGGTGGCTGCTTCCCTGAGTTGGTCAGTTAGCTTTGTGTGGTAGACTTCCTACTCGGGACAGTGGCTCAGCCTCCCCAGTTACCTGAGGTGGATATGGGTTGCACAGTCTTGCTGAAGTTAAGCTCAGGTTAATCGTTGTTAGCACTTGGAGGGTTTGACCTCCAGGCCAATTGTCTGTGAAGTTCAGCTGTGCTCGGGTTGGATGGGCGGAGTCTCTGGGCCAAGCAGACAGTGTTAGCTCCGCCCTATGCGGCCCCGGGGACTCTGTGCCGGGGGCAGTGGCCGCCAGCACCTCTGAGAGAGAGCCTCTGCCAAGCTCCACCGGCTGCCGGGAATTCAGACTCTCCCCAAATGAGTCTGCACACCCAACGTCTCACCCAGGGTCGTAAAACAAAGCAGTCTGATGGTTTTCCGAATGAGAGAGCGAGTTGCAGAGCGCTCTCTGCGCGGTCTCGCAGCTGAGCTGTTCGTGCAGGCCGCCTTCTCCACAAGCCGGGAGACCCCTGCAATACCTGAGCTTCGGCATGCCCTCCCACTGTCCAGTTTTTACCCCGTGTGATAGTGGGTTCCCTGGACTTCGCCCAGAGCTGGAGAATCAGTCCAGTGGGACGTCTTTGTCTTCCCGTTCGAGAAAACTGGCCGGTTTTCAGCCGCCCGCCCTCTCCGCTGGCGCGCGCTCCAAACCTCTCTCCGCGCGAATCTTTCAACACTGTCCGCCGCCACTCCTCCGAGTCACAGTGTCTTATTTTCACTTTTATTTGTGGAATTTTCACTCGGCCAGCTTTCCGGTGATTCTGGAAGGTGTTTGTTCTTTCGTTAAGTTGTAGTATTAAAATTGCTGAGCATGACGGCAAGATAGGTGTTTTATCTATGCCGCCATCTTGGTTCTCCCAAACTTGATGCCTAATGAGCCCCTTCTGCCTGCTGTTTTCATCCATCCACATGGAGACCTGGTCCTTGTTCCAACATGAAGGTGCTTTGAAAGGTGGGCCACCTTCCATTTCACTTTCCACCTCCAGCCTGAGACTGTCATCCTGACATGGCCTCCGGCCGAGTAGTTCCCAACTCTGGCTCTCATCAGATTTTTTATTCACTTGATTCTTAGATTCACTTGTTGATAGATATGTATTTGTTGTTCATAATTTTTATCTTTACCTTTTTCTTCTTCTTCCTCTTCTGAAAGAATACCCTTCAGCATTTCATATAATACTGGTTTGCTGGTGATGAACTCCTTTAGCTTTTTCTCACTGTGTAGCTCTTTATCTGACCTTCAATTCTGAATGATAGCTTTGCTGGATAGAGTAATATTGGTTGTAGGTTCTTGCTATTCATCACTTTGAATATTTCTTGTCACTCCCACCTGGCCTGCATAGTTTCTGTTGAGAAATCCGCTGACAATCATATGGATGCTCCCTTGTAAGTAACTAACTGTTTTTCTCTTGCTGCTTTTAATATTCTCTCTTTGTCTTTTGCTCTTGGCATTTTAATTATGATATGTCTTGGTGTGGTCCTCTTTGGATTCCTTTTGTTTGGAGTTCTGTGTGCTTCCTGGACTTTTAAGTCTATTTCTTTCACCAGGTCGGGGAAGTTTTTCATTACTATTTCTTCAAATAGGTTTTCAGTATCTTGCTCTGTCTCTTTTTCTGGCATCCCCATAATTTGGATGTTGGTATGCTTGAGGTTGTCCCAGAGGCTTCTTGTACTAGCTTCATATTTTTGGATTCTTTTTTCATTTTGCTTTTCCAGTTGTGTGGTTTTTTGCTTCTTTGTATTTCAAATCTTTGACTTTATTATTGTGATCCTCTAGTCTGCTGTTAGATTTCTGCATATTATTATTTTTATTTCAGTCAGTGTATGCTTAATTTCTAGTTGGTCCTTTTTCATACATATCCTTGAGGGTCTCATTAAATTTATCAGCCTTTTCTAGGAAATTCTTGAAAAACCTTATAACCGTGGTTTTCAACTCTATCTAGTTTTTATTTTTCTCCATTTCTTTTATTTGTGGTCTGTTTATTTGTCTCTGCATTTTGGCTGCTTCCTTGAGTTGATAGAGTGGCTTTGTGTGGTAGGTGTCCTAAAGGGCCCAGTGGCTTGGCCTCCGCAGTTACCTGAGGTGGACACTCTTGGTGCACCCCTTTCTGGGTTGTGTGCACAGCCTTGTTGTAGTTAAGTCTTGATTGTTGTTGGTATTACTGGGAGGAACTGACCTCTAGGCCACTTGGCTGTGAGGATCAATTGTGTCTACACTGGGATAACTTCTGTGCTGGAGACACCCTTATGAGACAGGACTTGTAAAGGTCTGTGTGCTCAGCTTGGGTAGGCAGAGTCTCAGGGCAGAGCAGATTGCAATGGTTTCCCATCAGCTCTGCCCTAAAAGGCTCTTAGGTCCCAGTGTCCCTCAATAATCGCTGCAAGCACCTCTGGGAGAAAGCTGCCCTTAAGTTTCACCCACTGCCAGACAGACCAGCTTCTCCTCAAATGAGTCTGGGCCCCCAGAGTCTGACCCGAAACTGGAGTTCACAGCAGTTGGGAGCTTTTGTCTCCCTCTGATTGAGAAAGACAGCTGCGTATTCAGTTGCCAGCCCTCTCAGCATACGCATCTGTACCTCTGCCTTCTGCAACTCCTCTGAGTCTCAGTGTGTTTTTCTCTTTCCTTCTAGTTGTAGAATTTCCACTCAGCCAGTCTTCCTGTGGTTCTGGATGATGTCTGTTTTGTCTTTTAGTTGGAGTTTTGAAATTGTGTGTAAGGCAGCAGTTTAGGTGTTTACCTTTGCTGCCATCTTGCTTTTCTCATGTTTTACTTTTTAAAACATATATATTTTTATTGATTTGAGAGAAGAAGGGAGAAGCAGAGAGAGATGGAAACATCAGTGATGAGAGAGAATCATTGATCAGCTGCGTCATGCATGCCCCCCACTGAGGATTGATGGTAAAACCTGGGCATGTGCCCTAACAGGGAATCAAACCATGACTTCCCAGTTCATAGGTTTATAGGTCGTCCCTAAATTGGGCTGTTTTTACTTTTTTTGATGGTGTTATTTGAAGCACAAAATTTATTGATTTTTATGAAACTCAACTTACTTTTTCTTTCATTGCTTCTGCTTTAGGTGTTATATTTAAGAAATTATCACCAAATCCATAGTACTGAAAAGTTATCCTATATTTTATCTTTAGGGTTTTTTTTATAATTTTAGCTGTACATTTAGTTCTTTGATCCATTTGGAGTTAGTTTTTTGTGTATGATATGTAGTAAGGGTTTAACCTTGTTCTTTTATGTGTTCCCAGCAACATTTATTGAAAACTGCTCTTTTTGCCATTGGATAATCTTGGCATCATTGTTGAAAATCAGTTGACTATAGATGGATGGTTTTATTTCAAGGACTCTTAGTCCATGACCTTTATGTTTGTCCATGTGCTACTACTACACTGCCTTCATTACTACTGTTATGTAGTAAGTTTTGAAATCAAGATGTGTGAATCCTCCATTCTCTTCTAGTTTTTCAAGATTGTTTTATCTACTATAGATCCCTTGAAATTCCATATTAATTTCAGAATCAGCTTGTCAGAATTTACAAAGAAGTCATCCGGGACTCTGAATTGCATTGAATCTGTGGAGTATTGCCATTTTAACAATGTTAAATCTTCTGGGCCAACATGAAGTATTCTTCTTATTTAATTTCTTTCAAATGTATTTTATAGTTTGCATCTATTTTGTTAACTTAATTCCTAAGTTTTTATTATTTTTGATATTAAATGGAATTATTTTCTTTATTTCATTTTTATATTGTTCATTGACTTGTATATAAATCTTGAATCCTGTAACCTTGCTAACTCATAAGTTCTAATTGTTTCCCTTTTGTGGAACCTTCCTTAAAGGTTTTTATATATGAGATCATATAATCTACAAATAGAAATAGTTTTAATGTTTCCTTTTCCATATGGATATCTTTTATATATTTATTTGTTGCCTATTTTTTTATATATAGAAACGCTAGTGCAATGTTGAGTACAAGTGGTGAGGTCGAATGTCCTTATTTTGCCCCTTATCTTGGGTCAGATCATCCAGTCTTTCACCATTAAGCATGATGTAAGCTTAATGTTTTGTTTTGTTTCTTGCAGATGTTCTTTATAAAGTTCTTTCTGTTCCTAGTTTGTTGAGTGTTTTTATCAAGAAAAGGTGTTGGATTTCATCACACAGTTTTCTGCAGCTATTGAGATGATCTTGAGATTTTTGTTGTATATATTATTTGATTTTCAGGTATTAAACCAATCTTGCATATTGTGATAAATCTATTTGTTTATAGTATATAATTCTTTTTTTAGGTTGCAGGATTTGGTTTACTAGTATTTTGGTGAAGACTTTTATGTCCATATCAGTAAGAGATAATTTTTCTTATGATGTCTTTTTCTTGTTTTGCTGTTATAGTAATATTGCCTTTATAAAATGAATTGGGAAGTATTCTACCCTACTCTTTGAAAGAGTTTATAAAGAATTAATATCCTATTTCCTGGAAAGTAAGACATCCCCCGAAAATAAGACCTACTTCCAGTTTTGCCTCTCGCTGTAATATAAGGCATCCCCCTGAAAATAAGACCTCACTGGTAATATTTTTATTCTTGAAACTGAAAAAGCCTGGCCACACAAGCAGTTATAAGGAAGTGGGTCAACTTAATGCTGCCACTTGTTATGTGAGGGAGCCAAAGAGGTCTGCTAGTCTGGGATGCAGCCAGCACTCACCATGCTAAAGACATGAAGAAATTTCTTCACGAAAGAAAAATAGATCAAATAATGATTCCCGCAGGAATGACGGCCTATCTCCAGACTCTTGATATTGCAATAAACAAGCCATTCAAGGACAATTTGCGCATGGAAACTAATGACTACATTGAAAATAGAATGGAGAGAAATCAGCGTGGAAACTTTGTGAGACCTAAACTGGAAGAGGTTGTGACTTGGGTGAAGAATTCATGGGAGAAAATCACTGACAGTTGCATTGCAGGCTACCTTGACAAGAAGTACTCATTTAAGGACAGTGCTATTGCTAAACATGAGAGATTTGGTCCACTGATTCTGAAAGAAATGGAGTCACAAGAAATTCACCAGGAAATTCAGGGTTTGGATTGTTATGATGATGTTCCAGAAGATGATAACATGACTGTCATTGAATAAATCTTACTTTGTGTTCATACCGTATCAGTATCAGTAAATGTACCATAGATTGTTGTACATGGAAATAATGGTAGTAACAAGAAATTCTTGATACCATAGGATTCAGAGTTTGTCTAGTTATGCTGGTTTGTAATGACAACTACTACTGTACCGTATACAGGTAATAAATTTCCTTTTTTTTGTTTTGTTTTTTGTTCAACAGTAAATGTGTACCGTATTCTTCTTCATAAGAAAAATAAGACATCCCCTGAAAATAAGACCTAGCGCATCTTTGGGAGCAAAATCTAATATAAGACACTGTCTTATTTTTGGGGAAACAGAGTATTATTTTTAAAATATTTGATAGTTCAGTGTTGAAGTAATCTGGTAATGGCTTTTCTTTATAGATAGTTTTTTAAAAATACATTTTAAAAAATATGTTTTTAATTATTTTAGAGAGAGGAAGGGAAAAGAAGAGGCAAAGAGAGAAACACTAGAGAGAAAAACATCAATTGGTTGCCTCCCATAGGCAACTTGGCTGGGATTGAACCTGAAACCTGGGTATGTGCCCTGACTAGGAATCAAACTGGTGACTCTTTGGGGAATGTGATGATGCTCAACCAACGTGAGCCCACTAGCCAGGATTGTGGATAGCTTTTTAATTAGTTATTTTTTATCTTTACTTGTTACAGGCCTATTCAGTTTGTTTCTTCTTGAGTCAGTTTTGGTAGTTTTTATCTTTCTAATTAGTTCATTTCACCTAAGTTATCTAATTTGCTGGTGTGTTAATAGTATGTCTTGTTAATCCTTTTTTATTTCCATAAAGTTCATAATAATGCCCCCTCCTTTATTTCTAGTTCTGGTAATTTGAGTCTTCTCTCTTTTTCTCTTGGTCTGTTAATATTTTCAAAGAACCAACTTTTGAACTTGTTGAATTTTTCTATTGTTTTTTTTATTCTCTATTTCATATAGTTTGTTCTCTAGTTTTATTATTTCCTTATTTCTGCTTGCTTTAGATTTAGTTTGATCTATTTTTAGTGTCTTAAGCTGGAAGATTAGGCCATTGGCATATCTTTTATCTTTCTTAGTATAAGGATTTAAAGTTGTAAATTTCCCTATAAGATCTATGTTAGCTATATCATATGTTTTTGTATTTTGTGTCTTCATTTTATTTCATATCCAAGCATTTTAAAATTCGACTTTTTTGACTTATTGGTTATTTAGCAGTACATTGTTTAATTTCCACATATTCGTGAATTTCCCTCAATTTTTTCCACTACTGATTTCTAATTTTATTCCACTGTAGTCACAGATAGGAATTTCTTATATTATCTATCCATTTAAATATAGATATCCATTTATCTATATAGGATTTGGCAAAAGTAGGTTTATAGTTGTGAGTATGTAAAACACAGAGTTTATTCTTTTTAAATATATTTTATTTTTTAATTAAAAAATGGTTATTGTACAGATTATTACAGATATTCCTCTTTCCCCCCCCATAGCTCTCCTCCACCCAGTTCCCACCGCACCCCAAGCCCTCACCCCCTCACTGTCCTCGTCCATAAGTATAAGCTCTTTGTCCAGTCTCTTCCTGCACCTCCCATACCTTCTTCCCCTGAGAATTGTCAGTCTGCTCCTTTCCATGCCCCTGATTTTATTACATTCACCAGTTTGTTCTGTTCATCAAATTTTTGTATTTAATTGACTTTTAGATTCACTTGTTGTAGATATGTATTTGTTGTTCATAATTTTTTAACTTTACCTTTTTCTTCTTCCTTCTCTTAAAGAATATTCTTCAGCATTTCATATAAAACTGGTTTGGTGGTGATGAACTCCTTTAGCTTTTTCTTGTCTGTGAAGCTCTTTATCTGACCTTCAATTCTGAATGATAACTGGGTAGAGTAATCTTAGTTATAGGTTCTTGCTATTCATTACTTTGAATATTTCTTGCCACTCCCTTCTGGCCTGCATAGTTCTGTTGAGAAATCAGCTGATAGTCATATGGGGACGCTCTTGTAGGTAACTAACTGTTTTTCTTTTGCTGCTTTTAAGATTCTGTCTTTTCCTCTTGGCATTTTAATTATTATGTGTCTTACTGTGCCTCTCTTTGGATTTCTCTTGTTTGGGGTTCTCTGTGCTTCCTGGACTTGTAAGTCTATTTCTTTCTTACACCAGGTTTGAGGAGTTTTCTGTTATCATTTCTTCAAGAATGTTTTCAATACCTTGCTCTCTCTTCTTCTGGAACCTTGAAGTTGGTATGCTTGAAGTTGTCCCAGCGGCTCCTTACACTGTCTTCATATTTTTGGATTATTTTTTTTCTTTTTCTGATTAGTTGTTTTTTGCTTCTTCGTATTTTAAATCTTTGACTTGATTCTTGGGATCCTCTAGTTACTATTGAGTCTCTGTGTGTTATTCTTTATTTTAGTCAGTGTATGCTGAATTTCTGACTGATCCTTTGCCATTTTTTGGCATTCTCACTAAGATCTTTGAAGGTCTCACTATGTTCCTCAGAGGATTCTAGAAGATTTTTGAGTAACTTTATAACTTTGGTTTTGAACTCTATATCCAGTATTTTGCTTTCATCCATTTCTTTCATTTGTGGCATCTTTCTTTGTCTCTGCATTTTGGCTGCTTCCCTGTATTTGTTTCGATGTATTGGGTAGCTGCTAAGTCTCCTTGAGTTGATAGAGTGTCCTTGTGTGATAGGTGTCCTATAGGGTTCAGTGGCTCAGCATCCCCAGTCACTAAGATGGACACTCTTGGTGCACCCCTTTGTAGGCTATGTGCATAGTCTTGTTGTAGTTAAGCCTTGGTTGCTATTGGTATCACTGGGAGAACTTGACCTCCAGGCCAACTGGCTGTGAGGACCAGCTGTGTCTACAATGGAAGAGCTGCTGTGCAGGAGACACCCTTACGGGACAGGACTTGCTTCAGTGGGGCTTTGGTGCTCATTGAGTCTGCCCCTTGAGTGTGTTACTTATGGATGTGAAGAGTTGTAATCTGGTATGGTCTTACACTGACCACTGGGTACATTGGCTCTTGGATCTCCAAGGAGGTGCAAAGTCAGTCACTGCCTGGGGCCACCCAACAGGATATTCAGAGAGATTTGCAGATTCCTCCTTTTTTTTTTTTAAATCTTTATTGTTCAGTTTATTAATTACATTGTTCCCTTTTTTTTTTCCACCCTATAGTTCCCCTCCACCTGGTACCCATCCCACCCTCCGCTCTCACCCCCCTCCACTGTCCTCTTCCATAGTTGCATGATTTTTGTCCAGTCTCTTGCTGCACTTCCCACACCCCCTTTCTCCCCAAGAGTTGTCAGTCCATTCCCTCTCTTTGTCCGTGATTCTGTTACATTCACAAGTTTATCCTGTTCATCAGCTTATTAATTCACTTGATTTTTAGATTCATTTGTTGATAGATGTGTATTTGTTGTTCCTAATTTACAGTTTTATCTTTTTCTTCTTCCTCTTCTTAAAGAATATCTTTCAGCATTTCATATAATATTGGTTTGGTGGTGATGAAGTCCTTTAGCTTTTTCTTATCTGCGAAGCACTTCATCTGACCTTCAATTCTGAATGATAGCTTTGCTGGATAGAGTAATCTTGGTTGTAGATTCTTGCTGTTCATCACTTTGAATATTTCTTGCCACTCCCGTCTGGCCTGCATCGTTTCTGTTGAGAAATCCGCTGACAGTCGTATGGGTGCTCCCTTATAGGTAACTATCTGTTTCTCTCTTGCTGCTTTTAATATTCTGTCTTTGTCTTTTGCTCTTGGCATTTTAATTATGATGTGCCTTGATGTGGTCCTCTTAGGGTTCCTATATATTGGGGTTCGGTGCGTTTCTTGGACTCCTAAGTCAATTTCTTTCACCAGGTGTGGGAAGTTTTCGGTCACTATTTCTTCAAATAGGTTTTCATTGTCTTGCTCTCTCTCTTTTTCTGGCACCCTTATAATTCGGATGTTGGTACGCTTGAGGTTGTCCCAGAGGCCCCTTACACTATCTTCAATTTTTTGGATTCTTTTGGTTTCTTGCTTTTTCAGGAGAATGGATTTTACCTCTTTGTATTTCAAATCTTTAACTTGGTTCTTGGGGTGCTCCAGAGCACTTTTAGGTCTTTGTATAATATTTTTTATTTCAGTCAGTGTATGCTTAATTTCTGGTTGGTCCTTTTTCATAGCCTTGAGAGTCTCCTTTATATCCTTGAGGGTCTCCTTCATTTCCTTGTAGGACTCATTCATTTCCTTTGTGGTCTTGCTTATTTCCTTATAGGCCTCGACCTTTTGTTGGAGCCTCTTGAGAAGCCCTATAACCGTGGTTTTGAATTCTATGTCCAGTCGTTTTTTTTCCTCCCATTTCTTTCACATCTGATTTCTTTCCATGTCTCTGCATGGTGGCTGCTTCCCTGAGTTGGTCAATTAGCTTTGTGTGGTAGACTTCCTACTCGGGACAGTGGCTCAGCCTCCCCAGTTACCTGAGGTGGATATGGGTTGCACAGTCTTGCTGAAGTTAAGCTCAGGTTAATCATTGTTAGCACTTGGAGGGGTTGACCTCCAGACCAATTGTCTGTGAAGCTCAGCTGTGCTCGGGTTGGATGGGCGGAGTCTCTGGGCCAAGCAGACAGTGTTAGCTCCGCCCTGTGTGGCCCCAGGGACTCTGTTCCGGGGGCAATGGCTGCCAGCACCTCTGAGAGAGAGCCGCTGCCAAGCTCCACCGGCTGCCTGGAATTCAGACTCAACCCAAATGAGTCTGCACACCCAACATCTCACCCAGGGTCATAAAACAAAGCAGTCTGCCGGTCTCCCGAATGAGAGGGCAAGTCGCAGAGTGCTCTCTGCGCAGTCACGCAGCTGAGCTGTTCGCACAAGCTGCCTTCTCCACAAGCCGGGAGACCTGGCAGCACCCGAACTTCGGCGTGCCCTCCCACTGTCCAGTTTTCACCCCGTGTGATAGTGGGTTGGTTCCCTGGACTTCGCCCAGAGTTGGAGAATCAGTCCAGTGGGATGTCTTTGTCTTCCCATTAGAGAAAACTGGCCGGTTTTCAGCCGCCCGCCCTCTCCGCTGGCGTTCGCTCCAAACATCTCTCCATGCGAGTCTTTCAACGCTGTTCGCAGCCGTTCCTTCGAGTCACAGTGTCTTATTTTCACTTTTATTTGTGGAATTTTCACTCGGCCAGCTTTCTGGTGATTCTGGAAGGTGTTTGTTCTTTCATTAAGTTGTAGTATTAAAATTGCTGAGTATGACCGCAAGATAGGTGTTTTACCTATGCCGCCATCTTAGTTCTCCAGATTCCTCCTTTTTGTATTAGGTTTGGAAGTGCCCAGATGAGGTTCAGCTGTGTAAAAGGCAGGCTGCTGTTGCTGCCTGTTTGACAGGTTTTAGACTGAGAAAGAACAGGCTATTCATATACAAAATCCACTGTGCACAGCTTGGGTGGGGTTTTAAATTGGGTGGTGTGGGGTCTCTGGGAATCACAAAGGCAGAGCAAACAGCAATGGCTGCCAGTTAGCTGTGCACCAGAGATTTCCCAGCACAGGAAAAATGACCACTGCAAACATCTCCGTCTGGGTCCACCACCTAGCCAGTCAATTGTTCCCCAAACTAGACTGACAGGAAAGCACCTTCCTTATGTCACCTGACTTCGCTGTGCATGTGCCCATCTCTTCCTTTGTTCCATCTAATCCCCCAAAGGTCTGCAGGGCGTGGACTGGTGGTTCCCTGGGGAGCTGGAAGCTGTAGCATCCTGGTGAAGTTGCCTGGATGACCACACTTGCAATGAATGTCTGGCCTCTCATTGGCTTTCTTCCCTTTATTAATATTAACAACTAGCTAATTATGTGATGATAACACGTGCATACAAAATCAAGCTGTTTCTTGAAATTACCTTATTCATAAATGATTAGTCTTAAAGACGAGGCAGGGGAGAGTAAGAGAAAGACCAAGCCCCCTGTGAGAGGAATAGGAGCATCTGTTAAAGAAAAGTGGCTCAAGGAATTAATGCCGCAGGTCCTGTGGCACTGTTAGAATAACCTGCAGTCTAAATTAGGTGAAAACTTCTTTAAGAACAAACAAACCCAGCAACAAAAAAACTTTATAGATGTAACAGGAGATCTCCCTTATGAAATCCTTAGCTGACATTGGAAATGGATATCATCTTGGGGGTAGAGTTAGAGGGAGACCCAATAAAAGCTTTCTATTTAATTTCCTGGTGGTTGAAGAGTTTACTTACTAGACTTGGAAGCAGATAATACCTCATAGTACAACCAACAGGAATTATCTTCTCTGTCTGGAGAAACCAAGCATCTGGCTTTCTGAATTTATGAAATTGCAATTCAGGGAACTGATTAATTTTATAATATAGGTTTGAGGGCTGCGGCTGCTGCCAAATGAAATTGAGATCCATTCTTGCCTTTGTTACTCTGCTCCTGCTGTTTCTGATCCTTATGCTCAGAGTCTCTCGTAAGTTTTAGTTTTGTTAGACCAAGGTTTCTCTTGTCACCAGGGCCTTTTTTATTTTAAATAAACTTTTTAAAAGAGCAGTTTAACTTCACAGTAAAATTGAGTGGAAAGTGTACAGTTCTCATATATCCCCTTCCCCGACACATGCACAACCTCCCCCTGTGAAGACCCTATACAAGAGTGGTACGTTTGTGTGATTGTTGTTCAGGGTGTCTAATTTGTACATCGTAGTCACCAGAGCTCATCATTTACCTCCTGATGTACACCTTGTGAGATTGGAGAAATGTTTCCTGACGTGAATTCACCATAATAGTATCAGAGGGAGTGGCTTCACTGTACCAAAAACCCTCCGTGCTCTGTCTGCTCCTCCTTTTCCTCCTCCCCTCAACCTCTGTCAGACTTCTTGTTTTTATTTTGAAAAATTGCTGTTAGAATTCTATGCCTGTGCTGAACTGGACTGTTGAACTGTATTTTGACCACGATATAGTTCAGAGAAAGTCTACTTATGTAAGGACTGCTGATATCTTTTGTTGGTTCTTTTTCTCTCTTCCTTTCTCCAAATAAGGACAAGTCAGTGACCATATTGTGTAAAAACAGAAATGTTCTTTTTATTCCCTGAGACTTTCTTGATGGTCTGGTAATCGAAGATACTTCTGGACAAAAGATAAAATCTGATAACACAGCCCTAAGTAGTAAGGTTTTGCTCAGGACCCATAGAGATGGAAGAAAATTTAAAACTGGTTCCTACTCTCTGTTTACAGGTAATGGTCATATTTTCCACAGATCCATATACATAAACGACAATCTTCCTGGGTATCATTTACTAAAAGACTATATAACTCTTGAGTACCTTAATGCACATCCAGATCATTTACTCTTGCTGCATCCCTTTTTGAAGAATCTGCCCAGAGTTTAGTACCTGTCATTCACCAATCTTTGTGGGAGGAGCAGCTGACCTAGTAGAAACCAATGTAGAGACTCTGTTGTCTAGATGGAGCCAGTTAGATTCTTTCCTGAGAATGGTAACCTTAAAATACTGAGTTCATTAGATGATGGCTGAAAGATCATGTAGTGTTGTGACCAGATTCTGAACTAGGATACCATAAAAACCACGTGCCCTGGGGAACAAGAGAAAGAGGCAGCTAGTTCACAGAGAGAAGCTGTACTGTGGTGCAGACGCGTGGAGACCCATAGGAGGTGGTGGTGGGAATTTAGTCCCAGTTTTTATTGGCCCAGCTAAACTCTCTTTTATTTCCTTGAATATCCATGAGATCTTTTGTTGTAGCTTTTTCATAGCCACACGCTCTCCCATTTGGCTTGAGCTAGCTGTATGGGTTTTTGTCTACAACAGACATAGTGCCAGTAGAGTCTAGTATAATGGTATAATAGAGCCTTCACGATTAAGGTCTTGAAGACTCTTTGTGTTGCGAGACACAAAAAGATTGAAAACCAAGGTCTAATTATTAGTGCAGAATAAGAATAAGTTGAGGCAGTTCCAGTCAGTCATTGTTTCCTTCACCTATAAGCATTTATTCATTAACCACCCTTTCCTTTTCTAATCTATATCATTTCATGTTGCCTCAAAAAAGAAAAAAGGTCTGCTGTTTTCTGACTCTTTATTCACATTTTTTCCCCCCCAGTTCCTTCTTATAACCTCAGAACACTGGGTTAGGTGCTAGGAGACTTGGATTCTGTTCTGGTCAGTATTCTAACCATATGGGTGGTGTAAGGAAGGTACTTCATCCCTCTGCACCCTCTGCCTGCCTTATGAAATGAAAGAGTTGGTTTGGATCATTGACTTCCAATCTGTAACTCCTGCACTCCTTAAAGGTAATATTAGCAGGTTCCGGGGATTAGGCAACATTAAACTAGTGTTAATGAGATGGCATGTTGAACCATTTAAAAAATCTTTTTCTTCCATATGATATTCTTGACAAGGTATTAATGAAGAAGGTCAAGAAATCAAGTTACTAATCATGCATTTGCTATAGATGAAATAAATATGCCTATTTTTTACTTAATAACTTCAATTCATTCCTATAATCCCTGTCACTAAGTGAAAAGTTAGTAGAGAAAATAATTATTTTTGGTAATTTTAATGGGAAAAGTTATTCTGTGTTTCATCCCAACCTAAGATATCCAAGTATTTATTACAAATAGAAAAAATTATCTTTGAACAATGAAAACATTTTTATGTCGTAAGCAATAATTTGAAAATTAATGAATACAGTTTGTACATAAATATAATAAAATGTTACTTTGTTGCCTCAACAAAGGAGAAAGAGAAGGCTTGACAGGATGTGGGGATTGATAGAAGTGGGAAGGAGTCGTTCTTTGGAAAATGGTGGAGAGTATGCATTCGTATCAGAAGTGCTTAATGGTCATATTTTACCCTCTCGGGCTTTGACAGTGAAAAAACTCCTAATGTGGAAACTTTTGTCATTTCTGTAGAAAAGGAATCTTGGGTTTCCTCCCTGCAAAAAGCAAGATGTAAATTTGCTTCCCTTATTGTAGCCTGCAATTTCTATACCTTCTTGAAAGATGCTGAATTAGTCCCCCGAAGCTGCTACAACAAATTATCACAAATTTAGTGCTTTAAACCAGCGGTCGCCAAGCTTTTGGACTTTGCGGACCACCGGTTGGTGACTGCTGGTTTAAGCAACAGAGGCTTATTCTCTTCCCATTCTGGAGCAGGAAGTCTAAAACCGGCAAGGCTGAGTCACCTCTGGGAACTCTTGGGGAGAACCCGCTTCTTTCCTCTTCAGCTTCTGGTGGCTGCCAGCATCGCATTCCTGGCTGTGTCACATCACTTGTGGCCTGCTTTCACACTGCCGCCTATGTGTGTGTCTCCAGGTCCGGCTCCCTCTTTCATGACATTCGTTTATGGCCTGCCCTCACGATCCGGGATAAGTACCTCTCCTCAGGATCCCTAACTGAGTCACACCTTTTGCCATACAAGGTGAATATGAATTATACATGACATATATTTGGGGGAGACCATTTAGCCTACTAACAGATGAGCTGGGATATTTGAACCATTTATAAAGTCTTTTTGTTCCATATGATATTCTTGACAAGAAACTGCTGTGTTGAGTCAATTAGTGAGTCTGTTCTTTATCTGAAACCATAATATTGAAATATTATGTGATTTACTTAGTGTGCTGTGTGGTGAAAAGGTCATTTAATGAGAGGGAAAAATGAGTCATTGTTCAAAAAGTGGTATATCTTTTTAAGAGCCCTTATGGCAAGAAGTCATTACCTGAACTCTGTATTCGCCTCCTACACTTCACGCTAAGGCTGGCTTCCTGCAGCAACTAGAGTTCTTGTGTCTTTCTTCACACCTGGCCAGGAGGTTTTTCCCAGTAGCTCCTATGTGAGCAATAGGGTGTTGTAGCATGGGTAGGGCCCAATGATTTTTTTTTTTTATTCCTCATTTCAGGATATCTTTTCATTGGTTTTGAGAGACAGAGGAAAGAGTGAGGTGGAGGGAGGGAGGAAAGGGGAAGGAGAGAGAAAGAGAGATCATTGAGAGACAGAAACACCCTTACGCACCCTGACGAGGGATCAAACCCGAAAGTTAAGTATGTGCCCTGACCAGGAATCGAACACGCAGTCCCTTAGTGTATGGGAGGACACTCCAACCAACCACGCCACTGGCCAGGGCCAGCTCAGTATTTTTTTTATTGTAGGGGACTGTCCTGTGCATTGTAGAATGTTCAGCAGCATCGTTGACCTCTACCCACTGGATACCAGTAGCACAGCCCTCTTATCATGACAACCAAAAATGTCAAACATTGTCAGAGGGCCCCAGAGGGTTAAGATTGCCTGTGACCGAGAACTGCTGCTTGAACACAACTAGAAACTATTTTTTGTCTCACCAAAATCTGGTGGCTAGGAAATTTTGGTTTTATAAGAAAGGAAGGTAGGAAACGGTTAGTAGATTAACTGCAAATGTCCACTTCATCTGAAGTTCTAATGGACCAAAATTGGGTCAAATTTAGCAGACTTACTAAATTTTTGCTAGGCCCCTGTTAGTATATTCTAACATTAAAATAAAGTATTTTATATTGGATAACTAAAACCCAATATTATTATACCTTTAAAACATTTTATGGGCCTATCAATCCTAGGTTTAGCTCTTTTCTTGTTTAATCAATTAGTTAGTTGCTCTTTAACTTAGAATTTGTCTTTGTATAACCTCATTCTTTTTCAACAAGCCTCTCCCCTGAGGTTTTCACATTCCGTGGGACTCACCGCCCTGTGACCCTGCCCTGCTCCCCCTGGCCCAGGGCGGGCATTAGCGAACACAGAGTTCTGCACGCTGCCCATTGTGCTAGCGGTTTAGGTACTAGAGAACTGTGATTGGAATTTTTCTAAAGTATCATTTTTCTTTTCCTGTGAAGTAATTGAAATAGAATATTGAAACATACATTGTTTTGAAATTTTTATGATTTCCAGGATAACAGATTTGTATTTTTACAGGCATCAGATGACCGATATTTTGAGGATACATGTTATTTCTTCCCTGAATGTGCTGTGTAGAGAATCTCTTCTCTGTTTTCATGCGAGTGGCCTGGCAGCACTGAAACCCTGACTAGCACTGGATGGGAGGTGTGCAGCCGGATGGGAGTGAATACGAACTGCTGCTTACATCCCCACGCAGGCAGAGAGGTCACACGCAGTGTGGCTCATAAAGAGTGTCCCCACCAGACCAATAAGAAATAAGAAAGCTAATTGACACACAAGGCTAGACTTCATGTGGATTGTTCAGGTGTCTGTCAGGATTTTTGTAGTTGGTGATACCTAGAAAGCCCTGCAGGGAGCTCCAGAAAGGCCCTATCTTTGCCATGGCTTTAGTTGTATTCTGTGTGTACATAGCATAACAGAAACAATCAGCTCTACCCTGCTGTTACTGATGATATCCCATAAATTGTTTTCCCCAGGTTATTTTCTTCTTTATTCTATTTTGCTAGTGGTTCATTTCTCTGTGTTTGTTTTAAGCTCCTTAAGGTGAGGGGAACTCTTGTATTCATCTTGAAATGAGTTTGCAAAAACACTATTCCCCAATATTTATAAGCTATTGTAGGGCTTAAAATTTATATTACACATATCCTTCAGACCCATTTGGACTAATGCAGCTCTCCCCTGGAGTTTTCCTCTGCCCCTTGGACACCGAGAGGGGAAGAGCTCTAGATATAGCAGTTTTCTCTGAGATAGCTGCAGAGGAAGGAAAGGGGACATTATTAAAGCAAAAAAATGGGGGTCTTAGCAAAGGCCCCAGTTTTAAAAGAGAGATGGCCAATTAGGTTGAAAGGGTTTGAAGTCTATCCCTCCACAGTCATTTTTCTGAAACAAGGTAAACATTTGGGTAGAAGTGGGTGGGTATATAGCCATTTTTCAATAAATGGACTCAATTGTCCCTTGGAACTATTACAGTAGGTGGTGCTCTTGTGCCATAACATAGAAAAGTTTTGAAACTAGGGCCCGTTTCCCTATTAATCCCTTTGGGTGACTGCAAGGTCCACAATTTGGATGGCCACATCTGGGTGGTTCCGGTTAGAGGTTTTTCTCTCTGGAAATGTGGTGAATTCTGGTCTTTACCTTTTCTAGCTTGCCTGAGCACTATCTGCTTCCAAGGGTACCTAAATGAGGGGTTTGCTAAACTATTTTTTGTTGTTTTTTTTTAATTATAGCTTTATCTGAACAATTATGTGTCACCAGTTTTCTACCATTTTTTTCTATTGGAGATCATCTGCAATCTCCAAATCAAGCTTCTTTCCAGATAAGTAAGTCTTCACTCTTGTCCCCCCCCCCCCCCCCTTTTTTTTTGAGTAGGCTTTACTACACTTGATCTTAGCCAAAGGCTGAAAGAGTAGGTTTTAAAAAGAAATGTTTTCATTGATTTAGAGAGAGAGAGAGAGGGAGAAGGGGAGGGGAGGGGAGGGGAGGGGAGGGAGGGGGAGAGATTAATGAGAGAAAAATATGGGTCGGTTGCCTCCTGCACACCCCCTACTTTGCTTGAACCCACAGTTTAGGCATTGCCCTGACCAGGAATTGAACTAGTGACCTCTGTCCATGGACGATGCGTCCAACCAATGATGGCCAGGGCTCATTCTTGTTTCTTTATGGTTTCTTTCCTTTATCTTCAGAGAATATGCAATAGAGTGAAATACATGTGGTAGAGAAATTGTAAATGTTGAAGAATATAAATGAAAAACTAGTTTCACCAGCTGCTAGTAATAACGAGCTGACTGGGAACCCTGTCGGTATCGGCTTCTTTCCTCACTTCTTTTACTATATAATGAGTTTCTGGGGCTCACGTTGGTTGATGGCATCCAGTAAAGTTCCTATTTGGTGCTGTTAGGAGAAGCCTGGTGGGAAATAAAGAAAAATTTAAGCCCAGAGCTGAGTATTCATTCCAGGGAGGATAAATCTCTTGTGGCCAGAAGTTGCCTGAAACGTTTAGGGTCTGCTTTTTCAGGCGGTTTCTTGGGGTTGTCTCTAATGTGCAGGACAGTTGCTTTACCTTGTGTCCACCAGCTGTTGAGGAAGCTGCTGTGGAGCTTCTGTGTCAGCCTGAGTGGCGGCCCGAGCTGCCGGGGCTGCTGTCTCCACAGCAGCCGGTCTCCGGGGCTCCGCCGGCCAGGCCCCTGCCCGGCCAGCCTCCCACAGGGCTGTGTGACCCCCGACCCGTGGGCGGACAGGTGCTCTCTGTAGCTTTTCTAATTGTAAAAAACAATTAATATTTTTTAGTTTGTGTGGCTTTTAAAAATTGATTGTTTAAATTATCTTTCTCAGTATTTAGAATGTACTTTTAATCTAAAACTCATGTATTTCTTGAACATTCTTAGTTTATCTCTTTAAATATTCTTAGTTTTATCTTTTTAAAATATTGCTTTTCTTTTCCATCCTCTTCTCTTTCTTTTGCTTTGGTGCCTTCCAGATGTTTGTGGAGCTGTCCTTCATGTTTCTTAAGTACTCTTTATATTTTTCTTTTGAGCTGCAATCTGAGTGAATTCCTTCATGCTAGCCTCAAATGTGCTGGTTCTTACTTCAGTTCTGTCCAGTCTAAAGTCTCTTGGGTACTGTGTTCTTTATTGCAATGACTATTCTCCATTTATATTATTTCCAACTGATTCTTTTTTTAACATTTCCTCTTGTTTTAATTTTACCTTTTTGGTTTATAATTTCTTATTCCTTTAAAATTATATAAGTATATTTATTTTGCTGGACTGCTCTTAATTTCATCTGAAGTAAATTAGTGATCTGATAGCTGTTTTCTTTTCTTTTTTTAATTGCCTGTATTGGCATTAGATTTCTTTATCTACCTTAGAACTTTGGTTTTGAGTAAGTTTTTTTTTCTTTTCATTTATTTTCCACCACTCTTTCTCCCTCTGTGCTCACTTTTCTTTGTTTAGCAATATTATAGTCGTCCCTCTGGCTTACATGGAGCCCTAGTTCAGAACTGAAGTGGTGTTAGTTACTTAGGCAATCATAGGCTGCTGCATTGAATTCCTAGTCGCTGGATGGCCTTGTGTCCTAACCTGCTCCATAAGAAACCAGGGATGGGGGAGCCCTCCTCCAATGATCACCTTGGACCCCACCTTCAAGCAGTGATGCACTCTCCTTTGTGGGTTATGTTTAGCCTCAAAACACTGTAGGACTCATACTTCCAGCTTTTGTGCCTATTTTTGGACCCGGAACTTAGGAGGCTCCAGGCTTTACCCGTGAGGACTTGCCTCTTTGTTTCTGCACCATGTCTATTTCATTGAGATGTTTGTATTATTTTTGAGCTTGCCTGCATGTTTTTCGTTTTCTTGTGTTTCTTTTCAGTGCTGTGTGTTTGGAGTGGAGAGAATCCATCAAGCGTGATTTTCTGTGCCATCTTAACTGGAAGTCATGTGGGCTGAGGTTTTAAAGGAAATGAAGTGAGATATTTGGTTTTACATAGTACTAAAAGCTAACCACAGAAATGCTTTTCTGTGTGAGTTCAGTGACCCATAACGTACAGTTATTTAAACTCCTCTTCAGAGGCTTGTAGCTCCCAAAAGATGGGATTTATTAGGGATTAAGCACATGGGATTTATTAGGATGCGATGGTTCTCTACAAGAATTTTACCTTCTATTTTTCATTCTGGTGGTAACTTAAAAAATTCAGTTGTTTCCAAACACCTAAATTTTAACTAAATAGTGTCTTCAGATGACAGTGTCTGCAGTTGTGTTTGTATTGGTGCCAAATAACACTACTTTAAGATATTGAAAAATGAACAGAGGTCTTGAGCTGAAATGAGAGATTGCTGTTCCACCAATTGAACCGTCCCCACCAAACTCAACAGAAGCTGCCAGTGGCAGTCAGTACCACGTTCACTTGACTAGTCTAAGTGAGGTTCAGTAACGTATATTATTGATCACATTGAAATCACTTTGTCAATTGAAATTTTATCGATTTTATAGAGTTGTTAGTGTTTGTACATTTTAAAATATCTATAAGTTGTATAAGTTATAAATAGAATACATATTTTGCTGGTATTTAAATGAATAATGATTTTAGAATATCCTAAGAGCTCTCAAGAATCTTTTTGTTCCCATCACCATTTATCCCTGCTCTGCCTCTTTCACTCCCCCCCCCCCCCATTATCACCACACTTTGTTCACGTCCCTGTGAGTTCTCTCTTTTCTCTTTTGCTCAATCCCTCCACCACCCCACCACCGCCCTCCCCCAACCAGAGTTGTCTGCCTGCTCTTCACGAGTCTTTTTCTTCAAGTTTGCAGGTAACTTAGCTCTTTCTGTGAAGTGTAGTAGCATTCTGGGCTTGGTTTTGATATTTTTGCCTGGTTCACCACTGCTCATACTTAATGATTTGGCTTAGCTCAGGCATCTTTTCTGCCTGCAAGTGTCTGACACTCCATAATGTCCCTTCTTAATGCTCCCTGCAGCTTTCAATAGCTCCTTCTCTCCCAGCCCTTCCCACAAAGGATTATGATTTGTCTGTAGACCCCGATTTCCCCATTAGCCACAGGTTGTGTTAGAGCAAGGAACGCTGCCATCTTTTTATTTGCAATGTTTTTCAGAGTTCTTGTCATAAAGTAAGTTCCCGATAAATGAGTGGGATTCTTGTTTGTTTTTGTTTATTTAGTAATGTATTACCGGTGGAACAAACCAACAGTGGAAAGAGGCAGAAATAACTTGAAGCCGAGACACCAGTGACAGAGGCAAGAAGAAGATTTCTAGTATTTTAATGTCTGATGTGCCCCTCAGCACATTTTTCTAATTGGTCTCACCAAAAGTTCACAGTCTTATTGTCAGGTAAGTGAAATGAGGACAAGAATACAAGGACAGAAATAGCCACCATTCTAACAAAATGTATGGGAGAGACTGGTGTTTCTCAAGTCCCAGTGAGAGCTCTGAGGTGCTGAGGGAGAACAAGGGTGGGGTTTCTAGCTTAGCAGCCTGAAGGCAGCACTATCATGAATGACGGGATCCACTTGGAAACCAGGTGCAGAGAGAACTTTCCCCAACACGGTTGGGCCAGGGGTGGAGAAGTAAACTCAGGAAATCTCCAGACAGATTAAATTTCCTTAATTCTTTGCAAAGCCACCTGAAGAGTGTGTACGCTCAGCACCTGTGGGTTGCAGTTGCCTCTGCTGATTCTTCAGACCCAGATTTTGTTTATGATTGAGCTGTGTTTGAAATTATCTGCAAATTTCAGGGCTGTGTTTTTTATTAGGGCATCTCAGAGGCGAAACGCTGCTGACTCAACAGAGAAAAAGCCAGCTCCTCCTAGTGGAAATTGTTTTAAAACTTCATCATTTTAAGGGGAAAATAACATTTGTTTATTTCACAAGCACTTTATGGAAATTAGAATATTTTATTGTACCTTTTTTTAAAAAGCCACAAACACAGGGACAGATTGACCAATCTTAAAATAATGAAGCAAAGAAACAGTACTTTAAAGTAATTTAAAAATACTGGCATCAGGCTTTCAGTAAGGAAGAGGAAGAATGTTGTTAAGCTTCAGCCTAGTTGAACGCAAGCTTCTTAATTTTATATTTGACTAGAGGCCCAGTGCATGAAATTTGTGCATAGAGTCGGTGTGGGGGTGTCCCTCAGCCCAGCCTGCACCCTCTCCAATCTGGGATCCCTCTCACAATCCAGGACTGCTGGCTCCCAACTGCTTGCCTGCCTGCCTTTCTGATTGCCCCTAACTGCTTCTGCCTGCGAGCCTGATCACCCCCTAAACACTTCCCCCAGCCTGATTGATGCCTAACTGCTCCGCTGCTAGCCTGTTTGCCCCTAACTGCCCTCCCCTGTAGGCCTGGTCACCCCTAACTTCCCTCCTCTGCCAACCTGGTCCCCCCCAACTGCTCTCCCCTGCAGGCTTGATCGCCCCCAACTGCCATCCCTTGCAGGTCTGGTCCCTCCTCGCTGCCCTCCCCTACTGACCATCTTGAGGCGGCCATCTTATATCCACATGGGGGCAGCCATCTTGTGTGTTGGAGTGATGGTCAATTTGAATATTATCCTTTTATTAGATAGGATTAGATAGGATAGAGGCCTGGTGCATGGGTGGGGGCTAGTTCTTTTCCCTGAAGCGTGTCCCGGATCAGGCTGGGGTTCCCTTGGGGCATAGGGGTGGCCTGGATAAGAGGCCTGTGGTGGTTTGAAGGCCAGCCATACACCGCCTGGTGACCCAAGCAGAGGCCCTGGTATCTGGGATTTATTTATCTTCCATATTTGAAGCTTTGTGACCTTGAATAGAGCCAAGCCTCCTGCTCGCTCTGTGGCCACAGCCATTTTTGTTGGGATTTATTTATTTTCTATAATTAAAACTTTATAGCCTTAAGTGGAGGCCAAGGCAGGCCAGGGCAGGCAGAAAGCTTGGCTTCCTCCATTGCTGGGGAAACCCAAGCCTCCTGCTCTCTCTGTGGATATAGCCAATGTTTGAGTTATTTTGCATACTCGCTCCTGATTGGCTGGTGGGTGTGGCTTGTGGGAGTATTGGAGTGATGGTTAATTTGTATATTACTCTTTTATTAGATAGGATTATATTTCTAGAAGTTTTACATATTTTCTGACAACTTCATTGTGCCCCTAACTGATAACATTAATTGAAGGCTAGGTATTTGGTTTGTCTTTTTTTCTTCTTCCATAAACAACATTTTTTGTAGCATTCTATTCACAAATCTCTGTTTGGTGCTTATTTCATGGAGAAGCTACTTCAGTTGATTCATGCTCAGGGGAAATGGACAAAAAGTAGGGCTCTTTATCAGGTTGCCACTGTGAGCAGGCTGTGGCCTGTATTTGGTATGCATAGAGACTTACCTTTCATACCTCTAGCTTTTAGACGATGCAAACCAAAGGGAAAGCGATTTTGAGCTCTCTTGGCTCCCTTGACAAGTACTGTACGCAGCCGTTTTTGATGCTGTGAGGTTCATAATGACATTTGTTTGAAATGTTGACAATCTGAGAACTACATGGTGTCTAGCAACAGAGTTGGTCAGAACTTTATTTTATCTATCGAATCCACTAAGGTTTATGTACCTATTTATTTATTCACGGATTTATTCAACAAATATTTATTGAGTTCCTACTGTGCCAGGTACTGTGCATAGCAGTGTTTTTCAGAATGTGTTCAGCAAACTAGGTTTGAGGTGTGCCAGCTAGAACACGTTGGATTATAAGTAACAAAACCCAGTGAAAGATGGGGTAAGCCCAAAGGAAAATTCCAAGGTTGGCTACTTCATTGCCTCTGCTGTGCTGGTCGAGAGGACCTGGTCCATCTTCCTGCTTTGCTACTTGCAGCAGGTTGATCCATCCTGGGAGGCTTACTTATTCCTGGGTCCCAAGGTGAATACTGCCGTTCTAAGTGTCAGATGAAAACTACAGTGTCTAGTATGGAAAAGCATGTATTTATTTAAGTTTGAGACTCTCTCAGAAACCTTCCAGCTAAAGCTTGTTCTCATTTCCCTGAGTTGCGTAATAGTGCTCATACCTATAGTCAGTAGGAGGGCAAATGGGAATACCAAGGCTGGTCTACAATAGCCATTCTCAAAATGTGTGTGGGGCCCTCCTCAAGAGCAGCACTCTCCTAATATATAAAAAGCCAGGGGCCATCACAACCGAAACAACCAGACGGATGACCAAACAGCAGGCTGTGTGAGGCGACCAGGCTGGTAGGGGGGTTAGTGAGAAACGACCAAATGACTGAACAGCAGGCTGTGTGGGGCAGCCAGGCCAGCGGGGGGTAGTGAGGGGGCTGTGTGAGGCAACCAGGCTGGTGGGGGGAGCAGTTGGAGGTGACCAGGCTGGCAGAGGGGGAGGCAGTTGGGGGCAACCAGACTGTCAAGGGGAGGGCAGTTAGGGGCGATCAGGCTGGCAGTGGGGACAGTTAGGGGTGATAAGGCAGGCAGGCAGCCAGGTGAGCAGTTAGGAGCCAGCAGTCCTGGATTGTGAGAGAGATGTCCGACTGGGATCAGGCCTAAACTTGCAGTCGGACATCCCCTGAGTGGTCCCGGATTTAAAGGGTGCAGGCTGGGCTGAGGCGACGCCACCCTCCATGCACAAATTTTGTGCACCAGGCCTCTAGTCATAATAATAAAAGGCCAAGAGGAGTCACGACCAAATGACCAGTCACCTCTAGGACCCTCCCCTGCGACCCACAGGCTTCGATTGCAGCAAGGCTGGCGGATAGGGCAGCAGGCGGGTGGGCGTGGCGAGTGTGTGTGTCCCCCCCCCCTCCCCCCCGCCTCGCCTTCCCCAGCTGCGAGCACGGTAGATGGGTGGGTGGGGCTGCATGACTGAGTGTGGTGGGCCTCTAGTTCTTCTTACAATCCTAAATATATTATTTGCTTTTCCTACTCTCATTCTCTCACAAGTGTACACTGGGGTGTCAAGAGGCTGCATGATGTATGATGATGTCATCGATCTGGCAGCTAATGGAATATGTGTTTGTGGGGGTTTTTTGTATACATCCTGCCTCAGGCTTATTTGTACAGATAGCACAGGAGTACACCGGCTCCATGCAGGGAGCAGCCCGGGGGTCACATTCGTCCTTTCCTCCTTATATTGGCAGACAGAGGCCTCTACTTTGGAGCCTCCATGAGGGCCTGAGCACCACTGAGAGCTGGAGCTGGAGCTGGAGCTGGAGCTGGAGCTGGAGCTGGAGCTGCAGCCACCTTAATCTTGGTTTGAACCTTGGCCTTTGGCTAGCAGAACCTGAGAGCACGTTTCACAAGCTTGGGGTGAGCGATGGTAGGCAAGTCGATTCAGCTTGCAGCTGCCATCCTTTGGGGTCTTGAGCTTGACCTCCTTGGGCTTAGGAGGGCCTCGATATCCTTGGCACATGCATTTATGGCCTTGGCATTGGCCTGCATCTTTTTCAGGCCTCTCTTGTGCTTCTTGGCAAAGCACATGTTTCTCAGGAACTTGGGGTTTACTCCTTAAGAGGTTGATATCTTTGTGATTGGGATTTCTTAATGCCATTTTGTGCCATCTTCAGGACTGGTTGTGCATGGTATGGTCTTGAACCTGCCCATGTCTGCACTGAAGTCTGCATTCCCTGAGCACCCAGGATCAGAAGAGTGTATATGTATATTCTTAGATTTTAAATTTTTCTCATTTTAAATTCTAATGTGGTAAATATTGATAAACAACCCACATAAACAAAAGCTCTCAGTAATGCCCTCAGTAATGTTTAAGGGATCCTGAAAACCCCACTGGTCTACTAATCAGGATTCACCCATGGCATTGGGAAAGAGCCCCCAACACTGGTGGCCATCCAAACCCTGGATGAAACGTTTTTGTTAACAAAAGAGGAGCAGAGGTATTAGGGCTGTTAGGTGGGGAACCATCAGTGTGTGCAGGACTGTTCTAAGCAGGGGGCCTTGGTGGGGGCGCTTGGCAGGGACATAGGGTATGCTCCAGGTCCTGCCCCTACTCTGACTAGAGCAACTTCAGGTTTTTTTTTAAATTCTGGTAAAATGTACATACTATAAAACTTACCATTTTAGCCATTTTTAAGTGTAAAATTTAATGGAATTAATTACATTCACATTGTTGTCCAACCATCATCACCATCCTTCTCCAGAACTTTTTTGTCTTCCACAATAGAAATTCTGTACCCATTAAACACTAACTCTCCACCTCCCCAACTTTCCTAGCCCCTAATAATCATCTTTTTCTTTTCTGCCTTCCTGAGTTTGACTCCGCCCAGTAAGTGGAATCATATTATATTTGTTCTTTTTTGTGTATTTTTTTCTATATTATTGTCAAGGTTTATCTATGTATGTATGAGAATTCCTTCATTTTTTAAGGCTGAGTGATGTTCCATTGTAAGTATATATTCATCTTGTTTATTCATTAATCTGTTGATGGACAGACATTTGAGTTGTTTTCTTTTTTTGGCTATTGTGAATAATGCTGCTATGAACATAAGTATACAAATATCCATTTGAGTCCCTACTTTCACTTCTTTTGGATATATCCACAGAAGTGGAATTGCTGGGTCATATGGTAATTATTTATTTATTTTTATTTTTAGACATCATCCTACTCTTTTCTAAGGGGCTACACTATTTTGCATTCCCACCAGCAATGCACAGGGTTTTATTTCTTCCACATTCTTACAAACACTTGCTGTTTTCTATGGTTTTTTGCTAATAGCCATTCTAATGGGTATGAAGTAGTATCACATTATGGTTTTGATTTGCATTTCCCAAATGATTAGTGTTGTAGAGCGTCTTCCTCATGCATTTATTGTCCATTTGTGTATCTTTGGAGAGATGTTTGTTCAAGTCCTTTGCTCATTTCTTTTTCTCTTTAAATTGCAGCCCTGGGTGGTATGTCTCAGTGGTTAGAGTGTCAGCCTGTGTACCAAAGGGTCGGAGGCTCAAATTCCCAGTCAAGGGCACATACCTCTGTTGCTGGTTCAGTCCCGCCCGATCAGGATGCCTGCAGGAGGCAACCAATCACTGAGTCTCACATTGATCTCTTCCTCTCTCTTTTTCTCCCTCTCTCTACCTCCCTTCTATTCTCCCTAAAAATCAGTGGAAAATAATATCCTTGGGTGAGTACTAACAAACAAGTCTGAGTTTTAAGGAAATGTGTCATCTACCTTTCTTTTATGGCCTTAAATAAAAGATGCTAAATAGTATTTCTCCAGTTGATATGAAATGAATGTAGGCATGGACATCCACTTGAAGTCAGGCGCACTAAGCAGAATTATAAGAGAATCAAGGGTATATACTCAGGGCAATATCAAGGATGTTGGTATCATTCAAAAGATGTGTAGTCAGCTCTTGATTATTTAATAAGTGTGCTGATTAACAAAAAAATAAGTGAAGTTGTGAAATATGTTGAAATCACCATAAATCTAAGAATCATCCCATTTTACAAGGTATGCATTTTATTTATTATTTATTGACCTGCATGCATTACACTGCCTTACAGGCAGTCCTCGGGTTATGTCAGATTCAACTTAGGTCGTTTCGTGGTTACGTAGCATTTCCCATTTAAAGTTCCCATCATTTCGATGCACGTACATATGTGTTTTATGTTTTTATTATTTATTTACCACAAGTAAAGGTCAGGAATTGTTACCTTTCTTTTAAATTTTTTTACTGTTTCACTACATACTGTGTATGTGCTCCATATGAGTGACATAGGTGCTAATGTAGGTGGGTTCTGACTTAACGGCAAAAATCAAGTTATGACCCGCCATAGGAATGGATCTCCAACGTAACCCAAGGACTGCCTGTATTTGTCTGCTGGAGCACAGACCATCTTATTCTCTCATCAGTTATTCTCTCTAGTGGTGAATTGGATGTCTCTCCCTCCTTGTCACAATAGCCCTCCTGGGCAAAGCAGTAGCCATATAGCTAAGGGATGGTGGAGGCACAGGCAGGAGAGAAGAAGATTGTTAACTACCTCTACCCCCACCCCCTAACCCCCCTAGAGCCAGGATGGGAAAAATAGAGCCATTATAAGAGGAAGCAAATACTGGGACTCTTATCTCTGGCCAATTCTGGTGGCTTTAATATTTTCAGAGAACTCAGCTGAAAAATAGAGAAAACTTTCAGACTCTTTCAACAATTTAAATCCTTTGATTGTATCCATCAAGTACTTTGTTTTAATTAGCATTTATAAACTATAACACTTTTTCTTTTTTCCCTTACTTTGGAGTAATGTCATTATGTTAATGTACATTTAGAAGTTAAATGTGTGTTTTTTTGTGTGTGATTGTGGAAAGTAACATCTAGAAAAGCACATAAACATGACTTACACTTTAATAAATTATTAAAATATTAGTAGAGATATTATTGCTGTCAAAGTCAAGAAATAGAATATGGCACCATTGAGAGGCATTTGTGCATACCCTCCTGTAGCACTTCTTCCCTTTCTCTAATGTGACAGGTTTCTTGGATAATCGTAGCAATTTAGTTTTACCTATTTTTGAACTTTTTGTAAATGAATCATATCTCATAGGTTGGTTTCTTTTTCTCAACTGTAGCAGCAGTTGCTAATTTATTTATTCATTCTCTTGATTAGCATATGGGCTGTTATTAATTGCAAGCTTATTAAATATTTATTTACACTATATTCTATATATCATAAGCAGAATGTTCATAGCAGCATTATTCATAATATGCCCAAGGTTATCTTCAAATAGCAGATCATCCACAAAAATCAGCTTTGCAACCCACCATAAACCAGCTGCTTATATATGATAGGACAAAGATTACATGGGGAAGTAGGGAATACCGGCATGGGAAGGAGGCAGTGGGGGCTGGGCCGGGACTCCATTGCTTGGGCAATACGGTTGTTAAGCTTCCCATATTAATCGGCAGTTCTTGAATGAGAATGGACCACACTCCAAGGTTGACTCCCAGGTCCAAGTTTGATTGCCAGGTCTGTGGTTGACTCCCAGGTCCTGCGGGGTGTACAGCTCCCAGCCAGGTTAGAATGTCCTGTCTTTAATCAGAACAAGGCAATCATGGTTAACAGAATGTTGTTACAGAATTTACCAGGTGACTGAAAAATATGCAGGGAGTACTCAGAGATTCAGGAAAAACCCATTTATTTTCAGATGTACTACTACAGTGACTCGGGAGTCTGCTTCCAGGTCTTGAGTGAGTGAATATGGAGGAAGCTTTTCCTCTACACCCTTTGGCCTCTTTGTCCCCCAAATATGGATAAGGCTTCCGTACCGTTCGTGGGCTTTGCAGAAAGCCCTGTGTGTTGGGGTGGGGGACGTGAGACCACATCCAAAGGCCTGCCCTGGCGCCAGCGCTGATAGCCTCTTCTGGAGTTAGTGTCTGGTTTGTGGTTTCTGACCACTGTGTAATAGGAAGTATTCTGGGAAACAGGTTTCGCAAGACATGACAGGCATCAACGGAAGTAATTATCAGCTAGCAAGAGTGTGCATCAGAAGGCGGGTTACTGGCACAGATTCAGATTGCTAGCCCTCCCCAAAAATGGAATACCCTATCAGTATGATTAATATTTTTTGTAATATAGCTAGACGCCAATTTTCTGTTTTTACCCTAGCAGGCTCACTTTAATTCATTTTCAGTTTTATACTTATTCTGCAGTATCTATTGAGCCTGGCTCACTTCTGAGTTACCCATACTCTCAGGGTGCATCCTAATGGGCCACAACCCTAAATGTGGGGTGCTTTATCAGGTACTCACTTTGGCAGATCTGATATCCTATTTTTACTCTTTAGCAAGGCTTTCAAAAGAGCTGATTTCGCTGAAACCGAAAGCAGAATGTTCATAGCAGCATTATTCATAATATGCCCAAGGTTATTTGGCTCAGTGGATAGAGCATCGGCCTGCGGACTGAAGGGTCCCAGGTTCGATTCTGGTCAAGGGCATGTACCTTGGTTGCAGCTGATCGATGTTTCTCTCTCATCGATGTTTCTAACTCTCCATCCTTCTCCCTTTCTCTCTGTAAAAAAAATCAATAAAATATATACATTTTTTAAAAGAACTGATTTGCCTCTTAACTACTTTTTGAGCATCAGAAATGCCTGCCTAGGCCTTTGCAACCATATGTACACAAGATCTTTTTCTGATAATTCCACATTGTTTTTCTGATTCTTTGATGGTTTTTGTGTTATGCTACTATATTGCATATAGTCTTATATAATAACTTGAAGCAGGAGGTTGGTCTCCATTAAGTAGAATTGATATTGGATACAATTTTAACTTAAGTATGTTCACATTAAATATACCCTGTACCATGTTTTTATTTAACAATTTTGTTTAATCATAAGAACTTATTATAGACTTTCACTTTCAGCTATTTTAGAGTAGCTAGAAGAGCCAGGTAAAACATGTTTTGAAGATATTGGAAAATTGCAAAGGTGAACTCAGGACTCAAAGGGTTAATACCTTGGTACAAAGGGGAAGTACTTAAGTACTTACTGCGAAGACTTTCTACAGCAGCTTATCACCCTCGGAGCATTTGCCATTTCTCCAGAAACTGGGAGACCAAAACCTGAGGAAGAGGTCCTGTGTTGAATAATTTAATAGGACAGTTTCAAGGGATTGAAGAAACACTCATTGGAGCTCCAAAGGGGAAGATTTTTGGTCTGACTACCTCAGTGGTCACAAGCTCATTAGTCAGCAGAGCCAAATAGCAACAGTACAACGATTGAAATTTCTTCTGAGAGCCAGTTTTTTTAAACTTAAACTTCTTTTAATGCCACTTCTTCAAAACAGACTCGCCCAGGCTGTGGTATTTTGTGGAAGAGCCACACTCAAGGGACCAAAGAGCCGCATGTGGCTCGCAGGCAGGGTCACTGGAATAGGGTATAGCAAAACATGTTAACACCAAAAAGAATGCAATCAGCCAAATGCCTTAGTGTGAGACACTCTGTAGCTCAAATGTGTTGGTTTTTCCAGGGAATAAATGATTTGAAAGGTTAAAATAATAAAGAGGGGTGATTGTTACAAATTAAAAGAGAAATGTGAATACTGACCAGATGCAGTGAATGTATGGATCTTAATTTGAATCTAAATATAAACAACCAAAATATGAAGGGTTTTTAAAGAGATCTGAATATAGACGGGCTGTTAGATGACAGTGTTGGCTTTATTGGGCGTGAGAGAGAGGTTGTCGGTAAGGCTCTTCTTTTAAAAAACCCGTATTAAAAAGAGATACAAATCTAAGTATTTTGTATAAAGTTATAGTCTTTGATTTGCTTTAAATATGGATAATTTTAATAGTTATTTGAACTGGCTAATGGGTACATAGGGTTTCATTTGGCTGTTTTCTCTACTTTTTACTATATTTAAAGATGCTCATTGAACAGGTTAAAAAACGGATAATTAAATTCCGCTTGTACCACATACCCTGTCCTAAGTGAGAACGTTATAAGCTGCTCTCCTTGTTGGCTGAAAGTTTACTGCTTATGAGTGGTGTGAGACAAAGAGGCATAAACTTCATTTTCTTTGAATAGTGCATTTCCTTGCTGTTAGTTTTACCTGTAAGGAGGCACACCATAGTCATACTAAAACTATGGAAAGGAAGAAGGGCAGTTTTTGAAAGCAAGAGTGGGTGCATATATGTTAAAAGGACAGGGAAATAGTACTGGATGGGAAAAACCCACTGATATCTACTACCTTTAGTTATTCAGAACATTCAAACCTACAGTTTTCCACACACAGAATTTTTGTTGTTGTTATTCTTCACCTGAGGATATTTTTTCATTGATTTTTAGGGAAAATAGAAAAGATAGGGAAAGACAGAGAGAAATATCTGTGCGAGAGAAACACTTAATTGGTTGCCTCCTGCATGAGCCCTGACCAGGACCTGGGCTGGGGAGGAGTCTGCAGCCGAGGTCCGTGCCCTTGCCTGGAATTGAACCTGGGACCCTTTGGTCTACGGCCGAAATTCTTTTTTTTTTTTAATTTTAATTTTAATTTTTTATTTTTTTGTCTTTATTTATAATCACTTTATTTTTTTATTTACAATATAACTTATATTTAATAGTAGTACATATGTTTTCCTCCCCCCCCCAATATCCTCCCCCCAGCCTCCCCTGCCCCCCAGCACATGTCCCCACCTGCCTCCCTCCCCACCCCAGAGTCTTTCATTCATTGGTTATGCTCATATGTATGCATACAAGTCCTTCGGTTGATCTCCCCCAGCATCCGCCTCCCCTCCACTCCAGCCTTCCCCCTGTAGCTTGACAGCCTGTTCGAGGCCACCCTGCCTCTTTATCCATCACTCTCCCCTGTTTCTTTTCTTCAAAAATATCTTGCCTCTGCATACTGAAAACAAACATATAAGAACAAAAAAAGTTTGAGTGTCAGTTTCAATGTCCAACTGTTCTGAGTCCCAGTTTCAATGTCAAATAGTTCTTCATGTGTACATGTCAGCAATGGTATCCAGATGGTGGACACATCGTGGCAATGCAAGATCCATCCTCTCTGGTTTGGTCCTGGGCCGCCTGCAGCCACACACAGCTGCCGACTGCTAGCATGGCAAGGTGTCGTCAGCGTCCCCCATCTCTGGACCGTCCTCGTGGCTGGAACAGGCCCGTCAGTTCCTCACTGTCGCAGGAAGCCACATGGCCTTGGAGTTGTTCTCTGCAAACACACAAACACGTTCTCGACCAAAGGTTAACAAAGGGATCCTCTCTGCAAAATAGACTTGGGATTCTTTTTTGCCTAAATGATTTTCTTTTGGCTTATTTTGACACCATGTGTGTTTTTTTTATGGGTGTCCTGCAGCTAGTTTTACAAATGGAATTTTCTTTTCTGGAGTAAGAATTTTCTAGATGTATTTTACTTACAGGATATTTTTCCTTACATGATATTACCTCACTGTCCCCCACCCCCCTTTTTTTGGTTAATAGGGGCTTTTGGAAATTTTATCTTGCAGTCTTGGTAATTTTAAATTTCAATTTTTGCATACAAATATGACTACTTTAGGTTCTTTGGATGTTAGGCAATTTTGCAGTGAGATGAACTACTAATAGATATCCTAGTTAATGTTTTAGGAAAAGCTTTTTGTCCAGTACAGTTAGATTTTCTTGAGTATTCACTTATTTCACTTGGCCAATTTAAATTAATCTGAAAACTTGATTACTATTTTACTGTCAATTTTAATACTCAAGCAGAAATCTTAGTTTACCCAGTAAATACTTGTGGAAAGGAATATTTGCATTTTTGAGTAGGTCCTCAGAATTCCTTGTAATAAATTAAATTTAGATATAGGGCAGCTATTGCTGGCCGAGTCTCTGTCTACCACCTGGGTCCCAGTGTGAGTTGTGCGTGGGAGGCGTAGCAGCCGTGGGGGTAGGAGACCTCCCTCAGGAGGGGTGAGAATTCAAGCCCCTGCAAGGTTTGTGGATGAGGGTCTGTGCCCCACCTCTGTTGATCTTTTAGTTCTCTCCTGTTGGCCCCTCTGCGACTGTGCCTGTCTTAGGTTGTTCCTTCCCTGAGGAATCTTACCCGTCTCTGGCTAACCAGCCATCCTCCGGGGCCAAACAGGGTGATGTGAGGTTCAGTCCTGTCTCCTTTGTAGTCTATGCCCCCGTGGCCTCCACGTCCAGCACCTGCCATGGGGTCCCCTCGCCTGCTGGCGGGGTCCCGGTACTGATCACATATCTCGGGTGACCCAGGTTTCTTCTCCAGAGAGGGCCCAGCTCACGCCACTGGTCGAGAGTACGGCCGAAATTCTACTGAGCCAAACCAGCTAAGGCCACATGCAGAATTTTTAAAACATTTCCAACTAACCTAATTTAGCTTGCTTTTTCTTAAGAAAGGGAGGTAACTCAAAGTAATGCCTGGTTAATGTACCTAGCTTCAAGTCCTGGAGTTTGGCTAATGTTATTTCCTCTTCTCATGCCTGTTTCATTCTGTGAATTAAAGCTTTTAGAAAGCTCGTCTACTAATAATACACTCCCTGTGCAGTAGTAGAGCAGAGAAAAATGAAAGGGAAGGAAATTTTTAAGTATTATATGACAGTGCAAGCAAGACTTAGGCAAATAGTGTCCAGAAACCTCACTTATGCATTTTGACCAACAGGAATAATTTGGACATGATGATAGATTGCTACTGGGCACACCTGGCTTTGTTACTTGGAAGATCAGTTCAGCGAGTGAAGCCTGCCATAGCTCTTCCCAGAATACAGACCTTTCACATGTGCTTTAAGCCAGTGGTTGCCAACTTTTTGGACCTCACGGACCACCGGTTGGTGACCGATGCTCCAGAGGTTTCCTTAAACCAGCAGTCGCCAGGCTTTTAGACCTCATGGACCACAAGTGGTCCACAGACCACTAGTTGGTGACCGCTGCTTTAAACAGTAATAGAGGCCCAGTGCTTGAGATTCACCCTCTTGCAGTCTGTGAGCCCTCAGGGGATGTCCAACTGCCGGCTAGGCCCATTCTCCCCTGGGGAAGCAGGCTTAAACTGGCAATTGGGCATCCTTAGCACTCCCGTCACCACCGCTGCATTCACCAGCCATGAGCCTGGCCTCTGGTTGAGTATCTGCCCTCTGGTGGTCAGTGCACGTCATAGTGACCAGTCGTTCTGCTGTCTGGTCGATTTGCATATTAGCCTTTTATTATATAGGATTACATCTATTGGGTCGAAGGAAGAGCTAAGGAGAAGAGTGCCTTAGTGTGGACTCTGAAGCACTCTTCAGTGCAGTGACTCTTGGTCTGGGCCCTACCCATGTTTTCTCATTGGGAGACAAATGGGTAGAAGCATATAAAGGTCTAAAACCTGTGCAATATGTGTTGCATCCATAATCACCAAGATATCAGCCAAGCGTTTTTCCTCTTAGCAGGTATAAAGGCACAGTTATAAGTTACTTTATTTTTATATTTATTATTTTCGAGTAAGTAATTAATGTACATGACATTTAATTGAAGATGTACGAAAAAGTATACTGTAAAACTGAAGTTCTTTTTCTGCACTTATTCAGCTACCTAGATCTCCACACTGGAGGCAATCACTCGTATTTGTTTCTTGTGTGTCCTCATTTAAAGGGCATATCCTGACTTGACACAGACCATTGGGTTCCAAAAAACTTCTTAAAGTGGCAGGCCCTCTTTGTTTGTGGGATTTATATCCCACCATCTGAAATGTATACAAGGCTCCTGTATCTTCTTACTCTCCTATTAGCCTGATAGCTTCAGAGTTGTGGACCATTGTAATGTGCTGTGTCCTGAGTTGGTATCCCTTAGGCATGTGAAAGTAAACTGCTTTCTCATGTCTTCAGTTTATCATAATAAAGAAATGCATTTATCAGCTTCATTACTGCATTCTAGGTGCCAAGGATGGTATTAATTTTCTCCAGTTAGGCTCCACACTGAAAGTGCAGTTTCAGTTGGAGTCACCATTAGATTTTATTCATGATAGTCTAATATTATTGAGGGGCCCTTTGGCCCCTCACTTGGGGAGGTGGGATTCTCTGAATCTCCAGATGTGGTTTTGTTCTTTTTATAGTCCGGTGGCTTTCACCTGGTCATTTCTACTGGGGGAACATGAGTCAGGGACCCCGACTGCAGATGATACCCCATTAGTCTGTATTACCTTATTGTTCCTTGGACTTCTGGTTTCCAATTCAGTAATACGAACAGGAGTTCCACTCCCATTTTTCCTGACTGAGGCAAGCAACCAGTCCTAAATTTCCTTCCTGTTTTCAAAGGTCTGTTGACTGTAGCCCACTATCTAGTATCAGTTTGTGTCAGGCACTGTATCAATTTCAGGCTGTATCAGTTGTTTTTGTTCTTTGATTAAAAATCAGTGACATTAGCAGTGGTTAATTTAAGGGGAATGAAAGGTGTAAAAGAATTTATTGGAATGCTGCTGGATAAATAATAGAAATAGAGAAGCACATAATGTAGGGTAGCTCCAGAGATCTAGATGAAGAGTCTCTGAATAACTTAGTTCTATCCTTAAGTCAGTCCACTCAAGATCCGTATTCTCAGCAGAGTCTGATTTGCCTAATCTGAATTAGCATCCCACCCTGTGCTGATGGCAGAAGGTGTCTTGATTAATAGACCCACCAAGACTTGGGGAATAGAGAAGAGATACTTTCCTAAATGAAGGTAAGGAGCTAAGCCAAAAGATAGGAGGAATGCTCAAACCAGATGCCTATTCATAATATCAAGTCCATGTTTCTTATTGAGGAATTCCTTTTTCTTTTTCTTTTTTTTTGGTGAGCTGCTATCCATCCCAGTGCATTGCAACATTTTCCGTATCCTTGGCTACTGGACACTAAATGCATGTGGCTCTCCCACTGCTACCATCACAACCAAGGCTCCACTGCTTTCTGACCACTACCATCTCCTCCTCCCCAAAATCCTTCCCCCAGCATGTCCTCCCCAGAGTAGCTGTGGCATAGGATATCTGTACCCTGCACTGCATGATCCCCGAAACTGTTGCCATTTAAAACAAGTGGATATATTTCAATTGATAAGCAAAAGGTTGTTTGTAATTTTGTTATGATAAAATAATGTTCTTTTCTATCAAAAAGTTCTTAATTTTATTCCAGTTATAAAACAAACTAGTAGCCCTGTGCACAAATCCATGTGCCAGTAGCTCACCATGTTCGCTACCCGGAGGCTTTCTGTGGCCCAGAGGCCCATCCGTAACCTGGCCTGGCCAGAGGCCATCTGTAGCCGGGCACGGAAAACTTGCCTCGCCTCTGCGGAGATGGAGCAAGCATTCTCCCAGGTCGCTCACACTACCTGCTGTCAGTGGCTGCCCCCTCAAGATGGGGGACTCCGTTAGGGCTGAGAATACTGGGCGCCACCATCTTGTAGCTTTGAGTGCCAACATCTTTGTGATGGAGTGACAGTTAATTGCATATTACCCTTTTATTAGAAAGGACTAGGGGCCCGGTGCATGAAATTTGTGCACTGGGAGTGGGTGATCCCTCAGCCCAACCTGCCCCCTCACACATACTGGGAGCCCTCAGGGGATATCAGACTGACAACTCACCTTTGCCCTGCAATGGGCCCCATGGCTGGCTCTGCCTCAGCCCTGCCACCCGGCCCGGCCTTCGCCCCAGCCAGCTCGCGCCTGGCTAGCACGGGCCTCGGCCCTGCCCTCCCTATCCAGGCCTTCTCCCTGGCCAGCATGCAGCCTTGGCCACCTCAGCCCCTGGCCTGGGGCATGTGCTCGCTGGCTGGCTTCGCCCTAGCTCCTGATTGGCTCATGGGCGTGGCTTGTGGGTGTGGCAAAGGTACAATCATTTTGCATATTGCTCTTTTATTAGGTAGGATTGGTTGAACGGACAACCAGACAACTGGACACAGCATATTAGGCTTTTATTATATAGTACTAGAGGCCCAGTGCACAAAATTCGTGCACAGGGGGTGGAGAATGTCCCTCAGCCCAGCCTGCACACTGTCCAATCTGGGACCCCTCAAGGGATGTCCCACTGCCCGTTTAGCCCGATCCCGGGCAGTTGGACATTCTTCTCACAATCCAGGACTGCTGGCTCCAAACTGCTTGTCTGCCTGCCTTCCTAATTGCCCCTAACCTCTTCTGCCTGCCAGCCTAACACCCCCTAACCACTACCCTGCCAGCCTAATTGATGTCTAACTGCTGCCCTGCCATCCTGTTTGTCCCCAACTTCCTTCCTCTGCCAGCCTGGTCACCCCTAGCTGCCCTCCCCTGCAGGCTTGATCGCCCCCAACTGCCCTCCCTTGCAGGCCTGGAACCTCCCAAAGGTCCTCCCCTGCTAGCCATCTTGTGGTGTGGTGACCATCTTGTGTCCACATGGGGGTAGGATCTTTGACCACATGGGGGCAGCCCTCTTGAGTGTTGGAGTGATGGTCAATCTGCATATTACTCTTTTATTAGATAGGATAGAGTATTGGTGCATGGGTGGGAGCCAGCTGATTTGCCCTGAAGGGTGCCCCAGATCAGGGTGGGGGTTCCCTTGGGGTATGGGGTGGCCTGGGCAAGGGGCCTGTGGCAGTTTGCAGTCCAGCCATGACCTCCAGCGACCCAAGCAGAGGTCCTGGGATCTGGAATTAATTTATGTTCTACAATTGCAACTATGTAGCCTGGAGCAGAGCCAAGCCTGTTCGCTCTGTGGCAATAGCCATTTCTGTTTAAGTTTTATAATTGAAACTTTGTAGCCTAGAGTGGAGGCCTAGGTGCTAGGGCTACAGAAGCTTGGTTTCCTCCATCGCCTGGGCAACCCTAGCCTCTCTGTTGGAATATATCTTCTATAATTGAAACTTTGTAGCATTGAGTGGAGACCTAGGCTGGCAACAGGAGGAGGAAAGCTTGGCTTCCTTCGTTGCCAGGGACATCCAAGCCTCACTCCTGCTATCACTGGCCACAGCCATCTTGGTTGGGGTTTATTTGCATAATTTGCTCCTGATTGGCTGATGGGTGTGGCAGTGGGCATGGCCTAATAGGAGGTACAGTCAATTTGCATATTACTCTTTTATTAGATAGGATAAGTGATCGCGATATATAACATAATGATTAATGTAGCTAATCCTGTATTACATATTTGAAAGTTGTTCAAGAATAGATCTTAAAAGTATTCATCACAAGAACAAATTTGAGTAACTGTGGTAACAGATGTTAACTAGATTTATTGTGATCATACTATCTAATAAAAGAGGAATATGCAAATTAATCCGCTATACCCACAAGCCATGCCCACTAGTCAATCAGGAGCAAGTATGCAAATTAACCCAAACAAGATGACTGCAGTCACAGAGAGAGCAGGATGGACGCTTGGGTTTCCTTGGCTATGGAGGAGGCCAAACTTTTTGCACACCCTGGCCGGCCAGGCCTCCACTTCAGGCTACTAAGTTTCAATTATAGAAGATAAGTAAATCCCAATAAAAATAGCAGTAGCCACGGAGCTGAAGAGAGCAGGAGGCTAGGGTTCCCCTGATGATGAAGGAAGCCAAGCTTTCTGCACACCCTGGTGAGCCCAGGCCTCCATTTCAGGCTGCAAAGTTTCAATTATAGAAGATAAATTAATCCCAACAAAAATGATGGCAGCCATGGAGCTGGAGAGAGCAGGAGGCTAAGCTTGTCCCAGCAATGGAGGAAGCCAAGTTTCCCCAGCCCTGGCCTGCCTTGGCCTCCACTTAAGGCTACAAAGTTTCAATTATAGAAGATAAATAAATCTCAACAGAAATGGCTGCTGCCACAGAATGAGCAGAAGGCTTGGCTCTGCTCCAGGCTGCAAAGTTTTAAATATAGAGGATAAATAAATCCCAAGAACCAAGGCCTCTGCTTGGGTTGCTGGCCTGCAAACCACCACAGGCCTCTCGCTCAGACCGCCACACGCTCCAAGGGAACCCCCACTCTGATCCAGAACACCCTTCAGGGCAAATCAGCTGGCCCCCACCCATGCACCAGGCCTCTATCCTCCTATCTAATAAAAGAGTAATATGCAGATTGACCATCACTCCAACACACAAGATGGCTGCCCCCATGTGGTCAAAGATGACTGCCGTCATTTGTATACAAGATGGCCACCACAAGATGGCTGGCAGGGGAGGGCATTTGGGAGGGACCGGGCCTGCAAGGGAGGTCAGTTGGGGTTGCTCACTTGGACAGTTAGGGGTGACCAGGAGGGCAGAGGAGGGAAGTTGGGGGTGACCGGGCCAGCAGGGGAGGGCAGCTGGGAGGGACCAGGCCTGTAGGGGAGGGCAGTTAGGGGTGACTAGGCTGGCAGAGGGGGAAATTGGGGGTGACCGGGCCTATAGGGAAGTACAGTGGGGGGACCCAGGACTGCAGGGGAAAGCAGTTGGGGAGGAACCAGGCCTGCAGGGGAGGGCAGTTAGGGGCAAACAGGCTGGTAGGGGAACAGTTAGACATCAATCAGGCTGACAGGGAAGTTGGTAGGGGGATGATCAGGTTGGCAGGCAGGCGAGCAGTGGGAACCACCAGTCTTGGATTGTGAGAGGGATGTCTGACTGCCCATTTAGGCCTGATCCTATCGGAATCGGACATCCCAGATTGGAGAGGGTATAGGCTGGGCTGAAGGATACCCTCTCCCCCTTCCCCTCACCCCCGCCCCCCAATGCCTGCACGGGCTTTTTGTCTCATAATAAATACAAATGTTGAATCATTAGGTTGTTCACCTGAAACTAATGTTATATTCAATAGTATGTTAATTTGAAAAAATGAAAAAAAGTTCTTTAATTTAGTGTCTTCAAATATCTAAACTGATTTGCACCTATAGCCATGTGAAATATATAACAAATTTATCAATTTGTTTCTTCAATTTAATTCTTTATTTGCGGGTATCAACTTTAGAACCAGACCCTCTGAACACAAGGTTCCCAATTGTAGCTCTGCTGTTTACAGCAGTGGCTGCCTTTGGGCTTTTGTACTCTTTGGGCAGTCACGTGCTCTCCCGGTGCCTCTGTGAAATGGTAACCACCTGTGTCAGGGCTATCGTGCAGATTAAATTAGTTAGATGCATAAAGTATTTAATATATTCCCAAGAGCATAGTAAATATGTTTATATAAAAGCTATATTTCTAAAATGGGATATTAATAATTAAGTTTAACATAGAAAACAAAAATACCTTACTTTTTTAGGGGGGCTTTTAGTTAATCTTTGGGCAATTATAGAATTTCTCAGTATTTCTGTAAAATCAAGAACTTATTGGATGGCCACTGAATAGATAATAGAATTAGAGAGATAGAAAACTAAAATGCTTTATCTGGAAAAGCATTTTGTTATGGCATTTAGCTCAGAACTATAGTTTGAAAAATGTCATGAATTATTCATTTCTTCATTTAGTATTTACTGTTTGCCAGACATGTGGCAATTTTAGGGAGACAAGGAATTTACATACTAATCTCTTGAAGAAGCAGCAACTAAGTGAATATATGAATGCAGGTTAATTACCTATGTAATAGCTGTGGAGAAATCAGCAGAAAGATCTGGAAGCAGGGAGTGGTTTGGTTTGTTGGGGGAACAGATGAGAGACCTGGACTGGACTGGGGTCAGCTAGGGAGAGGAACATGGGAAATGTGAGGGTTGCTGGACCTGCATTTGCAGGATCTAAGAGACTTTGGTAAAGAGCTGGGATTTTTCATTTTACTAGGAGTTAGGGTTTCTTTGCAAGGAAGTTATTGGGAGGGAGCGGGAAAATTTAAGCAGGACTGTGCTGGGTCAGATACACATTTGGGAAAGTTGTTTATGTCAGTTGTGTTAATGGAGTTGTTTTTGTCATTGAGAATAAATTTGAGAGGAACAGGTGAAGACATGGATGAGGATGGGATGGGCTGGAGGCAGTAGAAGTGTAAAGTGGATGAGATCGAATCAAATCACACATACAGGTGTACTTAGGAAATATTGTGGATTTGGTCCAGACCACTGCAATAAAGTGAATATTGCAATAAAGCAGGTTACACAACATTTTTGGTTTCTCATTGTATATGAAAGTTATGTTTACACTACACTGTGGTTTATTAGGTGTGCAATTAAAAATACTTTATTGCTAAAAAAAAAATGCTAACCACTATCTGAGCCTTTAGTGAATCATAATCTTTTGGCTGGTGCAAAAAGATTATGATTCACTGGTGGAAGTCTTGTCTCAATGCTGATGGAAGTACAATATCTGGAAGCACAGTAAAGTGGAGAGCAATTAAATTAGGAAGATAGAATTGACATATTGGTGATGACTGGATGAGGAGGACAAAAAAAGAAGGGGAAGAATCATTTTTGACTGTTATATACCATTTGACAATATGCATATATTCCCTCCATTCTTAAAGCCTTTTTTTCTCCCCATTTAAACATGAACCTTTTAAAAATATACATATTTTACTGATTTTTCACAGAGAGGAAGGGAGAGTGATAGAAAGTCAGAAACGTCGATGAGAGAGAGACATCGATCAGCCGCCTCCTGCTCACCCCCCCTGGGGATGTGCCCACAGCCAAGGCAATTTGGTTGGAAGGCCAGCGCTCTGTCCACTGAGCCAAACTGATTTCGGCTAAACATGGACCTTTTTTAAAATTAAAATTTTAGTGCCATTTTAAAACTTTAATCTTTCTGGTCTAGGAACCAAATTGTACAAATCTTTTTTATTAAATCTTCACCTGAGGACATGTTTTTATTGAACTTAGAGAGAGAGGAGGGAGGAAGGAAGGGAGAGAGGGAAAGATAGATGAGAGGGCGGGGGGGGGGGGGGGGGAGCCTTTTGGTGTACGGGAGCACACTCCATCCAGCTGAGGCACACTGGCCAGGGCAGCTGTATAATCTTTAAAAAATTTTCTTTTTTAGTAATAAGAACCTCTTTCTTGATGTTTTTTGACATTTAATTGGCAGCATTTTATCTGTTATTCCTTGCTAATGAGGATTTAAACTCATCACTTGCAGAGTAGTCATTGAAATTAGATAGCTATATTATCCTTGCCTCAGAAAGTATGTCTTTAAAGGCCTATACCTGGTGAAGCAGCCCTCCCTTCTCTGCCTAGTGGTGAGGAGGCCAGGAGGCTGGGATGGTAGGGGAGCACCTGGAGTTATTTCCCTGGCTCTGCCTGAGGTACATGCTGGATACTTGACTTCGCTGTTCTATTTAATATGCACTTCACGTATGGTAAGTCAAGGTTATGAGGTTTTATTTTCTGTCACTTAGGACTAGTACACCCCCTTCAATAATTAGAGTTTATCATATTTATTAAAATACTACAGGCCCGATGCATGAAATTCATGCACAAGGGGCAGGAGATGTCCCTCAGCCCAGCCTGCACCCTCTCCAATATGGGACCCCTTGAGGGCAGTCTGACAACCTTCTCACAATCCAGGACTGCTGGCTTCAAACTGCTTACCTGCCTGCCACCCTGATTGCCCCTAACCACTTCTGCCTGCCAGCCTGATCACCTCCTAACCACTATCCTGCCAGTCTGATGTATAACTGCTCCCCTGCCAGCCTATTTGCCCCCAACTTCCCTCCTCTGCCAACCTGGTCACCCCTAACTTCCCTCCCCTGATTGCCCCCAACTCCCCTCCCTTGCAGGCCTGGAACCTCCCAATGGCCCTCCCCTGCTGGCCATCTTGTGGTGACCATCTTGTGTTCACATGGAGACAGGATCTTTGACCACAGCGGGGCAGCACTCTTGTGTGTTGGAGTGATAGTCAATCTGCATATTAATCTTTTATTAGATAGGATAGAGGCCTGGTGCATAGGTGGGGGCCAGCTGGTTTGCCTTGAAGGGTGTCCTGGATCAGGTTGGGAGTTCCTTTGGGGTGTGGGGTGGCCTGAGCGAGGGGCCTATGGTGGTTTGCAGGCCGACCACACCCCCCAGCAACCCAAGCGGAGGCCCTGGGATCTGGGATTAATTTATTTTCTACAATTGGAACTTTGTAGCCTGCAGTGGAGTCAAGCCTTCTGCTCACTCCGTGGAGACAGCCATTTCTGTATCTTCTATAATTGAAACTTTGTGGCATTGAGTGGAGGCCTAGGCCGGCAATGGCAGGCGGAAAGCTTGGCTTTCTCCATTGCCAGCATACCAAAGCCTCCCTCCTGCTCTCAGTGGTGGCAACCATCTTTTGGGGGTTTATTTGCATAATTTGCTCCTGATTGGCTGGTGGGCGTGCCTGAGGGTGTGGCTCTATAAGAGGTACGGTCAATTTGCATATTACTCTTTTATTAGATAGGATGATTTTTGTCTTGTCAGTGAGATCAAGCATATATAGCAACCTTTAAACAGATTGTTCAAATCAATACATGTGAAATGAATTCTTTTACTTTCTTCTAAGAAAGAGAAACTGGGGAGAAAATTCATTAGACAGTAATGCATAGAGATTTTTTTTTACACCTATGAGAAGCCAGAAATGCACATAAAGCATAAGAACTTAAAAAACGTTTCTTAGACACAGACTTTTAAATGCCCGTAGATGTTTTTGATTTCCCACTACATTAAAATACACAAAGAAATTTCATATTCTGAACATTTAAAAATAGCTCAATCTTAAAAAGAAAATACAAAGTATTATCAGCTGTGCTTTTTCTACATAATTAGCATGTGCCTGTGGAGGTATAATGACTTTTAGTGTAATGATATTACTCATGATAAAATGTTCAGATGGTAGTGATTGGAGCTACAGCTGGGTGACACATTTAAAAATAATTCAAAATGACTCCATAGAAAACATGCTATTTTAGTCTTCAGTAATCCCCTTTTTACTCATCAGTGAATTTGAAGTCACCAATAAAATATCCTTTTTAAAATGTTTCATTTTCCATTTTTATCCAACAACAATGAACTATCAGAAAAAGAAACTAATAAAACAATCCCATTTACTATTATTATAACAACAACAAAATAAGGTACCTAGGAATAAATTTAACCAAGGAGATAAAAGACCTGTACTTAGAAAACTATAGGACATTTAAAAAAGAAGTTGAGGAAGATACAAATAAGTGGATGGATGCATATACCTTGTTCCATGGATTGGAAGAATTAACATCATTAAATTAAAATGCCCATACTACCCAAAGCAATCAGTAGATTCAGTGGAATTACTATTAAAATATTAGTGGCATATTTTACAGATCTAGAGCAAATATTCCAAAAACTTATATGGAACCAAAAAAGACCCAAAATAGCTGCAGCAATTTTGAGAAAGAAGAACAAAGTTGGAGTCATCATAATACCGTATATCAAATTATACTACAAAGCCATTGTAATAAAAATAGCCTGGTACTGATAGGGAAAAAAACAGACATATAGATCAATTGAGCAGAACAGAGACCCCAGAAATCATCCCATGCCTTTATGACCAATTAATAATTCACAAGAGCATACAATGGAATAAAGACAGTCTCTTTAATAAATGGTGTTGGAAAATTTAGACAGGCACATGCAAAAAAATGAAACTTGACCATCAACTTATACCACATACAAGAATAAACTCAAAATGGATACAGGACTTAAATGTGAGTCATGAAACTGTAAAAATCCTGGCCGAAGACATAGGCAATAAAATCTCACATCTCTCATAATATTGTTGCCAATATATCTCCTAGGGTAAGGGAAACAGGAAAAAACAAATGGGACTGCATCCAACTAAAAAGCTTCTGTACAGCAAAAGAAATCATCAACAAAATGAGAACCAACTGTATGAGAGAATATTTGCCAATGATATCTATATATATAAAAGCCTAAGCAACCATTACAACTGAACGACTAGAACAACCGGTTGACCAGTTGGTATGATGCTCACTGACCACCAGGGGGCAGATGCTCTTACAGCCAACTTCCGTTATTCCCTCCACCCAGCAGGTCCCTCCACCCAGCCAGCCGGCCAACCTCCCATGGTTCCATCCTCCGGCCAGCCCCTCCCTCCAGCTGGCCACTCAATTGCCCCATTGGGGCTGGCTGGCCAACCTCTGGCAGTGCCCCCCCCACGCCCCCCCGCCTCAGCTGATCCCTCTCCTGGCTGCCAGCCAACCTCCCTTGGTCCCTCCTCCTTGTTCTTTCTCCTGGCTGGCAGGCCCCAATCAGAACTGGGTGCGCTGGCCCTGTTTGCTGTCCATCTATGCACGAATTTGTGTACTGGGCCTCTAGTATATGATAAGGTGTAATTTCAAAAATATATATAGAACTTATACAGCTCAACATCAAGCAAACACACAATCCAATAAAAAGATGGACAAAGGACCTGAATAGACACTTCTCCAAAGAGGACATACAGATGGCCAATAGACATATGAAAAAAGTCTCATGGTCACTAAATCATCTGAGAGATGAAAATTAAAATTACAATGAGATCTGACCTCACACCTGCCAGAATGGCTACCACCAATAAATCAACAAACAGCAGGTGCTGGAGATGATATGGAGACAAGGGAACCCTAGTGCAATATGGTGTGAATGTGGATTGGTGCAGCCATTGTGGGAAACATGGACATTCCTCAAAAAATTAAAAATGGAACTTTTTTTGACACAGCGATTCTACTTCTGTGACTAAATCCTAAGAATCCCAAAACACCAATTCAAAATACATGCATCCCTATGTTCATAGCAACATTATTTATAATAGCTAAGATCTGAAAACAATATTAGTTATATTGTCACAAGTGCTCATCAGTAGATGGATGGATAGAAAGGCTTTGAGATATTTACCCAAAGGGATACTACTGGGCTGTAAAAAGAAAGGAGCTCTTATTTTTTCTGACAGCATGGTTGGATCTGGAGATTATTATGCTGAGTGAAATAAGCCAGTCAGAGAAAGACAAGCACCATATAATCTCACATGTGGCATCTAGTGAACAGATTAAACTGATGAACAAAATAGAACCACAGGCATGTGTACATGGAACAGACTGATAGGTGTGAGAGGAGGTGGGTGGGGAGGACTGGATGAAAGAAGGTGAAGGGATGAGCCAAAGAACATATAGGCGTAGCCCAGAGACACCGACTATAGTGTGATGAGGGCCGAAGGGAGAGGAGGACGGTCTAGTGGAGGCGGGCAGAGGGGGAAAAGTGGGGACATTTATAATAACGTCATCAATAAAAAATATTTCGTTTTCCCCCTTTCTTACAGATTTGAATTGTGCTTACTGTTTCCTTCAGTGCTTAACAGACTACAGTGGAAATACACCACCTTTGCCCCTTTTTTGAGATGGCTCAAAATTCTGTAGGACTTTCTTCTGATTATCAGTTTTGGATGCGGAAGCTGTCTGAATGGGGCCAGGCCTCCACTTTGGAAACCCAGCAAGACATCTGCCATCACCTACCTCAGTTCCAGGAGTTCCTGAGGCAGATTTATGAAACCTTTAAAGAGATGGTAAGTAGTGGACCAAAATTAATGCCAGCAGGGACTCTTTACCAGATCTCACCAAGCCTTAATTTTATCCAAGATCAGGAATTTGTAGTATTGACCTACTGTATTGAAGGAGTAGAAAGACGAATTTTACCCATAGTAATACAGACAGGAATTGGTTTCCCGTCTGTATTACCATAATGGTCTCTGACTCATTATGACTTCCGTCTTTTCTTCTTGATTAGTTATATTGTCACATAAGATGTCCTGACCATCAGTTTATTTTTTTTAATAAATAAAACTTGGGCACTTGTTGTTAGGTAAAAATTGGGGTTCTTTTAAAGGCTTTTGCACCTCTTAAGTATTGAAGAGTTTACTGAAATGTTTACCTTTTCCTCAATCCTGTTTTAAAATGGGATCTACCAAAAAGTGATAAATATTAAATATTAAATATTTTAAGTGGCCTTTTCTGGTAATAATTAAGATTTTGAATATCTTTACAGTTGTCATATAACTTACTGTATTGAGATTTGATATATTTTTATTTTGATATGATTTATTTTTATTCTAATAGATATATTTGTAAATTAATGTATTTTTATATCATCAAAATATTATTTGTTTTATATTTATTGTCTTACTTCAAGATGCAAAGCAAAATTGTGATTCAACATAGACATTCTTGTGTTATACTTTTACTCCCATAATCATAGAAACAAGTAGGAAATTTGAAGGATAATTCATATCGGTGTTATGAGTTCATATTGTCTTTTGACACTGCAAAGAAAGATACAGTCTGTATGAACAGCCAATGATAACTTTACAACTGTTTTTTATAATAAGACTTTTGTAACTTGACCTTAAAGTGGTCCCAGGAAGTCTTCAGACTGGCCTCAATGCTGAGACAATGTGAAGAATTTATTGCTGCAGCATAGGAAATGCTCATCATCTCACCCTGTATGCACGTTATCTCAATTTGGTCTCATTTTTTAATTTTATTTGAAAGATAAAGAAGTGGGAAAAGGCCATGGTGTAACAGCATGCATATTTTTTAAAAATTATTTTTAATTTTTATTGATTTCAGAGAGGAAGGGAAAGGGAGAGAGAGAGATAGAAACATCAGTGAGGAGAGAGAATCATTGATTGGCTGCCTCCTGCATGCCCCACACTGGGGACTATACACACAACCTTGGCATGTGCCCTTGACCGGAATCGAACCTGGGACCCTTCAGTCTGCAGGCCAACACTCTGTCCACTGAGCCAAACCAGCTAGGGCAGCATGCATATTTAAATCTTAAGCTATTTTCTATTTAGTTGGCCTATTTTGTCTCAGGTTTTTAGGTTGTTGTAGACTGAGTCTAGTGCCATTTAGCATATAGTAATCAAAGTAGTAACAAGCATAGATAAATATCTTTGGCCGCTTTTATTTCTTTTTATAAGTTCCAGAGTTTTTGTCCTCCTAAACCTTCTTTGAAATAGCCCTTCTGGAGCAGAGTTAGGATCATCCTTTATTTTGTTAGAATAAAGCTCCAGGATAAAATAAGAGATTATAAAGATATTAATTACCCATAATGTTTTTTCACTGTTATGTGGTCTTTGTTATTTTTAAATAAAGCGGCATTTCCTGACTGTTAAGTATGAGTAAAGTGAAGTTAATTTGGTAACAAATTGTGCTGTACATATTAGTCTTGGTGACCTGGTTTAAGGATGAACAAAGGTGGTTGTTAGATTTGCCAAAGGAGGAACTCATGAAGCCAGAGTGGTTTTTATTAGGTCATCTGGAAAACCCGATGGGCTGAGTTCCACAAAGGCACCAGCACCCAGGGACAGGGAGTCAGAGATTTTAAAGGACTCTAGGCAGGCTTTTCCTGGGCAGATAATTCTCTGTGAGGGTACTCGGGGGAAAGATAATGGTCTTAGCAAGTGGAATGTGGGCTAAGCAAAAGGGAATGTTGGTTGTGAAATGACCTAAAGATCAGTTCCCAGGGGAGAGGGTATCTATTCGATTATTTGATTAGACCTGACAGTTGCTTGTTAAATTTTATTTGAATAACATGCCAAAAGATCTTTTCTAATTTTATTTTCCTTTTCTTAAATATATACTAAAATAAGAAGCATTCAAGTTCCCTCAAACCATAGTGTCAGTTCAGTCTTTCTGAGTGATATAGGGCCCTTTTACTGACCAAAGCGTAATTTTCTTTTACAGAATTCAAGTACAATCATTGAAAGATTTCCTACAATTGGTCAACTATTGGCAAAAACTTGCTGGAATCCTTTTATCTTAGCATATGGTAAGAATCCAAAGCATGCTTTCTCAAAACACAAACTTCTAATGATAACTTTAACCTGCATTGCTTGCTAAAATACAGAGCTTTTAAATTATAAACCTGTTTTCTGCATTTCACAAAGCAACTTTTTAAATGTATATTCTTTGTTCCATTACAAAATGGCATCCTTTATTGTTTATATATGTTTGGGTATGTTTGTATAGATAACCATACACACATACACACACACACACATGCAGACAGAATTTTTTGTGTTAGAGGGAATAGAATTTTTTGTGTTAGAAGGCAGAAACTCCCAAATGATTATCATAACCTTATTTTTAATTCAGTATAAAATGTTTTTAATCATGGAATAATTTTTATATCCCAGTTTCATATTAGCACACGTACTATTTTCCATGTGTAAAATTATTCTTCAGAGTCTGAATCCTTCATGACTCTACCATTATTTAGGGATGACAACTTGGTTTTACCAAAGATGAAGAGGAATTTGGGATTCACTGGGGAGGTGTAACTTTACTCATCTGCTGCCTACCTGTCCCACCTCATTTCCTGTTTAATTTCCCACAACTACACCATATGCATAGTAGTCAGGTCAGATTACTAACTGTGCCTGAGGTGCATGATGTTAGGGCCCGTGACATCCAATTCCTGATGCCTGGAACTCTGTTCTCATCTCTCCTCCTTATAAACCTTTTAAATCACCTTGTTGGGGTTGAGTTAGGAACCTGTCTTAGTATTTCCATATCCGCTGGCATTTCCCTTAATTATACAGTAATACTTACCACACTGTTTATAATTGTTGGTTTGTCTGTCTGCTATACTAGAAGACTGAACGTCTTTCAGGAGCAGGAACTGTGGTTTTAGTTCTATATCATCCTTGGGCCTATAGTAGGGTGTAGCAGGTGCATCTGAAGGTGCACAATTGAGGCTTATTGCCTTGAATTGACTATATTATTAGCTAATGTAATATTTACTTTTCATATTTTTCTTAGTCAAAGACTGATTATGTAACATGATATCAGAATAAAAAATAATATTCCTCTTTGATATTTTAAAAAATTATGCAATTTCTCTCATACGTAACCTATCATACGTAAGTTACTATAAGAAACATGAACTAGGTGGGGAAGGGACTTTGAACACACTCAAATTCACTTTTCCACTCTCATCTACTTCTCCTTCTTTCCACTCTACCTGTTGCTTTTTCTTTTTTGAGTTGATTCTGTTTATCCCAACCACTTAGCCTATTCAAATTATTTTTTTAATCCTCACCTGAGAATATTTTTACCATTTATTTTTAGAGAGAGTGGAAAGGAGAAAGACAGAAATATCGATGTGAGAGAAATACATCAATTGGTTGCCTCCAGCATGCACCCTGACAAAGGCCTGGCCTGGGGAGGAGCCTGCAACCAAGGTACATGTCCTTGATCGGAATCGAACCCAGGACCCTTCAGTTCTCAGGCCTACGCTCTATCCACTGAGCCAAATCAGCTGGGACCTGTTCAAGTTCTTGATCTGAAAGGGCAAAGCCTTCTTTGTACAGCCATCACTGTACTTGCCACTCTTACCAGGGTTACACATCCCTGTCCTGTATTTATATATTTTAGTGGTGCCATTGAAATGTGCTGCTAATGAGCTTACTTTGTTTTAGGAATTTACAGACGCAAGCCGTCACTTGTTATCCATGAATGGCACAAGCACACTGCAGGGCATGGCTTCTCTCAGGATCCTTCCTGGAGGCCCTGACTTTGGGCCTCGAGTATCCAGCTAGGCAATTAAGTGAGATGGGAAACTGACATATCCCAAACTGACAGATCTTAGTGCAAATTTTTTATTCTGAAAAAGAGTGGAAATGAAAGGAATATACCAGCACATATTTTCCACCTACTATTTTATTTTTTATATATTAAATTGAAATTTCAAGTAAAAGTTAATTTTTTAAACTTTAGTTCTGTAGTTTAAAAGCATGAAGGCAGTGTTTTTTGAGACAGTAAATATTGTATTTGGCTGCCAAGTTTGGGGGGCAATTGTTACACAGCAATAGACAGCAAATAGTGAGGAGGAGGGGGTAGAGCTGTTATGTTTAATTATGAGTAAAGAGATAGAATCAAGGGTTCTAAGGAAGTAAATGCACTCAATTCAGAGAACACCACTGAATGAAAGATGTCTCTCCCTTTCTATTATTACCTACTTTGTCTCTTCTCTTTCTGGTGTCTCCACTTCCAAATACTTTTCTTCCTTATCCTTATTTCAGATCCTGTTCTCACTTACCATTATGGGAGACTTATTTCCTTAATGGAAACTGTTTATGTTTACTGTATTTGAAAAATAATTTTGATGTTACATAATTGTAAAAAAAGATCCTTGCCTGAGAGAAAATGCCCAACCAGGGAAACATAGCATAAAGCAAGTTCTTCTATGCCTGTCAGTCTTTTCAGTGAGCTCAGAATCAAAGATGTACCTCAAACAGGAAACTGAAATTTAATGGGCAGTTCAAAAGGCAACACAAGCATTGAAACAGAGGGAGATGAAGAATTTGTTTCTGGTTGTCAGAGGGGGCCAGTGGAATGAAAATGAGGTGCTAAGGAAAGATCACAGACGATATAAGTTTAGGCCATAGGGATAAAATTAGAACAGCCTCCACTTTTACAAATAAGGAACCAGAAATCCAGAAAGTTCCATGACCTGTCTAAAAAAAAACCCATCTCATCTACTTTCCTCCAAGAGTCAGCTCTAGCATGAGCTCCCCTGTGAAATTCTCCTTCTCCTCAGATCCTTGTTCCGACTTCTGGTCTCTTTTCTCCTTAAGTGGAAAGTGAACAGAAATTGTGAGCCATATTTTCCTAGGCCTTGGCATACAAAAACAAACAAACAAACAAACAAACAATCAAATAAAAACCAAAACAAAAACCTCAGTAAATATGTGTGCAGTGAACATATACATTCAGGTGAAACTGGCCAGTAGGAAAACCAGGACTGGAACTCTTCCACCACATGGTATGATCTACTAGGGTTAGATCATTCCAACATGACAGACTTTAGAGAGGTGGGCTCCTGGCTCTTATTAGCTTTGTACTCTGGGAAAAAATGTCTTCTCTGCTCTAATCCATAGTTACCTTTTCTGTAAGACTATCATCAAGAACTCATTTAGATCCACTATGCAGTCCACTGAGACCAGCGCAAAATGAGCAATGCCTCTGATTCTATTTCTTCAGTTCTATAACACAAACTCCCACATTTTAACATTCTGAGTTAGGGCTGTCCTACATGTACCATGTATACTTAACAGTTGGGTGAAAATTTATTTGGCTTTTCTTTTTTTTTTGTTTTCTGTTATTATTAATCCTCACCTGAGCATTTTACTAATATTTCCATTGGCTTTGAGAGAGAGAGAAAGAGACATCGATATGACAGAGACACATCAATTGTTTGCTTCACCTACATTCCCTGACTGGGGTGGGGATTGAACCTGCAACCTAGACATGTGCCCTTGACTGGAAATCAAACCTGCAACCCTTTGGTGCATGGGCTGATGCTCTAATCACAACACACTGGCCAGGGCTTTTTTTATTTTTATTTTTTGAGAGAAAAATAAATAGACTAGGTGTACCGGTTAATAATATGGATTTTTTTTCAATAGATGGAGTTACACATATGTTGATATATATGTGATTTGATATGTATGCTATTTTGTTGTATTGACAACAAGCTTCAAAACTTCATATGTCAAATTTGCTGAAGGTGTGAACATCATAGCTATTTTTTACACTTTTAAATGTCGAATTTCATGCCAAAAAAAGAACATTTGTGGGACGTTATAATTCATTACTTTATTTTAAGAAAAGTGCTGCTGAATACTTCGGGAAGCTTATGGTGAACATGCTTCATCTCAAGACACTTGTTAATGCTGGTTTAAATGCTTTAAAAGTGATGATTTTGATGTGAAAGACAAAGAATGTCCAGGTCAACCAAAAAAGTTGAAGACCAATAGTTACAAGCATTTTGAATGTCAAACTCAAAAACAACTTGCGTAAAGATTAGACGTTGCTCAACAAACCATTTCTGATCGTTTACAAGCAATGGGAAAGATTCTAAAGGAAGGAAAATGGGTGCCATGTTAACTGAATGAAAAACAAATAGATAGAAAACCAAAAAGTCATCAGTGAAATGTTGCTTCAATGTCATGAAAGAAAGTCTTTTTTGCATGTCATTGTGACTGGCGATGAAAAGTGGATTTGAGAATCCCAAATGCACAAAATCATGGGTTGATCCAGGTGAACCATCAACATTGACTGCAAGGCCAAATTGCTTCGGAAAGAAGACAGTGCTCTGTGTTTGGTGGGATCATGAAGGTGTGGTGTGTTATGAGCTTCTAAAGCCAGGTGAAACCATTAATACTGATTGCTACCGACAACAAATAATCAATTTGAGCCATATTTTGATGATGAAACTATCAGAATGTTCCAGAAGACACAGAAAAATAATTTTGCTTCATGATGACGCACCATCACACACTTCAAAACCAGCTAAAGACATGTTAAAAGATCTTGCCTGGGAAGCATCAACCCACCCACTGTATTCACCAGATCTTGCTCCTTCAGATGACCACTTGTTCTGGATTGATGCACTTTCTGAGAAGCACTTCAAAATATATAAAGAAGTGGAAAATTGGGTCTCTGAATGGTTTGCCTCAAAACAAGAGAAGTTCTATTAGACGGTATTCACAAATTACCTGAAAGATGGGGAAATGTGTAGCTGGCAATGGACATTACTTTGAATAAAACACTTTTGATGTTTTTCTCGAAATTATCATGTTTTCTTTGACTACAAAATCTGGTATTATTCACCGGTACACGCAGTACTGTTGAAATAAATGTGTGAAATGTCTCAACACCTGGAAAAAACTCCTGTCTTTTGTATTATTTTAGATTTAAGCTCCATGCCTTAACATTCTCTTCTTCTTTCTTTTTTTAATTTTTATTTTAGTGTCGAATGTCTACATTTTGGAAATGCATTCCTTTTTAACCCAGGAAGCTGTTTGTGTAAACTTGTCACTGGACTGGTTCCAAACCAGGGCTTCTGCCTCCACCGAGTCCCATATGGTCCAGGACCTCAAGGCTCTTGACTGGCGTAGAAAAGAATTCAGGAATGAATCCCAGAGAGAGAGCGAAGGCGACTTTTATTTAGGCAGAGAAAGAAAGAGGTCTGGATGTGTGTTCCAGAGACAGGATCAGGGGTTGAGCCCAGGATTGGCTGTCTCACAGGGCATGGCCTTGAAACAAGTGTAAATACATGTTTGATTGGACATGAAGAACTTGTGAGTTGTGCCTTGTGTGGTCATTTAGTTCCTGGGATTTTATGTGTTTTCAGTTTCTGAACTTTGTTGCACCAAATTATGTCTTTGCCTTTGGGTTGAGAGCGGGTCTTGTTCCTAATGTGGTCCGTTTTGGAAGTGGTGTAGCATTTCTGGCACCAAATTCAGCTTTTGCCTTCTGATTGGGTGGGGGCCTCGTCCCCAACATGGTCCCTTCTGCAAGTGTCATGATGTTTATTCACCTGCCTCCCCTTCTACTTGTAATTTCAGTTTTCATTGTAATGATGGTATAATGGACTTTGAGGTTGGTCTCTGGTCACCTTTTCCTCCATCGTGGACTGATCTGATTTTAGCCAGTGCTTGTTGATGACTCCTGGGCACACTAGAGGAGTTTCCTGCCATAACCTGTTTCCCTTTGCCCCTGTGTGGAGGTGGGGCTTTGCTGAGAGGACCTAGCTAGCAGCTTATGGGCTGTGATGTTGTTCCTACTTCCTCATCCCCTGGTTGGGAGTTTTCCCTAACTTCTTTCTTTCCTGTCTCAAGCTTATCATTGGATGAGTCTGTCACACTTGTGACACAAAGATGGAATTTCTTCTAATATTTAAAACATAGGCCATATAATAGTCACATTTTTAATCAGTGGTATTGGTTCAGCCTGAAGAATGCTAGGATCGTTAGACGTTAAATTATATGATATTTGAAATAAATTGATCTCAGGCAAGCTCATGAAAACTAGAGGGAAAAGTGAGTTCGTCTGAATAACTCCTGATAAAGTTTGTTTAAATATGTTAGTTATTACGAGACCATAAGCCTATAGATATTTATGGGTTTAAAAAATACTGTTTGTGTCTTGTGGTGTGTGGTTGAAAATGCAGAGGTAGTTTTCTGTAGTTTGTATTTTTCTTTAAAAAAAAAAAAATTAATCCTCGTCCAGGGTATTTTGTCAGTGATTTTTAGAGAATGGAAGAGAGAGAGAAAGACAGAGAGAAATATCTATGTGAGGAAACACATTGATTGGTTGCCTTCTGCATGTGCTCTGACCAGGGCCTGGGCCGGGGAGGAGCCTGCAACCAAGTTATATGCCCTTGACCGGAACTGAACCCAGGACCTTGCAGTCCACAGGCTGACACTCTATCCACTGAGCCAAACTGGCTAGGGATTCTTCATTTCTTATTAATGAATCCCTTAGAGATGCTATGCTTAAGAGACAGCAAAAGGTAAGAAGGTAAAGAGTGAGAAGTTGAGTTTTTCACCCCAAAATATGTTTTTGGAATATTGATTACTTTAAGCTGGTTATTTTTAATTAGTAAAAGACTTAGATAAAAAATTTGACCTTCGCCCCCCCCCCCCCCAACTACTAAACGTATTTAGGGAGGACCTGCTCCAGGAAGGAAGCTATTATAGATTGCTATAGTTTAACGTGAACTTAGTGTGATAGGGAGGAACCCAGGAAGGCCCTTTGATCAAAGTCCTCTCTGTGACCCTTGTTATAAACAGTCCAGCAAACATTTACTTACAGGCATTTGCTTTTCCATCTCCATGTGAATTGTCTTGCTGCCCTTTAAAGCCCAAGACCATAATCGTCATCCCTTCTCCTGAGCTCAAGGTAGCATATAAGCCTTAACTGCCCTACTTCTCCTTGGGTCCTGTATTTTTTTGATTTTTTTAAAACATATTTTGTATTGATTTCAGAGACGATGGGAGGAGGAGGGAAGAGAGAGAAACCTCAATGATGAGAGAGAATCATCGACTGGCTGCCTCTTGCAAGTCCACTATTGGGGATCGAGCCTGCAATCTGGGCATCTGCCCTGACTGGGAGTCGGACTGTGATCTCCACTGTCAATCACTGAGCCTACACTGGGAGGGCAAGGGTCTCTCATTCTTATAGAACCTTCACATGTGCATACATAATAAGTTTGGTCATTTTTTTTCCTGTTAATCTGTCTCACACTAATATGATTATTAGTTTAGACAGAAGAATTTAGAAGGCTAGAAGGAAAATTTATTGTTCTGCCCCTGCCAGGGCATCAGGTGGTTCTGCAGAGGCTTGATGCCAGTTGCTGGGTTTCCCCAGTGCCACCTCCATGGCTTTGTGATAAAGCCCGTAACTGCTTGGCTCTAGTTCAGATAACTGACACCTTCCATCTTTAGGCCTCCTTTGCTTTTCAAAATTTTGCTGTTACAAAATTTCCAGTTGGAATGGATTCAGTGTCCAAAAGATTAAAAAAAAAAAAAAAAAGCTCACTAAACAGTTATTCCCATCAAATCAAGATTTCAAAGGTTAGCATTTTCATCACATATTTACTAAAGTTTTAAATTTCAGAGTAAAAAATTAAAAGCATATTAAGAGGCTTCTACTTTATGCAAACTGTTTGGTATTAATCTTTTTGTTGAGTTTGTTTCTAAAAAGGGAGGGTGTTTTGGCAAATTAGAAAGTTAATTAAAAGATTAAATCTGAAAGATTGAGTGCTCTTTGTAATAATTATGTTGCCTTTAAAGAGGTTGAAACTACTAGTGGTTTGAAATGAGAAATAAAGAACTGATCTTTAGAAAAGCCCAGTTTTTAGTTCTTTCCATCATTCCCTTTTGGTTTTAAAAGTTGCTGCTGTGACAGAAAGGGAACTGACCACTCAGGTGCTGGGCATAGATGATCCCAAACCCACAAGAGGAAAAACTCCACAAAGTTGTTTCACACGTGATCCTGAATGCTTATTCTGTGAACTTAGTAATTTGAGATTTTCCTAAAATATAATAAACATATTTCCGGAAAATGTAATGTTTTACATTTTTAATACTGTTTATCTTTTCCTTTTATTTGATTAAACCTACTCATTTTAGTTTTTTTCTCTTTGCAGATGAAAGCCAAAAAATTCTAACATGGTGCTTAGGCTGTCTGATTAACAAAGAACCTCAGAGTTCTGGAGAATTGAAACTGAACTCCTGGACACGGGTAAGAGCGTAAACTTGCCCTGCCCTGCTTTGAATTAAACTGTTTAAAGGTGCAGCAGGATGTTTTAGAAACATTTCAACATACCCTCTGCTGTTACATTGTCTTGCTGAGTGTAAGGTTAAGAGATTTTATTTTTGTTTGTGAATTCTGTAAAACATTGATCTTTAGGGTGAACTTTCCTATGCCTCCAAGACCTAGTGTTGAGTGGTTTTGGAAAATTACTTTCAAGTAATTTAAAAGAATGCAACCTATTTCCCTCTAGCAATTGCTATCCTTCCAAAAATTGTTCCTTCCTACTAACCTATTTTTAAATACTGTAATTATGTAATTCCTCTCCAGGTGCTTCTCTGCCTCTCTCAGAATCTATTTTGTAATAAAACTAAAATTCAGAAGTTCCCTGGGAATGGTAGTCTTTATTCTGTGTCCCCAAGTTGGTATCCAGGCCAGTATGCTCACACCAGCAGTTGGTGGTAGTTGGCTGCTATTGCTCACACTGTCTGATTGGTTACTCAGCTATGTTAGTCCAGTAGCTGACAGCTCCCTGCATTCACCATGGCTGTTTCTGCTTCTTCCTCTTAAAAGGCAGACACAAGTTGCAGAAAGGTTGTAAAGCTGGGCTGTGACTTCCCTCAACACTAGCGAATTGGCTATTCTTTTCTCTTACTCCCCACTGTGTTGCTGTCATCACCCCAAGGACTGGTTGATGCCTGTCAGACTACTTAGTATGCACATGGTTCAGGTTGCTGTTGAGTATTATTAAATCACCCACCTGGATTAATGCATGTGGTTTTGTCTATCAATCTTACCAGTGACATAATTTCACTCACTGTTTTTTGACCATTCCTTTATTTCATACAAAATTGCTGACAAAGATGGCAAAGACAGTATTTGTAAATTCCTGTTATATTCGAAGAATAGAAGGGAAAGGGAAAGTAGAAGTGAGAAGGATTGGGTGAGGGAAGGAAAATTAATGTAAAGAACTGAAGAAAGGAACAGATAAGTGGAATTAGAGTTGAAATAATAGGAAAAACAGGTTTATAGTATAACATATTTAGTCTTTAAGGTTTTAAATTGTTGCTTCTGTTGAGTAAGTGGTATTTTAATGATTACTTAGGATATATTTTTTTTATTGCCTAGTTCAATATGTCCTGACATACACCATCTAATTAAATTTTTTGGATGATTGGGTTAACTTTTTTTAATTTCACTGACTCTACTAGCCCATTAAAAAATTTCTAGCCTTACATTTTATTCTGTGGGGTTCTCTTATTTAATGTAGTATCTGTTTATCATTAGGTAATTATTAAGTACTAGAGGCTTGGTGCACAAGTAGGGTCCCTAGGCCTGGCTGGCAATCAGAGCTGATAGGGGCCTTCCTGCTGCTGGCTGGGGCCTTTCTTTGTTCAGCACCACCCCCTGATGGTCAGTATACGTCTTAGTGGGCGATCAATCTCTTGATCAAACTCCCCTGGGGACAATTTGCATATTAGGCTTTTATATATATATACACACTGGAGGCCCGGTGCACAAAATTCGTGCACGGGGGGGCGGGGGATGTCCCTTAGTCCAGCCTGCACCCTCTCCAATCTGAAACCCCTCGAGGGATGTCCGACTGGGATCGGGCCTAACCGGGCAGTCGGACATCTTTCTCACAATCCAGGATTGCTGGCTCCAAACTGCTCACCTGCCTGCCTCCCTGATTGCCCCTAACCACTTCTGCCTGCCAGGCTGATCTTCCGCTAACCACTGCCCTGCCAGCCTAATTGATGTCTAACTGCTCCCCTGCCAGCCTGTTTGTCCCCAACTTCCCTCCTCTGCCAGCCTGGTCACCTCTAACTGCCCTCTCCTACAGGCTTGATTGCCCCCAACTGCCCTCCCTTGCAAGCCTGGTCACTCCCAACTGCCCTCCCCTGCTGGCCATCTTGTGGTGGCCATCTTGTGTCCACATGGGGGCAGGATATTTGACCACATGAGGGCAGCCCTCTTGTGTGTTGGGGTGATGGTCAATCTGCAAATTACTCTTTTATTAGATAGGATAGAGGCCTGTTGCATGGGTGGGGACCAGCTGGTTTGCCCTGAAGAGTGTCCCAGATCAGGGTGGGGATTTTCTTGGGGCAAGAGTTGGCCTGGGTGAGGGGCCTGTGGAGGTTTGCAGGCCGGCCATGCCCCCCAGCGACCCAAGCAGAGGCCCTGGGATCTGGAATTAATCTATGTCTACAATTGAAACTTTGTAGCCTGAAGCAGAGCCAAGCCTTCTGCTCACTCTGTAGCAGCAGCCATTTCTGTTTGAAACTTTGTAGCCTAGAGTGGAGACCTAGACAGGCAACAGCAGGCAGAAAACTTGGCTTCCTCTGTTGCCACGGAAATCCAAGTCTCTGTTCTCTCCAGCTCAGTGGCTGCCGCCATTTCTGTGTCTTTTATAATTGAAACTTTGTAGCATTGAGTGGAGGCCTAGGCCGGCAACGGCGGGCAGAAAGCTTGGCTTCCTCTGTTGCCTGGGAAACCCAACTTTCCCTCCTGCTCTCAGTGGCAGCAGCCATCTTAGTTGGGGTTTATTTTCATAATCTGCTCCTGATTGGCTGGTGGGCATGGCCATGGGCGTGGCTTGTGGGTATAGCAAAGGTACGGTCAAATTTGCATATTACTCTTTTATTAGATAGTATATACTAGAGGCCCAGTACACAAAATTTGTGCATGGGGGCAGGGAGTGTCCCTCAGCCCAGCCTGCTATCTGTCACCCCTCAAGGGATGTCAGACTTCCTGTTTAGGCCCAATCCCGGTAGGATCAGGCCTAATGGGCAGTTGGACATCCTTCTCACAATCTAGGACTGTTGGCTCCAAACTGCTCACCTGCCTGCCTCCCTGATTGCTCCTAACTGCTTCTACCTGCCAGCCTGAACACCCGCTAACCACCTCCCTGCCAGCCTAATTGATGTCTAACTGCTTCCCTGCCAGCCTGTTTGTCTCCAGCTTCCCTCCTCTGCCAGCTTGGTCACCCCTAACTGCCCTACACTGCAGGCTTGATCACCCCCAACTGCCCTCTCTTGCAGGCCTGGTCCCTCCCAACTTCCCTCCTGTGCTGGCCTGATCACCCACAACTGCCCTCCCTTGCAGGGCCTGGAACCTCCCATTGTTCTCCCCTGCTGGTCATCGTGTGGTGGCCATCTTGTGTCCACATGGGGGCAGGATCTTTGACACATGGGGAAGTCCTCTTGTGATGGTTAATCTGTGTATTACTCTTCTATTAGATAGGATAGAGGTCTGGTGCATGGGTGGGAGGGAGCCAGCTGATTTACCTTGAAGGGTGTCCCAGATCAGGGTGGGGGTTCCCTTGAGGTGTATGTGGGGGGGGCTGGGCGAGGGGCCTGTGGTGGTTTGCAGGCCAGCCACAGCCTCCAGCGACCCAAGCAGAGGCCCTGGGATCTGGGATTAATTTATGTTCTACAATTGAAACTTTGTAGCCTGGAGCGGAGCTAAGCCTTCTGCTCGCTCCGTGGTGACAGCCATTTCTGTTGGGAGATACCTTCTATAATTGAAACTTTGTAGCATTGAGTGGAGGCCTAGGCCAGCCAGGGCAGGCAGAAAGCTTGGCTTCCTCCATTGCCCGGACAACCCTAGCCTCTGCTCTCTCCAGCTCTGTGGCTGCTGCCATTTCTTTTGGGATTATGTATCTTCTATAATGGAAACTTTGTTGCATTGAATGGAGGCCTAGGCCCGCAAGGGCAGGCGGAAAGCTTAGCTTCCTGCATTGCCGAGGAAACCCAAGCCTCCTCCTGCTCTCAGTGGCTGCAGCCATATTCGTTGGGGTTTATTTGCTCTTGATTGGCTTGTGGACGTGGCTTGTGGGTGTTTCGGAGGTATGGTCAATTTGCATGTTACTCTTGTATTAGATAGGATATAGATAACTCAGGGAGAGAAAGTAAAAGCACTTCATTCTCATCTTCAGAGAATTCTCAGACTGGCCAGGACATCCAAGGACAGTGTGATGGGTTATTAGTATAGCTGTAAATAGGTGTGATGGCAACACAGAGAAGGAGCACTTGCTCAGACTTCAGGGTTTGGAGACAGTTTCCTGGGGGAGTAATGTATTAGCTGAGTTTTGAAGGATGACTAGAGAGCAGGGATAGAGTTTCTCATTTTCTCATTTCTAGTTAGTAGTGATATTGCTGTCAGCAGAAAAGAGTATGCAAAGAAAGCATGGTGGTGAGAAAGCAAATGTTGCATTTGGGGAACTCAGGTCCTTAGGCATATCTGAGGTTGGAATGTTACAGGGTTGGTGATGAAGCATAAAGCCTGAGAGAGATAGGCAAGTACCAAGTTATGAATGACTATAAGGAGATTCTATTTTATCTTGGAGGCAGTGAAGAAACCGACAAAGTATTGTGAACAGAGAAATCATGTGGCCAGGTATGAGTCTTAGAGACTTAACAGCAAAATAAAATTGATTTGGAAGGTGGCAAGGATAGTACTTTGGAAGCTAATTTAGTGGTAAAGGTGGGAAATTGTGAGGACCTGAATGAAGTGGATAAGAAGGGCCAGATTTATATTATTAAGGTAAATATCCAAAGGATATAATGGCAGATCAAGTGCAACTGTGCTTAGATGTAAGTGAAGTTGAAAATACTGTTCTCTGGAGAGCAAGCTGATTGGTAAGTGAAGGGTTTCTAGTCACCAGTGTTAAGGAGTAGTGGAAGCCTTGGGTGAGAGTGAGATCTGTCTTCCAGGAAGAGCACCTAGAAAGGGCCTCAGGACAACCTTGAGAGACACTGGCAGTTAAGGAGTGGGTGGGAGAATAAGGTGCCCTGCAGGCTAAAAATGGGGAGTCAAGGAAGTAAAAGGAGATAGCCGCAGCATTTTAAGCAGGAATGAGTAGCCATCATTCTAATAATCTAATGCTATAGTGCAGCACTGTCCAGTAGAAATAAAATAATACATAATTTTAAATTTTCCAGTAGCCACTTTAAGAACATAAATAGGTGAAATTAAGTTTAATAATTTTATTGAACCCAGTATATCCAAAATACTATCATTTCAACATATAATTAATATAAAGTTATTAATGAGATTATTTTATAACCTTTTTTTCATACTAAGTCATTGAAATATAGTATGTATGTTACATTTACACTTACATTACTACCAGGGTTATTGTTCCCAGCCTTACAAAGGGTTCAGCATTCTGGAGAAGGGGCTGTGCGTAAATGATTAAGCAGGAGTCTGTGGACGAAAGATATTTTTGAAAGGCATTGGGGGTCAGAGAAGCTTCCAACTGAAGGAGCTAGAAGACTCTCACCTTGACCAAGGAACCTGCTTTTATTAGTACAATTTGTCCCAAGGCAAGGTGAAAATATACACTTCAAAGGGTACGGTATTAAAGGGTACAAAAACATTGTCAGCTGGGGGAATAGCCTACAGCTGTTCAGGTGTTTGGCCAACAGGAGGCAATAAAATGCCCTGAGCTGTCTGGCAGCCAACAATCCTATTCAGGTTTAGCCATTTCCAACAGGTAAACTACATGTGACTCAGCCCTGTTGAGCTCCCCAAGCTTCACCAACCTTTTGGTAAAACTCTTGTAATTATTACATGCTGAAATTGGTTCTCGGCATATCACTTTTTTTTATTTTTTAAATGAAACAAGAATGTATGTTTTAAAATTTTTAAATTCAATGGAAAGGACAAAGTTCTATCAAGTCCCTTTATTGCTGTCTGGCATTAAAGGAATTAGCCTGCAGTCAGTGTCTTTCTGGGCTAACAGTTCTTTGAGTCCTAATTTCAATGTCCAATAGTTATTTATGTGTACATGTCAGCAATGATATTTCAGTTCTGGATGGTGGACAAATGGTGGCGATGCAGGTCTGACCCTCTCTAGTTTGGTCCTGGGCAACCTGCTGTGATGTGCAGGTGCTGACTGCTAGCATGGCAAGGCGTCTTCATCATCTTTATTGTCTGCACTGTTTCTCCTCTGTCTTGGGGCCACTGCTATCTCTGTGGCTGCAGCAGTCCTGTCAGTGCCTCTCTGGGGTCCGTTGTTGCAGGAATCCACATGGGCTTTTTTAGAAATATACAAACATATTCTTGACCAAAGGTTAATAAAGAAATAATTTTCTATAAATTTGACTTCGGATCCTTTCTATTTTTGCCCAATTTTCCTTTGACTTGTTTTGACACCATGTTATTTTTCATGGGTGTCTTGCAATTAGCATAACAAATGAAAATTAATTTTCAAAGTAAAAAAATTCTTGATGTAATTTACTTCCAGAATATTTCTCCACATATCATATTTTTCCACTATCCCCCCCTTTTTTATTTAATTATTAGGAGGCTTTTAAAAATTTTATAATGCAGTCTTGATAACTTTTAATTTAATTTTTTTGAACAAAAATATGACTGCTTTGGATTCATTGAATGTTAAGCAATTTTACTATGAGATGAACTATCAATAACAATTTTCATTAATACTTTAGGAACAGTTTTTTGTCCAGTACAATTAAGTTTTCATGAATATTCACTTATTCCAATTAGTCAATTTAAATTAATTTGAAATAAAGTTTGTTTTTTAACTTTACTTGTCCTAGGTTAATTGTCGGCAAACTCATTGGTTAACAGAGCCAAATGTCAACAGTACACGATTGAAATTTCTTTTGAGAGCCACATTTTTTTAAACTTAAACTTCTAACGCCACTTCTTCAAGATAGACTCACCCAGGCTCTGGTATTTTGTGGAAGAGCCGCACTCAAGGGGTCAAAGAGCCTCATGTGGCTCACAAGCCATGGTTGGCCAACCTCTCTCCTAGGTTATAGACAGAAATGACATTAATTAAGTCTCTGCAGTTAGTCTTTAAGTAACTTTGACATTAGCTTTGTCAGAGAGACAAAAACACAAGCTATTTATTTCATTTCAAGAGGGCAAATATAGATACTTTTAATTACAGTTCTTCAAATGTTTCAAGAAAACCTCTCTATTTCCTTCTAGATTAACTTTCAGGCTACAGACAGTTTCACTTACGAATTCTTTTATTTTTTTTTATTACCAAGCAACCTATAAGGTTGCTGCTTAATCTGAGCAAGTATTGCCAGGCCATGTCACATGAAACAATTTCCCTTAAGGTGATGGTGACTTGACCTTAAGTACAGATCAGATTTAATATTTTAATAACAATCTTAGTTTATACAGTAAATATCAGCAAAAGAGATTTCAAAATTTTAAAATTTCTCCTTTATATTAAGTTAGAATTTTATATTTTAAGAGTATCCCCTTAGGCTAATATGCAAATACAGAGGGATCATGGGAGGCCTTCAATAACTTTCTTAGAAAACTTAATCAAATTGCTTACAAAGATGCTGTTTCAAGATGGCAGCCCCTAGGGGAGTGGCAAGCCATGTGGCCATCATGGCAGCTGTCTAATCCATTCTTTTAAAAGACAGTCAAATTTATATTGCAGACAAGCAAAAATCTCACTAGTTGTTTCTGGTCTTTACTGGCTTCTTCATTTAGCTGAAAACTTTAATTATAATTTAATAAGCTAATTTAAGTAATTAAAGTAGGTATCTTCATTTAAAAAGCAAAGCAAATTTAGTAAATGTTTATGTCTGATTTACAAAGCAAATTTAGTAAATGTTCATGTCTGATCTGCAAATGTTGCCCCGCCTCTAGCTTAATTAAGAATGCAGGTGGCTACAGGCTTTTTGTTATTTTAAATTCTGCTGTTGGATTTTAGAAATATTTAGTTACTTTATTTTGCTCTTCTTAGAGGCCAAAACCTTCATAACATTTAAAATATAGTTATTAATTTTTATTTGATAAAGCTTTCCATGCAATTTCAAATATGTTAGATCTGCTAAATTTAAAATATTTCTTTTAAGAAGAGAAGATAAATTTCTTGTATTACTCCAGGCCCTTGGAGCTTTCTAAGAATCATCTCTTGAAATTTTGACATGGGAAAACCCATCAAATATATATATTTCCATATATGATTTAAAGATTATAATACTTTTTATAATTATATTAAGATATCAATTAGATTTTAAACTGGTCTTCATATTAAAAATTTTCAGTTGGGAATCACAGAATTAATCCCTTTTAAATTAGACCAATAAGCAACTTATTTTGAATTCCTAATTATTTTCAGAGAAAACACAATATTTTTATTTTTATATTTTAGGCATTTAATTACCACAACTATATAATTTCTCCCAATTTAATTTGAAACTTGAACTTTTAGAGCTGGCAAGTCAAATATTTAGCATTTCTAAATTAATAACCCTTTATAAATTTCAAAAACACAAGACATAATCAATTAATAGCTTTAGTTCTGTCCTCTTGCTTTATTTCATAAGGAGGCAAAATCGGATTATTGAACAAGTTTTTAACATTTCAAAATACATAAAAATCTAAGTTTGTTATTTATATAATTAAGCAAACTTCTAAAAATTTTTGAGCTGCCTTTCTGGATGGAGAAATAGGTTTGGTCTTTTCAAATGTAAATGACCACATTCCTTAGTGATGGCTGCTGGCAGGAAACACTGTTTTCAAAGGAGCCACTATTTTTTTTCTTTAAGAGTTTGCTGCCTAGGAAAAACTACTGGCTAGAAGCTGGCCTTACTGATTCTGCTGGAGGAAGGGTGACCACTCCTTCTGCCATTAACAAAGAGCATAACCAGTCTTCACCTGGGCTATTTAGATTTTTATAATATATTTTTCAACAATTTCTTCTAAATTTTAAAATCTTTTTCATTGCAAGAAAGAAAACTTTGTTAGCAAACTGGGAGAGTCACTTTCCATATTGGATTGTCATGTGTCTTCCTTCCCCCACATCCTGCTTGCTTTGGGGGAAGTTTTAGTAACAGATCTGGTGGAATATCTTTTTCAGTAAATAAAGACAGATCTTAAGTTTTTCCCTTTTTCGCCTTTCGAAGTAATTACTAGCACCCAAGGTTATTTTGCCCAAAATTTGCATTTCCCAGCGAGTTCTTCTATAATTTTAAAACAAAACTTTGAGTAATCTCCTGGGGAGAGAGCTGACAGCCTTAATCTCTCTAGGGGCCCAGTCTCTCCTCCCCAGGGGCAGAGGATCTGGTGGCTTTTTAGAAATTACAGAATTTCCATCCTCAAAAAAAATTAGGTTTTTCATGATTTGAACAAGAAACCATATTAAAGATGACCTTGGTACTCTTTTTTCAGCCTGATTTAAATAAGTACTTTTTGATTTTTCAATTTCTTTATAATTTTGCCTATTGACCAAATTGTTCCACATTATAATCTGACTCAGATACAAAGTATCACTCATGCACTTGTGGATCCATAGGGTTCTGAAGCTGACATGAACTCTACTTCGCACAGTGACTTTACCATCTGCTCAGGCAAATACTTCTTTCTCCGGAAGCGCTCCATTAATGTGTCCAGGGTTGAAGTCCAGGCCCAGGTCGGGTCACCAATTATCGGGGTTCTTGTTCCCAGCCTTACTAAGGGTTCAGCATTCTGGAGAAAGGGCTGGAAGCTGGCCTACCTGTTTTGCTGGGGGAATGGTGACCACTCCCTTCAGAAATTATATAGTTGTGGTAATTAAATGCCTAAAGTATAAAATTAAAAATTGTAGAAGAAATGCAAATTTTGGCCAAGATAACCTTGAGTGCTAGTAATTACTTTGGAAAGTGAAAAAGGAGTCCTTGGACGAAAGATATTTTTGAAAGGCATTGGGGGTCAGAGGAGCTTCAGCTCAAGGAGCTAGAAGATTCTCACCTTGACCAAGGAACCTGCTTTTATTTACAATTTGTCCCAAGGCTAGGTGGAAATATACACTTCAAAGGGTACGGTATTAAAGGGTATACAGAAACATTGTCAGTTGCGGGGATAGCCTACAGCTGTTCAGGTGTTTGGCATACAGGAGGCATCTAACAATCCTATTCAGGATTGGGGTGAGTGAGTGCCTTTTAGCCATTTCCAACAGGTAAACTACATGTGACTCAACCCTGTTGAGCTCCCCAAGCTTCACTAACCTTTTGGTAAAACTCATGTAATTATTACATTATTACAAATTGGTTCTTGGCACATTACATGTTAATTTTGATGTTAATTTTTTTCTTTTTTAAAAAATAAATCTTTATTGTTTATATTATTATAAGTGTTCCTCTCCCCCCCACCCCCATAGATGCCTTCCACCCAATTCCCCACCCAACCCTATGCCCTTACCCTCTCTTCATCCATAGGTGTAAGATTTTTGTCCAATCTCTTCCCACACCCTTCACACCCTCTTCCTCCTGAGAATTGTCAGTCCACTCCCTTTCTATGTCTCTGATTCTATTATATTCATCAGTCCATTCTGTTCATCAGACTTTTCATTCACTTGATTTTTAGATTCATTTGTTGGTAGATATGTATTTGTTGTCATTTTGTTGTTCATAGTTTTTATCTTTACCTTTTTTTTTTCTTCCTCTTCTTAATACCCTTCAGCATTTCATATAATCCTGGCTTGGTGGTGATGGAACTCCTTTAGCTTTTTCTTATCTGTAAGCTCTTTATCTGACCTTCAATTCTGAATGATAGCCTTGTTGAGTAGAGTAATCTTGGTTGTAGGTTGCTGTTCATCACTTTGAATATTTCTTGCCACTCCCGTCTGTCCTGCATCCTTTCTGTTGAGAAATCAGCTGACGGTCGTATGGGCACTCCCTTGTAGGTAACTAACAGTTTTTCTCTTGCTGCTTTCAAGATTCTCTCTTTGTCTTTTGTCCTGGGCATTTTATTTATTTATTTTTTATTTTTATTTTTTAAATATATTTTATTAATTTTTCACAGAGAGGAAGGGAGAGGGAAAGTCACAAACATCGATGGCAGAGAAACATTGATCAGCTGCCTCTTGCACACCTCCAGCTGGGGATGTGCCCACAGCCAAGGTACATGCCCTTGACCGGAATCGAACCTGGGACCTTTCAGTCCACAGGCCAACACTCTATCCACTGAGCCAAACTGGTTCGGCTGTCCTGGCCATTTTAATTATGATGAGTCTTGGCATGGTCCTCTTTGGATTCCTCTTTTTGGTGGTTCTCTGTGCTTCCTGGACTTGTAAGTCTATTTCTTTCACCAGGCAGGGAAAGTATTCTGTCATTATTTCTTCTAATAGGTTTTCAATATTTTGCTCTCTCTCTTCTTCTGGCACCCTAATAATTCTGATATTGGTACGCTTAAAGTTGTCCCAGAGGCTCCTTACACTCTTTTCATATTTTTGGATTCTTTTTTCTCTTGGTTTGGTGGTTTTTTTTTTTTTTTTTGTCTCCTTATATTTCAGATCTTTGGTTTGATTCTTGGAGTCCTTTGATCTACCATTGAATTCCTGTGTATTTTTTACTTCAGATGATATATGCTTAATTTCTAATTGGTCCTCTTCTATTTTCTTGGAATTCTCATTAAGGTCCTTGAAGTTCTCACGAAGTTTCTCGACGGTTTTTAGAAGATTCTTGAGTAACCTTATAAATGTGGTCCTGAACTCTATGTCCTCCATTTCTTTCATTCGTGACATGTTTCTTTGTCTTCACATTTTGCTGCTTCCTTGTGTTGATGGAGTGGAAGAACTGCTGTGCTGCAGACATGTCTATGGAGCAGGACTTGCTTTAGTGGGGCTTTAGTGCTCACCGAGTCTGCCTCTTTAATTTGTCACTTATGCATGTGAGTAGTTGAATTCTGGTTTCGTCTCACACTGACTTCTGGACACACTAGCTTCTGGATCTCCAATGGGGTGCATGTCAGCTACTGTCTGAGGCAACCCAGCAGGATCTACTGCGAGAACTACAGTTTTTTCCTCTTTGCTTGGGGGTTGGAGGATTTGGAGCTGTCTGACCAGAGCTGCAGTTTGTTAGATTAAGCTGTGATAGGGCAGGTCATTTATATGCAAATGCTGCTGCACACAGCTCGGGCGGGTTTGTAGATTATGTGGGGCGGGGTCAGGGAATCACTAGGCTATGGCATGACAAATAGCTGTGGCTGCAAGTCAGCTGTCTCTGTGTCTCCACATTTCCAAGTTCCCACGCCCCAGCACAGTGAACAATGATTGCTACGCGCACCTCTGCAAGGGAACTATCCTCACTTTCCAACCCAATAGCAGACAATCCAGCTTCTCCCTGTAGGAGTCTGGGTCCCTAGCATCTCCCCAGAAACTTGAGTTCAGAGTAATCAGGATCTTGTTTCCCTTCGGGTTGAGAAAAGCAGCACACCCAGTCCCCTGCTGACAGCCCGTTTTGCACACCTCTGTACCTCAGCTTGTCAGCGCTTGTGCACGTCTCAGAGCTCTTTTCTCTTTCTTCTAGTTGCAGAATTCCACCCAGACAGCTTTCCTATGGTTCTGGGAGACAGACGTTTTGTCTTTTAGTTGCAGTTTTGAAATTGTTGTGGGAGGCAGCAGTTTAGGTGTTTACCTATGCCGCCATCTTGGTTTCTCCTAAAATATATATATTTTTATTGACTTCATGGAGAAAGGGACAGGGAGAGAGAGATAGAAACATCAATGATGGGAGAGAATCATTGATCAGCTGCCTTCTGCACACCCCACACTGAGGATCAAGCCTACAACCCAGGCATGTCCCCTGTCTGGGAATTGAAGCTTGACTTCCTGGTTCATAGGTCAACGCTCAACCATTGAGCCATGCCAGCTGGGCAAAATTCACTTTCTTTATTGTTTGTACTTACTATATTTAAAGGGCTTGATAGCCACATGTGGATAGTGGTTACTGTATTGGACAGGGCAGCTGTAGGGCACAAAGCAGGTTAAGGACTGAATAGCACTAATTAGATTTAACCACTAGTAGGAATGACTTTGATGAGAATAGAGTAATGGAAGGTTGAGAGAAGTAGCCAGAGCTACAGATTGAAAAGTGATGGGGACATAAGGAAGTGTAGATGGTAAACTTTGTTACTCTTTCAAGAAACTTAGCAGTGAAGAAGGGAGACAGGAGGTAGTGGTCAGACTAGATCATAGTATTGAGTTCGTTGAAATTGAGAAATACCTGAATAGGTTTCTGAGAAGAAAGTGCTGGTAGGAAGAGGTTGAGGACATACGAGATTGAGAAAACGGTTTTCCTTATTGTAGTAGATAGGCCTGTAATACTAACTGATAAAAAACAGTTATCTAGAATAATATTAATTGTTTAAGTATTAGCAGTCTGAAGCTAATTACATAAACCTACCTACATAATCATATAATATTGACCGTAAATGCAGCAAGACAGAAGATACTTGTTGGTTTACGAATCAGTTGTACATCTTGGGTATACTTTCTTGGACCTTAGAAGTGATACTTTCTCCATAAAGGCTTTAGAGGATCTTATTACACACTAAAGATGTGTAACTTGTCGTCCAATAACATTCTGAAAATTACATAACAAGCCATATTTTAATATTTTTTAATTTTATTTAATGAACACTTACTTAGAGCCTGCTATATGCAATGCTGTTCTAATTGTGGTAATATAATCTTAAGCTTATTCTGTGTTCCTAGGGATTACCAGTGTGACTGAAACAGCCTGAGTGAAACATGAAGAATTTCTTCTATAAATTCCAAAATTCAGATTAATTATTAAATTTGGAAATGGTAGACCAAGTTGTATTAGTTGTATCTTTAGAACAGAGATGAAATAAACATTTTGTTTCATGCTTGTCATGGTTAGCATATGTTAATGTTATTCTGGAAATAGATTAACATAATATTTTTTAGAGTTTTGCCATATAATAACACAATATCAATGATTAGTGTTACAGTATAGAAGCTGGTTAAGTCACAGGACTCTTTTATATCCCTTCAGAATACTTGGTTTTTGAAAAACTTAGTTTTACTGATAAACCCATTGGACAGATACTTTCTTTTTGAGCAGCACATACTGTTTGCCAGGTGGTATGATAGAGGCTGAGAGTATTCAATGGATCTAAAGACAGCATTATTTACAGAAGCCAAGATATGGAAACAGTGTAGGTGTCCACCAGTGGATGGTTGGATAAAGAAAATGGATTTCAAAATAACATTTATACAATGAATATTATTCACCCATAAGAAATGAAATCTTGTCATTTCCAACAACATGGATGGCCCTAGAAGGCACTAAGTGAAATAAGTCAGATAAAGACAGATACCACATGATTTCACTTATATGTGGAGTAAAAAAATAACAACAAGAAATAAGCTAATAGGTACAGAGAATAGATTGGTGGTTCTGGAGGGTTTGGATGGGGAAAAAAGGGTTAAAGAGTACACATTTCCAGTTATAAAAGAAATACCTGGGGATGTAATGTACAGCATGGTAACTACCCTATATAATAAAAGAGAAACATGCAAATTTGACCGTACCTTCGCTCCGGATTGGCTATGCTACCAGTCAATCAGGAGCAGGGGTGGGGCCAAGTGGCGTGAGCTCTGGGCCCGGGGGTGGAGATGAAATAGCAGTGGCAGTGAGCACCTGGCCCCTGGCGCTGTGAGGGGAAGCTGAGGCAGCAGCAGCAGTGGTAATGGCAGCAGGGAGCACCTGGCCTCCGGGTGCTGTGAGCAGAAGTGGTGGTGAGCACCCAGCTCCTGGGGCCAGGTGATCGCAGGCAGCCAGGGCTGAGCTGAGCATGGTGATGGCTGGGTGCCCAAGGCCTAAAGCCTCACCAGAGGCTTTAGGCTTTGGACAGGCTGGGGATGAGCCATCAGTTGGACATCCCCGGAGGGCTCCCAGTATGTGAGAGGGGCAGGTTGGGTTGAGGGACCACCCACCCCCAGTGCATGAATTTCATGCACCAGGCCCCTAGTAGTTAATAACAATGAATTATATATTTCAAAGTTGCTAAGAGAGTAGATCTTAAAAGTTTTCATCATACGAAAAAAGAACTGTTTTTGCAATTGTGGTGATGGATGTTAATTGACTTATTTTGGTAATCAACTTGCATTACATACAGATAAAGTCACATATGCCAAAATAAAGTAAGGGTAAAAGATGATGAAGTTTCAGTATTAGAATGTTCTCCAAGGAGTTGACTTTTTAGGAGAGATTTAAATTAGCTGCAGAAATAAGCCCTATTTTTTTTCCAGCCTATCAGTGTCTCTCTCCCACATCTATGTTTCCCTCTCTCCCTCCCTCCCCCTCCCCCTCTCGGGAGGAACTGACTTCTGCCACTCCATCCTGCATCCAAAGCCCTGTCATTGCTCATGGTGGTTCTCCTACTATCTGTGGGATCTACAACCCTAATTTTTTTTTAAATTCTATTTGGTTATCTTTCTTTTTCTTATTGATTTGCAGAAATTCTTTATACCTGCTGAATATAGTTACCATTTTTATCGCATGTATTGTAGCTATTTTTTTCCACACTATGGTTTATGTGTTTATATTTTCTCATTTCCTTTTAAGGAAGATTTTTAAAAAATTGATTTTAGAGAGAAAGAAAAGTGGGGAAGAAAGTCAGAGACAGAGGGAGAAAGAGAGAGGAAGAGAGAGAAACATCAACATGAGAAACATTGATCAATTGCCTCCCTTATGCATCCCGACTAGGGATTGAACCTACAACTTAGGTATGGTCTCTGACCAGAAATCAAACATGCAGCCTTTTTGGTATATGGTATGACATACCAACCAACAGAACCACCCTGTCAGGGCTCGAGGAAGATATTTAAATCTTATTGTAGTCAGATTTATCAATCTTTTTCTTTGTAGTTAATAACTTTGTATCTTATTTAAGAAAATTTTCCCTACTCCAGGGTCATGCAGATCTTCCATCTTCTAAAAGTTTTCCTGTGCCGGTTGGTCTGTGATTACCTGTAACAGTTTTATTGAATGGTCTAAGATGGGTGTCCATATTTATTTTGCTTCCATATGGATACCCCATTATTCCAGCACCATTATTTCAAAGGCCTTTCCTCACTGAAGGAATAAGCCCTATTTTGCTACCTTCATAAAAAATAGGGTGTCTTTGTATTTAGGTGCAGGTATGAGACTAAACCTCTCGATTAGCCTCATTGTATATGATGCTTAATTTTATGTGTCAGCTTGACTGGTCCATGGGATGCCAGCTATTTGGTTAAACCTTATTCTGGGTGTTTTGTGAGGGTGTTCTGGTATGTGATTAATATTTAAACTAATAGGTTGATTAAGCAGATCATCCTCCCTAATATGTGTGGATTTCACCCAATTAAATATATATATATATATATATATATATATATATTTTAAATATATATAATTGATTTTTTATAGAGTGGAAGGGAGAGGGATAGAAAGTCAGAAACATCAATGAGAGAAACATCGATCAGCTGCCTCTTGCACGCCCCCTACTGGGGATATGCCCGCAGCCAAGGTACATGCCCTTGACCCGAATCGAACCTGGGACCTTTCAGTCCGCAGACCGATGCTGTATCCACTGAGCCACACCAGTTTCAGCTGATTTCATCCAATTAGTTGAAGGCCTGAATGGAACAAAAAGACTGACCCCTCCTATGAGAGTTTTCTCTATACTGGACTCTAATAAACAGTGGTTCTTGAGTGAAATTCAAATTGTATGTTTTTTTTATTTTTAGTGTAACACATTCAACAGAGTACCCTGCATTTTTAGAAAACCAGTTGTCTCAGAGATGATGGTGTGTGTATATGGAGATGCAAGACAGGCAGTGGACACAGAAGTAGACAGTAGGTTTGATGCTGGCAAAATGGAACTAGAGATTGGTCAGCCAAGGGGCAGACACTGATATTTTGGAAACATGATTATATCTATGTCTGTTGCTAGTTTCTATTGTTACAGTAGTCCCCTTTATTGGCGACCCTTGTCCGCCAATAAGGGGGACTACTACAATTTTACTTTTTGGCCATCCCAAAATATTAAATGAAAATTCCAGAAATAACAAGACATAAGTTTTAAATTGCATGCTGTTCTGAGCAATGTGATGAAGTCTTGTGCCATTCTACTTTATCCCGCCTAGGATGTGAGTTGTCCCTTTGTCCAGTGTATTCACCTCATTTTTCTCACCACCTGGGTATTGTGTCATCTCACATCATCACAAGAAGAATGATGACTACAGTACAATAAGATGTTTTGAGAGAGAAAGAGACCACATTCACATAACTTTTATTACAGCATATAGAATGATCATTTAAAAGGTAAAATAGCATCATTCCTGAGGCCAATTAGTGCAAGACAGCAGAGGCAAGCTGGAATTCAGGGACAAGACTGGTACCCTTCAGGTAGCTGAAGATTCCTCTTCCAAAGCTCCCCTCTTGTAAAGCACTGCCAGTTGTGAATGAATATTCTCTTTTGTTTTACTTTCATTATTTTTACTATTTTTATGTGTCTGTTTACTTACTTATTTCCCATTCCTCCACCCCCTGTTGGCAGCCATCCACTTGTTCTCTGAATCTGTGGGTCTCTATTTTGTTATTTCATTTGTTTTTTAAAGATTTCTCGTATAAGTGAAATCATGTAGTATTTGTCTTTCTCTGGCTGACTTGTTGAGTTACTTCACTTAACTCAGTACCCGCAGGTCCATCAATGCTGTCGCATTTGGACACTCACCCAGGTCCAATAGATGCAGACACAAACATTGAACAACATGACAACTCCTGTTTTTATTTTGACTTATTTTCCTTCTTAATTCTGACATATGATTTTTTTCCTAACTTTTCATTACCTCCTAAATGGGTTACAAATTCCACAAGAACAGAGACTTTTTTAAAGTCTAGGAAAAGTGCCTGGCACATAGTAAACATTCAGTGATTATTTGCTAAATGAGTAAATAAGAGAGGAACAAAGTAGTGGGTTTCCACTTGGAAAGAAGTGAATGAACAGACAGAAGGAAAAAATGTTATTCTAGTTAGGGCTAAAAATAAGTTATTTGTGGAGGGAATTGGAAATTAGGATTAGAAAAATGGTTTGGCAGAAATTTTGGAGGGCCATGCGTGTCAACTTGTGAGTTTGTTTGTAGATTAGTGGTTTAGGGCAGTGGTCTGCAAACTGTGGCTTGCGAACCACATGTGATTCTTTGGCCCCTTGAGTGTGGCTCTTCCACAAAACACGTGCGGGCGCACACGTCCAGTGTGATTGAAACTTCGTGGCCAATGTGCAGAAGTGGGTTTTCAGCTCTCAAAAGAAGTTTCAGTCGTTGTACTGTTGATATTTGGCTCTGTTGACCAATGAGTTTGCCGACCACTGGTTTAGGGCAATTGAAGGAGCTACTGGAAGTATTGGCTTTGAGAGAGGTGTATTTGTCACGATTAGCATGCCTTCCCGCTTTCCCCCTTGCTCCCTAGTTTTTCTTAATTCTTCTTTTAGGCATGTATTCCTTAAATATATCCTGAGTATCAGCTCTTTACAAGCAGATTCAGGGGAATGTGGAGATCTTGGTGGTAATAAAACACCAAGGATCAAGGTGTTTTATTACAGTATAACAAGAAAAGGAGAAGAGCATATGTAAGGTACTGTGGGAGCCCACAGAAAAAGGGAAAAGCTTTGTTGAGAGGAGATTATGAAATATGCAAGAGTGGTCAGAAATACTTTCAGAAGATGAGGGGAAAGTGGCCTCACGATACTGAATCGTGAAGTATGAGTTTCCAGGTGAGCAGAAGCCCCGGGCATGCATGGAACTTGGGAAACCGAAGGTAATTTGAGGATCATGTAGGGAAAGTAGCTAAGGAAAAGCTAGAAAAGGTCTTCTTTTAATGATAATAAGAATGGGCTGTTCCTTTTATCATATACTAGTGGTACATGAGAGTTACAAAGAGATAGATTCTGATATAGGCCAAATGGCTCATACTGAAAAAAAATTTGCTTAACCTGGAAGGCAAAAGAAAAAAAAAGGAAAAGGGATTTTAATTAGTAGAGTTTAAATGGTAGATGCAGGGTTTGGTGGGAGGCACTTGGATTATATAAATATAAATAAGATAGTGGATTCCAAGATGACTTCAGAGTAGGTAGAAGCTACATCCACCTGCTCTTGGCACCAAACTAGATTTACAGCTAAATTACAGAGCAATCAACCTGAATAACCCATTGAAGGCTAGCTGAACTGAAATATAATAACCAAGACTTAATAGGAGAAGCCACATGGAGACAGGTAGGAAGGGTGCAGACACGGAAAGACATAGCCCCCCTCAAGCCCCTGTCCCCTCTACCCCCGCATACTCCCCCAATCCACCTCCGTGCTCAGGTGCAGCGGTGGCTGAGAAGCCGAAGAGTTACCATGGCTGCAAAACTATCCTTCCCCTAGGAGCATGTGTTCTCACCCCCACACTGGGATCCCCAACTCAGAGCAGCAGAGATGGTAAGAGGAGTTTCACAGCATCTGGTGATGAAAATCAGTGGGATTCAGTCTGCCTGGGAGAACCAGACAACACCTTTCCAGGGAGAGCACTCATTTTGTTACAGCACCAGGCTGGGTCTGGATGGTCCAGACTCCGGACCTGGTGGGCTGCGATGCTGTACTCAAGTCCTGCAAAGGGCTCTGCTGACTGCACCCAACAATGACTTTAAGGGGCCCTCTAACCCCTCCCCCCCCCGGGGGGGGGAGACTGTTGGCAAAGACCCCGTTACTAAATTGCATGTCTTAGGGAAAGAAGGCCAGTCTCCCCAACCTCAAGGGTATAGCCAGTGCCCCTCCCCCAACCAGTTGTTGAATCACTTCACTGGCTCCATCTTGCTGAGTTTAGCCATGCAGAGATCAGAGTGCTGCACAGAGCTGAGGCTTTCGGCCCCATCCTGCTGAGTTCAGGGGCACAGGGGAACCAGAGAGCCCTGTAGAGCTGAGATTTTCAGACTGTCTCCTGGGGAAGCTTTTGTCCAGGACCCACACGGATGGGTGCTGGACTGTGTGGCTACATTGTGGGGAGGCAAATCCAGTCTGCCCTGTGAGTTCAGGTTTTGCTACCCCAGGAAGAGAAAACGTACCTGCCCCCCTCCTCTTACAGGCTTGTAGGCACCCCCCCTCCCCCCAAATGGGAGACTGTTTGAATCAGTCTTGCTAAGTTCCAGATACCTGTCTGCTGGGCGCAGTTCCATGGGGAACAGGGACAACAGCTTAAGGCTGGGATATTAAGAATGAGAGAGCATTGGAGGCTATTTTCTGGGACAGGGGTGAAGTGCTTAGGGTCCTCATGTGGACAGAACCAGTATCATTCCCAATGGAAGACTCTTGACCTATTGCCCTGAGCCTAGGGTGCTTGATCTTGCTCCTACAGAGAGGACGCTGGCTGCATCCAGCCTGATCCTGCAGTGAGCCTCTCCAGGGGAACTAGAGTTGGAAACCCTGGCAAAGACTGAGTGGTTTACCTTTGAGGCCTCATTGGGTGCCTTACTATGTGATCCCTGCAAGTGACCCAGTGGCCCTGTCCCCCTGTTCCCAGTTGCCCGTGTGGAAGGGGCTGTGGATCTCAGCTAGCCTGGTATCATCCTGAAGTCTTCCTTCAGAAGGCTCTAGAGGAAGACCAACCAATCGCAAGGGAAAACAGAGTAGCTGACAGGTGGAGGGAGACCTCTGGGAGCCTCTGATATTTTACAGGTCAGCCCCCAGCTCTAAGCTGGAGGAAGAGCAGCTTTTTACAGAGATTAGCCCTCTCATACTCATCCAGGTCCAGTAGATGCAGACACAAACATTGAACAACATGACAACTCCGGACAGGTAGCCCAAAGCCAGTGACACACAATGTCTGGCAGCAACCTATACCTGACCCCAATCCAAGTGTCTTAGAACCAACACAACCAGTGGTGGGCTTCAGAATACACGAGAACTTGACCCGACAAGGCACACAAGCAGCACACCCAATGGGGGATTCCAGCAGGTACCAAACCTGCTGGGAACAACTCCGCTTTGGGGCACAACCTGTGCACAGCATCTCATGTACAGTGATTGAGGTTTACCCTTATAGTCAGCCAGCCTGAAGGGTAAACTCCACTCATGAAGGGCTGATAGCATTTAAGACTCACCTTACAACAACAGAGGGTGCACATAATTCCCAAGAAATATTCCTGGAGCACTGAGCTCAGGTGATTGGAAAATTCTGCCGCTGAGCTCAAAAGACACCTTCATCGTAAAGCCATCATAACAAGTTTCGGAGTCATAGCAGATCTACATAATACACAGAGACAAAATGGAGAGACAAAGAAAAATCTCCTGAATGAAAGGATGAAATGGAAGCAACCAAAATACTAAATGTAGAATTTTAAAACAATGGATGTAGGGTTGCTCAAGAACCCTAGGGGAAGAATGGATGATCTTGTGAGAACTTAAATAAAGAGATAGTAAAAACCCAAAAGAGCATAGAAACCATAAAAAAAAAAAAAAAAAAAAAAAACAGAAATGAAGAATACAATATCTGAAATGAAGAATGCATAAGGAATCAATTCAGCAAATTAGTGGGCAAAATAACAGTAAGCACCAAAGCAGAGCATCAAAAAGAAAAGAGAATTAAAAGAACTGAGGAAAGTATAAGAAACCTCTGGGACAACATCAAGTGTAACAACATATGCATTATAGGGGCACCAGATAGAGAATTCTCGAGACTGAGCAAGGAGTAGAGAATCTGTTTGAAGAAACAATGACAGACAACTTCTCTACATGGTGAAAGAAAAATTTACACAAGTACAGAGATTTCCAATCAAGATGAACCCAGAGACCCACAACATGACACATAATAATTAAAATGGCAAAGATTAAAAACAAAGAGAGACTCTTAAAGGCAGCAAGAGAGATGTAGTTCCTGTGAGAGAGCTCCTATATGACTGTCAACTGATTTTTCAACAGAAACACTTCAGGCCAAAAGGGATTGACAGGAAATATTTAAAGTAATGAAAAGCAAGGAACTGCAACCAACATTACTCTATCCACCTAGGTTAGGCTGTCATTTAAAATGGAAGGAAAAATAAAAAGCTTCCCAGGCCAAAATAAAATTTAAAAAAGGCTGAAGCTATATATATATATATATATATATATCCTAGCCAAAGGATATTTTTTCCCATTGATTTTTAGAGAGAGTAGAAAACATGATGGAAGAGGGAGAGAGAAACATCGATGTGAGACACACATAGATTGGTTGACCCCCTCCCCCCGCATGCACCTTGACAATGACTGGGGATCAAACCTGCCATGGATATGTGCCATTGACCGGGAATCGAACCCACGACACTTCAGTGCACGGGCCAACACTCTAACCACTTAACCACACAGGCCAGCGCCACTAGACCAACACTGCAAGAAATGTTAAAGGCACTGCTTTAAGAAGAACATGAAATGGAGAAACAGATACAAAGAAAAAATGGCAGTAAGTACCTACCAATAACAACCTTAAATATAAATGGGTGAAATACTCCAATCAAGAGTGTAGCTGAGTAGGTAAGAAAACATGACCCATATATTTTCTGTCTATAAGAGACCTACCTCAGAACAATAAAATATACACAAGCTAAAAGTGAAGGAATGGGAAAAAATATTCCATGCAAATGGAAACATAAAAAGTGTGTGTGTGGGGGGGGGATATCAATACCTCTGTCTTTGAAGTGCAAAAATGCACTTCAAAACAAAGGCCATAGCAAGAGTCTAAAAAGGTCATTACATAATACTAAAGGAATCAATCCTACAAGAGGATACAACCTTTGTAAACATTTATGCACTAGTATAGGAGCACCTAAATATATAAAGAAAATATTGGTGGATTTCGAGGGAGAGATCAACAGCTTTACAGTCAAAGTAGGGGATTTTAACACCCACTGTGGTCATTGGATAGATCTTGCAGGCAAAAAATCAACAAGGTAACAGCGAACTTCAGTGATACACTAGATTATCTGGATTTAATTTATATTTACAGAGCATTTCATCCCACAGCAGCAGAATATACATTCTTCTCAAGTGCACATGGAACATTTTCAAAGATAAACCACATATTAGGACACAAAATAAGTCCTAACAAATTTAAGAAGATTGAAGTTATATCAAACATCTTCTCAGATCATAATGGCATGAAAGCAGAAATCAATTACATTAAAAAAACTGAAAAAATATTCAAACACAATTTCGTTAGTTATTATTAATCAGTGATATCAAGAAAGAAATCACATATTACCTGGAAACAAATGAAAACTAGCATACAACACCCCAAAAATCTGTGGGACATAATAAAAACAATCCTGAGGGTAAAGCTCAGCACTATAGGCCTATCTCAAAAAACAAAAATTAATAAACTAACTCTATAATGTAAAGAATTAGAGAACAAGAAAAGACAAGAGTAAGTAGAAGGAAGAAAATAATAAGCATCAGAGTGGGAAAAAATGACATAGAGGCTAAAAAATAAAACAAAAACACAATACAAAAGATCATTGACAACAAGAGTTGGTTCTTCAAAATGATAAACAAGATTGATGAATTTTAGCCAGACTCGTCAAGAAACAGAGAGGAACCAAATAAAAATAAAAAATGAAAGTGGTGAAGTGACAACGACAGAAATACAAAGGATTGTTAGAAAATACTATGGACAACTATATGCCAATAAGTTGGACAATGTGAACCAAATGGACAAATTCCTAAAAAAATACAGTCTTCTAAAACTGAACCAAGAAGAATCAGAAAACCTGAATAGGCTGATAACAACTGATGAAATTGAAGCAATCATAAAAAAACAAAAAACAATAAAACTCCCAGCAAACAAAAGCCCTGGTCCAGATGGCTTCCCAGGTGAGTTTTACCAAACATTCAAAGAACTAAGACCTATCCTCCTCAAACTATCCCAAGATTTCCAAGAGAAAGGAATACTTCCAAGCTCTTTCTATTAGGCCAGCATTACCCTAATTCCAAAACCGAAGAGAGACACTTTACAAAGAAAGAGAATTACAGGACAATTTTCCAATGAACATAGATGATGAAATCCTCAACAAAATATTAGCAAATCATACAAATCAAATATATTTAGCAATATATTAAAAAGATCATATACCATGACTAAGTGGGATTTATTCCAGGGATGTGGGTATGTTATAATATTCTCAAATCAGTAAATGTGATACATCACATAAATTGAAAAACAAAAATAACATGATCATATCAATAGATACAGAAAAACACTCTACAAAATTTAACAATCATTTTTTATAAAAACTCTCAGCAAAGTGAAAATAGAGGGATCATACCTCAACATAATAAAGGCCATATATGACAAACTTACAGCCAACATTATACTCAGTGGGCAAAAACTAAAACCATTTCTTATCAGAACAGGAATAAGACAGAGATGCCTACTTTCACCCACTCTGATTCAGCACAGAACTGGGAGTCCTCGCCACAGTGACCCGACAAGAAGAAAAAAGCATCCAAATTGGAAAGGAGGAAGTAAAACTCATTCCCAGATGTCCTGATATTGTACACAGAAAATCCTAAAGACTCCCCCGAAACAACTAGCTTTAATAAATGAATTCAGTAATGTAGCAGGATACAAAATCAACATGCAGAAATCAGTAGCATTTTTATTACACCAATAATAAACTCTCAGAAAGAGAAACTAAAAGAAGAAAACAATCCCATTTACCATTGCAACAAAAAAAATTAAGATACTTAGGAATAAACTTAACCGAGGAGGTAATAGGCCTATACTTAGAAAACTTCAGGATGTTGAAAAAGAGGTAGAGGAAGATACAAGCAATTGGAAGAATATACCGTGTTCATGGATTGGTAGAATTAACATCATTACAATGTCCATATCACTGGAAGCAATTTTATAGAACCAGTGCAATTCCTGTTAAAATACCAATGGCATATTTCACAGTTCCAGAACAAATACTCCAAAAATTTATATGGAATCAAGAAAGACCTCAAATAGCTGCAGTAATCTTGAGAAAGAAGAGCAAAGTTGAAGGGAATCACAATACGTGATATCAAATTGTGCCACAAAGCCATTGTAGTCAAAACAGCCTGGTACTGGCATAACAACAAGCAATAGGTCAATGGAATAGAATAGAGAGCCAAGAAATCAAGCCATGCTTTTATGGTTAATTGCTATTTGACAAAGAAGACAAGAGCATACAATAGAGTAAAATAGTGTCTTCAATAAATGATGTTTGGAAAATTGGACAGGTACATGCAAAAAACAAAATGAAAGAAAGAAAAAGAAACTAGACCACTAACTCATACCATATAGAAGAATAAACTCAAATGGATACAGGACTTAAATGTTAGTCTTGAAACCGTAAAAATCCTTGAAGTAAGTATATGCAATATTTTTGCTGATACATCTCCTAGGGCAAGGGAAACATAGGAAACCGTAAACAAATAGAACATCAAACTAAAAAGCTTCTGCACAGGGAAAAATATCAACAAAATACAAAGGGAACTCACTCCACCATATGGGAGATATATGCCAATGATAGATCTGATTAGAGGTTAATTTTCAAAATATATAAAGAACTATGACAATCCTTTTTTTTTTTAAATGGGCTAAGGACTTGAATAGACATTTCTGCAAAGAGGACACAGATGGCCAATAGACATATGAAAAACTGCTCAAGGTTGTTAATTATCAGAGAGATGCAAATTAAAACCATAATGAGATGACATCTCACACCTGCCAAAATGGCTACCATCCTATAAAATAAAAGCATAGTATACAAATTGTCTCCTCTACCAGGAGTTCTTCTGGAAGTTTGACCAGGGGGCAGGGCCAGCCAAGGGAAGAGAGGGAGTACCTGGCTTGCCTCTGCCAGCCACTAGGGACCCTACCAGTGCAGGAGGGGGAAACTGGATGAAAGAAGGTGAAGGGATTAGCCAAAGGACATCTATCTATAACCCATAGACATAGACAACAGTGTGGTGATGGCTAGAGGGAAGGGAAGGGGATGGGGTCTGGGTGGAGGTGGGCAAAGGGTTGGAAATTGGGGACATCTGTAATAGTCTCAACAATAAAAGTTGAAGATAAATTGGGTAATGGCTTTGGAATTGAAAATACATTTGAGATACAAAAAGGCAGGACTTGTACTGATGCCTTGCTTGGGAAAGGAGAGGGGAGCAGTTAAGGAAAATGTGGAGATTTTAAGGGACTGATAACATCTTTGTCTTCTTTCTAGTTAGGAACCAGTTGATACAGCTTATTGGAGTTAGGTAGTTGAAAATCAAAGCATTTGTCCTTTAACTCTTAAGCAGATTTAGGAATGTAACTTGTGTCTGTGGTTCAGTTGGGCCTCTGTAGACTTGATAGGTGCATGATCCAGACGCAGTAAGCTGAAGCACCACAGGCATGGAAGGAGCCTGTGACTAAGCATGTTGCAAGAGTAGAGTTCATCCTTTTTATAAGTAAGGCAAGTTGGAAAGCCAGAGGAGAGGAATGTACGGTGCCTGGCATTTTAGCCAATAGGTTAGTTTTGCTCCTGGAAAGAAGTGAGTGAGGAGATTGGTGTGATGTTGGGCTCTCAGGAAATATGATTCTGAGATGGATAGTAGTGGGCAGGGAGTACTATGTGGAGTGACAGCTGTGGAGAGGAAGAAATGAGGCAGGATTGTGTAGAGGGAAAATATAGCTGCAGAGCACTTCTTCAAGAACCTGTTCTGTGCCTATAGGGACAGAGATGGGAGACCCTTTATGGCTTTCCCGCATCAGGACAGGAGGGCAGGGTCTTTATACCTCTGCATCCATCAGTCATTGGGATGTGGCCACCTGGGAAGGAGTGTGTCATCTTGGGCAAGGTAGAAACAGCTGAGGATGATATGGATGTGACTTCACAACAATCCTTCAGAAATACCCAAACTGTTTATTTTCTCTGCTGGGGACTGGGTTTGACGTTGTGTCTTCTCTGGAACCACAAGCCTGGGCAATTCTGTTTCCCTCTAAGAGGGAACAGTTTTTGGACTAGGGCATCAAGGTGGATGGTACTACAATTCACTGAGAAATGTAAGGGGGAGAAGTGGCAGGATCTTTGAAATAAACCAAGGAAGTATGTACTAGAGGAAGAGAAGGGTATCAGGTGATCCCAGCAGTTGCTCCATATTCCTCCTTTGTACCAAGTTCCAGGAGAGTGGCATGTAGAGACCCTGTCTTCTCTCCTTCCTTACTGCCTTGTGATGCTCCTTTACATCCTTGGGACCATTGCTCAGGGAATGCAGTGCAAATAGAGTCCTCTACCATTTCTCTGCCTGTCCATTATTGAACAGAACTTCCTGGGAACTAGCAACAGAGAAAAGAAATGCATGGAAAATTTCTCCATAGTTTTCTAAATGTGTTTTGCTCAGAGCTTTGGAAATCACCAAGGCTGTCACCATGCTGTTAGGACAGTGGAGTCTGGCAGTGGGCTACCCAGCTCCGTAAGTGCTTCAGTAAAGCTGTCAAATGGCAGCTACCTTACTAAGTATCCTATTTTTATTTAGTCTGATAAAGTTTTCTCAGCATTTCATAGCTTTGCGGTATAAATATGGCATTAAGCATTTTTTGCAGGGCTTGCAACATGTGGAAATCACTGCTGTTCTCATTCCAGGTCTTTTAAGTTCATAATTTGATCAGTAGTTCATTCCTCACGTGAAGCCTAATTGTGAATGTTTTTATGTCTATATGTGCATGTTTTTGGGGAGTGGTAACTGTCTCCTGAGTCATTAATGTGAATGCATTGAACTTATTATTAAACTTCCTGGAATGAAAATGGGGCAAAATGAGATACCATTTGTGTTCTTGGCTAACTCTTTCTTTTTCTTTTTTCTTTTCTCCATTTCATTTAGATGGAGGTCTGCTTAATATAGCTCTAAATTGTATCAGATTTTTTTTTTTTTAGTAATTGCCACTGCTCAAATAGGCCAGATCAAGACATTTATAGCCAATTAGGAACAGGATGTTTGAGATGTTTAGTGATGTTCTCCGGATGACCTGTTTTATGTTTTATGTTTATTTTGTTTTATTTTTGTTTTATGATCATGTTGGCTTTTCCATTAAACTATAACCTTAATTGAGTTGTCTTAGTTAATAGAACATTGACCAGATCCACTTCTCTAAGTCCCAGTTCTCTCCATATTCCACCCCCACCCCCAGTTCTCTTATTGGTTCCCAACCTCAGCATGGAGTGAAGGGAATGCCTTTCAGATATATGTCTCCAAGACAGGCACACTGTATTTCAATCTGAATTGCTTGGATAATGCTCCTTGGGACCTAGAGAGATAAATCCCATGAAAAGTAAATTTAAATAGTAATGTCTACAGTGGGGGATATTTCTTAGTGAATCGCCACCAGTAAGGGCTATGTGGCAGCATAATCTCTACATCTGTTTTGAAGTTCAGTTGTAGCCCAGACCACATGTGCATTTCTTTAAGGGGCTGACATCCATCCCTCCCAGGATCCAGGCACTGTAAGCTGGTAACTGTAACTGGCTTACTCTTTTTGACTTAGCGATTGTTATACTTTGTCTTGGTTTGACTGTTCCTATTAGTTCTAGTTCTGTTTAATATTGGCAACACTTGGGTTTTTATAAATTAGCAGTATGGCAAAGAACCTGACATATTTAAACTCATAAATCTTGATTTCTAGGTCTTTTAAAATCTTTGTGGTTTAAATAGAGCTTTACTCTATGGTAGATGTAAGCAGTACTTGTGAAAATCCTAGCTATGAGAAGGCATTCATATTTCAACTGGAACTAAAAAATAACCTCAGATGAGTCACTGTTTTAAGAACCAGAAAATCCAGATCTCTTCTGGCTTCACTAGTGAGATCTTTCATAAGTTACATACTCTCATTGACATCTCTTTAAAAAAGGATAACAAATACTATATGATTCCATGTACATGCATTAGCTAAGTAATCAAATTCATAGAAACAGGAAGTAGAGCAAGGGCTAGAGGAGAGGGGAAAACGAAAGTTGTTTAATGGGCCTGCACTTTCAGTTTTGCAAGAAGAAAATGTTCTGGAGATCTTTTACACAACAGTGCAAATGTACTTAATACTGCTGCAATGTATAATTACAAATGGTTGCGATGGTAAGTTTTCTATATATGTTTTTATCACAATTTAAAATACATTTTTAACTGGATAATGTTACTGTTAATTGAGTGCTTATTTTGTGCCTTTAATGTGTTACCTCATTAAATATTCATAAGTCCATGAAGGTAGGTAATATTACCTTATAGGTGAAAGAACCTAGGTCTAGAGAACTAATGTACTAGCTAGTAAATGGCAGACCATTTTGGACCTAGATATGACTCTAAAGCCACTCAAAAAATACATTACCACCATCTAAACATAAGCCAGGCTACTTCTAAGTCTTTTTAGCACTGATATATGTGATTCTATGATTCTGCAGTGACCCTCCAAGTGAGAAAAAAGTTCAGATGTTTAGATATCCAGAGGCTAACCCTTTATCATTTACAGTAAATAAAAATTGCCATATTAGATTTAGTCTTTGTACAGCAGGAACAAGTGGTCTTTATGGGAGGCCAAGATGTTGTTCAAATCTTAGAAAAGTTAAGGTATTAGTAGTGATTACTTCTGTGGAAAGAGTTGATAGAGAGTCAAAAACCTTCACCTTTTCATTTATTTTTTTCTGCTTTTTAATAACAAGTGTAACTTCTGTTTTGGGTTGAATTGTGTTCTCCAAATCCTTTTGTTAAAGCCCTAACCCCAGTACTTTGGAATGTTGACCTTATTTGTAAATATGGCCATTGCACACATAATTAGTTAGGATGAGGTCAGCTGGAGTACATTAAGCCCTTAATCCAATATGATTTGGTGTCTAAATAAAATGGGAAAATTTGGGAAAAGAGACATGCATACAGGGACAACATCATGTGAAGGTGAAGGCAGAAATTGATGTGATATTTCTATAAGCCAAGGAATTCCAAGTACAGCCAGGAAACCACCAAAAGCCAGGAACCAACTCTGATGACACCTTGATCTCATACCTCTAGCATCCAGAACTGTGAGACAATACATTTCTATGGTCTAAGCCAGTGGTCAGCAAACTGCGGCTTTCGAGCCACATGCGGCTCTTTGGCCCCTTGAGTGTGGCTCTTCCACAAAGTACCATGGCCTGGGCAAGTCTATTTTGAAGAAGTGGTATTAGGAGAAGTTTAAGTTTAAAAAATTTGGCTCTCAAAAGAAGTTTTAATCGTTTTACTTTTGATATTTGGCTCTGTTGACTAATGAGTTTGCCGACCACTGGTCTAAGCCACTCAGTTTGTGGTACTTTATTACAGCAACTCTAACATTCTAATAAAACTTATAAAATGGAGGGGGAGGGGGGAAATGGGAGAAAAAGTTAGCTGTGATTTTTGGGAGTTTATCCCAAGTGATATTCAAATTAAAAAAGGATCTTGACACATGATGCTTATTATAATAACTTTTATAATTTAAAATAATGGAAGCAACCTGAATGTCTAGGCATCAGTGAATAACCAAATTATAGCATGTGAACTTGATGAAGTAGTATGTTGTCATTTTGTATAGCCAATGAAATAATGTGATAAACATGTATAACATAAATAAAAAATTGCATGTAAAATTGTTTACACAAAATGATAACTAACAGCTGTGCAAGATATACATAGATCGACCAAGATTAGAGGGGAACACAGAAAATGAAAAAGCTTTGTTAGGAGAGAGGAATCTAGGTAGATTTAAAATTTTGTTGTTGTTGTTGATTTTATTACATACTAGAGGCCCAGTGCACGAAATTCGTGCACAGAGTGGAGGGGGAGGGGAGGGTGTTCCCTCAGCTCTGCCTGCACCCTCTGTAATTTGGAACCCCTACACCTTTTCCTTACCTAGCTAATCTCTTCACATTTTAAAAAAATTAACTGAAATATCACCTACTCTAGGAAATCATCTTTGAACAAATATCTTGACAATCTGTATTAAGTATTGTCATAGTATACCATTCTTTTTCTTTAACAGCTACTTAGAGTGGATGCAGTGTGATTTTCATTCTTGCATTTGAATTTTTTCTTCTTGCTCTTGTAATAGCAAAGCTTATCCAATTTACATTTGCTCTTCAAGAGCTTGTATTTGGTTCAGTTTCTAGTTGGCTCGCTGCTTTTTTTTTTTTTTAGCAATAAATTTGGGTTGCTGTAGTAAGCCTCACTTGTAATTAAGCCTATAGGTCTCTCTATCTAAATATTTCTATAATACCTATCACTTTAGCATACCAGAGATTGTGTTCATTTATAGAAAATAACAATAAATATCACCCGATCATTTGATTTAGTAATATTTATAGCAAGATGTATTATTCTAGTAATTTAACTATTACAAAACTGAGGCGTATAGAAATAAATTACATTGAACAATAAAGAATTACTCAAATATCAAAGCACAGTATATTAAGGGCCTCCCTTGTCCTGTGCCTCAGATATCATAGCATAGTACACAATTCACATGGAACTCAGCTTCCTTTAAAAGGGATCCCATACTCACGAAGCAGCTACTTCCACACATATTTTTTTTATTTAATTCATAGCAAATACTGTTTGTATTGATTATTGGAAAATCATCCTAGCAATTGCCTCTGTTCCTCTCTGCATTGTTGCCTTGCATTCTGATGTTATTACTGCGCTTTTATCATCCACTCGCTCTAATAAGGTTTTAAGGGCAGAGATCATGACTTGAGCTTGTGATTCTCTGTTTTAGTGCCTAGATAAGTACTCAAAGGCCATCCAGTCCAAATGACTTGTGCTGAGAGAGGCCCACCCTTGCTGGAGACCTCTGATTTCTATTTAAGGGCCTTACTTGTTCTTTGCCTTTACAGAGAGGTGAGTAGAGGTTTAGGGAATTTGAGGAACCCAGACAGAATTCTCCTCCTAAAAGATTTTGCTAAGTTGACCACGGGACCACAGGGCATTTGTCCAATTAAGCTCTAGACACACAGGAATAACAAAGGCACTGGTCTCCTACTGCTAATGCGTGGGGATCAAACCCCAGCCTGCAGGAACTCATCCCCACAGTTAGCACCAGGCCGCTTGGTAGACCTGGGCTCGTGCTCCTAACTCTAGGGAGAAGGAGACATCCCATGGCTGCAAGCTAGAGGCCCTGGACTCCGAACCATGCACCCAAAGAGATCCCAGGTGCAGGTTGGTCAACAAAGCGGCTTCTTTGCCTGGAATTGTGGGGCTGCCTCTCCTGTTCACCAGTGATTGCGGTTCTGGGCTCTGCCTGTCCAGTTAGCTCCATGATCACGATGGCAGTCTCGGCTCTGCCTGTGCAGTTCCCCTGTGATCGCAGTCAGGATGGCGGATCTGGGCTCTGCCTGTCCAGTTCCCCTGTGATTGCCATCGCTGGTCTGGGCTCTGCCTGTCCAGTTCCCCTGTGATTGCCATCGCTGGTCTGGGCTCTGCCTGTCCAGTTCCCCTGTGATTGCCATCGCTGGTCTGGGCTCTGCCTGTCCAGTTCCCCTGTGATTGCCATCGCTGGTCTGGGCTCTGCCTGTCCAGTTCCCCTGTGATTGCCATCGCTGGTCTGGGCTCTGCCTGTCCAGTTCCCCTGTGATTGCCATCGCTGGTCTGGGCTCTGCCTGTCCAGTTCCCCTGTGATTGCCATCGCTGGTCTGGGCTCTGCCTCTCCAGTTTCCCTGTGATTGCCATCGCTGGTCTGGGCTCTGCCTGTCCAGTTCCCCTGTGATTGCCATCGCTGGTCTGGGCTCTGCCTCTCCAGTTTCCCTGTGATTGCCATCGCTGGTCTGGGCTCTGCCTGTCCAGTTCCCCCGTGATCACGATTGCAGGTCTCGGCTCTGCCTGTCCAGTTTGCTCAGTGATCTCAATAGGAGGTTTCAGCTCTGCCTGTCCAGTTCCCCCATGATCTCAATGGCTGGTCTGGGCTCTTCTTGTCCAGTTCCCCCATGATGCCATCACCAGTCTCAGGCTCTGTCTGTCCAGTTCCCCTGTGATTGCCACCGCTGGTCTTGGTTCTGCCTGTCCAGTTCGCCCTGTTATTGCGATCTCGTGAGTCTTGGCTCTGCCTGTTCTGTTCACCCAGCTCCATGATCACCATGGCAGGTCTCTGCTCGGCCTGGCCTCTTCCTGGGGTGATGGGTAGGTAGCTTGGACCCTGCTGGAGGCTTAGGGTGCTCCAACTGCCACCAGCTCATGTCCCCTTGGGCCCCCTCAGAGGCATAGGGGGCTGCCTGCCCCCTGCATATGCAAATTTACTTCCATCTTTGCTGGGTTAATTTGCATATCACTCCTAACTGGCTGTGGGCGTAGTGAAGGTATGATCAATCAGCATATTACTCTTATATTAGATAGGATAATTATTATATAATGTTGTCGTTATAATATTATCTTTTAAAAATCAATTTTATTGAGGCAAATTTTACATGCTATAAAATGTACCAGAGGAACCAAGGTGGTGGCATAGGTAAACACCTATCTTACTGCCATACACAGCAATTTCAAAACTACAACTTAATGAAAGAACAAACATCATCTAGAATCACCAGAAAGCTGGCTGAGTGAAAATTCCACAAATAAAAGTGAAGATAGGACACTGTGACTCAGAGGAGCGGCAGAGGGCAGCGTTGAAGATACGCGCAGAGTCGGAGGTTTGGAGCCATGCACGTATGAGCGGATAGGGCGGGCAGCTGCAAACCTGGCCGGTTTTCTCGAACAGGGGAGACAAAGGCGTCCCACTGGACTGACTCCCCAGCTCTGGGTGAAGTCCAGAGAACCCACAATCATACGGGATAAAAACTGGACAGTGGGGAGGCACGCTGAAACTCGGGCGCTGCAAGGGTCTGCAAGCTTGTGGAGAGGGCGAGCTTGGGGAGAATGAGTGTAAACTTGGGAACAGCAGAGCTGCGTGACCGCGCAGAGAGGACTCATGACTTACTCTCTTGTTTGGGAAACCACCAGACTGCATTGTTTTACTACCCTGGGTGAGATGTTGGGGTGTGCAGATTCATTTGAGGAGAGGCTGAATTGTCCGGCAGCGGGTGGAGCTCGGCAGCAGCTTTCTCTCAGAGGTGCTTGTAGCCATTACCACCCAGTATAGAGACCCAGGTGCCACATAGGATGGAGCTGATGCTGCCTGCTTGGCTTGGAGACTCCCCCATCCAACCTGAGCACAGCTGAACCTCACAGCCAACTGGCCTGGAGGTCAAACCCTCCTAGTGCTAACAACAATAATCTAGGCTTAACTTCAACAAGACTGTGCAACCCATATCCACCTCAGGTAACTGGGGATGCTGAGCCACTGTCCCTTAGAGGACATCTACCACACAAAGCTAATCAACCAACTCAGGGAAGCAGCCAAAATGCAGAGACATGGAAATAAATCACATGTGAAAGAAATGGAGGGAAAAAAACAACTGGACATAGAGTTCAAAACCACGGTTAAATGGCTTTTCAAGAGGCTCTTAGAAAAGGCAGAGACCTACAAGGAAATGAACAAGACCTACGAGGAATTGAACGTGACCTATGAGGAAATGAACAAGACCTACGAGGATATGAAAAAGGACCAACTAGAAATTAAGCATACACTGACTGAAATAAAAAATATTATACAAAGACCTAAAAGTAGTCTAGAGGACCGCAAGAACCAAGTCAAAGATTTGAAATACACAGAGGCAAAATCCACTCAGCCGGAAAAGCAAGAAACCAAAAGAATCCAAAAAATTGAAGATAGTGTAAGGGGCCTCTGGGACAACCTCAAGCATACCAACATACGAATTATAGGGGTGCCAGAAAAAGAGAGAGAGCAAGACAATGAAAACCTATTTGATGAAATAGTGACCGAAAACATCCCCCACCTGGTGAAAGAAATTGACTTAGGAGTCCAAGAAGCGCACCAAACCCCAATATATAGGAATCTAAAGAGAACCACACCAAGACACATCATAATCAAAATGCCAAGAACAAAAGACACATCATAATCAAAATGCCAAGAACAAAAGACAAAGAGAGAATATTAAAAGCAGCAAGAGGAAAACAGTTAGTTACCTATAAGGGAGCACCCATACAATTGTCAGTGGATTTCTCAACAGAAATGATGCAGGCCAGACGGGAGTGGCAAGAAATATTCAAAGTGATGAATAGCAAGAATCTACAACCAAGATTACTCTACCCAGCAAAGCTATCATTCATAATTGAAGGTCAGATAAAGTGCTTCACAGATAAGAAAAAGCTAAAGGAGTTCATCACCACCAAACTAATATTATATGAAATGCTGAAAGATATTCTTTAAGAAGAAGAAGAAGAAAAAGGTAAAAATAAAAATTATGAACAACAAATACACATCTATCAACAAATGAATCTAAAAATCAAGTGAATTAAAAATCTGATGAACAGGATAAACTGGTGAATATAGCAGAATCATGGGCATAGAGAGGGAATGGATGGACAATTTTTCGGGAGGAAAGGGGTGTGGGAAGTGCAGCAAGAGACTGGACAAAAATCATGCACCTATGGGAGAGGACAGGTGGGGGGGAGGTGAGGGTGGAGGGTGGGATGGGTACCGGGTGATGGGGAACTATAGGGGGGGAAAGGGGGAACAATATAATTAATAAACTGAACAATAAGGATTAAAGTATTTTAAAAAATAAAAATCACACATAATATAAAAATAAGCACTGACATTGTCGTGTAAAAAAAAAAAGTACCCTTTTAAAGTGTACCATTTGGTAGTTTTTTTGTTTGTTTGTTAATCCTCACCAGAGGTTATTTTTTTCTTTGCTTTTCAGAGAGAGTGGAAGGCAGGGTGAGAGGGGGAAAGAAATACTGACTAGGAATTGAACCTTTCAGTGTGCAGGCCAATCCTCTAACATTGAGCAACACCAGTCAGGGCGCTATTTGGTAGTTTTGACAAATGTACATATCCTTGTAACCACTACTAGAAATCAAGAAATAAAGCATTTCAAATACAAGAGAATAGAAACAATGGAGATACAGAGAAAACAAAAATAAAATGGCTATAGTAAGAGTCCTTATCCTGTCTAATAAAAGAGTAATGTGCATAGCAGGGTGATCGCTGGGTTCCCAACGCCTGGGGGAAAGTCTCTTCCAAGAGGCTTCTATCCCCGGCCGTGGGGTGGGTCTGGGCCGGGGCTGGGGCGGTGGCGGGGCCAGCCAGCGGATCAGACCCATGGTAGGTCGATCCACTGGGTTCCCAAGGCCGGGGTCTTGGAAGAGGGTTTTTCCCCTGGCCTTGCGGTGGAGCCAACCAGCAATCAGCTGGATCGCAGGGCATCCGCTGGCTGGGGTCCCAGCGATCAGCCGAATTGCAGGGCGATCAGTGGCTGGGGTCCTCTGGCTGAGGTCCCTTCCCCAAGGAAGAAAGCCTCTGCCAGAGGCTTTCTGCCTTGGTCAGGCCAGGGGGTTAAGCCATCAGTAGGACATCTCCTGAGGGCTCCCAGTATGTGACCCCCCCCCCCCAGTGCACAAATTTTGTGCACCGGGCCCCTAGTATATCAATAATTACCCTAAATCCATAAGGACTAAATCAATCAAAAGGCAGAGTAATAGTGTGGTTTAAAAAATAAGACCGGACTAGATGTTGCCTTCAGCAGACCCATCTCGGCTACAAAGACAAACATAGGCTCAAAGCGAATGGTGAAAGATGATACTCCAAGCAAATGGTATCCCAAGAAAAATTAGTGTAGCCGTACTTATATCAGACAAAATAGTTTTCAAGATAAAAATGTTAACAAGAAACTGATAGAAATGTAGTAACTTTAAAGGGGATAATTCTTCAAGAAGACAAATGGCAGCTCCATTTTTAATTTTTGAAGGAAATGCCATAGTGTTTTCCATAGTGGCTGCACCAGTGTGCATTCTCACCAGCAGTGCACGAGGGTTCCTTTTCCTTCGCATCCTCACCAGCACTTGTCATTTGTTGATTTGTTGATGATAGCCAATCCTGACAGATGTGAGATGGTACTTTGTTTTCATTTGCATCTCTCGGATGATTAGTGACTTTGCGTATGTTTTCATGTGTCTCTTGGCTTTCTGGATGTCCTCTTTCGAAAAGTGTCTATTTAGGTCCTTTGTCCATTTTTTGATTGGATCATTTATCTTCCTTCTGTTAAGTTGTATGAGTTCTCTGTAAATGTTGGATATTAAACCCTTATTGGAGATAACATAGGCAAATATGTTCTCCCGTGCAGTGGGCTTTCTTGCTATTTTGTTGATGGTTCCTTTTGCTGTGCAGAAACATTTTATTTCGATGTAGTCCCTTTTGTTTACTTTCTCTTTAGTTTCCATTGTCCTAGGAGCTGTATCAATAAAGATATTGTTATGACAAATATTTGCGATATTGCTCCCTAAGAGTTTTATGGTTTCCCATCTTACGTTTGAGTCCTTTATCCATTTTGAGTTTATTTTTGTGAATGGTGTAAATTGATGGTCTAATTTCATTTTTTTGTAAGTATCTGTCCAGTTTTCCCAACACCATTTATTGAAGAGACTCTCTTGTCTCCATTGTATGCTCTTGCCTTCTTTGTCAAATATTAATTGAGCATACTGGTTTGTATAGATTTCTGGGTTCTCTGTTCTGTTCCACTGGTCTATATGTTTATTCTTGTGCTAATATCAGGCAGTTTTGAGAACAGTGGCTTTGTAGTATAGCTTGATATCTAGTATTGTGATCCCTCCAACATTGTTCTTCTTTCTCAAGATTGCTATATCTATTCAGGGTCTTTCTTTATTCCAGATGAATTTTTGGAGAATTTGTTCTAGGTATCTGAAATATGTTAATGGTATTTTAATAGGGATTGCATTGAATTTATAGATTTCTTTGGGTAGTATGGACATTGTAATAATGTTGATTCTATCAATTCATGAACATGGCATATTCTTCCATTTGTTCATGTCTTCCATCACTTTTTTTAGCGTACTAAAATTTTCTGGGTACCAGTCCTTTGTCTCCTTGGTTAAGTTTATTCCTAGGTATCTTAATTGAATATATCCCAAGAAAACAGAAATACCAATGAGAAAGGATATATGCACCTCTGTGTTCATAGCAGCACAATTTACAACAGCTAAGATTTGGAAACAGCCTAAATTCCCATCAGCAGATGAATGGATTAGAAAACTGTGACACATCTACACAATGGAATACTACACTGCTGTAAAAAAGAAGGAATTCTTACCATTTGCAACAGCATGGATGGAACTGGAGAGCATTATGCTAAGTGAAATAAGCCAGTCAGTGAAAGAAAAATACCTATGATCTCACTCATTTATGGATAATAAAGAACATTATAAACTGATGAACAAAAATAGATACAGAGGCCAGAAACATCAAACAGACTGACAAACTGCAGCTGGGACGCTGGGAGGGTTGGGTGGGGAGGTAGATCAACCGAAGGACTTGTATACATGCATATAAGCATAACCAATTGATGCAAGATACGGGTTGGGGAGGTGGGTAGGGAAGGCCAAGAGAAGGTCAAAGGGGAAAAAAGTAGACATATGTACTACTATTTGTAACTTCAAACAATAACTTCAAACAATAAAATAAAATTTGAAAAATGAAAATAAAAGAATACATAGCATTTATCAATATCTATGCACCCAACCTCAGAGTACCAAGCAATTACTAACACACTTAAAAGGAGGACCTGAAGACCCATGTACAACAATGAATAGGTCATCTAAACAGAAAGTTAAAAGGAAATATTGGCCTTGAATGATATTAGATCAAATGGACATAATTTTTATAGAACTTTTCCTCCCAAAATGACAGAATGTGTATTCTTCTCAAGTGCACATGGAATATTTTTAAGGATACACCATATATTAGGGCACAAAACTAGCCTCAGTAAATTTAAGAAGATTGTAAACATGCCAAGCATATTTTCTGAGGACAATGGTATGAAACTGGAAATAACTACAAAAAGAAAGCTGGTAAAACCATGAATATGTGGAGATTAAACAACATCTGTTGACCAACTATTGGATCAAAGAAGGAATGAGTGAAGAGATAAAAAAAAAAAAATACAGACAAGTGAAAGTGAAAATATAACACACCAAAATTTTAGGAGGTAGCAAAAGTGGTACTAAGAGGGAAGGTTGTAGTGTTACTGGCTACCTAAAGAAACAAGAAAATTCTGAAATAAACAATCTAGTTTTAAAACTTAAAGAACTAGAAAAGAAAGAACAAAAGAAATCCAAAGTCAGTAGAAAGAAAATAATAAAACTTAGAGTCGAAATAAATAAAATAGAAAACAAAATGACAATAGGATAAATTAATGAAAGAGTTGTTTCTTTGAAAAGATAAAATTGACAAATCTCTCACTAGACCCACTAAGGACAAAAAAAAAGACTCAAATCAATAAAATCAGAAATGAAAGAAAAGAAGTTAGAATGGACACCACAAAAGTACAAAAGTTTATACAAGAATACTATGAAAGGGTATACCCCACCAAATTTGATAACCTAGACAAAATTGACATATTCTTAGAAATATATAACCTCTCTAGACTGAACCATGAAGATTGAAAAACGTAAGTAGAATGATCAGTATTCAGGAAATTGAAACAGTAGTAAGAAACCTCCCCCCAAAACAGAAATACGGGACCACATGGCCTCACTGGTGAATTCTACCAGACATTCAAAGAAGATTTAATACCTGTCCTTCTCAAATTCATCCAAAGATTTTTAAGAAAAAAATACTACTTTCTGAATAATTTTACAAAGCGAAACTAACATTACTCTGATATCAAAGCTAGGCGAGGACAGCACACACAAAAAGAAAATACAGGCCAGTATATCTAATGAACATAGTTGTGAAAATCCTAAACAAAATATTAGCAAATTAAATAATACAGTAAAACCCCTCAAGTGAGTTTCGTTCCAGGGATACAAAGATGGTTAACACCCACAAACCAATCAATGTAATACACCACATTAACAAAATAATAAATGAAAACTAAATGATTGTATCAGTAGATACAGAAAAAACATTTTACCCTAGTTGGCTCTGCCCTCCCTCCACTAGAGCCCAGGGTAAGTGGCTTCAAGCAGGGTTTTGTGTGTTGTCCCTTTAAGAGGGCACCTGTGTCTGTAGTGTACTGCTGTCTCCTTTTTGGGCAGAATCCTCGCTGATTCGCAGCCAGACATCATGTGGGCATCTCTTCCCAGCTCTGGTGCTCTGGGCTGGGAGTTCGGCTTGGCTTTAAGACCCCGTGCTTTCCCTTTGTGCTGAGAGATCACTCCAAAATCTCAGCTGCCGCCCGCAGGGGTGGGGCCAGCCCTTTTCACATCTCTACCCTTTTTACCAGTCTCCATGGGGCTTCTTCTGTAAATCCTTGGTTATAAGACTTATCTTCAGCTAGTCATTAGTTGGTTAATCAGGATGATTGTTCTATATTTCAGTTGTAATTCCATTTTGTTCCTGGAAGGAGGTGAGTGTAACATCTACCTTCATTGTCAAAGATACAGGATTTTATTACTCACAGCACAACAAACTTTGATGTTCATATCTATTCCCTATGTCCCCCGTGTCCCATGGGGGACATGCAGAGTCTGGGTAAATACTAGTGATAAGTGAGTTTGAGTCACAGCTGAGGAATCTTCTGTAGTAGGCTGGAGAGACATGTAACATTGGGTGGAACCTGTTCTTTGAGACCCTTATCTCTCTCCTTTCCAAAGCTGTTTGCTATAGAAACATCCTTGTAAAGATATTCAAACACAGAGGCCATCAGAGTCTCTGTTCACAAAAACGTCTCCAATTATAATTGAAGTTATTTCTGTTTTCTTGCTTTTTGTTTTTTGGGGTTGTTTTCAATACTCACCCGGGGATATTTTTTCCATTGATTTTTAGAGAGAGTAGAAGAGAGAGGGAAAGACTGAGAGAAATATTGACGTGAGAGAAACACAGAGATTCGTTGCCTCCTACATGAGCCCTGACCAGGGCTTGGGGTACATGCCCTTGACTGGAATCGAAACTGGCACCTTTCGGTCTGTAGGCCTATGCTCTATCCACTGAGCCAAACCAGCCAGGGTTATTTCCTTGTTGACTCTTAGAGATACACCGATTTCCCCTCACCCTCTCTCCCCACTTCCCCCTTTGCTTCCCTCAACCCTGGCCCTGCACCCCCAAGCCTTTATCACTTTATTATATGTGTTCATTGGTTATGCATGTATACATATATATTCTTTGGTCGATCTCTTCCCATTCTCCTTCCCTCTGAGATCTTTCAGTCTGTTTCATTTATCCATGCCTCTGATACTGTTTTATTCTTCAGTTTATTTTGTTCCTTAGATTCCACATAAAGTGAGACCTCTATCATTTTTTGTTTTCTTCATTTTGAAGCTTTGTTAGTGGGCACAAGCACATTTATAATTATATCTTTTTGATTAATTAATCCTTTCATTACTGATGAAATTTCTCTTTTTCCTGGTAATACTTTTTGTTCTTAATTTTGCTTTCTCTCCTATTGACTGGGAAGGCAAAAAAACACCCTGGCTTCTTTCTGCTTAGTGTTTGGGGATCTTTTTTCATTCTTTTACCTTTAACCTGTTTGAGTCTTTATATTTATTTATCTTTAAGTTATATTTTATTGATTTCAGAGAGGAAGGGAGAGCAAGAGAGATAGAAACATCAATGATGAGAGAGAATCATTGATCAGCTGCCTCCCGCATGGCCCACACTGGGGTTCAAGCCTGCAACCTGCGTATGTGTCCTGACCTGGAGTTGAACTGTGACCTCCTGGTTCATATGTCAACACTCAGCGACTGAGCCGCGCCGGTCAGGCGTGTGTTTTTATATTTAAAGTGGGTTTCTTGTGGGTACCATATAGGTAGTTGGTTCTTGGTTTTTATACATTCTTACAACTGCTGCCTTTTCATGGAGTATTTAAACATTTCTAATTAATGTAACTATTGATGTGCTGGATTTAAATCTTTTGTACCAGTTGCTATTACTGAGTAACAAGCCATCCCAAAATTAGTGGCATAAAATAATAATATCATTTTTATGCTTGTGGGGATTCTGTGAGTCAGAAAATCAGAATGAACATACTAGTATAGAGGAATGGCTTGCTCTGTTCTTGGTTATCAGAGACCTCAGCTTGGAAAACTTGAATGCCAGACTGAATGACTTGGGTTTGGAATCACCTCAAGGCCTACTCCATTAATGGCAGTTGATGTACGCCGTCAGCTGGTACCTCAGCTGGGTCTGTCATCTGAAACCCACCTGTACATATCCTCTTCCTGGGGCTTCTTGGTTTCTTCACAGCGTGGTGGCTGAGTTTCAAGAGAATATCTTCAAAAGAACCAGGTAGAAGCTACCTAATCTTTGTAATATACCCTTGAAAATCAGTGTTATTTTCACTGTGCTCTCTTAGTAGGATTAGTCACCAGTCCCCACCCAGATTTAAGGGAAGAAGACAGAAACCCCACCTGTGAATGTGAAGAGTCTCAAAGGTTTTTAGAACCATCTTTTAAGACTGTCATGACTGGCTAGCATTTTGCTTCTTGTCTTCATTTTTTTATTTTATTTGTTCCTTCTCTCCCCCTCCTCCATATTCTTAAAACATTTGTTTTACTATTCCATTTCACCTCCACTATTAACTTAATAGTTATACCTTTTTATTTATCTTATAATGGTTGCTCTACCATAACACTGTCCAAGAGAAATATATGATGAGCCATAATGGTGTGCCTTACATATAAATTTAATTTTCCATAGCCACATTAAAAAATTAAAAAGAAAGAAAAGAGCTTTAGCTGGTGTGCCCAGTCAACTGTAGGATGGCTGCTGTTCACACAGATGCAGTTTTTGAGAAAATGCAATATTCCTGAAAAAAATGGAACCCAGATTACTTTGATTAAAGGTACATTGGAGAGCCACTGAAAGGGTCACACCTCCTAAGGAGGCAGGAGCACCTTGTAAGTATCACAGCCACTCCTGAGTTCCGATCCTTCAATCTTGATTGATGGAGTAAACATGAAGATTTTAAATGAAATTATGTAGTATGAATTCTTAGTGTTTCCAATGCCTTTGTCAGTTACTACTTGTAGTTTGTTGTTCTTTTTGTTTTGAACCACCAGGACACTGCAAACTTATGACTTGTGAGGTTCACTTCAGGAGGAATTTCAGAATGCTTGAAAATAAAAAGTAGTATGGTGGTGGGAGGATACGTGCCCAGATTGTGAGCTCTGTATCCAGTAGGGGGCGTGTAGGAGGTAGCTGATCAATGATTCTCTCTTATTGATGTTTCTCTCTCTCCCCCTTTCTCTTCCTCTCTAAAATCAATAAAAATATATTTTAAAAAGAAAGAAGTGAAGGTGTTATAAAAATATTTAACACAATAAAAGCCAAAAACTTATATTAATATGTAGTCATTGTAAAAAAAAAAAAAAAGAGAGAGAGATTTTCTTTTTTCTCCATACTAAGTCTTTAAGATTTTTAACTTATAATTTATAGCAAATATTAACTCAGATTTCAAGTTTCTCTTTTGCCGCATGTGGCTAAGGGCTAATGTATTGGGCAGAACGGCTCCAGGATTGATAGTATTCATATTTTCACTGAATGTGTAGTATATAGTGCATATGTATAATTTTAGGATCTTCAGCAGTTTACATCTATTTTCCTCTCCCAGCTTTTCTTTTTTTCCCCCTCATTAAACTTTGTTTTAATGTGTCTCCAAACTCTATAATAGATTTTTGGTCTAGTTGTTTTCATGACAAGTACTAATTTTAAAAACTAAGAATGTTGACCGTCTGGCCAGTGTGGTCAGTGGTTATCCTGTCAGCCCGGGGACCGAAGAGTTTCGGGTTTGATCCCTGCGCTGTCGGTTCTCCCAGCCCCGGTGGGGATGTGAGTGGGAGGCAACCAATCCATGTGTCTCTCCCACACTCTCTTCCTTTCACTCTTTCTAAAAATAGTGGGAAAAAGATCCTCTGGTGAGGATTAACAACGACAAAAGACTTAAAAACTACCACATACATGAAAAACCCAAATGGTTCACAAAACATTCTTTTCTGAATGTTTTATGAAGATGATGCACTGTAATCATTAACCAGACTTTTACTATTAAACTTAAATGGCCAATTGAGACTAACAGTTCTGAGACTGCTCTTCCACCACTGAGTCAGCTGGGTGGCGGCAGGTATTGGGGTCCATGTTCATTTAGCCTCTGAGCTTTCTGGGCAGACTTGGTGACTTTGCCAGCTCCAGCTGCTTCTTGTCCACTGCTTTGTTAACACCCACAGCAGCTGTTTGTTTTGTGTCATGAAGAGCAAAACAGCCCAGAGGAGAAGCTCTCAGTACATAGGGCCTTGCCAGGAACCATATCAATGATTTTAAAAACTTTGGGCCATCTTCCAGCTTTTTCTCAGAATGACAATCAATCTTCACCTTCGGCTCAGCAAATTTGCAGGCAATGGGAGCTGTGTGCCAGTCCAGCACAGGTGCATATCCAGCACTGATCTGGCCTGGGTGGTTCAGTATAATCACCTGAGTTATGAAGCCAACTGCTCCCATTAGTGGGTCATTTTTGCTGTTAACAGCACAATGCCATGACACACATCTTTGACAGACATGTTGTCCCCAGGGAGAGTTTCCATCAAAGCTTCATGGTGCATTTCAGCAGACTTTCCTCCTGTTAAATGTTAACTGGGGCAAAGGTGACCACCATGCTGGGTTTGAGAACACCAGTCTTTATACTCGACCCACAGGGACAGTACCAATACCAACAATTTGCCACCAGAATACAGGTTTTGTGTAAGGACCACTAAATCTAAACCAAAATGGGAAAGGAAAAGAATCATGTTAGCATCCTCGTCATTGGATACACAGACTCTGGCAAGTCTGCCACTACTAGCCATCTGACCTACAAATGTGACCAAGAAGAGAACCACTGAAGATTCTGAGAAAGAGGCTGCTGAGGTGGGGAAGGGCTCCTTCAAGAGCGCCTGGGTCTCGGGAAAACAGAGAGCCGAACAGGAGCCAGGTCATCTCCTGTGGAAACTCCAGACCAGCAAGTGTTATGTGACCATCATTGATGACACAGAGACTTTACCAAAAACACAGGCACATTTCAGACTGACTGCTGTCCTGATTGTTGCTGCTGGTATTGGTGAATTTAAAGCAGGTATCTCCCAGAGTGGGCAGACCTGTGTGTGTACCCTTCTGGCATACACACTGGGTATGATTGCTTTTGTTAACAAAATGAATCTCACTGTGTACCTAGCTTTTTTTATATTGTTGTGGTACATTTTACTTCTAAAAATTGCCGTTTGGTCCATTTGCATAGTAACCTTTTATTATATAGTATTAACCTACTTGGTATTTTCCCTAAGGTCACTGAGGTTCTTGTCATATTTTCCCTTATCTTCTTTCTCTGTTTTATTTTAGTTTCAGTTGCTGTGTCTCTTAATTCAGCAACTTTTCTTTTGCAATGTTTAATCTGCTTTAATTTTATTCAGTGTATTTTTCAGTTCAGATACTGTATTCTTTATCTCTAAAAATTCAGTTTTATTCTTTTTTTTCTTTTTTCTTTTTTTCTTTTTTTCTTTTTTTACTGTCTGCTTTTCTCCAAATTATATTCATGATTTTCTTTAAATACTTGCAATCTATACAAAGAGCAGTTTAAGGTCTTGTCTGTCTTTAGTTTAGTTTTATCTTGGCAGGTATTATGCTGCATATATCCACCCTTTTCACCTTTCCAGGTTAGTTTTTAAGCTTTGTTGGGACAGATTGATTGCGGCCAGGGCTACTTTTGCCCTATCACTAAGATGTGACCCCTTTGCCGAGACCGGTTTGGCTCAGTGGATAGAGCGTCGGACTGCGGACTGAAGGGTCCCAGGTCCAATTCCGGTCAAGGGCATGTACCTTGGCTGCGGGCACATCCCTAGTAGGGGGCATGCTAGAGGCAGCTGATTGATGTTTCTCTCTCATCAATGTTTCTGACTTTCTATCCCTCTCCCTTCCGCTCTGTAAAAAATCAATAAAATATATTAAAAAAAAAAAAAGATGTGACCCCTTTGAGTCTCTGCTGATTGCTTGAACATGGAATGCCGATGTCTCCCAGTTTTGTGTAATCTTTGGGAATTATTTACCTTATTACTCCCTATCAGTGGTTCTTTGTCTTACCCTTGTGGAGTTTTACCCTACACATGCATAGATTATTATTCAACCAAAGACTCACAATCCCATGTTGATTTCTGGAGCTTTTACTCTGTTTAGCTCTCTTATTTGCCTTCAAATTCCAGATGTCTTTGTGTTTCCAAACTCTAGTCTTGTTCTTGACTCAGTAAGATTTTGTGCTCTGCTTGTGGTGGCTCTCCCTGCTCTGTGGTTCAGGAAGTGAGTCCATGCAGAAAGCCAGGATCATACGACTCACCTCATTGATTTTTCTACTTTTAGGGATCACAGTCTTACGCTGCCTGTTTTGTGTCTGAAAATATTTTGTCCAGTTTTCTAGTTTTTTTGTAGCAAGAGGTTAAATGCAATAGCTTGCTAGGAATAGAAATCCTGAAGACAACTGAAGTGCTTTAAAAACCTTTGAACAAGTTAATAAAGCTGCAAAAAATTTCCAAGTCAGTTTTATAGATGAGCGTACAGTAAGCTATTTGACCTCTGTATAAATTAACATTTTCAGGTTACAAATATCTATTATAACCTGTCCTATTAGCACATAATATTTCAAGAATTTACAGAATATACCTAAAATATTTTTAAGAGGTTGTTTTTTCTGTAATAATTGCTATTTGTTAGAATGTTAAATTTAAAATATCGTTGTATCTAGATCAGGTCTAACAAAAATTATACCAATTTGAGACAAGTTTTGGAATGGTTAGCTGCAGGAACTCACAACTGCCTGAAATCAGATCCTGGGTCTACTAGTTATTAGACTGTTATTACTTTGAACAAGTCTCAGAATTATAATTTCCCATCTGCAAAGGGAAAATAATTTTACCTAACCTCTTAAGATTGAGGGAGGATTGAGTGATTATATGTCTGATGTATGTGAATATCTGTGTGCGTGTGTGTAAAGTCTTTAGAGCGGTGCTGAACGTTAAGTGTGCAGTGTCACTGTTATTTTTGTGGCTGTCATAGCAGAACTGACTATCTGATTAGATTAAGGTTTATTTCTTTCAATCTAATTTTTTTACCATTTTAATTACCATTTTACATCTTATTTTTTATCATTCTAATTTTTTACCACTTTATTTTTTTACCATTTTAATATACCATTTAAAAAATATATATTTTTATTGATTTCAGAAAGGAAGGGAGAGGAAGAGAGAGATAGAAACATCAATCATGTGCCCTTAACTGGAATTGAACAGGGACCCTTCAGTCCAAAGGCTGATGCTCCATCCACTGAGACAAACCAACTAGGGCAATATAACATATTTTTAACCGTGTATATCATCATGCAATTTAAAGATTCATGACTAATATCTGTCCTTCAGCATTAACAATATTCTCTTTTCTTAAATTTTCCATTTATTGTTGCCTTTAAAAAATTGACTGCATATTGATTTAGCCATAAACAATATATAAATTAATTTTTCATGTTTGATTTTGTATCAATATTATGGCATCTATTTTTCAGCTATCTATTTGTTTTGCTCAGTGTTTTTCTGAGATTTATCTGTGTTGGTACAATATAGCTATAGTGCATTCATTTTTACTACTGTGCAGAATTTTTCTTATTTCTAGGTTTTTGCTGTTACACATAGTATAATGGCTCTGAATGTACTTATACATGTCTCCTGGTTTCATGTGCTAGAATTTTTCTCAATATGTGTCTAGAAACAGAAATGTCATTGTAATCTTTAGCTGGCTGCCAGCAGGAACTGCCAGAGTGGAAGGCGGTTGTTGCAGGGGGCTGGCCGAGGCGCTGAGGGGCTTGAACTGGGAAGGCTGCCAGGCGATGGGGGGAAGCAGGTGTGTTTCAGATTTTGTTGTAAGTCTCTCATACAAAGGGGTTGGTAGAGTGAAGAAGAGGGCCCATCAAGGATTACTCCCAGGATTTTAAAAGGTAGTGCCATTTACTGAAATGGGGACTGCTCCCTAAAGATAAGATATTTTGTCTTAACTCATACATAGGTATTTTCTTTAAAAAAAAAAAAAGCCACAGTTTTACTATTGTATTAGTTCTGACATGCACAGCCCTACCTTCTCTCTGAAGTTCAAGAAAAGAGCCCAGCTTACCTTCACTACTTCAGATGCAGTACCACTGCCAAGTGTTATATCCAAGTAACACTGAACGACCTCACTGATTTGGTAATCCAAGGTAACTTCCGTCAGAAACTCATGAAAGTGCAATAACAATAAGACTTGGTGCCTATACTCCTGTCACTCAATCCAGTGGAGACTGCTTGATATACTTAGCATGTGAGTTTATATCATTTCATTTGATCTTCAGTACAACTGATTAAATAAGCATAAGCCTCCATTGGAGGCAACAGAGGTAAGTCTTAGAGAGATCAAAGCCTTGCCCCCCACCCAAAAAAAGTCTTGTCCAAATAAAATGCCAGGATTCAACACCAATCCAATGCTTGTTCCTCTACATCATGAAACCTCACGTTATGTGAATTTAACTTACATGAATTAAACAATACCCACTCATAATAAAAAAAAAAAACAGACTGATAGCCCTAACCGGTTTGGCTGAGCGTTGGCCTGTGGACTGAAGGGTCCCAGGTTAGATTCCGGTCAAGGGCATGTACCTTGGTTGCAGGCATATACCCAGTAGAGGGTGTGCAGGTGGCAGCTGATCGATGTTTCTCTCTCATCTATATTTCTAATTCTCTATCCCTCTCCCTTCCTCTCTTTAAAAAATCAATAAAATATATTTAAAAACCCACAAAATGCAGACTGATAATTTAAATACTACCATAAGATAACACTTGCATGTATATTTCATCACTGACTATACATTAATCTAATATTACATATTTGTATTATATGACAGATTTGTATCAATATATATATTTTGTGGGTATGTTAAGGGATTTTGAAGATAATTGCAACTATTGGGATTTTAGACTTATGAACATAATTTAAAATGTTGCATAAACCCTGTGTAAAACTGACTCCACTGTCCCACAACACGTCAACAATAATAAGGAATGAAGAACAATCCCACTGTGGGATTTTTCTAAGAAAATCTTGTATATCATCTCCTTATTGTTCTTAATTCTAAAGGTAATACATTAATTTATTATAGAAAATTTGACAAGAAAAAAAGCAACATTAGCCCATTTCTATTCTGGATTTTTAAAATTTTTCACCTAAGGATATATTTGTTAATTTTTTAGAGAAAGGAAGGGGAAAGGAACAGGAGAGGGAGAGGGATGAAAGAGATAGAGATAGAGACAGAGAGAGAGAGAGAGAGAGAGAGAGAGAGAGAGAGAGAGAGAGAGATCAGTTGCCTCCCATACTCCCCAGGCTGGGGATTGAACACCAGGGCACCCAGGTATGTGTCCTGACATAATTGAACCCGCAACCTTTTTGGTGTAAGGGACGACACTCCAACCAACGGAACCATCCAGCTGGGGAACAAGTTTGATTTGTAGCTCTTTTCTGTGGGGCTCAATTACATAGGTATTTTTCTAAACCATTAAAATTGGATTTTTATGAACCCAGTTTATGGGCATCTCAGGAGTGTTTACACATCCAGCAAAGCACACCTGGACCTTGGCTATATTTTATTTGTAGACTTTAAAAAGTGCCAAGGCAATGCCATTGCTCACTGCCTGTCAGATGCACACTGCTGCCTCTCTGGGTGAGCTTGTCATCAGAAAACTCTATTTGTCTGACCCTTGTGTTGTACCCAAACTTCTCAATTTTCCACCATGCTTTGTGGTCGTAATTTTCACCGACACTTTTGGTTTCAAATTTACAAACCTCGGGTTGTACTGACCCTGGCCGCTGAGCAAATAGACTGTACATGGATTTCATAATGATGGGTCAGTTGTTTGTTACTGAACAGAGAATGTGTTTCAGAGTTTCTGGCACTGCCCTGATTTCATACAATGAGATCCTTTTCAAAAAAGGCAACTCTTTTTATTGAATATACAACCAAACATTTAATTTTTATGATTTTTGTGAGACTTTTCATACAAAAAGCTTTCACAAATCAGAAAAAAAAATTTCAGGCTACATATGTTCAGCAGCAAAATATGGTCACTGTACATGTATTTTACCCACTGGAACTCTTTTTTAAAATTAAATAAATCTTTATTTTTTATATTATTATAGGTGTTTCTCTCCCCCCCCCCATACCTCCCCTCCATCCAAGCCCCATCCCCACCACATGCCCTTACCCCCTGCCACTGTCTTCATCCATAGATATAAGATTTCTGTCCAGTCTTTTCCCGCACCCCTCACACCCTCTTCCCCCTGAGAACTGTCAGTCCACTCCCTTTCTATGTCCCTGATTCTATTATATTCATCAGTCCATTGTGTTCATCAGATTTTCCATTCACTTGATTTTTAGATTCACTTGTTGGTAGGTATGTATTTGTTGTCATTTTGTTGTTCATAGTTTTTATCTTTACTTTTTTCTTCTTCTTCCTCTTCTTAAAGAATACCCTTCAGCATTTCATATAAGCCTGGTTTGGTGGTGATGAACTCCTTTAGCTTTTCTTGTCTGTGAAGCTCTTTATCTGACCATCAATTCTGAATGATAGCCTTGCTGGGTAGCATAATCTTGGTTGTAGGTTCTTGCTGTTCATCACTTTGAATATTTCTTGCCACTCCTACCTAGCCTGCATATTTTCTGTTGAGAAATCAGCTTACAGTCGTATGGGTACTCCATTGTAGGTAACCAACTGTTTTTCTCTTGCTGCTTTCAAAATTCTCTCTTTGTCTTTTGCCCTTGGCATTTTAATGATGATGTGTCTTGGTGTGGTCCTCTTTGGATTCCTCTTTTCTGGTGTTCTCTGTGTTTCTTGGACTTGTAAGTCTATTTCTTTCACTAGGTAGGGAAAGTTTTCTGTCATTATTTCTTCTAATAAATTTTCAATATTTTGCTCTCTCTCTCTCTTCTTCTGGCACCCCAATAATTTGGATGTTGGTACGCTTAAAGTTGTCCCAGAGGTTCCTTACATTATCTTCATATTTTTGGATTCTTTTTCCTTTTTGTTTTTCTGGTTGGGTTTTTTTTTTGTCTCCTTATATTTTAGCTCTTTGGTTTGATTCTTGGGGTCCTTAGATATACCTTAGAATTTCTGTATATTCTTTATTTCAGACAGTGTATGCTTAATTTCTGTCTGGTCCTTTTCTATTTTCTTGGTATTCTCATTAAGGTCCTTGAAGGTCTCACTAAGCTCCTCGGGGTCTCATCAAGTTTCTCGGTGGTTTTTAGAAGATTCTTGAGTAACCTTGTAAATGTGGTCTTGAACTCTATGTCCGATAGTCTGCTTTCCTCCATTTCTTTCATTGGTGACATGCCTGCCTGTCTCCTATTTTGCTGCTTCCCTGTGGTGATGGAGTGGAAGAGCTGCTATGCAGAGACACACCTATGGGGCAGGACTTGCTTCAGTGGGGCTTTGATGCTCACGGAGTCTGCCTCTTGAATGTGTCACTTATGGATGTGAGTAGTTGAATTCTGGTGTCGTCTCACACTGACCTCTAGATACACTAGCTTCTGGATTTCCAGTGGGGTACAGGTCAGCTACTTTCTGAGGTGACCCAGCAGGAGCTACAGCAAGGTCTGCAGATTTCTCCTGGTCTGACCAGAGCTGCCTTTTAGGTTAAGCTGGAAAAGTGCAGGCCATTTATATGCAAATACTGCTGGGCACAGCTCAGGTGAGTTTGAAGATTGGGCAGAGCGGGGTTTCAGGGAATCACTTGGTTAGAGCATGGCAAACAGCGATGGCCAATACTCCCTTTCTCCAAGTCCCCGTGTCTCCAAGTCCCTGAGCCCCAATCCCTGTGCCCCCATGCAGTGAACACTGGATGCCGTGGATGCTTCTGCAAGGGCGCCTCCTTCACTTTCAGACCTGATGGCAGACTGTCCAGCTTCTCCTCGTAGGAGTCTGGTTTGCCAGTGTCTCCCCAGAAACTTGGATTCTGAGTAATCAGGAGCCTGCTTCCCTTCGGGTTGAAAAAAAAGCAGCCCCAAAGTCGCCCACCGTCAGCCCGGCTCCCTTGCCTCTGCACCTCAGGTTTTCAGCGCTTGTGCACATCCCAATGCTCCCCTCTTTCTTTCTGGCTGATGAACTTCCGTTCAGCCAGCTTTCCCATGGTTCTGGGTGATAGACGTCTTGTCTTTTAGTTGCAGTTTAGAAATTGTTGTGCAAAGCAGCAGTTCAGGTGTTTACCTATGCTGCTATCTTGGCTTCTCCTAAATACAGTCATCTTTGGGGGGAATAGATCATAATTTGTATGCCAAAGGTCATGACAAATGCTGTGAACTCTGAAACTCTGAATTGAATCTTTGCCCTGCCACTGATAAGCCTGTATTTTTTTAAAATATATTTTATTGATTTTTTACAGAGCGGAAGGGAGAGGGATAGAAAGTCAGAAACATCCATGAGAGAAACGTCGATCAGCTGCCTCTTGCACGCCCCCTACTGGGGATGTGCCCGCAGCCAAGGTACATGCCCTTGACCGGAATTGAACCCGGGACCCTTCAGTCCACAGTCCGACGCTCTATCCACTGAGCCAAACCGGTCTCGGCGATAAGCCTGTATTAATTGCCTATTGCTTTTAAACAAATTACCACAGATTTAGTGCCTTAAACAAGACGGCATTTAAAAAATACATATATTTTAATGATTTTTGTCAGAGAGGAAGGGAAGGGAAAGAGAGAGCTAGAAACATCAATGAGAGAGAAACATCGATCAGCTGCCTCCTGCATACGCCCCACTTGGGATGTGCCCGCAACCAAGATACACGCCCCTGACCAAAATCGAACCTGGGACCCTTCAGTCTACAGGCCTACGCTTGAGCCAAACCGGTTTTGGTAACAATACGGCATTTTTATCCTGCCATTCTGGAAATCCGAAGTCTAAATAGATCTCACTGTGCTGCACTCAGGTGTCGGCATAGCCACTCGGTCTGGGTGATCTAGAGGTGTTTCCTCGCATTTTTCAGGTTTTAGAGGCCGCCCCACATTCCTCCATTTTCAGAGCCAACAAGTCATCTGAGATGGCTCTCTTGTTAACCCTTTTTGTTCATATTTTACTCACCTGGGCAACTTAGGCAGCTTTCTTATCTATGAAACAGTAGTAATAATAACAACACCCACCTCTATAGGTCAGCAGTGTTTTTGGAGGACTTTAAGAAATATAAATGTTGTAAATGTTGCAGGTGTTAATCTTGTTGTAATTTACAGTGAAGTCAGTGTATGATACAGGAGGACACTTAAAAGCTCATAATTTATTTTAATCTTTTATCTGTATGCCCATGAATAAGGCACCTTAAAATTCAGGAGATGTGTATGAATTTTTGCACATCCTATCTAATAAAAGAGTAATATGCAAATTGACCATCTCTCCAACACACAATATGGCCTCTCCCATGGGATAAAAGATGTTTGCTCCCATGTGCATACAAGATGGCTGCCACAGGGTGACTGGCAGGGGATGGCGGTTGGGGGGGACCAGGCCTGCAGAGGAGGGCAGTTGGGGGCAATTGGGCTGGCATGGGAGCAGTTAGGCGTCGATCAGACTAGTAGGGTATTAGGGGATCAGGCTGGCAGGCAAAAGCAGTTAGGGGCAATCAGGCACTCAGGCAGGCAGGCAGTTGGGAACCAGCACTCCTGGGTTGTTAGAGGGATGTCCGACTGCCCATTTAGGCCAAATCCTATGCAATCGGGCCTAAACGGGCGGTCGGACATCCCTTGAGGGGTTCCAGATTGGAGAGGGTGCAGGCTGGGCTGAGGGACACCCTCCTCCGCATGCCCAAATTTTGTGCACCTGGCCTCTAGTTTCGTATAATGTGTATAAACGAGATATTTAAAGTATGTGTTACACAGATTCTAATCCCTATTTAATGTTTTCAGCTAGCTACGGGCAACAGTAACTTTATAGACCCAAAATCTGTTGCTCTATTGAAAACTCCTTAAACTTGAAATTGTATTAAATTTATTAAAAAGAAAGAAAGAAAGAAAATGTCCTCCCAATAAGATGGTGGCAGTATAATAAGGTGTATATTGTCTCTTTAAATTTTTTTTCTCTTGTCTTGTCTCTTTAAATTTTTTTTTCATGACTACTCAATGCTTTATTTACCATTCAACTACACAATGCCTTTTACAATAATTATTTCACTCACTTTAGAGACATTTTTTAAAACATTTAAATTTTTTTTTTTTTGCAGTATTTTGATGTAGTCCCATTTGTTTATCTTGTCTTTAGCTTCCATTGCTCTAGGAGCAGTATCATCGAAGAAGTTCCTTTGGCATATGTCTGAGATTTTTTTTCCTGTAGATTCCTCTAATGTTTTTATGGTTTCCCGTCTTACGTTTAAGTCCTGTATCCATTTTGAGTTTATTTTTGTGTATGGTGTAAGTTGGTGGTCTAATTTCATTTTTTTGCATGTATCTGTCCAATTTTCCCAACACCATTTATTGAAGAGACTGTCTTGACTCTATTTTATGTTCATGCCTCCTTTGTCAAATATTAATTGAGCATAGTGGTTTGGATTTAATTATGGTTCTCTATTCTGTTCTGTTGATCTACATGTCTGTTCTTGTACCAGTACCAGGCTGTTTTGAGAACAGTAGCTTTGTAATACAGCTTGAAATCTGGTATTGAAATCCCACCGACTTTGTGCTTCTTTCTCAGGATTGCTGTGGCTATTCGGGGCCTTTTTTTATTCCAGGTGAATTTTTGGAGAGTTCTTTCTAGGTCTGTGAAGTATGCCATTGGTATTTTAATGGGGAGTGCATTAAATTTATAGATTGCTTTGGGTAGTATGGACATTTTAATTATGTTGATTCTCACAGTCCATGAACATGGTATGTTCTTCCACCTGTTTACATCTTCCTCTATCTCTTTTTTTAGTGTCCTGTAGTTTTCCGCGAATAGGTCTTTTACCTCCTTAGTTAAGTTTATTCCTAGGTATCTTAATTTTTTTGGTGTGATGATAATTGGGATTGCCTTTTTAGTCTCTCTTTCTGTAAGTTCACTATTGGTGTATAGGAATGCCATAGATTTCTTGGCATTGATTTTGTAGCCTGCTACATTGCTGAACTCATTTATTAAGTCTATTAGCTTTTTTATGGAGTCTTTCGGGTTTTTTATGTACAATATCATGTCATCTGCAAATAAGGTTAGCTTTACTTCTTCTTTTCCAATTTGGATGCCTTTTATTTCTCTTCTTGTCTAATTGCAATGGCTAATACTTCCAGTACTACGTTGAACAGGAATGGTGAGAGTGGGCAACCCTGTCTTGTTCCTGTTCTTAGAGGAAATGGTTGTAGTTTTTGCCGATTGAGTATGATGTTTGCTGTGGGTTTATCCTATATGGCTTTTATTATGTTGAGGTATGATCCTTCTATTCCTACCTTGTTGAGAGTTTTTATCAAGAAAGGGTGTTGGATTTTGTCAAATGCTTTTTCTCCATCAATTGATATGACTATGTGATTTTTATCTCTCTATTTATGTGATGTATCACATTTATTGATTTGCGGATATTGTACCATCCTTGCATTCCTGGGATAAATCCTACTTGGTCGTGGTGTATGATCTTTCTGATGTACTGCTGGATCCGATTTGCTAGAATTTTATTGAGGATTTTGGCATCTATATTCATGAGGGATATTGGCCTGTAATTCTCTTTCATTGTGTCGTCTTTATCTGGTTTTGGTATTAGGGTGATGCTAGCTTCATAGAAGGAGTTTGGAAGTGTTTCATCCTCTTGAATTTTCTGGAATAGTCTGAGGAGTATAGGTTTTAGTTCTTCCTTGAATGTTCGGTAAAACTCCCCTGTGAAGCCGTCTGGCCCTGGGCTTTTGTTTGCTGGAAGCTTTATGATGACTGCTTCAATTTCTTCCACAGTTATTGGTCTATTGAGTTGTTTAGATTCTTCCTGATTGAGTTTTGGGAGGTTATATTTTTCTAGAAATATATCCATTTCCTCCAGGTTGTCCAGTTTGTTGGAGGAGAGTTGTTCATAGTATTTTTTAAGAATCCTTTGTATTTCAATGGGGTCTGTTGTTATTTCACCTCTTTCATTTCTGATTTTGTTTATTAGGGTCCTCTCTCTTTGCTTCTTGGTGAGCCTGGCTAGAGGTTCATCAATCTTGTTTATCCTTTCAAAGAACCAGCTCTTGGTTTCGTTGATCTTCTGTATTGTTTCTTTGGTCTCTATGTCATTTATTTCTGCTCTGATCTTTACTATTTCCTTCCTTCTGCTTACACTGGGCTTTTCTTGTGGCTTTCTTTCTAACTCTTTGAGTTGTTGGGTTAGATAATTTATTGCTGCCGTTTCTAGTTTTTTGCAGTAGGATTGTAGAGTTATGAACTTCCCTCTCAGAACTGCTTTCACTGTGTCCCATAGATTTTGGATTGTTGTGCTATTGTTGTCATTTGTTTCCATGATGTTTTCTATCTCTTCCTTGATCTCTCTAGTAACCCAGTCATAGTTTAATAGCATGCTGTTTAGTCTCCATGTGTTTGATTTCTTTGGATTGTTTCTATTGTAGTTGATTTCCAGCTTTATGCCACTGTGATCTGAGAATATGCTTGATATGTTTTCTATCTTCTTGAATTTGGACTTTGTCTATGACCCAACACATGGTCTATCTTTGAGAATGACCCATGTGCACTTGAAAAGAATGTATATTCTGTGTCTTTGGGGTGAAATGATCTGAAGATGTCAACTAATTCCATCTGGTCTAGTGAGTCATTGAGGATTGATGTTTCTTTACTGATTTTAGAGGATTTGTCCAATGGTGATAGTGGAGTATTAAAGTCTCCTGCTATGATTGTATTGCTGTCTACCTCTCCCTTGATATCCTCTAGGAGTTTTTTTTTTTTATGTATTTGGGTGCTCCTGTATTGGGTGCGTATATGTTTACCAGAGTTATTTCTTCTTGTTGGATTGTTCCCTTTAGTATTATGTAGTGGCCTTTTTTATCTCTTATTACATCCTTCACTTTGAGATCTAATTTGTCGGATATAAGTATTGCTACCCCAGCTTTTTTTCCATTTCCATTTGCCTTAAGAATCTTATTCCATCCTTTCACCCTCAGTCTTTGTGCATCTTTTTTTTGGAGGTGGGTTTCTTGTAGACAGCAGATATATGGGTCGTGTTTTCTTATCCTGTCTATTACCCTATGTCTTTTGATTGGAGCATTTAAACCATTTGCATTTAAAGTTATTATTGATAGGTAGTTATTTGTAGCCATTTTTGTTCTTTGCCCCTGTGTTCTTTCTTGGCTTCCTATTGCTTTTTACAGCAGACCCTTTAGCATTTCTTGCATTGCTGGTTTGGTGGTAATGTATTCCCTTAGTCCTTTTTTGTCTGTGAAGCTCCTGATTTGACCTTCAATTTTGATTGATAGCCTTGTTGGGTACAGTATTCTAGGATTCAGACCCTTTCTTTGCATGACTTTCTATATTTCATTCCAATCCCTCTGGCTTGATAAGTTTCTGTTGAGAAATCACTTGCTAATCTGATGGGGGTTCCTTTGTAGGTGACTTTCCATCTCTCTCTGGCAGCTTTTAAGATTCTCACTTTGTTGTTGATGTTTGCCAATTTAATTATAATGTGCCTTGTTGTAGGTCTTTTGGAGTTTAATTTGCTTGGAACTCTGTGAGCTTCTTGGATTTGTGTGGGATTTTTCTTTCCTATATCAGGGAAGTTTTCTGTCATTATTTCTTCCAAAAGGTTTTCTATTCCTTTCTCAGTTTCCTGTCCCTCTGGAAATCCTATTATGCGGATATTGTTTTGTTTCATGTTGTCCCAAAGTTCCCTTAGGCTCTCCTCCTGCTTTTTAATTTTTTTTTCTAGAAGCTGCTCTACTTGGGTGTTTTTCCCTACCTTGTCTTCCAACTCACTGATGCGGTCCTCTGCTTCATCTAGTCTACTCCTGATACTTTCTATGGAGTTCTTTACCTCAGCAATGTCAGTTTTCATTTCCTCTTGGGTCTTCTTCATTTCTTCATGGCTCTTCTTCATTTCCTCTAGATTTCTCTTCAATTCCTCATGGTTCTTACTCATATTGGCTTCTGTTCTCTTCAGCCACCCTATGACCATTTCTTTGAACTCTCTCTCTCTGACAGGTTGCTTGCTTCCGTTTCGTTTCCCTCTTTTTCTGGTGAGGCTTGTTTTTCTTTCATTGGTGGGCTATTTCTTTGTCTCCCCATGGTCTCTCTTCTCTGTGAGTCTTGTTATGTAGTTCTCACTCTCCTGTGTTGATTTAAAGGCTCAAACTACAACACAACCAGGTGCAGCACACCAGGCACTGAAGAAGAATGTATTCACAATATTGGTAACACCAAATTAAAGGTGATTGCCAGAGGAAGGTAAATTAGGTGATAGGTTGGAAAAAAGAGAGTAAGAGAAAACACCCTCACACACACAAAAGAAGAGACGCAGGGGGGGGGGGGGAGAAGGAAGGAAGGAAGGAAGGAAGGAAGGAAGGAAGGAAGGGGGGAGGGAGGGAGGGAATGCCAAAATAAAGTTGGGGAAAGGGGAAGGAGTAAAAAGGAAGGAAAAGGGAGTAAACTATAAATACGGGTTGGAAACTCCCAAAGGACCACCACTAATCCCAGCAAAAGCCAGCAACGAGTACCTGAAGATTGATACAAACTACATACAACAACTAATATCACGGGAGGTTAGGGAACACAGACGCTTAAATCTATCAAAAAAACAATGTAAACATCACCAAAACACAAAACAATGCCAAACCCCCCCACACAAAACAAATTAAAAGAAAAGAATGACCAAACCAATCTCACAAATATGCATAAAATATAAACAACATCAGCAGGACCGAGAGAAAAACAGTTTAGGATAGTGAAGTCGGAGAAGCATTAGATGTGTATGGACTTGGAGCAGGTGGTTGGAGATTGGATATAAAAGTGGGGTGAAATTTTAACAGGGGCTAAAAAGAGAGAATAAGGAAAATCTTAACCAGAAAAAGTGTAAGGGGAATAAGACACTAATTAAGGAAAGGTTAGCAAGAGAGTGCTGGCATAAGGGTGAAGTTGAAGTAGAGTAAAAAGATACAAAAGGGTAGATGAAAAAAGACTGTATAACACTAATCTCTAAGTAGAATAAAGATGAAATAAAATGGCACTTAAAAAAAGTTTAAATAGTAGTAGAAATAAAATTGATTCCTTAATTTGTGTTACACAAGAGTCAATTTGATTCAGCCCCTAGGTGGCAGTGTTTCTGAATTGACCTCCCTGTCTATTGGTCCTCTCTAGCCTGACCTAAAATCCCGCTATGTCTATGGTATTCACTACTGATTTGTGGAAATAGGGTAACCCAGAGTTGCCTCTCTCATGGTGAGGACCTGTTCTGATCCCCAGCGTCAGCAAAACAGCTTGCCCCTGTGGTCTCCCAGGTTATCACCCACCAGGGGATCCTCCATTCCTGTTTCAGTGCTGAGAAATTCGGATTTGGAGAGGACAAACGCAGGCGTGCAAACTCATGTCCTGCTTGTATGTTTGCACGAAACCCCTTTCCCCCTTGGGTTTGGCAGCCTGCTCCCTCCCAAAACTGCCAGGTTGGCCTTCTCCGTCAGGTCCAAATGGGTTGCCCTTTATGTATCCTCCCTGCCACCAGCTCCGAGGGCCCTCTTCCACGTTTGCCAGCTCCAACAGCCACTGGCTTTTCCTGCCCCCCTACCCCCCCCCCCCACACACACACACCCAGGCACGAATCTCCCTGTGTTACCAGCTCCCCTAACCCCAGGAGAAATCTGACCTTTCCGTGGCGGAGCACAGGGTTCCTCGGAATCCGCTTCTGCGCCAACTAGGAACCGATGATGTGGGAGGGTCTCAGCCGCCCAGTGGGTACCGCATCTGTAAAATCTTCAGGCTCTTCCCCTTTAAGATGGCGCAGTTAGCCTCTGAGCCTGTGGCTCCGTGAGAAAACCCAGCCGCACCGGAGCCGCTCCGTTAAGGGAGGCTAATCTAAGCAGTCACCCTCCTTCTCCCAAAGCCCAGTTGTCCCCCCACTCGCCAACAAACACCCCCCGCTCGACCCTCAGCTGCTCCCTCCGTTACCCCGGTACACAACTGATTACGCATCCTTCTGTTCCGCCGCCATCTTTTTCTCCTCTGTCTCTTTAAATTTAATACTTTCCTGTTCCTTGTCCTGTCCCTGAAAAGTTTACTAGAGATGGAGATAAATATTATAGTCAGAAACATTGTTTCATACTCTTAAATGCAGTCCCATAATCTGTATGAGCAAAATTGAAAAATAACAACAGAAAAGGAACTCACACACTGGAGACCTTAACCCAAATTTATAATGTTATAACCTAAAATGTATACATTTACTCTTTTGTTTTTGCATTCCTTGGAAAAGTAAATTTGTTAAATTAAGCCTCTAGACACAAACTGCTTCATGGCTGTAAGGTCAATTCGTGGCTCACACAGCCCTGTGTCATTTCTCATCCTAGTAGCACTTGCAATAGATAAAGTATGTAATGAGGTATGTAGAGTGGGAAGGTTGTAACACTGATAGACGTGGACACACAGAGACACATGGGGTTGTCCCCTTCTCCCACGGCCCGTGCTATGGATACCTCCACGAGGAATGGGAAATGCTGTCTCTTGGAGACCAGCACAGTTCCAAGTTGGTTTTCTCATCTCACTCTTGTGGTTTTGGGGGTTTTATGGCTGTTTGAGGTATGTTTGGGAAAGAAAGATCCCCATTCCTTGCTTAACCTATGCAAATAATCTTTAGGGACTTTGATCAGTGGGAAGAGAGGACAAGACTGTCATCTGTTCTCCAGATGAAAGGCTCTTCTTGGCCGGAGCTGTGCAGAGACGAGTCATAATTTTTGGATATTTTGATTTTATGCTTCTAGAAAGGATCTTCTAAAAAAATTGTATGGTTATTTATTTTCTTTTATTCTTTTTGGTTTGTTTCCTTTTAGTGATAGAAGCCATGGCCAGCTGTCTGTGTAAAGTCACTCACACACACTGCCAAGGCACAGGCTCTGAGGTAGACGGGTTTAGATGTCAGTTTGGAGGTAAACCTGTCTTTGGGCCAAACCCACCTCCCAATTTCTGGTTGAGGTGACTTGTCCTTGGAAAAATAAAGACTTTTAAAAAACATCATATTGATTATTCCCATGAAAGTTTGAAAATCACTCAAGTGGAGGAGCCAAGGTGGCAGCATAGGTAAACACCTATACTGCTGCCTCGCACAACAACTTCAAAACTACAACTAAAAGACAAAACAGACATCATCCAGAACCACCGGAAAGCTGGCTGAGTGGAAATTCTACAACTAGAAGGAAAGATAAAAAGACACTAAGACTCAGAGGAGGTGCGGAGGGCAGAGTTGCAGAGATGGGGAAACAGAGGTGTGGAGACGCTCATGAGCAGAAAGTGCAGGCAGCTGAATTCCCGGCTGGTTTTTGTGAACAGGGACTGAGACAAAGACTCCCCACTGCACTGAACCACTCATACCGGGTGAAACTGGACTGTCAGGAGGAAGCACACTGAGACTTGGGAGCCACAGAGGTGCGTGAGCTCATGGACAGGGCATGTTACCGGCTCTCTCGTTCAGAAGGAAAACAAAACCTCCGGACTGCATTATGTTCTAGTTCCAGGTAAGACTTTGGGTATCCAGTCTCATTTGGGGAGAAACTGGACTGTCTGGCAGCAGGCAAAACTCGAGGGCAGCTTTCTCTTAGAGGTGTGTGCAACCATTGCCTTGGGACATGGAGACCCAGGCGCTGCTTAGGGCGGGGCTGATGGGAAACCAAGACTGACTGCTCAGCCCTGAGACTCCGCCCCACCAAGCTGAGCACAGAAGCTCTCCTAGTGTAGACACAGCTGATCCTCATTGCCAATTGGCCTGGAGGTCAACCCTCTCCCCTCCCCCCCAGTGATACCAACAATGATTTAGGCTTAACTACAACAAGACAGTGCAGCCCACTGTCCCCTAGAGAACACCTACCACACAAAGCTGCTTGACCAACTCAGGGAAGCGGCGAAAATGTGGAGACGAGGAAATAGATCACAATTGAAAGAAATGGAGGGGGAAAAAATAGTGTTGAAAAACACGGTTATAAGGTTTTTCAAGAATTTACTAGAAAAGGCCGATAAATTTAATGAGACCCTAGAGGATATGAAAAAGGATCAACTAGAATTTAAGCATACACTGACTGAAATAAAAAAATATTATACAGAGATCTAAAAGCAGACTAGAGGACTACAAGAATCAAGTCAAAGATTTGAAATACAAAGAAGCAAAAACCATTCAGCTGGAAAAGCAAAAAGCAAAAAGAATCCAAAAAATTGAAGACAGTGTAAGGAGCCTCTGGTACAACCCAAGCATACCAACATCCGAATTATGGCGGTGCCAGAAAAAGAGAGAGAGCAAGATACTGAAAACCTATTTGAAGAAATAGTGACCGAAAACTTCCCACACCTGGTGAAAGAAATTGACTTGAAAGTCCAGGAAGTGCACTGAACCCCAAACAAAAAGAATCCAAAGAGGACCACACCAAGACACATCATAATTAAAATACCAAGAGCAAAAGACAGAGAATATTAAAAGCAGCAAGAGAAAAACAGTTAGTTATCTACAAGGGAACACCCATCTGATTGTCGGGTGATTTCTCAACAGAAACTATGCAGGCCAGACGGGAGTGGCAAGAAATTTTCAAAGTGATGAATAGCAAGAACCTACAACCAAGATTACTCTACCCAGCAAAGCTATCATTCAGAATTGAAGGTCAGGTAAGAAAAAACTAAAGGAGTTCATCACCACCAAACCAGTATTATATGAAATGCTGACAGGTATTCTTTAAGAAGGAATAAAGAGGAAGAAGAAGAAAAAGGTAAAGTTAAAAATTATGAACAAATACTTGTCTATCAATAAGTGAATCTTATCAAATCAAGTAAATTAAAAATCTGATGAATAGAATAAACTGGTGAATATAATAGAATCGGGGGCATAGAAAGGGAGTGGACTGTCAATTCTTGAGGGAAAGGGGTGTGGGAGGTGCAGGAAGAGACTGGACAAAAATCGTACACCTCTGGATGAGACAGTGGGGGGAGGTAAGAGCAAAGGGTGGGGTGGGTACTGGGTGGAGGGGAGCTATGGGGGGAGGGAGAGGAACATTGCAATAATCTGAAGAATAAAGATTTGTTAGATTAAAAAGATAAAAATAAAAAACATTATGTTATCTTGGCTCCTACAGAGAAGACCTGCTGTGCTGTAGGGATAGCTTCCTCAGTGGGGTAAGGGGAGTTTTTGAACCAGGACTTGGTCACACTCCCATTCATTTAATTCACATCTTCTGAATGCCTGTTCTGGTTTTCCAGACTGACACTTGTGCACCACTGGAATAATGCTTCTTGAAATCTATGTCTTTTTAACCACATTACTGTTGTGAAAAAAATTAGAATGGAAAGCAAACTTGATAGGAAACAAAGTTTGGGGGTAAAAAGACTTGCAGAATTTTACAACTGCTATATTCCTTGGTATCCTCCTATGTATTTAGTCAGTGGGCAGATATAAGGTTAATTGTCCCTTGGTATATGTTTAATCTACATCCTAGCAATTTATTAAGGGGTTTAACTTGGCTGTATCTCTTTTTTAAGAGGACTGAAAGGGAATTTCGAGTCTCATATTTTGTTTCATTGTGGCATTAAATGTATGGTAAGTTAAGCTATTTTTGTGAATTTTGAATGTGTAATATTAAAAGTATTCTGCTTTCAAGCCATTTCTGCACATTGAAAATAACTTGCTATTCATGTTCTGTGGTTTTCTTGTTAGACTATGTAGGGGACTTGCCACAACACATGCAACAGATTATAAAAAGACTGCAAATTTAATAATTACAGCATGGCGCAGACCATGCTGGCAGATCCTAGAGCACAGCACTCTCTTTAATCATGGTGCTTCCCATAGTGTGGGTGGCCATGGTCCACAGAAGATCCAGGCCGGCCAGGCCAGTCCCCTGCCAGAGGGATTGTGAAATAGAGCAATTAAACAGCATTCCACAGGCTTTTCAGGATTTTCATTTTATGAAAGTATAACATTGCTTTTAGACTACTTTTCACCTTTCTCTCCTCCTTCTTCAGCCTTTTCCTTTAAATTGTTATTTAGACTGTTAGATTTTATCAGGTGAAATCTTACTGAATATATGTTTACTTTCTTTTTCCATCATTTTTTGCAATTATAAAACATGTTTAGCATTTCAAATGCTATTTCAGCCCAAAAGGTGAAAATGATCAACAGGTTATTGTAATCATCAGAAGTTAGCAACTTATCATAGTAAGCCTTGATAAAAATAATTTAATCAATTTATTTCCTTATTTTATTTTTGTTTTTTATTTTATTTTTTTAATCCTTTAAAGTATTACAAATAGTAGTACATTTGTTTCTTTTTTTCCCTCCCATTGACCTCCCCCCAGCCTTTCTTACCCCCCCCCAGCACATGCCCTCACCTGCCCCCCCCCTCAATGTGTCTTGTATCCATTGGTTATGCTTATATGCATGCATACAAGTCCTTTGGTTGATCTCTTACAGCCCCCGCCCCCCACCCTCCTCTATCTTCTCACTGTAGTTTGACAGCTTGTTCAATGCTTCTGTGCCTCTGTATCAGTCTTTTTCCCCCATTTCTTTTCTTTAAAGTAATCTTGTATCTGCATACTGGAAATAAATATATAATAACAAAAAAATGTTTGAATCTCAGTTTCAACATCCAACATTTCGAGTCCCAGTTTCAATGTCAAATAGTTCCTTATGTGTACATGTCAGCAATGGTATCTGGATGGTGGACATATGGTGGCAATGCAGGTTCCACCCTCTCTGGTTTGGTCCTGGGTTGCCTGCAGCGATGCACAGCTGACTGCTAGCATGACAAGGTGTCATCAGTCTCTTCCATTTCTGGACTGCCTTTGCAATTGGAACAGACCTGTCAGTTCCTCTTTGTTGCAGGATTCCATATGGTCTTGGAGTTGTTTTCAGAAAATATACAAACATATTATCAACCAAAAGTTAATAAAGGGATCTTTTCTGTAAATTAGACTTGAGATTCTTTCTAGTTTTTGCCCAATTAATTTTCCTTTGACTTATTTTGACATCATGTGTGTTTTTCATGGGTGTCCTGCTGTTAGCATTACAAATGGAAATTAATTTTCTGGAGTAAGAATTTTCTAGATGTAGTTTACTTAGAGGATATTTTTCCTTACATGATATTACCCCACTATCTACTACCCCTCTCCCCCGTTTATTTTTATTAATGGGGGCTTTTGGAAATTTTATATTACAGTCTTGGTAACTTTAAATTTTAACTTTTGCACAAAAATATGACTGCTTTAGCTGCTTTGCATGTTAGGCAATTTTACATTGAGATGAACTACTAATAGAAATTTTAGTTACTATTTTAGGAACAGCTTTTTGTCCAGTACACTAAAATTTTCTTGCATGTTCACTTATTTCAATTGGCCAATTTAAATTAATCTGAAAACTTGATTACTATTTTACTGTCAAATTTAATACTCAAACAATAATCTTAGTTTATGCTGTAAATATTAGTGGAAAGGATTTTTTGCATTCTTGAGTAGGCCCTGAGCATTTCTGGTTCTAGACTAAATTTAGATATAGGGCAGCTGTTGCTGGCCGAGTCTCTGTCTATACCTTGGGTCCCGATCTGAGCTGTTCGTGGGAGGTGAAGTAGCCGTGGGGACAGCAGGCCTCCCTCAGAAGGGGTGAGAGTTCAGTCCCCTGCAAGGTTTGTGGATGAGGGTCTGTGCCCCACCTATGTTGATCTTTAAGTTCTCTCCTGTTGGCCCCTCTGCTACTGTGCCTGTCTTGGGTTGTTCCTTCCCTGAGGAATCTTACCAGTCTCTTGCTAACCAGCCATCCTCCGGGGCCAAACAGGATGATGTGAGGTTCAGTTCTGTTTCCTTGGTCTTCTATGCCCCCGTGACCTCCATGCCCAGCCCCTGCCTTGTGATCCCCTTGCCTGCTGGCAGGGTTCCGTTACTGATCACATAACTTGGGAGACTCAGGTTTCTCCTCCAGGAAGGGCCCAGTTCACACCATTGGGCGAGAGACAGATCCATGGTGCCAGCCACCCAGAGGCTTCAACCTCAACTTGAACTGAAAGCTCAGGCAACAGCTGTGTGCACTTGGATTTTGAGAAGAAGATCCCTCTTGGCAAAAAGGGCAAGAGGCACCAATATAGAATGCTCAAGTGGCTTCCCAGTGCCTTAATTCCTTCTGAAAGGGATTAATTCCTTTTCTCTTTTTTTAAATTGCTGCCAAACATCCAAAGAATTAGTTTGTAAGTTTCTTTGGGATAATTGAATATGCTGTTGTCAAATATCAAAAATTATAATGACATTGTAGAATAATATCATGTAAGGGTATTATGGTGTCACAGGGGGTCAAGAGGGGCCTAGCCTAAGGACTGGTATCCATAGGAGATGACATCCTCTAGGCAATGTCAATTCAGTCTCAAAGTAGCTGCCAATGTTTTTTTTAATTGCTTCAGGGATGTAAAAACACAAATTACTTACCTTAGTTCAAGAGGTCAAATATATTGACTTTCCCCCTTACTCCCACCACCCCACATTTACCCTGAGGCTTGACATTCTGATGGACTTTTCTCAGTCTCTGGATCCATTCTTATTCATCAGTCTGTTCTGTTCATTATATGCCACAAATGAATGAAATCATGTGATATTTATCCTTCTCTGCCTGGCTAATTTCACTTAGCATAATGCTCTCCAGCAATTTATTTCCTTATTTTATTTTTTAAAACATTTAACTTCTGCCACTTAATTAGCTCTTTTAATGTTTGACTGAATGAAAATTTGAATCATTAGCAAAGTTTTTCTTCCTCATTCAAAAATGTTGTCCTTGCCTAGTCCATTTTAATCTTTAGTTTCTATTTTTTTTGTAAGTTGTTAATTGTCTTAGTCTTTAATGTTTTCGAGTATTGCTGAAAGGAACAAGTTATAGAAATGTGAAGTCACTGGATTTTGTCCATTCAATTCATGAAAATTATGGGGTTTATTAAAACTCGTGGTCAATTTCTCTAGAGAGGTTATTTTAAATGATAAATGGTAGTATCTTATCTCAGGCTTTAATATTTTCTCCCTGAAAGAGTGATTTTTAAACAGAAAAAATATAGAAATGTTAATAAAAGAGCAGTTAATTTTATAAATGTGTACTATTAACCCCTTTGATTTCCTTAAGGGGATACTGTCTTATTGCTTACAAGTATAGACAGGCTCTTCCTAATCTTCGCATGTAAAATTAGCAACAGGTTGTTCCTTGTCTTCATATATAAAATTGTAGACAAACTGTTCCTAGTCATCATTTTTTATAAAACATGAATTTTATTTGACATTTTATATTAGCATATATAATTAATATAAGGAGGTATGTAAAAATAGTTTGCATACCTGTATATCCGAAGACATAATCCCTAAAATAGTCATATTTTACTCTACTTTTTCCCCATAATCTGATAAAAAATGGATTGCCCACAATTACAATTTATAAACCAACTTAAAAAGAAGTATAGTATTTATACATTTTAGAAGGAATAACTTCCTTTTGAAATCATACCTGTGAAAAATCCAGTGCTATACGTAGATTTTGGAGAATTTTATGTTGTTCCTGAAAGCATTTAAAAAATACTTTAGTCATTTTCATTTATGATAAAGCTAATCTAATTCTCTGTTCTGATGCTGCTTGCCAAGCTTTAGATCACAAAGGCTTAATTTAAGAAAAAATTGTTGGATAATCCTCTTTGGTATTTTGAAGCTATTTTGGGCACCCTTTGTTCTATGGTACATTATAGTCTGTTTATGGGGAGCCTTCAAGTGTTTGATGTGGGACCCTCTGGCAGAGGGGATTGGAACTTGAGAATCTGGGTACAACTGCGACAGTTAAGGATGCTGACTTTAACTTTCTTTTGGAATTGTCTTTCATCTATAAATTGAAGGATTACATTTAATTTAAAATGAGGCAGGGGTAAGGCAGGTTGGTTTTGGTTTTAGAAATTGCCATTTGGAGTTTAGTAAGCATATTAAAGCGGGGATATTGACATTTTAAATTTTGATATTATTGGTTAACATGCTTATGGCATGAGCTTCCTGATGGGTTTCATAATTTGCCTCAAGAAACAGGGTAAACCCTTCACAGAAAATGTGCCTTAGAGTCCTTAATGCCTCATCTCAGGCTCATTTTGTGGTTCCCACAGAATGGGCTACATGAGGCTCAGCAGGTTTCATTCATAGACGTGCTTTCAAAACATTCCCCCAGTTCCCAATATCTAATTAAGTTGATAATATCCTCATGACAGGGATTCATGGGTTTATACAGATGTAGCCCCTTGAACTCCTTTTATAAAAAATACCTAGCAATATGAGAGACCTGAGTAATATGAAGACTAGAATAGAAAACTGTGTTCTGTATATAATTTTTGTGGGTTCTTGAATGAAATCAAAGCACAAAAAATTAATGGCTTTAGACTACTATTCTTGAAATCAATTTCCTTTCCCAGCCTTTAGTCTATAAAGTACACATCAGCATATATCAACATGGTGTTTATATGCTCCTGGTGATATCTATAGTCCTCTACCCCCCTTACTCTATTGCCAGTGGTCGGCAAATTGCGGCTCGCAAGCCACATACAGCTCTTTGGATACTTGAGTGTGGCTCTTCCACAAAATACTACAGACTGGGCGAGTCTGTTTTGAAGAAGTAGCGTTAGAAGAAGTTTAAGCTTAAAAAAATTGGCTCTCAAAAGAAATTTCAATCATTGTACTGTTGATATTTAGCTCTATTGACTAATGAGTTTGCTGACCACTGCTCTATCCTAAGCATAAATATTCATCACTATGTTTTGTGTTATTAATTAGCAGCTCTCAAAGTTTGATGCAAGGACTCTGGTCTCTAAGACCCTTTCAGGATATCTTCTGTGTCCTTCCTTTTCTAACTATCTTAATGATACTGGATTTTCTTCATAAGTTGAACCAAAGCAACATATCACAACAGTGACTGCAGCAGCAGATATGAGAACACAGTTCTCTTCTATTAAGCCAGACATTGTCCAGGTCAACTGAAAAGTTTGAAGACCAACAATTACAAGCATTATTGGATGAAGATGCATGTCAAACTCAAAAACAACTTGCCGAAAGATTAGACGTTGCTCAACAAACCATTTCTGATCGTTTACAAGCAATGGGAAAGATTCCAAAGGAAGGAAAATGGGTGCCACATCAACTAAATGAAAGACAAATAGATAGAAAACCGAAAAGTCATCAGTGAAATGTTGCTTCAATGTCACGACAGAAAGTCTTTTTTGCATGTCATTGTGACTGGCGATGAAAAGTGGATTTGAGAATCCTCAAATGCACAAAATCATGGATTGATCCAGGTGAACCATCAACATTGACTGCAAGGCCAAATTGCTTCGGAAAGAAGACAATTTGGTGGGATCTGCATTTGGTGGGATCAGGAAGGTGTGGTGTATTATGAGTTTCTAAAATCAAGTGAAACCATTAATACTGATTGATACTAACAAAAAATAATCAATTTGAACCACACTTTGATCATGAAACTATCAGAATGTTCCAGAAGACACAGCAAAGTAATTTTGCTTCATGATGACGCACCATCACACACTTTAAAACCAGCTAAAGACACGTTAAAAGATCTTGCCTGGGAAGCATCAACTCACTGGCCATAATCACCAGACCTTGCTCCTTCAGATGACCACTTGTTCTGATTAATGGTACATGCGCTTTCTGAGAAGCACTTCAAAATATACGAAAAGTGGAAAATTGGGTCAAAACAAGAAAAGTTCTATTGGGACGATGTCCACAAATTGCCTGAAAGATAGGGGAAATGTGTACCTAGCGATGGACATTACTTTGAATAAAGCACTTTTGATGTTTCTCTTGAAATTATCATGTTATCTTTGATTACAAAATTCACCATTATTAACTGATACACCTAGTAACTATCTCTTTAAATTTTCAGGACATTTTTATGGTGTGGCTTTATAAATGAAGTGTCTATCAAGCAAAGCTGCAGGATCCTCTTATAAACATAAGACGGATTTATTTAACTGATATTTCTGTGTAGTTTGACCTAATCTATACCCATTTGCATTGTATTATATAGGTTTTAGCAAACATGGTAGGTTGCTATCTTTTATATATGAGTCCAAGGCGGTAATAGAATCTATGACAGCTGAAATAAGCATAGAATACTTGTTCTGATGTGTATTTGTGATATTTCTAATCACATTTGCCTTAGTTACCTAATATTTTCATATTTTTCAATGAATTTTTAGTTTGGGGATGAAGTAGAAAAAAGAAAATAACCTGACAAAATAACTATTATTTTTACCTTTATTCTTACTTTAAGTCTTCTCTTTTTAGTTTATCTTGCTTTGTAACTAATCCTTTAGAATGTGGTTCCTTCTGATTTGGAAAGGGTTAGCTGTCCTATCCTATGCAAACTTCTGTATTGGTAATGGAGTTAGGTAAAATCTTAACTGTTTGTTTTTGCTTCTATTTATAGTTACTGTCTTAAATCTTTAGAACAAGTGATTGATAGCTTATCTTTTAAGTATCTCCAGAAGCAGCAAGTATCCCTTGGCAACTCTGGCGGGGTTCGTTCACTGATCTGCTTGTGCATTTCTGCCCCTTCTGCCTGGTGCTGGGAGAACTGGCTTTCTTAGATGGGCTGGTCTCTGTTTTCCCTGTCCTCTCTGCTAGGACATCGCCTCCTCTGCGGGGGGACCTCCCCATTTCTGCACACAGCCAGCAGCACCCCTGCAGGCTTCCATTAAGTCTCCAGTTAGGTGTGTAGGAAGGAAGTATTTCTCCTTCTCTGAGCTTAATTCAGCAACTTATATATTTGGCATTGTAGGTGATTTGCATGAGAATGAACTTTAGTTGGTTATTGAGTTCTGCCAAATACCTAATTGATTTTTTTCCTTTTTCTCCCAAGATTATAGTAGTCAATAAACAACTGCCTGCTATATTGTATGGTGACAGCTGTAAATGCTGCTTTTGTGAGCAAAATGTAGATGTGTATCTTATTATAGAAAGTAATACAACATTGCTAATCTGAGGTTTGGAGTCTATTAAGGGACTTGGTTTCTGGAAATCTTCTTAAACTTAGAAACCTTTTAAGCCTGCTATTACCTGTCACTTAAGAATGGGCAAATAAAACCGTCTAAGTAGATAGCCTCTGTATCTTGGCTAGTATTAGAGTCTGGTGTTTCTTACACATAAAGGAGCACATTTAAATCAGTCGGTGCTAATCCAGCAGATTTCAGTGTGGATTAGTTAAGAACTATTATAGTTCTTGTTATGTGGTTGCATACACTTTGCTGTTGTTTTTTCATATTTAGCTTATGCAGACTCTGTCTCTGTTCCTTCATCCTTTTTTTTTTTTCACTGAAAGAAACAACTAGCAATTTTGTTAGTGGATTGCTTTGAAGAAAATGCAGAGGGAGGGAGAGAAGGGACCTGTGATGACTTTCCCTGAATGTGGATAAGCATAGGCTCCAGGGCTTGCCAGCCCTTCACTTCTTTGGTGTTTGCTTGTGGAGGTTTTTTGTGGGGTTTTTTTGTTTGTTTGTTTTTGTTTGTTTTATTTTGTTTTGTTTTTAACATTTCTAGAGGTTTTGTTAGACTGACGCTAAAATGGAACTTCAAGCCGTGGAACAATTCCATTAAAAAGTTCTGTGGTCTTAGCCACAGTAGCGGCACAGGTAATTTTCCCTTTACGAGTCTCACAGAAGTGTAAAACTGGTAAAGCTGGACTTGGTGAGAGACCAGCAGTATAAGGGAATAGGTGTGTTAGATGTAGGGTTTCCTCTCTTGGTTGTGTACAAAGAAGGCTTTAGTAGAATCAACATTTACCTATTGCTTTAAAATGAAGCAAATCAAATGATTCTAAAATGTTTAATACTTCATTATTAAAAGCTTTCAAAAATGATCTCTTTTTTTGTTAATTATGTCTCATATTGCATAGTAGCAGATTGCACTGTGGGTGTGCTCTCTGGTTGGGAGATGGACTACAGAGTACAGCCCAGCGTAATCTTGGTTGGCTGGTTCCAGAGAGCACATTTTGATTGTCTGAAGCTAAAAAACGCGTAACTATATTCAAGATCAAGTCAGGTTTATTCTTAGTTCAATAAATATCTTAAAGGTAAAATAGGTGCCTCTTAATTTTTAAATGGCTATATTTTTAAGAAAAAAGTGATTTGCTATTTATATGTGATTGACTTGTTATACCTACAAGTTACTGAGGAATAATACATTTCTAATGAAAATAACAATTATGTTAATATTTTAGATTTTGATATTGTTTTTTAGATTTTAAAGCAAATTCATGTATTATCTCAATTAATTCTTATAATAATCTTGTGATACCTTAGGGCAGGTATAATTACTTCCATGCCATGCGTGAGATGTGACCTAAGGAATTTGCCTGAAGTTTCTCATCAGGCAGTGCAGCTTCTCCACGCAATAGCTCGCTGCTCTTCTGTGACAGTGAGACGGCACTCTGGTCCAGTCAGACCTCCCTTCTGTTTACACAGTGAGGCAGAGGCTGACAGCGGCAGTGACATTGTGTACACTGCACATACGTTAACTGCTTACAAAGGGTCCCACAGTTTGAGATAAAAGTCTTGTCTCATTTAATCCCTTCAACAACCTCACTATTTTGTAGATGAAACAACTAAGGTAGAGAGAGATTAAGTAGCTTTTGTGGGGCTAAGCCAGTAAGTGGTAGGCATCAATATGAACCACAGCATTTTTGCTCTAAGATTCAGGATTTTTAACTCTCAATAATGGTTCATCTGCACCGATTTCAAACACCAAATATTCACTGCTCTTTCTAATAGCATCTACTGTATTTGTCTCTAATCTTGAAGTTTTGACAATGAAGCTTTAGAATGAAAGATTTTATTGTCTAGATTTACACGAAATGAAAAGAGAAAACATTTTAAAATACCTATTATTATGAGTAGCTATACTCCATGTAGCAGATACATAGATGACAGCTAGTATAAATCATCCTATATAATAAAGAGGTGATATGCAAATTGACCCTCATACCCTCTCATGAGATGGCCTCCCCCATGTGGTCAAAGGTGGCCACCATAAGATAGCCAGCAGGGGAGATCATTTAGGGGCAACCAGGCCTGCAGGGGAGGGGGAGTAGTTGGGGGCGACCAGGGTGGCAGGGAGGGCAGTTAAGGGTGATCAGGCCTGCAGAGGAGAGCAGTTGAGGGGGACCAGGCCTGCAGGGTAGGACAGTTGGGGTGTGACCAGGCCTGTAGGGGAGGGCAGTTGGGGTACGACCAGGCTTGCAGGGGAGGGCAGTTAGAGGAGACCAGGCCTGCAGGGGAGGGCAGTTGGGGGCAAATAGGGCAGCAAGGGAGGGCAGTTGAGGGGGAATCAGGCCTGCAGGGGAGGGCAGTTGGGGTTGACCAGGCCAGCAGAGGGCAGTTGGAGGCAATTGGGCCATCAGGGGAGCAGTTAGGTGTCAATCAGGCTGGTAGAGGAGTGGCTAGGGGGTGATCAGGCTGGTAGGCAGATGAGTGGTTAAGAGCCAGCAGTCCTGGATTGTGAGAGGGATGTCCCTTGAGGGGTCCCAGATTGGAGAGGGTGCAGGCTAGCCTGAGGGCCACCTCCCCCCCATGCATGAATTTTATGTACTGGGCCTCTAGTCCTAAAATAAGACAAATGTTTGCTAAGATAGAAGGCTAGTGTGAGCTATGCAAACTTCTACCTAGTAGATGTTCTCACTCATGTATAAAGAGTTCTTATAAAACTTTGAGGGGGAAGTGAAATTTGGAAGAGTCTCAACTAAATAAGAGTCACTGTACCTGAGTTAAGGCATACCTCCCAGAACCCTGGGAAGATGTCATTGCTGCACATGCTCACTGTTGGAGTAGAAACAGGGGCCTCTATACTGTTTCTTTCTCTGTTCTTTCATTTCTTCATTCACCAAACAGAATGCCTGTGCTGTGCTGAACATACAGTGGGTGCTTGAACTGACCCCAGGCCCTGCCCTATGGAGCACATTGTCCAGGGAGCAGACTGCCATCGGTCAGTGCTCACGCAGACTACGGGACCATGTGTGGGAGAAGCCTGGCCCTGGAGGATCGTGGCAAGTAAACAACAAGTGGTCTTTGCTGTAACTGACATCTGAAAAGGGGTTAGGGGTTAGGTAGGTGAGGACCAGGGGGGAGGGGATATAGAAAGTGGGGAACATGGCAAATATGAGAGGCTGAAGGAGACTGTGAAGGATGTGAGGTACAAGGTAGGGCTGCAGAGGCTGATTCTGGGGAGGCTTGTGTGTATCTGAGCACCAGGAGGGCATGGAAGGGATTTAAGTAGGGGAAGGGCTTTGAAAGTGGCCTGTGTACAGTGTGTGAAACAGATGATTTTAAAGGCAAAGCAGAATTTTCAGCCCTTTCAGACCCAACCCCCTTAGCTATCCTGAAGTGAAATTTGTAAGTACTCTCCCTAAAAAATAAATAAATAAATCAGTATATAGCCTTTACTATACTACAAAGGAAAATACAAGGAAGTAATATTTGTAAAATAATACATATTTCAAAATGTAAATGCTTGGACATTACGACCCTATGCATCTATCTATACATCAGTTCTCCGAGAATGTAAGCACTACAAATGCAGACCGAGAGAGGAAGGAAATGTGCTGGTGAGGCAAACACCACCAAGCAGCCTTGTCTTCTGGGAGGTGAATTTCCTAAGTGATAGACACCTGATAAAGCTCTGACAGCAACATCTCCCCCAATAGATATGGTAATTAACATTTTTGGAGAGGTCAGGAGATATCAAAACATGCAAAAATGCTTTGTGTTTGTGTGCAAAAAAGATTTATGCTCTGAGAGCAGGTTTCACATGCATGAGGGTACAGTGGGACGCCTGAAAATGGTGTGATAGTTCATCTTCATAAGGTGTATTAGAGTCATACACAGAAAGTGGCCCCATTGAGAATTATATTTATGTTCAATAGCCCTTCTCTGTCAAAATCTATAACTTTCAATGCTAGTCAAGTGCAGTAGCATTCTAGATATTCTGTCATCGCTAGTTACATCATGAAGCATGTCTCGCTCCTGTGAGTGCTGGCAGAGGGTGCCTTTAGCAGGTCTGTAGGCCTACTGAGCTATAGCCATTGCCTCTGGTGTGGAACCATGTGTCCATTCTAGGAGTGAGTCTCAACCTCTGATTATATTCTTGGTTGTAGGTCATCTCCCTGCTGAGGTTGGCCCCTCCTGTAGGGACTCCTGGCAATTGGCCACTGTTGCCCTCTTGACTATAATTTTTGTGTTCTAAAGGTACATCTGCTGTTTTGGGCCATGCACCAGCAAGGTCCCTTTGGTGGCTCCATCCGTTCAGAGCATGCCCAGATTTGAAACATCATTTCTTGGCCCTCTGCCTAGTAACTTCTTTATGTTGACTCGGGGTCATCATCGCAGCACTACCACCACCACCAGCAGCAGCAGCACAAAGTTCTCCTGGCCCTGACAGCACTGGTTTTCCCCACAAACCAGCATTTTCAGTACCAATAAGCCATGCTTCCTGCAGAGACTGTAGGGGCTGTGTGCAAAAATAAGCATGATTAAAGGGCTATGCTGTTAGTATTGTGCTTGTCACGGAGAAAGCTGTCAGTGCATGTTAACTATGATTACTGCATGGTCCCACCCCCTTTCTAAAAATTATATGAGGCTTTTTAACTGGAGGACCTTGAACCCTGAGATTCATAGGTGGGTTTCAGGGAGTCAGCAATCCAATAAACTTGTATTAAAATGTTTTAAGTTCGTATAGTGGGAGAGGGTTTACAACATTCATCAAATACTCAGAATGAATCATGAGGGACTTCTGTTTCTAGCAACTGCAAACTTTAAAATCAGATGAACCCTTCTGAGGATGAGAAAACTTGGACCATGTATTAAAAGCATGCCTGAAGGCATAAAGTAGTAAAAACCTTGCAGTCAGGCTCCAAATAAGGACAGAGGCCAAGAGAGGTGAACCCATTGTTTGGGGCTGCATGTCTTCCAGTTCCAAAGGGGGCACCCTTGAGTGCTTTTGATAGCATAGCAGGACTAGGAGGATAGGAATTAGAGGCCATGTCCTGCCAACTGAGGGAGTCATGGTGAGCCCTTTGCTTTAGGGTGAGCCCTCACAGGATATACCTTAAGAGTAAGTGTGGCCCTAGCTGGTTTGCTCAGTGGGTAGAGCGTCAGCCTGCGGACTGAAGTCTCCTAGGTTTGATTCCCGTTAAGGGCATGTACCTCAATTGCAGGTGCTCTGGCCCTGGACAGGGTGTGTGTAGGAGGCAACTAATCAATGTGTCTCTCTCAGATCAATACTTCTCTGTCTCTCTCTCTTCCACTCGCTCTAAAAATCAATGGGAAGATATTCTTAAGTGAGGATTAACACACACACATACACACACACACGTGTGAACTGAAGTAAACAGCCCTCCCAAGGAGTGCAGCTTAGCTTTGGATGATGTTTGGATAACTTAAACTGGATGAAGGTTTCCCTGAATAACTAGTGCTTTAAGTCTGGCAGGAAGCTAATGTCATCTTAGTGCCTCAAATTATTTCTAGCAGTGGTTTTTCAGATGTAGCATTTGGCACAAAATAAAAGAAGTAGGCACACAAAGAATCAAGATGGTACAATTAGATCAGTAGAAATGACAGACAACAAAACTGATACTAAAGGGCCCCAGATACCAGCATTGTAAGACTCAGACTTTAAAATAACTCTACTGAGTCAGTCTGTGTAATCTATCATACTAAAGCGCAAGAAGAAGAAAAATCATGTTATCATATTAGTTGGTATAGCAGAAAGTACTTGATAAAATCCAACACTGTTCATGTCAGAAGTATCTCACTGAGTTACAGGTAGAGATGAATTACCTTATTTGATAAGTATCTACCAACCATGACCGGTTTGGCTCAGTGAATGGACCCTCAGCCCGTGAACTGAAGGGTCCCAGGTTCAATTCCAGTCAGGGGCATGTAACTTGGTTGTAGGCACATCCCCAGTGGGGGGAGTGCAGGAGGCAGCTGATGGATGTTTCTCTCTCATCAATGGTTCTAACCCTCTAGCCCTCTCCCTTCGCTGTAAAAAATCAATAAAATATATTTAAGGGGGGGAAAAGAAGTATCTCCCAGATACCTACAGTTAACGACATCATACTTAAATTAATACTTACATTCTTTCTACCATCAGAAACAACTGGTAGGCAAGAAAAAGAAATAAAGGGCCCACATATTGGAAAAGAAAAAATAAACTGTCTCTATTTGTAGATGATATAATTATCCGGTAGAAATTCCCAAGGGATTTATTTACCAAACAAAACAAATAAGGTGAAAACAGCTCTTAGAACTGTTAAATGAGTTCATCAGTCACCAGATGTAAGATCAGCAAATAAAAAAATTAACTACATTTTCATACACTAACAATGGATCTGTGGAAATTGAAGTTGAAAACACTATCATAGTTAATCCTAAGAGAATGAGACTTTTAGGTATATACTTAACAAATCTATATGCTAACAATTAAAAAATACTTATAAATAAATAAATAAAGACCTAAATTAGTGGAGAGACATGTAGTGTTCATGCATTGAAAAACCCAACATAGTTAAGATGTCAGTTTTCCTCAGATTGGTCTGTAAGTTTAAAACATTTTCTATCAAAACCCAGCAAAGTTATTTGTAGACATAGACTTACTCTAAAATTTGTAAGAAAAGGCACAAATCCTAGAACAGTTATATCAGTCTTGACAAAAAAGAATAATGTGGGAGGACTTGCCCGATTGGCGGGGCTCAGGGGTTGAGCATTGACCTATGAACCAGGAGGTCACGATTCGATTCCTGGTCAGGGCACGTGCTTAGGTTGCGGACTCGATCCCCAGTAGGGATTATGAAGGAGGCAGCCGAACAGTGATTCTTTCTCAACATTGATATTTAGCTCTTTGCCTTCCTCACTAAAATCAATAAGAATGTATTTTAAAAACATGACATGGGAGGAATCACTCTATTTAACATTAAGGCTTACCATAATAGCTACAGTAATTAGAGCAGGTGATATTGGCAGAGGCATAAACACATAAATGAATAAGTAAATGGACAGAACAGAAACAACAGAAATAGACCCCCACAGTTAGGCTCAGCTGATTCTGTATAAAGGTACAGAAGGAATTCAGTGGAGGAATTTTAACAAGTGATGTTGGTGTAATTGGACATCACCCTAAATCTTACAGCTTATATAAAATATTAACTCAAAATGGATGAGGTGCTTAAATGTAAAAGTGTAAAACTTTTAGGAAAAGATATAGAAAATCTTCAGAACCCAGAGCTAGGCAAGTTCTTAGGTTGATACCAAAAGCACAGTGCATAAAAGGAAATATTGGTCACTTAGACCTTATCAAAAGCAAAAACTTTTGCTCTCTGAAGGACTATGTGAAAGGAAGAAAAGACTTGTTACAGATTGTGCAAACCACAACAGAGTAGTATCTAGGTTATATAAACTCTAAAAACTCAGCAGTGAAATCATAAAGAATCCAGTGGGCAGAAGATATGACCAGAAAGGAGGTGCATATAGCATGTAAGCACATGAAAAGATACTCAGTCTCATTAGCCACCAGGGAAATGCAAGAAATAAAACCACACTGAGATGTCACTACATACCTGTCTGGGTGCCTAAAATGCAAATGAAACACGGAATGCTGGCAGGGATGTGGAGGAACGGTGTCAGACATTTCTGGTAGGAATGTGACAGTGAGTATAGTTTTGCATTCAAGGCAAGCGCCTTACTTACATCACTATAGTACCAGCTTTGACCATTAGACTGACAGACTGGTGACTTCTCACAGAAGTAATGAAAGCTCAGAGACAGTGAAATGGTATCTTTAAATGCTGCAAGGGGGAGGGGACTCTGTCATTCTTTAAAAAAAATGAGCTATTTAAAGACAAAAATGGGGGAATTTATCAACAGGAGACCCACAGTAAAGGAAATACTAAAGTTCTTCAAGCATAAGGAAAATGACCCAAATAATTCTCCACACAAAAAATACAAGAAGTCAATCTTGTTTTAGTACTCTGCATGGGTCAATGAGTTTCAGCCCTCGTTGTACATCAGAATCACCAAGGAATTGTAAAGAAATAGCCGCCACATCCTTCGCCAGTAGGTTTGGTGTGTGGCTTGGTCTGATGGTGTTGGTGCCCCGCCTCGGGTGAGGAACACAGATGCTGGGCTGGAGCGTGCAGGGGTGCCCCGCCTCGGGTGAGGAACACAGATGCTGGGCTGGAGCGTGCAGGGGTGCCCCGCCTCGGGTGAGGAACACAGATGCTGGGCTGGAACGTGCAGGGGCGCCCCGCCTCGGGTGAGGAACACTGAGATGCTGGGCTGGAACGTGCAGGGGCGCCCCGCCTCGGGTGAGGAACACAGATGCTGGGCTGGAGCGTGCAGGGGAGCCCCGCCTCGGGTGAGGAACACTAAAATGCTGGGCTGGAGCGTGCAGGGGCGCCCCGCCTCGGGTGAGGAACACTGAGATGCTGGGCTGGAACGTGCAGGGGCGCCCCGCCTCGGGTGAGGAACACTGAGATGCTGGGCTGGAACGTGCAGGGGCGCCCCGCCTCGGGTGAGGAACACAGATGCTGGGCTGGAACGTGCAGGGGAGCCCCGCCTCGGGTGAGGAACACAGATGCTGGGCTGGAACGTGCAGGGGCGCCCCGCCTCGGGTGAGGAACACTGAGATGCTGGGCTGGAGCGTGCAGGGGTGCCCCGCCTCGGGTGTGGAACACAGATGCTGGGCTGGAGCGTGCAGTGAGGTCGCAGGGTGGTAACTGCAGAATGGCTAAAACGGAGTACATGATCTTCCTTCCACCCAGACCTCTGCCTTTATACTTAGTGCATCTTCCTTACGGCAGCCTTCATTTAGTCTCTAGCTGAAAGCACAGTCCGCAATTCTGACTCTTCCTCTTTTGCTCCAGTCAAGCCAAGTTCTACTCATCCCACCTGTGTGGTGTATCTCCCTGTCATTCTTTCCTTTTCGGTCCTGTGCTGTCATTATAGTTCAGGCACTTATTACCTTTTGACTCTGTAATGGTGACTGTTGGTGTCTCTGTCTTCAATATCTTCTTCCTCGTCCTGGCTTTCTTAAAATGAGTTGCTAACCAATCTTCACAAAGTATGGCTCATGCCACTGCCCTCCTCAGAAACACTTGCACTGCTCCTCACCTGTAATGCTTTTGAAAATATAAAATCAAATGAACTGACTTTCTTACTAAATACCCTTTGGTTGTATCCTTTGCACACGAAATGACATCCACAGCCCTCATTCCCAGTCTACAGACACTGCTTCATTGGAGCCCTGTTCCGTCTTCATCCATCTCACTTTCCCTCTGCTCACCGCAGCTCTGGATCCCGTGCTCAGTCCTCAGAGTCACCCTCCCATAACAGAGTAAATCCATTCTTTCCTCCCATTTTTCTCTAATTACAGCATCCTGATTACTTTCCCTGTAGCACTTTTCGTTGTCATTGTCTTGCTTCTGTATTCATTCCTTCTCTCTTTCCCTCCCCTCCCTGGGAAGTGCACTCCATGAGTGTAGCACCTAAACTCATGATGGTGGACCTGTGACACATGTGTCAGCACTGACACGCATAGCCATTTTCGATGACACGAGACTGCATGTGGTTGCATACAGAGAGGTATGGGGCTGCATGCCGAGAAGCACGTTTCATCCTCGGCTGCTGCGCGGCCAGGTGCAGTAGCCGAGGATGAAACATTTGCTGTAGTGTAGTGTAGACACTCTGTGCTGGAGGTCTGTAGGCCAAAACAACAGAACTCCGGCACAGAGTGTCTAGTTCTGGGACTTCTGGTTAGGCTGTTAGGGGATCTTTGACCTCACTTCCGGCCGGCAGAGCAGGGAGCAGTGGAATGCCGCTGCGGACACATCTCTGGGGGCCCTGTGATCGCCATTATCAGCAACCACATAACCACAGCAACCATCATCCAATCTGTTCTGGGATGTCATGGATTTCTAATTGACCATAATTACTGAGATAGTGAGGGAGAGGCTGGGAGAGGCCAGGGCCTGTGCTATGGGTACCGTTTCCTGCCATTAGAATAGCAGCAGCCATCTTAATTTATATAAGGAACATCATTTTGCAGCACAGTGCAGACTCCATTTCACCACTATTACTGTTGTGCATTCTTATTAACCCCTATTTCTGCTTATTAACCCTGCCCTTTCCTAAAAGACAGTTACATGTGCCATCTTATGCTCAGTTAAGCTAGTTAACCCCTAATTGCCTGCAGGGCTAACAGGCTATCTATAGTTCTATCTTCTGTCACTGCCCCCCTGATGGAGAACCCAAAAAATAAAACACCAAGATTAAGTAAAGGAAGTGGTAGTAGCAGTAGCCGACTCTTTCAAGGGACATGGAATGAGATGTATGGCATTATAGAAAAAATGGCAGATCATTTTACGTTCTATGTACTCAAACGGTAGTAAGCAGAACGTAGAATATAAATAGGTATTTTAAAACTAATCATTCTCAGCTCTTGAAAAAAAGGGTGAAAGGAAGGAATACATTTCCAGGCAGCTACACCTTTATAAGAGCCAAATTAATTCCATCTTTAAATTTATAAAAGGCTCGATTGCCACGGCCCGCCGAGCGGGGGTCCCATGTTCTCGGAGTCATGGAGACGCTAGTTCCTGTTACCAGCAAGCTTCAGGATGTCTTCAATACTGTGGGTGCCGGCATCGTCCAGTTGCCTCAGACAGTCGTGGTGGGGACGCAGAGCAGTGGGGAGAGCTCAGTGCTGGAGAGCCTGGTGGGGAGGGCCTGCTTCCCAGAGGCACTGGTATTGTCACCCGGAGACCTCTCATTCTGCAGCTGGTCCATGTTTCACCTGAAGATCGATGAAAAACAACAGGAGAAGAAAATGGAGTTGAAGCACAGGAGTGGGGTAAATTTCTTCACATCAAAAATAAGCTTTACACGGATTTTGATGAAATTCGACAGGAAATTGAGAATGAAACAGAGAGAATTTCAGAAAATAATAAGGGAGTAAGCCCTGAACCAATTCATCTTAAGATTTTTTCACCCAACATTGTCAATCTGACACTTGTGGATTTGCCAGGAATGACCAAGGTGCCTGTAGGTGATCAACTTAAAGATATTGAGCTTCAAATCAGAGAGCTCATTCTTCGATTCATCAGTAATCCAAATTCCATTATCCTTGCTGTCACTGCTGCTAATACAGATATGGTAACATCAGAGGCACTCAAAATTTCAAGAGAGGTAGATCCCGATGGTCGCAGAACTCTAGCTGTAATAACTAAACTTGATCTCATGGACGCGGGTACTGATGCCATGGATGTATTAATGGGAAGGGTTATACCAGTCAAACTTGGAATAATTGGAGTGGTTAACAGGAGTCAACTAGATGTTAACAATAACAAGAGTGTAACTGATTCAATCCGTGATGAATATGCTTTCTTTCAAAAGAAATATCCATCTCTGGCTAACAGAAATGGATCAAAGTATCTTGCTAGGACTTTAAACAGGTTGCTAATGCATCACATCAGAGATTGCTTACCAGAGTTGAAGACGAGAATAAATGTTTTAGCTGCTCAATATCAGTCTCTTCTAAATAGCTATGGTGAACCTGTAGATGATAAAACTGCTACTTTACTTCAGCTTATTACCAAATTTGCCACAGAATATTGTAATACTATTGAAGGAACTGCAAAATATATTGAACCTTCAGAGCTATGCGGTGGTGCTAGAATCTGTTACATTTTCCATGAGACTTTTGGGAGAACTTTAGAATCTGTTGGCCCACTAGGTGGCCTTAACACTATTGACATATTGACGCTATTAGAAATGCTACTGGTCCTCGTCCAGCTTTGTTTGTGCCTGAAGTTTCACTTGAGTTACTAGTCAAGCGGCAGATAAAACGCCTGGAAGAGCTGAGCCTCCGCTGTGTGGAGCTGGTTCATGAAGAAATGCAAAGGATCATTCAGCACTGAAGCAATTACAGTACCCAGGAGCTCTTGCAGTTTCCTAAACTTCATGATGCCATAGTTGAAGTAGTGACTTGTCTTCTTCGTAAACGGTTGCCAGTCACAAATGAAATGGTCCATAACTTAGTGGCAATTGAATTGGCTTATATCAACACAAAACATCCAGATTTTGCTGATGCTTGTGGGCTAATGAACAATAATATAGAGGAACAAAGGAGAAACAGGCTAGCAAGAGAATTGCCTTCAACTGTATCACGAGATAAGTTAATTCAGGACAGCAGAAGAGAAACTAAAAATGTTTTATCTGGAGGTGGTGGGGTTGGAGCTGCTGTTCAAGAACCAACAACAGGCAATTGGAGAGGAATGCTGAAAACTTCAAAAGCTGAAGAGTTATTAGCTGAAGAAAAATCAAAACCAATTCCAATTATTCCAGCTAGCCCACAAAAAGGCCATGCTGTGAGTCTGCTGGATGTGCCGATTCCTGTTGCACGCAAACTTTCTGCTCGCGAGCAGCGAGACTGTGAAGTTATTGAACGACTCATCAAATCTTACTTTCTTATTGTCAGAAAGAATATTCAAGACAGTGTGCCAAAGGCAGTAATGCATTTTTTGGTTAATCATGTGAAAGATACTCTTCAGAGTGAGTTAGTGGGACAGCTATATAAATCATCCTTATTGGATGATCTTCTGACTGAATCTGAGGACGTGGCACAACGTCGGAATGAAGCAGCTGATATGCTAAAGGCATTACAAGGAGCAGGTCAAATTACTGCTGAAATCAGAGAGACTCATCTTTGGTGAAGAGAACTACATAATACTGAGACTTTGTTGACTCAAAAATTACTGCCTATTTTATTTATGAACTTCTGTGTATTGCAATGGTATGAATTGCTCATATAAAGACTGGCTATACACTGAAATTGTACTCTGTATTACAGAATGAAATCACACACTTAATCCAAATAAATGGCTGTTTCTAAAGTTTCCCAGTATATATATAAAATAAAATAAAAAAATTTATAAAAGGCTCTACAAATTTAACATCTGCAAGTTTGAGCATTAGTCACTCCATAGCTCAGCATGGAAAAGCACTCAGTGAGGGAGAATTTATTAAAGAAACTCTCCTAAGATGTGCACCAGTTCTATTTCACAATATGCAGAATAAAGATGCAATCATTAAGAGAATATCTGAGTTACCACTCAGTAGAAAAATAATAAAAGACCGAATGATGAGACTGAAAACAAACGTACAACATCAATTAAAGAGAAACATAAGTAATTGTAAATATTTTTCAATCTCTCTTGATGAAACTACTGATGTCACATCACATGCTCAGTTGGCCATTATTGGTGGATATTCTGATGGTCTCACAATGAGAGAAGAGTTGATAAAGTTAGTATCAGTGCCAACAAGTACATCAGGAAGCAAAATATGTAAGGTTGTTATACAAACATTTCGTGACCTAAGCATTGATATCTCTGAAGTTGTGTCAGTGACGACAGATGAGGCATCAAACATGGTGGGGAAAAAGTCGGATTTGTCAAATTGTTTACGGAAGCTATTAGACATCCAATTGTGCATTTTCATTGTATTATCCATCAGGAGGTTTTATATGCCAAGGCAGGATTCACCAACTTAAACGACTTAATGTCAGTTGTTACAAAAATAGTTAATTTAATAGCTGCTTGGCCCCTTCACAAGCGAGTAAAGCCATTGCTACATTTTTCAGGGTGCTAAAAGTGCCTGATAATCGGTTCCAGGCACTCCAAATTTCCTGTTCGTAGTGGCACTCCTCTTGATTCTCCAAGCGGCACCTTTCCAGATTCTCAGGCTTTCACTTCAAGTCGACAAACACCTGAGCCCAGATACTGTCTTGAAATTCTGCAAGTTGCATCTCCAAATCATCAATTTGCATCCATTGGAAGCCATTTAATTCCAAACTACTGTAGACTACTATATCAGGATACTTAATTATTTTTATGGTCTGTTCTAGGCTTCTAAACTGATTAAGTCTATCACTGAACTGGTCAAGTAACGAGTCTAAAACATGCTGGTACTTTATATGCCAGGGTTCCATTTCATTTTGTACAGCTGCACTGGCCTTCTCAAAATACTTTGTTACTCGAGGAAAATACTGGTAAGTTTTAGTTTCTACATCTCACTTGAAAATTTTAAGTTTGCTTTCAAAAGCTTTAATGTATCCAATCATAATATCCAAACATAACGTCAATACTTTTGCCAAAACCTTGTAACTTTAAGTTTAGTTCATTAATATGAAGAGAGAGATCTGTAAAAAAATATCAGGGTGTTGCCCCACTTATCATCATTGAGCTGAGAAAAGTTTCCCAGATCCTTATCCTCAAGAATTACCTTAAGTTTTTCAAATCACTCCACAAAGCGCTCAAGCCTCGGCTCAGCCATCTTACATTATTGTACATCAGCAGTCCACTGTAGGTGGAATCAGCTTCCAGTAAAAGTGCAGAAAATTCTCGCTTGTGAAGAGGGCAGTTGGTTTCCCTCTATGTACTTTTGTGAGGCCTCATTCTCAGCGTTAAATAATCTCAAAACCAACAAAAGAAACAGATTGACAGATGAAGTTAGTAGCACTTGCTTGGGCTTGAAGTGTACAAAATACCAACCTTCAATTGAAGGTTTAGCCAATGAAATTCAGCCACAAAAAAGTCACTAATAGGCAGGTTAGTTAAAGAATTCCCCCTCCCCCTCATTTATCTTAGTTCATGGCACCCCACACAAGTTAAATAATATCAAGACCAACAAAAGAAACCGACTGCCAGATGAACAAAGAAGTCACTAAGCAGGGAGGTTAAATAATTAGTTTTTGGTCTACTAAATGCAGTTATATAATACAATTATACATTTTTATTATTTAAACTATAAATATCGCGAAATACTGGTTTTTTTCTCGAAGTGACACACCACCAGAGTTATGCTCGGTTTTTTGGCGAATTTTGACACACCAATCTCAAAAGGTTGCCCATCACTGACCTAAACTGTCCTTCACAGCTGCTTCACCCAGTGAGGCACCAAGTAGGTGCTCTCTTTCACTTTGAATATAGAGACATTATGGTACAGTTTTTATAGTAAAGCAACTCTCTGACAAGAGAATCTTATTTTTCCATTGATTTTAATAATACATTAATTTATGTTTGTTTAATGAAATTCTGCCTGTTCCTATTCTTACATGTAACCTTTGGGTAAATAGGGACTAGAGAAGGTGGTAGAAAATGACTATAAGAAATTACTAATATCTAGGGGAAAACAGGCAGGAAATAGAAGCCTGCAATTACTGTAAAATCCAAGAATCTTTTCCTAACAAGCATAGCTCTATGTGTTTGAAATGTTCATGATGATCTTTACTCTGTGGCTCTTATAATTATAGTAATAATAAAACACTTCAGTCAAATTAAAAGTACTTTTTCTTTAAAGGGCACGTCCAAGGGTATACTAGATGTAAGTTGTATTAAGAATTTATACTTGTATGCTGTTCTTTAGTTTGCTCATACATACATACATCTAGCAACGCTTTGTGAAAAACACTGTATTGTCACTTTGAAAATGGGAAGAGTGACTGGTTAAGCATTTAAAAGCTGGCTGGGATCTAGGTCTTTGAACTTTACTTTTCTGTTTCACTACTGAGTTTCCCATCACTGGGTGTCAGGTTTCAACTGAAAGTATCTATAGCTGGAACTTGTCCTCAAATCTAGGAGTAAGTGAAGGTGACTGCTGCCAAGGCCACAGCGTGAACCATGTGATGTCTACCTAGTGATTTCCTCAGTACCTTCTGCCCTTCTTGCTACTCCAGGAAGTGGGCTTGTCCATTAGTAACTGGGCTTCAGATTTTCACATCCTCGGTGCTCTTCCACTATTCTGGAACAGGAAACCAGTATCACTACATTCAGAACTCACAGAATTCCTCACCCATACAAATTGTTTCGCTCCTTCCTCTTGCTGCCTATGGATAGGGGATCTTGGGGGAGGAGGCAAGAATGAAGAGAAAAACCATGAGGGAGATAACAGGGCTGCGTGGGGGTGAAAGACGTGGCAATGGGAGAAGTACGCTGGTGCAGAGTTGTTCTCATCAGGTAGGAAAGGAGGCTGGATTGGCTTTGATGGTGGTTGGAGAATGGGGTTTGGGGCAAGAGTTGCCCTGTGTGGGCCTTAAGTTTGAGTCTCCTGCTGGTGCCAAGGAGGGACCAGCAGACCTTCTCATCAGCTTCCTTATCACTTATCCAGATTGGGGGTGGGAGGAGCTGTGGGATGTGAAAGCTGTCAGCAGGTAAACATCAAAAGTGAATTTAGAATGTGACAGGAGACCCAGAAGATGCCAGCAGTAGACGGTATCTAAAAACCTTGGAACTAGGAAAGATCTGCTGGGGGATCGCTGAACGCTGAGACTCCTATGTTTACAAACCACGTGGAGAGAGAGAATGGCAAATTAGACCAGTCAGGGAGAAACATGTTCAGTGTAGTATGCCACCGCTGAGACAGGCGTTTCAAATAGGCAGGACACTATGTGCACCCACATGGGCTGTGCTCCACACAGTGCCAGGGCATGTGGTGCATGTGAGTGCGGAGTGGGGGGGATGCCAGGTGTTAGCCCTGGGAAAAATCAGCACCAAGGTACAGCTGTGGGAGTGAGTGGGGAGGGGACAGAGGCGGATCCCTGCTTTTGCATCATGGATTCTGATGAGTGCATTAGTACGGAAAGAAGCCATATAAGAGAAAAATATGTGTATATACATATACATACACACACACACACATACACACACACATACACACACACACATACACACACACACACACACATACACATACATACTGTAGGCCCGGTGCACGAAATTGGTCCTCGGAGGGTGGGGGATGTCCCTCAGCCCAGCCTGCACCCTCTCCAATCTGGGACCCCCTCGAAGGATGTCCGACTGCCCATTCAGCCTGATCCCGGTAGGATCGGGCCTAAACGGGCAGTCAGACATCCTTCTCACAATCCAGGACTGCTGGCTCCAAACTGCTTGCCTGCCTGTCTCCCTGATTGCCCCTAACTGCTTCTGCCTGCCAGCCTGAACACCCTCTAACCACACCCCTGCCAGCCTAATTGATGTCTAACTGCCCCTTTGCCAGCCTGTTTGCCCCCAACTGCCCTCCCCTGATGGCCTGATGGCCCACAACTGCCCTCCCTTGCAGGCCTGGAACCTCCCAACGACCCTCCCCTGCTGGCCATGTTGTGTCCACATGGGGGCAGGATCTTTGACCACATGGGGGCAGCCCTCTTGTGTGTTGGAGGGATGATCAATATGTGCATTACTCTTTTATTAGATAGGATAGAGACCTGGTGCATGGATGAGGGCCATCTGGTTTGCCCTGAAGGGGGTCCCAGATCAGGGTGGGGTCTCCCTTGGGGTGTGGAGTGGCCTGGGTGAGGAGCCTTTAATGGTTTGCAGGCTTGCCACGCCCCCCAGCAACCCAAGTGGAAGCCCTGGGATCTGGGATTAATTTATGTTCTACAATTGAAACTTTGTAGTCTGGAGCAGAGCCAAGCCCTCTGCTCGCTCTGTGGCTGCAGCCATTTCTGTTGGGATTTATGTATTTTCTATAATTGAAACTTTGTACATTGAGTGGAGGCCTAGGCCAGCAAGGGCAGATGGAAAGCTTGGCTTCTTCCATTGCCTGGGAAACCTAAGCCTCCCTTCTGCTCTCAGTGGCCGCAGCCATCTTAGTTAGGGTTTATTTGCTCCTGATTGGCTTGTGGGCGTGGCTTGTGGGTATATTGGAGGTATGGTCAATTTGCATATTACTGCATTATTAGATAGGATATATATCCCATATCTAATGAGAGAGTGATATGCAAATTGACCATACCTCCTATCAAAGCTACACCCACAGCTACACTCACCAGCCAATCAGGATCAAGTTATGCAAATAAACCCCAACCAAGATGGCTGCCACCACTGAGAGCTGCTGGGAGGCTTGGATTTCCCTGGCAATGGAGGAAGCCAAGCTTTCCGCCTGCCCTTGCTGGTCTAGGCTTCCACTCAATGCTACAAAGTTTCAATTATAGAAGATACATAATCCCAACAGAAATGGCAGCAGCCACAAAGCTAGAGAGAGCAGAGGCTACAGTTGCTGGGGTGATTGAGGAAGCCAAACTTCTGCAACCCTAGCTTAGGCCTCCACTCTAGGCTATAAAGTTTCAAACAGAAATGGCTGTCGCCATTGAGCAAGCAGGAGGCTTGCCTCTGCTCTACGCTACAAAGTTTCAATTATAGAACATAAATTAATCCCAAATCTCAGAGCCTCCACTTGGGTCACTGGAGGGCATGGCTAGCCTGCAAACCACCATAGGCCCCTTGCCCAGGCCACCCCACACCCCAAGGGAATCCCCACCCTGCTCAAGGACACCCTTCAGGTCCCCACCCATGCACCAGGGCTCTATCCTATCTAATGAAAGAGTAATATGCAGGTTGACCATCACTCCAACACACAAGAGGGGTGCTCCCATGTGGACACAAGATGGCCACCACAAGATGGCCGCAGGAAAGGGCCTTTGTGGGCCATCATGCCAGCAGGGGAGGGCAGTGGGAAGTTCCTGTAAGGAAGGGCAGTTGGGGGTGAGCAAGCCTGCAGAGGAGGGCAGTTAGGGGTGACCAGGCTAGCAGAGGAGGGAAGTTGGGGGCAAACAGGTTGGCAGGGTAGTGGTTAGGGTGTGATCAGGATGGCAGGCAGAAGCAGTTAGGGGCAATCAGGGAGACAGGCAGGCAAGCAGTTTGGAGCCAGCAGTCCTGGATTGTGAGAAGGATGACCGAGTGCCCATTTAGGCCCGATCCTACTGGCCTAAACTGGCAGCTGGACATCCCCCAAGGGGTTCCACATTGGAGAGGGTGCAAGGTGGGCTGAGGGAAACCCTCCCACGCTCCCGTGCATCAATTTCATGCAGTGGGCCATATATATATATATATATATATATACACACACACATGCATATATATCTCCTATCTAATGAAAGAGAAATATGCAAATGGACCATACCTTCGCTATACTACCAGCCAATAGGAGCAATATGCAAATTAACTCCCAACCCAGATGGCAGGCAGGCCCCCTCCACTTCAGCCCGCCAAGGTGGCCGCTGGGCCGGTGGGGGTCCGATTGGAGCCCCAGAGGCAGCAGGGGATCCAGACCCATGCCCCCGCCCTGAGGCCCGGCCTCATTAAGCCTGGAGTGGTGGTCGGGGTCCGGATGGCTGCCCCACAGGCAGCAGGGGGTCCGGACCCACACTGCCGCCTGAGGCCCTGCCTCAGCAAACCTGGGGTGGTGGTGGGGGTCCTGATGGCTGCCCCACAGGCAGCAGGGGGTCCAGACCTGTGCGGCCGCCTCGAGGCCCAGCTCTGCAAACCTGGGGCGGCGGCAGGGGTCCCGATGGCCGCCCCAGAGGGAGTCCAGACCTGCGCCACTGCCCCGAGGCCCGGCCACACCACATTAAAGCTTCTTTTATTATTAGCATCTTAAATTAATGTGATACATTTATTACGATTGATGAGCCTTTATCGACACATTATTAACAAAAGTAAAATCTTCAGTTTACATTAGGGTTCATTCTTTGTGTTGAACATCTTATGGTCTTGACAAATGTACCATTAATGTAGTATCAGACAGAACAGTTTCATTGCCCTAAAGATTACCTGTGGCCCACCTATTCATCCCTCCCTGCTCTGAACCCCTGGAAGCCTGGGAGTGATCAGGCTGGCAGGCAGAAGGGAGTAGGGGCAATGAGGAAGGAAGGCAGGCAGGTAGTTTGGAGCCAGCAGTCCTGGATTGTGAGAAGGACGTCCGACTGCCCGTTTAGGCCTGATACTACCAGGATCGGGCCTAAATGGGCAGTCAGACATCCCTTGAGGGGTCTCAGATTGGAGAGGGTGCAGGCTGGGCTGAGGGACAGCCCCCCCCCCCCCCATGCACAAATATTTATATATAACCTATGGACACATAATAGTGCAGTATGCCTGGAAGGGGAGGCCTCCACTATTGACCACATTATTGACCCCTTCCACTCAGCACCCACCCCTTCCAAGCCTATTTATTGTCTGTGTCCCTGGGCTATGTATATATGCTTATAATTTCCTGGTTAATCTCCCCCTACCCACTTTCCCCCCTTCCTTATACTCCCTCCTGCCTTCTCTCTGAAATTCTTCAGTCTGTTCCATGATACTGTGTCTCTGAATCTATTTTGTTCATCAGTAGATTTTGTTCATTAGATTCCACATATTAGTGAGATCATGTGGAAGGGATGGGGAGAGACAGAAGGGACTTCTGTAATACTTTCAACAATAAAGATAAATTTAAAAAAATGAATGTGAAGTGGGGAAGTAAAGAAGGCAAGTTTAGACGATTTTCTCAGGACACTTTGAAATGGAGAGCAAAGAAACAGGCAATAATTACAAGGAGGGAGGTATAGGAGGGAGGAGACAATTTTTTTAAGTTAGGGAGATCTTAGAGCATGTTTGTAACCTGATGTAGATAACCCAGTGAGGATGCCAGGGAGAGCTGGATTACTGACAGAGGGGATGATGGTGTGAGAACCCACGTGGGTAACTCCACTTCATAAACGCAGACACTTCTTCCATCAGAACAGGAAAGAAGACAGAAAACAGCAGTGTGTGTGTTGTGTGTGTATAGCTGAGTTTGTAAACTGGTTGGTGATGAGATGAGAGTTTCTACTATTTGCTGTTTTCTCAACTATATATGAGACCAGGTCCTTAGCAAGGAGTCATGGGGAAGGGGCAGTGGTGTGGTGAGAGAGAAGAATGAAATAATTGTTTAGGAAGTTGCCAAGGAAGTTGACTAGGGAAGCATGGAAGGGTGTGAGGCAGTGCTGAGCCTGTTCCAGGATCAAGGTCATGAAATCAGACAAAGCCATCAGCTGCTGTGTCTAATGCTCTCAGCAGTGTCAGCTGCATGGGCACTGGTGAAGAGAAGGTGCAGAGTTGGATTGCAAGGGTACCGTTTTACAAAGCACATCCTATAGCACCTTAGAACAGGCACAAGCAGGGAGCTGAGGTGCTTGCAAAGGAATGATCATTTACGATTGGCAAAGTATTTGTCAAACACGTGGCCTGCTTAGTAAGTATATTCTGTAAAGCATATGTTTCTAGTCTATTTACCTATGTCTTTGTATATTACATGATTCTAGATATGTTCCAGTAGCATTTTTGAATCTCTTATACCGCTGCTCAGTTCAAGTTTATTTGCTAAATAAAGCCCTTTGATTTTAGAAAACCAACTTGGTTCCCCCCTCTTCGCCTGGAACTAATGAGTGAGCAAGCAAGAGGTTCTGTAAGCAAAGTAAAAATTGCAGACTTTGTTATGATTGGACCTGTGTTTGGAAATTCTGTGAATGTGTTATGTCAGCATCCTGGTCAGGGAATAGGCTATGTAAACAGTGGGTGTTGGGTAGTTCTGTGAATGAGCAGCCTTCCTTCTCACTCCCAGACTTCACCACTGCAGTTCTCCAGATTTCTGCATGCTTATTTCATAGTAAAAACGGCTCTAAAAATACCAGGCCAGTTAGGTTTTTATTGTAGACTAGAGACCCAGTGCACGAAATTTGTGCACTCAGGGGGGGCTCCTTCAGCCTGGCCTATACCCTCTCGCAGTCTGGGATCCCTCGGTGGATGCCCAACTGACGGCTTAGGCCTGCTCCTCCTAAGCCAGTGGTCGGCAAACCGTGGCTTGTGAGCCACATGCGGCTCGCGAGCCGCGGTTTGACACTCTGTTAACTAATGAGTTTGCCGACCACTGTCCTAAGCATCATTTGGACATCCCTAGTGCTGCTGTGGAAGTGGGAGAAGCTCTCGCCACCAGCACTGCTGTTGCCAGCCCTGAACCCACCCAGCTCAGGACTTCTGGCTGAGCGGCACTCCTCCTGTTGGAGCACACTGACCACCAGGGGGCAGCTTTTGTGTTGAGCATTTGCCCCCTGGTGGTCAGTGTGTGTCATAGCAACCAGTTGTTCAATGTTCTGTAGATTTGCATAGTAGCCTTTTATTATCTAGGACTAGTGGCCTGGTGCATGAAATTCATGCACGCAGGGGTTGGGGGTTGTCTCTCAGTCCAGCCTGCATCCTCTCCAATCTGAGACCCCCATGGGATCGGGCCTAAATTGGCAGTTGGACAACCCCCTCGCAATCTGGGACTGCTTGCTCGTAGCCGCTCACCTGCCTGACTGCTTGATCACCCCTAACCACTCTGTCTGCTGGCCTGATTTCCCCAACTGGTCCCCTCTGCTGGCCTGCTCAGCCCCAATGCCCTCCCCCGCACCAGCCTGATCACCCTCAAGTGCCCTCCCTTCCTGGCCTGATCACCCCCAACTGCCTTCCCCTCTTGGCCTGATCACTCCTAACCACCTCTGCCTCAGCCCCACCACCATGGTTTTGTCCAGAAGGACTTCTGAAAGGTCTCCTGGTCTAATTAGCATATTACCCTTTTATTAATATAGATAGGATAATGATATACTGCCATAACTATAACATATGTACCAGTATTAATCTATGAAAATACATACTTCATGCGGTAGAAAGGCATCTAATACATTATATTGTATATGTTGTAAGTAGTGGGAAATACTGTATTCATAGCAAAAATATACATCCTGTGAATTCCCTTTCTGATTTGGGAATGGTTCCTCAGTTCTTTGAATGTTTCCTGGCCCCTAATGTTTGTTTGTTTTTTGTGGGGGTTTTTTTGTTTTTTTTTTGTCATTCAGTGTAACTTTATTTACTGTTTATTGCACATGATTTGAGGTCTTTAATTTCTAACCACCAAAGATTCAAAGGACTATTTTTTTCATGAAGTTTAACATTAACATCAGTGAATTCATGTATTCATATGTTTTTATTATAAACATCTGAATTATTCACATTGTCATAGATCCTGAACTCATAAGCATGGACCATGCACAGGCTGGCAGCAAGCCAGGAGGCCACCATGAAAGCAAACAGATACTCTGTATAAGGAGAAAAGTCATTGCACAACATTTATGTCCAATCTCGGTCACCTCAGAATGTTATATATATTGACTTCTTAATTCATATAGTACCGGGAACTCAACTGCTTGGTTGGTGACGGGATTGAACTGGTTTCAGGAGGATTACTTCTGAAATAATTAAGGAAAGGGAAGCCCAATTTTTTCTTTCTTGCTTGCTCCTCCCCAGCACCTTCATATTTCTTCTCATCCTCAGCTTCTTGGGCAACTTCTTCACCTTCTTCTTCTTCCTCCTTTGCATCCTCAGATTCTTCCTTGGCACTTTCTTCCTCTTCCTCTCCTTCCTCTTTGTCAGCCACTTCCTCTCCTCCTCCTCTTCAGCTTCTCCTTCAGAGGGGGGTTCATCCTTAGCTTCCTTGGCTTTTTTAGCCTCCATGGTCTCCTCCACCTCGATCTGCTCCTCCTGGACGTGGCAGGTGTATTAAGAGGGGGAAGGAGCCAGCGGACATCAAGTAGAAGCTGGTCTGTAAACCACCATAGGCAGATCAGCCAAAGACTTGGGAACTGTGGGAGTAGCCGCTGGCTATGTTTCCCACGCTGGTGAAAATGAGCCGGGTCTCCTCACCTTCTAAGAGTTTCCTGTAAGCTGCAGTGTCAATGTCCAAAACCACAATGAGGATATCCTGGTATTCTTTAAATATCATGCCATTTCACTCTTTGTAGTTCTCAACTCGTTTTCTAATTTGTTGATTGTGTCCTGCATAGCACTAACAACCGAGTTCTGCTTATCCTCTAGCTCTCCCAGCTGCTTTCCCAGAGCTTAGTTCATGCCCTGGCATGCTTCCATCTCCAGGGTCTTGGCCTTGAGCAGGCAGCAGCTTTCAGATACCTCCTCCTTGGCAGTGCGCACCCCATAGATGCTCTTGACAGTGCTCTCAGTCAGCATGGTGAAGCGGCTCTTGTACCATTCTTCGGCATTCTGCATGTTCTTGGCAGCCAGCTTCTCATACTGGGCACAGACATCCTTAAGCCGGCAGAAAGGTCGGACTTGGAGAACACGTCCATCTCCACAGAGATCTGAGTGTACTGGATTTGCGCCTGCAGCTCCTCTTCATGCACCTTCTTCAGAAAGGCGATTTAGTCCATCAGGCTGTCGATGCACTTTTCAGGCTCAGCGCCAGCAACAGCCGCCTCATCTGCACCTTTGCGTGCCTCCATCAGCCAGCCCTCTGCCTCATCATGGTTCAGCACCTCATCCAGGTTGCTACCAGCCCCTCCCAAGTCCTGGTGCCTGCTAACTGTCCATCCCCCTCTCCTCCTCAGGGACTGGGCTCAGTGGGCAGGGGCACAGGCATCCCATTTTCATTAAAATGTTCAATTCTGGCCTGCTCCACCGGTGTGCACAGGCAGCCCAGGGACATACAGTGATCCCAGAGACCCTGGCGACCCCTGCCTACCCACGTCCCCGATGGTGGCCTGGTCCCTGTGGGCGGAGTCAGGCGTAGCCACCCCGCCTTACCCTGACTGCCCTGTTACTGATCTCGGCCTTGACCCAGTGGGCAGGGTCAGGAGCAGCCAGCCTGCCCTGCCCAATGCCGAAGGCTGCCTGTACCCCGTGGGCGGCCTCAGGTGCTGCCTGCCAGGCCTGCCTCGTCCCCCATGGTGGACTGGACCCTCTGGAGGCGTCAGGCCCTGCCGCGCCCCCCCCCCCCCCCCCCCCCCCGCCTGCCCGGTTACTGATCATAGCCTCAGCACTGCCCACCTGTCTGCCCAGTCCTCCATGGGGGGCTGCAATTTAGACCCCGCGGCCCACAGCAAAGTGCCTCCATGGCCGGGCTTCGCTGCGGGTGGCGAGGGGCCAGGTCCCCTGCTGGGGCTGGGGCTGGGGCTGAGGCTGTGATGGGGAACCCGCCACCTGCAGTGAAGCACCACCATGGCCAGGCTTCCCTGTGGGCAGCGGGGGGCCACCGCCATGGCCGGCTTTGGGCAGAGGCGGTCCACCTGCCATCTTGCTTGGGGGTTAATTTGCATATTGTTACTATTGGCTGGTAGCATAGCGAAGGTATGGTCAATTTGCATGTTTCTCTTTTATTAGATAGGACTAGAGGCCCAGTGCACGAAATTCATGCACGGGGGGTGGGGGGGTGTCCCTCAGCCCAGCCCTCACCCTCTCCAATCTGGGACATCTCTCTCACAACCCAGGACTGCTGGCTCTCAACTGCTCACCTGCCTGCCTTACTGATTGCCCCTAACTGCTTCTGCCTGCCAGCCTGATCACCCTCTAACCACTCCCCTGCCAGCCTGATTGTTGTCTAAATGCTCCCCTGCAAGCCTGTTTGCCCCCAAGTTCCCTCCTCTGTTGGCCTGGTCATCCCTAACTGCCCTTCCCTGCAGGCTTGATTGCCCCCAACTGCCCTCCCCTGCAGGCCTGGTCCCCCTAACTGCCCTTCCCTACAGGTCTGTTCCCCCCCCCCCCCCCAATTGCTCTCCCCTGTAGGTCTGGCTCTCCCATAACTTCTCTTTTCTACAGGACCGGTCACCCCCAACTTCCCTCCTCTGCCGGCCTGCTCACCCCTAACTGCCCTCCTTTGCAGGCTTGATCGCCCCCGACTGCCCTCCCCTGCTGGCCTGATGGCCCACAACTGCCCTCCCTTGCAGACCTGGCCCCTCCCAACTACTCTCCCATGCTAGCCGTTTTGTGGTGGCCATCTTGTGTCCTCATGAGGGCAGGATCTTGACTGCATGGGGGCAGCCATTTTGTGTGTTGTAGTGATGGTCATTCTGTGGATAGAGGTGCACAGGTGGGGGCTGGCTGGTTTGCCCAGAAGGGTGTCTCGGATCAGGGTGGGGGTTTCTTTGGGGTGTGGGGCGGCCTGGGTGAGGGGCCTGTGGTGGTTTGCAGGCTGCCCACACCCCCCAGCAACCCAAGTGGAGGCCCTGGGATCTGGGATTTATTTATCTTCCACAATTGAAACTTCGTAGCCTGGAGCAGAGCCAAGCCCTCTGCTCGCTCTGTGGCTGCAGCCATTTCTGTTGGGATTTATATATTTTCTATAATTGAAACTTTGTAGCATTGAGTGGAGGCCTAGGCCGGCAAGGGCAGGCGGAAAACTTGACTTCCTCCCAAGGCTCTGAACCCAAGCCTCCCTCCTGCTCTCAGTGGCCGCAGCAATCTTGGTTGGGGTTTATTTGCATATTTGCCCCTGATTGACTTGTGGGCATCGCTTGTGGATGTAATTTGCATATTACTCTTATTAGATATGATTATTATATAGGATTACTTCATTTTAACTGCATGAGTCATAAATATTAAAAGGAAAAACATTGAAAGCAGGAATTTGAAGGAAAAGTTACAAAAATCTGTCTGCAGTAATTTGTTTGGGCAATTATGTAAATACGCAAAAGAGATGGGAATAACTTTGTTCTGTCTTTTCAGTGAGAGCAGTTGGCACATTTAATTGATGTTCAAAGGAGTAATAGCATATCATAATGCACAAATATATGCCATAATGAGAATATTACAGATACCAAGTTTTAAACTAAGTTCTATTTTTTTCATTTGATTTTAATATATATAATTTGTAACTTCTTGAAATGCTACTCTTTAAAATTATGGAAGGATATCATACCATAATTCCAAGTATCCAAAGTGAAGTGAGAAAAAGGTTAGGATGAGTTAGTTATGCATTAGGGCAGGAGACAAGGTCTCAGGTCACATAGGGAAGGATTATTAGTTGAGGGATGCAGGTGGACATAAAAATACAAGAAAACAGGAAACTGCAGGAGTAGAAATATGCAGGAAGCAAAAGAATATCTATAGAGAAAACAGACCCAGACATTTAATTTGTTTTACACTGCCAGGTAATAATAATTTCAGGGATATTAGTTGATTGATTATGAAGATTTAAGGTTATGGACAGGAATAATACGTACAAATAAAAACTATTTGCCTTTCCCTGGGCAGGAATTTCTGCCTCCCAGGAAGCCTGACCTTCATGGGACTGACTGAGAGTGAGAGCTCTGAGCCGTGGTTCCTCCTGCTGATGGCCTGACCCCAGAAGCAGAGACAGTGCCAGGTGGTGTGTGTCGTGGTTGGGGGGTGGGATGATTAATATGAAGTAATGATGGGAGGCAGAGGCAAGAGCCAAGGGGAATTTTTATGGAGAGGACTGTATTGAAAATGCCAGCTTGCACGCATCCTGATGCCGTGGCCATAGTGACATACCTGTCTTCCTGGGAAACAGGCCGTTGGGAGAGAAAGTGTAGATCATGTCTCTAATTTGGGGAAATGTTTAAATATTTAACTTCAGTATAAGCAATTGTAATGTTTGGTTTGTAGGCAAATAGAAGTATGAATCAGAATGCATCTCTCTCCTCCTAAAGGTAGCTTCTGGACATTGGGCCTGTCTCAAAGAAACTGGGGCAGCCCTGGCACTGAGCCCTGGGAATTAAGGTTTAGCACCTGCTCTGAGCTGGCTCTCTAGCCAGGTGATTTCCATACGTGGTTTCTTCCAGTCCTCCTAACCTTGAGGTATTATTTTCTTCATTTTAAAGATCGTTTAGAAACTAAAGCTTAGAGACTAGAAGTTATTTTCTCCACTGAGTGACTGGGCAACTAACTACTTGAACCTGAGGTGACTGACTCCATGTCATGGGTTGTTTCCACTCTAGAAGTGTTCTAACTTAGCGCCTCGAGTGGTCCTACTGCACAGAGTGGTCTAGGCTTGTCTGGACCACTGTGACAATAAATTTGGGACCAGAGGAAGGATTAGCTCCAACAAAGGTAGCGAGGTTTCAGAATGGCCTGGGCTGTACATGAATGAATGAAGAGGCTAGAGAAGAAATATGAATTTGGAAGGCATGGGGGAAAGCCAGACGGAAACTTAGTTCTGGTGACTAAGCTCCCCGAATGTCTGGACCCCTCACTTTTTATTAACACACTAGAGGACCAGTGCACAAAATCCGTGCATGGGGGAGGGGTCCCCTCAGCCCAGCCTGCACCCTCTCCAATCCAGGACCCCTCGGGGGATGTCCAACTGCTGGTCAGACAGGGATCATGCCTAAACCACTATTGGGCCTAAACCAGTAGTTGGACATCCCTCTTATAATCCAGGGCCACTGGCTCCTAACTGCTCCCCTGCCTGCCTGCCTGATCACCCCTAACTGCCCCCCTTGATAGCCTGGTCACTCCCAACTGCCCCCTCTGATGCCCTGGTTGCCCCTTACTGCCCCACCTGCCTGCCTGGTCGCCCCCAACTGCCTGTCTGCCAGCCTGATCACCCCTTACTGTCCCCCTCTGCTGGCCTGGTTGCCCTTAACTGCCTCCTCTCCCCCGCTGGCCTGGTCACCCCACGCAGCCTGCTGCTCAGTCCTTTGGTCATCCCTCACTAACCCCCCTGCCAGCCTGGTTGCCCCACATAGCCTGCTGCTCAGTTGTTTGGTAATCTCACTAACCCCCCTGCTGGCCTGGACACTCCACACAGCCTGTTCGATTATCCTTTCGGTTGTTTCAGTTGCAGCAGTCGCTTAGGCTTTTATATATTAGGATTTTCCCCTAAAGCAAAGCAGATATACACATCAAAGGTAAAGTTTGGTAAACAGTAAAAAATTATCTGGTTGGGGGAATAGCACTCAACTGTTCCAGCAGAAGTAATAACATGCAGATTTTCAGCCCTGCTGAAGCCCCAAGGTTCATCAACCTGTTGATGAAATTCTTGCATTTATGACCTGCTGGAATTAGCCTCCAGCACTGCAGGGAGGGACTATCTCATTAAGAGAAAATGGCTGCCTGGATCCCGCAAGTCAGGTATGACTCAGCACCAATCTCGTGGCCACCTCTCCTGGACCCTCTCCTCTTCCCAGGCTCTCCCCACACGTCACAAGTTTGCACCACCACCTGCACCTCAGCCACGGGTGAGTGTCTATATTTGAAAAGTCCTATGAACTAGGCTCCGTGAACAAAATCCAAGACCAAAAAGAGGGGTAAGAGTCGCACCACTCCAAGCCCCTCTCCTCCCAGCATGCACAGCCTGAGCAGCCATCCAGAATGCTCCCTCTGGGCTCAGTCTCTCTCTACTGTGGACCCAGATCTAGAATCCCCTGCCAACAGCAGTCCTGCAGACCTCCTTTCCATAGGCAGATGCTATGCCTGTCCCCGGGGACCAGCCTCGGTGCTGTGCGTTTTCACTCTGACCCTCTAGGCTCAGACGTCTCCCAGTTCTCTCCATCCCAGATCCCTCATGTTATCGTTCTCCAGGTGTCCTCTGCCCTTCCCAACGACAGATTGTCTCAGCAGCTGTGTCTACTTTGCCAATTCGAGGTGGATGTTATGCAATTTAGTTGCTCATTCTATGTGCTCTGGGACAAAGCTTGGCACAACTCCATCTGTTCCACCACCATTTTGTCTCTCTTCCTCCTTGGAATTTCTTCAGCCCAGGAACACAACTTGCTTTATAGCCAGGTACAAACTTTTTCCACTGTAACCAAGTATCTGTGAAGTCTTTTCCCGTTCCTCATCTCACTTGATCATTACAGAAGTCCTGGAATAGGTAGATGGGAGACTCAGTGGAATCCTATTTTCTTTTCATTAGCTGGAAGATGGAGATTTAGAAAGTTTAGAAATGTTACCCAATTAAAATGAAGTAAGAAATGGTGGACCTTGAAAATGACTTCAGGTTTTCTCACTGCACAGAATATAGTCAAACACTGCTGCAGTTAAATATTTTACCCCTTGTTCTCCCTGAGTGATCTACAATAATAATCTGCTTTGTGTTGATATTTACTGCTGTGTTGCTGACAATTACCTGAAAGAAAAGTTGGGGTCCTTCACTGGGCTGGAAAAATTTTAGCTAAATCAGAAAGTAGATTAAGGAATCTTATCTACACTAATAAAAGAGATTCATGCAAATTGACCATACCTTCACTACACCCACCAGCCAATCATGGGTGAGCATGCAAATTTACCTGACAAAGATGGCAGCAGCTACAGAGCTGGAGTGAGCAGGAGGCTTGGGTTGCTCCCGGCAATTGAGGAAGCCAAGCTTCCCACCCACCCTGGCTAGCTCTGGCCTCCGCTCAAGGCTATAAAGTTTCAATTATAGAAGATAAATAAATTCCAGATACCTGCTTCCAGCCAGCCCTGGCCTCCACTCAAGAAGGCACTGAGAAAAAAAAAAAAAAAAAAAGAGGAGGAGCTGGGAGCCTGAATCACCAGGGGATGTGGCAAGCTTGAAAAAAGCCATCAGCCCCTCACCCAGGCTGACCACACCCCCATGGGATGAGGGTCCCCACTGGGAGGCTTGACGAGCCTGAAAACGGCCCTCAGCCACTTACCCAAGCCACCCCATGCCCCAAGGGAACCCCCACATGATCTGGGACACCCTTCAGGGCAATTCAGCCAGCCCCCAACCATTCACCAGGCCTCTATCTATACTAATAAAAGGGTAATATGTTAATTAGACTGAGAGACCTTCCAGATGTTCTTCTGGACAAAGCCATGGTGGCGGGGCCAAGGTTGAGATGGTTAGAGGCCAAGAGGGGAAGGCAGTTTTGGTTGATCAGGCCAGCATGGGACGGCAGTTGTGAGAGATCAGGCTGGTGGGGGGCAGGGCCGTTGGGGGTAAGCAGACCAGCAGGAGGCCAGTTAGGGGTGAGTAAGATGTCAGTGGGGGTTGGTTGGAGGTGATCAGTATAGGGGGGGCATTTGAAATGAGCAGGCCAGCAGAGGGCAGTTGGGGGCGAGCAGACCAGTGGGGAGGGAATATGGGAGTGAGCAGGCAAGCAGGGGGGCACTTGGGGGTAAGCAGGCCAGCAGGGTGTATTGCTGGAAGCAAGCACACTGTCATGGGAGGCAGTTGGGGATTATCAGGCCGGGGGGAGGAGGGGGATATTTGGGGGTGAGCAGGCCAGCAGGCAGACAGGTGAGCAGTTAGGAGCCAGCAGTTCCAGATTAAGAGAGGGATGTCCTCCTGCCGGTTGAGTCCTGATCCCTGTAAACTGACAGTAGGACATCCTTCAAGGGGTCCCAGATTGGAGAGGGTGCAGACCAGGCTGTCAGCCCACCTTCAAACTCTCCCAGTCTTTTCCTTTGAGCCTGTGATTTGGTGACATCAGACTCCCTGGTAGTCACCAAATCCATCTATCCCTTTCTCACTTCCATAGGTGGGCTGAGGGACACCCCTGCCTCATGCACAAATATTGTGCACCGGGCCACTAGTCTATATATATAATGCTGGCTCCAGTCGCATGCATGTGTTTCCATCTGCCATTGTTGATCGTGATTTGGTTGACACTTCTATTATAGAGAAAAGGCGAATAGCGATATTAAAATATTTCTTCTTATTAATTTCCTTTCAATGTGCACATATTTGTGCACTGGGCCATTAGTATGTATTAATAATTTTTATTTTGGTACACGAAGACTGATTGTGTTTATGTATAGCTGAGACTGTAATTTTTCCCGTGCCCCATCAGCAAGATGGTTCTTGCCATTGTGTCTCTTATCCCTGTGAGTGCTAAGATTCTGTGGTGTCCCCATATGTCCGCACAAGCTGAGTAGCACTAAAGCACATACTGTTCAATGAAATTACATCCAAATCAGCTGCCAAGTTCCAGTCAGTTTTACCAAATTAAGTAAAGCCCTTTGAAATAATAGTACATAGTAATGTCATGTTTTTTCCAATATTCTGTGGGTATTTTATGGATTGAAACTTAAGAAAGCAAATTGTGAAAAGGAAATTTATCATTTTATACTATAACAAGGCCACAAAGGAATGGGCAGTAATTATATTGTTTAATAACTATAAATGAGCAACCCATTCTGCTGAGCTCGATTGTCTAGTGTTTATTGAACCCCTGTTATGTAAAATGCCATGGACTACTTAACAGTTGCTCTAAAGACAGCCCCTCCTTTGGAGAGCCTGCGGGCTAATAAATAGAATGATGAGACTTGTAACGATAGCACATGGCAGACCTTTGAAGGTACTGTTAGAGAAATACAAATAGGATGCCATGGAGATTTCAGGAGAACACTGTCTGGTCTCATGCAGCCGGGAACTGAACAAGAGACTTGGAGAAAGATGGATTTTGGAAGATAGGTGTACTTTTGGCAGCTAGAGAAGGGTGGGATTGTTGGATTTCTGGGGGAGGAGGAGATGGTATGGAAGTGAGAAAGGGATAGATGAATTTGGTGACTACCAGGGAGTCTGATGTCACCAAATCACAGGCTCAAAGGAAAAGACTGGGAGAGTTTGAAGGTGGGCTGACAGCCTATAGAAGCAGGCTGTGCTTGGCCAAGTAGTGTTCCATTGGTATTTACTGCATCTTCTGTATCCAGTCCAGTAAAGGCTTGGATTAGTTGGGCGACAAGAGCATTTTCCATGTCTTTGCTTGACCACCATAGCCCCTTTCCCACTGCCTCTGAGTCTCTTTTCTCTCTCTGTCCATCCCAGCCATCATCAGGCACACACTCTTTCTCTCTCCTGTACTTGCTTCCCTCACTTTTTCTCTCCTTCTCCAGCTGTCAGGATCAGCTCAGAAGTTATCCTTGGAAGCACTCTGAAACCCTACAGTTGGAATTAATCATTACTTCCTCTGCTCTCACAGTGGTTGTCTTATCCCTCATTATAGCACTTACTACATTCTGTCTTACATTATGGCTCTTTCCATCACTCTCTTTCTTCATCATATTGTAGGGGTTCTTGCTCCAATAGGTCAACTCATGTTTGTTGAATGAATGAACAATTGATCTTGTTTACAAACAACATTGCTTTATATTATGTATAAAGAGATAGATACAATAGAGACCAAAGTGGTGGCGATTTTAAAAGACTTTAATGATTAGCTAAAGATATTGTTTGGAAAAGCACAAAATATGCGCTCGGTCTCAGTTCAAGAATATTGACCACAGTTTGGCTCTCCTAGTCCTTTGCCTGAGCAAAAGCACAGCCTTTATTCCACACCCAGACCCTATGCCAAACCACAGCTGCCTCCCTGCTCCAGCTTTCCCAGCCGCCTGTAAATGTGCTGCCGGCACAAGATGGAGCAGATACAGTAAGTGAGGTGAGGACAAAAAAGAACACTTGAAAGCAAGGCAGCGGGTTTCTCCTGATTTATTCAGGACCTCTCTCCTTGAAAGTTCATCTTCATGGTATAAGCATTTTTAAATGACTTTTCAAACATTAGCAGAGTTCTCAAAATTCCTACATGAATCAAAATTAGCCTTAGGATGTTTTACATATAGTTGTATTGGTACCCACACCTTTACATCCTTGAAGGATTTTAGATCACAAGTCAGGGTGATATATTTGCATGTTTCTTTATGCCCTTGAAGTTCATTTACACCTACTTGCTTTTTGTGGTTATTGATTCATATATTCAGAATCCCAGTTCCTCATCAGTAAAGTGAGGGAATTGAAGTAGAGTGTCTCCAAGTTTGCTCTGTCAGCATTTAACATAAAATCTATTGTATGACTGTAGGAATTAATTTTTGTCCAGAAGCCAATGCTTACAGAATATTTAATGGTTTTGTGTTTAGGCTGTTTGCCACTAGATGGCAGTAAACATGTTATTTTTGTCAATAAGTGCTTATCAATTTTTAAGTTTTTTTGTTTTTTCCTTTTTATTGAATTTTATTAAGGTGACATTGGTTAACAAAATTATACAGGTTGCAGGTGCGCAGTTCCAGAGCACATCATTTGTACACTGTATTCTGTGTCTGTAGTATCCCATCCCCAATTCAAGTCTCCCATCCTCACTTATTCCCCCATACCCTCGACCACCTCTTCTTACTACCTCTCCCCCTTTAAGTTTACTTTAAAAGAGAGATTTGGAGGTCTAAAGTTTGAGGTGTCTATTTTGAAATTATCTAGCCATAGCCAAGTCTCAGTATGTTCTTTCCTAGGACCCATGCTTATTTTATCCAGGGATAAAGCTCGTATGGCCCTCCATAGCAATTTGTATTAGGGAATTATGGGGGGGAGGGGAACATAAATTAAAGCAAGTTATTTTGTTTTACAAAACATTATTTTATGATAAAAGTAAGATATGGTAATTGTAGGAACTTTGGAAATATAGGTATTTTGAAGAAGACATTTTAAATTACTCCTAGAAATATTCTATGCCAGCTAGTTGTAAAGTTTCTTCCTAGTATTTTTTTGTGCATACAATATTAAAATCAGATAGATCATACAGTTTTACACCTTATGTTTCAAACCAATGTTGTATTGTATTTTCCTGTATTATTAAATGTTTTTACAACATGATTCACACTGTTGGATAAACCATAATGAATTCAACCAATCCAATGTTGTTGGACACTTAAGTTCTTCTAGTTTTTCACTGTTACAAGTAATGCTGCAATGAATTAAATCTTTTCTTAGGATTAAATTACTGAGTAAAAGGATACAATTTCCATGCTTTGGCTACATGTCATAAGTGAGTTCCTAGAAAAGCTTCACAAATGTGAGCTCCCAGCAGCAAGAGTGCCCCTCTCACCACCTTCCTGCCGACACGGAGCATCATGGTGGAGGTTGTTGTTTTTTAACAGGGCAAGAGGTGGGCTGTGTAAGGTTTATAAAGCAGGAAACAAAACACACAGAGTCTAGGCGATTGGAGGAGGTTTTAATCCTGTGCTCCCGGGGGGAAATTCACTGGTCCGAGGGTGGGCCAGGGAAGTTCACGCCAAAAGGAGGCAGCGGTATTTCTTTTATGCAGCAGTTTAGTGCAGGGAGGTCGGAATGCATGAGAGGTGTGGAATTTTTGCCTTGGGCCTGGGGTCTTAGGAAGGCTAGGAAGGCACCAACTTTCTCGGTATCTTTGTCAGATACCTTGCGGATGCCGCTCTGAACTCCCACCCCTGCCTAACATCCTGGCCTTTTGGTGATGGGGCGCCAAAATCGTCTTGGCTACTTCCTGCTGACCAGGGGCAAAGAGGAAGGGGGGTTTTTAAAGGCCAGGGTCAGGCAGAGGCAGGTCGGAGGGCAGCCGAGTGTAGGGGTGGAGCAGGAGCTGGTTTACAGTCATCGTGCCATCTCCGCCATCCGGGAGCACATGAACTTGAGGAGGCAGGGAGCTAGGGAAAAAAGGACCCAGATCAGAATCAGGGGCCCTATCAGGGGTAGGGTCCAGGTAGCTAAAGGGCTTTGGAGCCGGTCAAAAAGAGAGTTGTCATGGGAGTGTCTTGCACGTAATTCTTCATTCAGCTCAGTCAGGGTCTGCACGTGCTGTTCCACCACTCTAGATTCGTTGATGTGGTAGCAACATTCTTCCTGAAGGAACGTGCAGGTTCCTCCTCTTTCTGCAGTGCGGAGGTCTTGGGCCGGTCAGTTCTGCAGGGCTGTTTGGGCTACCGGTGTTACTTGCAGCTGCAGGGGGGCTAAGGAGGCGGTAGTAGACTCCAGTGCTATCTGGAGCCTGTCATTGAAATCCTGAGCAGAGATTATGCTGTTCCCGAGGTCCCCTCTGGTGAGGCCTACCGAGACAATGATACTTACCCCTAACATGACAGGGAGGAAGGCGGCCCGGCGGCCCGGGGGTGGATGAAGGGAGCAACCAGGCGAGCTCCGACTCTCCACACAAGGTTAGTTGGGGAACTACTGTGACCGTGAAGTAAGGCCCGGGGTCAGAGGAGTTGATGCAGTTGCTTAAGGTGCCATTGCACCAAAAGAAGGTGCCCGGGCTGGCCTTGGTGGGACCAGCTGCAGTGTGGTTTTGGGTACAGTTCCAAGTGATCCATCCCCCAGTTACCAGATTACTGGTCTGGTAGCATATCCACGGGGGCAAGGTGGGCTGTGGAGTTTTGAGTTTCCAGAGGGGAATGCCGACCAAGGGAGGCTGACATTCACCTTGTCCCTGGGTTCCTGGAGGAGTCACGAGCGGGATGGCAGCCAGCAGAGGTCTTTGGAGAGAGGCGCATAGAAAGCAGTGTGAGACATTGGGCAGGATGCGGGTCTCGTTAAGGAATAGTAGTGTGTTGGATAAGTTGGAGCCAAGAAGATAGGACTTCTACCCAGGGGCAATCAGGGAGCTTCCCTTTAAGGGACTGTTCGGCCTCTAGGATGCTGTTGGAGACCTGGATTTGGGCCTCCTGGGCCAAGACATAGGACCGGGAGATGTAGATGGTCCCTGAAGGGGTCAAGCTCCAACCACTCCCATATAGTTTTCCCATAATGCCTTTAACCGTTGTTGATCCCAGGGGTCCTGGACCCTGATGTTGAAGGTCCTATCCCTCCAGAAAAAGGGTTCAGACCTGACCTCATTGTAGGCATCATGGGTGACACAGCCTGACCAGCGGCAACCCCCATAGGTGTTGACATCTCGATTACACCTGTCTGGGTTCCGCTGGTCGTAAGCAAACAGACGTCTGGTCGGCCACTGATGGACACTGACTGGAGGTTGACAGTGATCAGGATCCCCGCCTGGCATCCGACCAGAGGGCAGTGCTGAGGGCCCTCCTGCCGGGTGCCTGTGTGCTGTCCTGGTCGTAGGCTTCATGGACCTTGAACCTCCACACATAAGCCGAGGGAGGGGAGAGGGTGCAGGGGAGGGGGGTGTTGTAGGTTGCCCAGGGCTGGGAGGAGAAGAAGGAGGGGGCGGACCTTAGTGGGACCCAACACCTCACCTTTATAGAAGTCATGCTGCTCCGGGTCCTCTTGAGTCTGGAGAGGTGGTGCCACGATGATCGACAAGTAGTTTGGCCGCGGTGGGGGTTGTGAGGATTACTGTGTGAGGTCCCCTCCACCTGGGCTCCAAGGCCTTGGGATGCAGATTCTTGAGGAGGCCTGAGTTCCCCTGTCTGGAGGCCTGGTCCTCGGGAGCCTTGGTCGGCTGGTTCTGGCTGGGCAGGAACCCATCAGGGTGTCCCGGAGCAGCTGCCTGAGTAAAGACAGGTATGGAAGATAGGTAGCCAGGAGAGGAGGGTCAGTAGGGAGATGGTGGTTGAGCAAGAAGGTCTCCCATGCAGGAGTTCGAAAGGGCTTAAGAAGGTGGGGCTCCTTGGTGTAGCCTGGATTCTGGTCAGGGCCATGGGCAGGAGGTCCGGCCAGGAGCTGCGAATTTCTAGAGAGAGTTTAGTTAGATGGTCTTTAAGGAGGCCGTTGACCCTCTCGACCTTACCCGATGATTGTGGGCCGTAGGGTATGTGCAGTTTCCAGGAGATGCCAAGAGAGATGCTAACCTGCTGAATGACCCTTAATATAAATGCTGGGCCGTTGTCTGATTGTATGGAGGTGGGGAGGCCAAACCTTGGAATTATTCTTGTTATTAGGGTCTCAGCCACCACCTCAGCAGTTTCCTTGCGGGTAGGGAAGGCCTCTCCCCACCCTGTCAGGGTGTCTACCATGGTAAGCAAATATTTGTCTTCTCGTGGGGGGCTCATGGGTGAAGTCTGCCTGCCAGGCCTGCCCTGGGAGGTGTCCCCTCATTTGATGGGTAGGACAGTTGGGGCGCATTCCTCCCTGGAGTGAGACAGCGCACATGTGGAGCAGGAGGAGCAGGCACTCGTGACTGCCTCTCGCAGTGTGGGCGAGGTGAAGAGGGGTTCGAGGAACCTCCAAAGTGCCAGCGGCCCAACATGCAATGACCGGTGGATCTGTTGGGCAATGGCCCCGCCTGGGCCCTGGGGAGGGCGATCTTGTTATTTATGAAGATCCATCCCTCAGGACCGGGACAGCATCCCGTTGTAGGAGTTTATTTCTCTCTTCTTCTGTATACTGAGGGGTAATGGAGGGAAGGGAAAGGAACAGGACCAGGGCTGGGACCTTTCACCTGAGTTAAGCCTCTGGCCACCTCGTCTGTTCGGGCGTTTGCCCGAGTAACCAGCGAGGAGTCAGTCTGATGCCCCGGCAGTGCACGATGGCTACCTGGGAGGGAAGCTGTAAGGCATGGAGTAAGCGGGTTATGAGCTTAGCGTTGATAATAGGTGAGCCTTTCGTGGAGAGAAAACCCCTCTCCCTCCAAATAACTGCATGGCAATGAGCTACCAGAAAGGATATTTGGAGTCTGTGTATATGTTTACCCTCCTCCCTTTGGCCAGATGCAGGACGTGGGTCAGCGCAATGAGCTCAGCCTTTTGAGAGGTGGTACCCGCTGGGAGCCGAGCCACCTCCAGGATACGCTCGAGTGTTACTACCGCATAGGAGGCTTTCCGACGCCCCTGGGGGTCCAGGCAGGAGCTTCCATCCACAAACAGGGTTAGGTCAGGATTAGAGAGAGGAAGAGCTGAGAGTCCCGCCCGAGGTTGAGTGAGGGCCTCGACGACCTCGGGGCAGGAGTGCGTTGCCACAGGTTGAGTGGAGGCAGCAGGAACGAGAGTGGCCGGGTTCAGGGCTAGGGACTGGGTCAGGGAGATGTCAGGATTCTCGAGGAACAGGAGATGGAGTTCCTACATGCGAGAGGGGGCAAGGAGAGCTAAGGATCGGTGGGACAGAAGGTCCTGTAGCCTATGGGTGGAGAAGACCTGTAAGGGTTGCTGGAGGCAGATCCTCTGGGCCTCCTTGGGGAGTGCAGCAGCTGCAGCCGGAGCCCGGAGGCGGGGCTGCCATTCCCGAACTGTGGGGTCAAGCTGTCTGGACAGGTGGGCTACAGGGGTGAAGCCTGGCCCTAGGGGCTGGGTGAGGACCCCCATAGCTATTCCCTGTTTCTCATCAGTAAATAGTTGGAAAAGCTTACAGATGTCCGGGAGAGAGAGAGGGAGAGATGCCAGAAGGGTATCCCGGAGCTTAGAAAAAGCCTGGCGAATGAGGGAGGGTGAGGAGAGGGGCCTAGTGGTGTTTCTTTAGCAGCCTGGTATAGGGGCTTAGCTAGGAGAGCAAAGTTTGGGACCCATTTGCGGAAGAATCCTACCAGCCCTAGAAAGGACAAGATCTGTTCCACAGAAGTGGGAGACTGTAGGTCTCCTATTGCTTGTGCTCGGTCCTTGGGAATTGGGCGTCAGACAGATCCCCAAGTAAGTGACAGTGGGGGCTGACAGTAGCGCCTTGGCAGGGGACACACGGTCTCCTTTGTCCCCTAGAAAGTTGAGGAGGGCTGCTGTCTGTCTCCGGGAATTGTCTAAAGAGGGGCTGCAGAGAAGGAGATCATCTCCATACTGGAGAAGAGAGCTGGGTTCCAATGAGCATTGTTGGAGGTCTCTGGCTAAGGCCTGGCCAAACAGATAACTGTCTCTGAACCCCTGGGGCAGGACCGTCCAGGTCAGTTGGTGGGACACCTGCTCATCTGGGTCCTCCCAAGTAAATGCAAATAGATGGTAAGTCTGGATCCAGAGGGATGATAAAGAAGGTGCCCTTGAAGTCACCTTCACAGATGGAAAAGTGGGTGGTACAGGATGGAATACATGAAAGGAGAGAGTAAGAATTGGGGACCACTGGGTGAATGGGGACCACCGCCTCATTGATTTAGTCAGAGGTCCTGAACCAGTCGGTAGGTCCCATCTGCCTTCCTTACAGGAAGGATGGGGGTGTTGCAGGGAGAGTCGATAGGTATGAGGAGACCCTGCCCCAGAAGCCGAGTAATGAGGGGTTTGAGGCCTCGGCGATGAGTTGGGGAGATAGGAAACTGGGGACAGGAGGGAAATGAGGTGGGGTCCTTAAGTCTGATCCTGACCGGAGTATGATGTCTAGTAACCACCAAGGTAGAGGTATCCAATACTTTTGGGTCGACAAGGGACGCACGCAGTGGGGGATCAGTGTTCCCGTAAAGGGAGGGGGCCAGGAGTGGGAGGAGCAGGGAGGCTGAAGGGCTCCGAGTGAGCTGCAGAGTGGCCCCTCGTTTGATGAGGATGTCCCGTCCTAAAAGGGGCATGAGGCACGAAGGCATGACTAGAAATAAGTGGGTTATAGGGCTATCATTGAGGAGACAGGGAAGGGGCCCGGCAGCCAGTGGACAGGTGGATTTGCCATCACTACCCATGACCGAGATTGTGGAAGGGAAAAGGGGCCCTGAAAAGGAGGGCAGGACAGAGAAGGTAGCCCCAGTATCGATCAGGAAGGAGATCTGCTTACCCGCTACCTTGAGCATTACCCTGGGCTCGACAAGGGTGATGGGGGTCGTCGAGTGCAGATATCTTCAATCTTCAGCCAGTCCCAGCATGGACAGCAGCTGGTCAGGACCTGGAAGGATGGCCCCTCCACGCTGAGATGCAGAGGGCCCATCACTATTCCAGGGACAGTCACTTTTCCAGTGGCCGTTTTGACCGCATGCCGGTCAGGGCTTAGTTGGAGGCCAGTTGGAGGCCGGGGCCATACTGTTTTACAATACATGGACAAGTTTATCATCGTACTGGAACTTTACATCCTTCTGATGGTGTTTCTCGGAAGTTTGCGCAACTCTGTATTTTGGATACAGCCAAAGCTACACGTAAAAGATTAGCAATCCCAGCAAACCAGGCCTGCTTAGAAAGATTCATAATCAACATCAACAACCTCATGCATGAAATAAATGAATTAACAAAATCGTACAAGATGCTACATGAGGTAGAAAAGGAAGCCCAATCTGAAGCAGCAGCAAAAGGTATAGCTCCCACGGAAGTAACTATGGCAATTAAATATGATCATAATAGTGACCCAGGTAGATATCATTCTCCCCGTGTAACCAAGGTTGCTGTCATATTCAGAAACGAAGATGGAGAACCTCCTTTTGAAAGGGACTTGCTCATTCATTGTAAACCAGATCCCAATAATCCAAATGGCACTAAAGTGAAACGAGTCAGTATCCTGTTTCCTACATTAGATGCAATGACATATCCTATTCTTTTTCCACATGGTGAAAAAGGTTGGGGAACAGATATTGCATTAAGACTCAGAGACAACAGTGTACTCAACAATAATACTAGACAAAATGTAAGAACACGAGTCACCAAATGCAGTATTATGGATTTCATCTCTCTGTGAGGGACACGTTCAATCCTATTTTAAATGCAGGAAATTTAACTCAATAGTTTATTATGGATTTGTATTAAAAATGGAGGCCAATCAGATAAATTTTATTAAAGCAAACCAATCTAAGTTGAGAATTGAAAAATATAGCAGTTTGATGGATTATCTCAAATCTAGATCTGAAAATGACAATGTGCCCATTGGTAAAATGGCCCTGGGGCTGCAGCATCTCCAGTTTCTCAGCTCATGCCCTCTCTCTAGGAGGCTGGGGAGAACATACATGGTAAAGTTCTTTACGCCACAGCAGTCAGAGTAGTGGGCCAGCCCGGCACATAGAAGGGTTGGGGGTCTTTCCGGCCCTGGGGTTAGGCAGCATGCCCTGTGGTCCTGGGTGCCTGTGGGTGCCTGTGGCTGCGGCCGGCCTGAGTGAAGTTGGCCCAGGTCCTGGGTGCCTATAGCTGGCCAGAGGGAGGGAAGGCTGGGTCCCAGGTGTGGGGCAAGGCAGAGGCAGTTAGGAGCAATCAGGCCAGCAGGGGAGCACTTAGGGCTGATCAGGCAGGTAGGCAGAGGTGGTTAGGGGTCACACATCCCCGAAGGGGTCTCTGATTGGAGCGGGTGCAGGCTGGGCTCAGGGAACCCTCCTCCATGCACGAATTTCGTGCACTGGGCCACTTGTCTTTTATAAGTGGCTTAATTGAAACTTTGCTTAATTGAATTTTATTAAAAACTGAATTTTAAGAGAGGCGCCATACTTAAAACACTTAGCACAGTGCTTCACACAATAGTGAGTACTCAGTACATTTTCGTAGTCGTAACTGTTAGAATTCCCTCAAGCAGGGGCTGAGAGCTCTCCTTGGAGAGGGACTAGACCAGACTGAAGGAAGCCCTGAGTGGCTGAAGACCTGGGGTCACAGGTAGCAAGGAAAAGTCAGCCCCAGGTAGGGCTTCGGGGAACTAGTTTGGGCTTCATCTAAGAATAATTGGGAGCCTTAAAGGGCCCCAGAAGGGCATTAAGCTAAAGCTGCCTCCTGCAGAGAAGATGCAAGGAGGTTCCTTTTAAGGTGGTTTAGAGTAATAAGTAACCAGCCTTGGGCATGTTACATAAGCTCTGTGTGTCCCATTTTGCTCATGTATAACATCCAGTAATAGTACCTACACTATAGGCTGTGGGGATTAAATGAGTTGCTATTTGTAACGTGCTTTGAACGCTTCCTGAACAGCTTTAAGTGTTTTTAAATAGAATGCCTGGTGGCAGAAGGCTAATCACTTCCAGTTCCGTCCTCCCTCCATCTAGCATTAGAGTGACTCAAACTACCACCCCTGACTGAGCAAGTGGCCACCAAGTTTTCAAATCAAGCTCAGCCTCCTCCCTCCCCTGCCTGGTCTGGTGTGGGTACCTACACATGGATGTGTGGCGTGTGACAGACCAAGCCTGGCTGGTCGTTCCTTTACCACACCTGCATTGCCCCCACACGGGTCAGGCCCCAGTCGGCCCTTGCTGAGAGCACCACCTGTGCTCCCTGCTGTGGTAAACTAGGCAAATCCTCCAGTAAACTCTACCCCCAAAGGATGACCCCTGGCTGCCGTTTATCTCTCCTGGCTTGCCGCCCTCTTCACACTGCTTGCTCTCACCCAGACTGCCCTTGGTGTTTGAAAACAACTGAGCGATGGGCTCTTCTGGGCTGTCGTCAGCTCCTGTTTGCTTTCCGTTTTCATAAAGGACATCTTTGAACTGGAGGGAAAAAAGGACAATTAACATGCAGTGGCTCCCACCCAGCCTTTCCCATGCTAACGCGGAGCCTCTTCATTATCTTAGACTTTATAAGTTCACTTTAACACTGTAAATTTCCTGTTTTCCTCCCTCTCCAGTGGATGTATTTTTTGTACATTATGTTATACATGAAAATTTATATATGCAGGAAAAATTTTAATCATCATATCTTCCACTGAATAGTAATATTTCAAAGCTACTTTGTTAACTTGCTGTGATCTTTTCTAATTTGAAAGCAGTAGACGGATCTCATTTAGGGATAGCAGTTTCAATCTGCGTTACTCAGTAATGTTGCCTGGAGTTCTGTTTTGAGGATATTGGGCAATTCTGAGCTCACGGAGCAAGTACTGCAACCTACCTGGGAGGGTGCATGCCGGGTCTGGAGTGGACCTTTCCTCCGGGAGACTCCTCAGAACTGTGGGGAGAGGGAGAGGCGGCACAGAGGCCTCCTGGGTGTTTCTAATGCATGATTACATTTAATAGGGGTGGAGTGGGTGTGCAACATTTGTCATTTTAATTTACATCATTATGAAAAGGTGAAATGGCTTATGATAAATTGAAAGGAGTCCAGGACAGATTAGTGATGCTCGCCCAGGGCCTTGCTGGTGTGTGTGTGTGTGTGTGTGTGTGTGTGGTCGTGATCTTGTGGGGCCTGTCATTGATGCTATGATAGAGCCTCTTCCTTAAATGTAACTGTCTGCATGTCTGTTTGTGTGAGAGCTCACATTTATATGCACATATTCGTTTTATCTCATAAAATGCAGTGCAGGACTTAAAAAATGTAAAAGACGATTTCCCTGGGAATATACTGAAAACCACTGGTTGTACACTTTAAAATGGGAGAATTTTATGGCGTATGAATTATACCTCAGTAAAGTTGTTAAAGAAGAAGATGTCTGTCCCATCAGTTCCAGTTCTCAGCCTCAGTGCTGTCTCTGGCAGAAGACAGTGTCCCCGATCGGTCCAGGCCTGCACAGGTCACTCAGGTGCCCCACCTCAGGTCCACGCCGGCTGCAGGGCTCGGGAGCCTCTCCTGGAGGGGCTGGTTTCTGTCTTTCTCTTTGGTGGATTCTACCTGACCTAGACCTCCTGCCCCTATCGAGCGTCCTCTCTGGGGACCGAGTTTCCCCTGGAAAAGGCAGCAAGAACGGTGACCGTGAGCTTGTCCTCAGTATTGTGACCACTAGGTTTCAGGGGGGGAAAGGAAGAAAAATGTTTTCTATATAATAGCATTGTACTTCTCTCTCCCTTTCTCAGTTCTTCCCTGCCTTTACCTAATAAAGAATGTGGAGGTAGAAGCAGCTCTCCCTAAGGTTCTCCTCATTGGTGACTGAGCATTCTGGGCTGGGTGGGACCGCGGAGCCTCGCTCTGGGCATCAGTGTGGCGTTCAACAGAAAGCACAGGTGAAGTTTGTCATGCTGCTATTTTTAAAGTGTGCCGTTAACATAAGAAACTTTATACTCGTAGTATTTAATCTTTCTCACTTGTAAAGAATAAGAAAAACAGAAGGTAAATATTCATACAGAGGATAGCAGAGCTTTAAGATTCGTTTCCGTTTTAAGTCCATTTGTTTGCCAGTGTATTCATGTTTAGGTCTGTTATACTAATGTTATTAATTTTTTCATTTATATACACACCTAACTAAAGGCTTTTTCAAGCACTTTTAAAGCCTTATAGTATATCCTCAAGTTGCTTTCTGTAAGGCATGTCTGTAAAGTATTTTTAAAGAAAGTTTCTTTTGTTGTAAAAAAAAAAATGTTTTCAAATACAACACTTTTTCAAAAAGTATTTTTTTCTTGATTATAAAAGTACATTCACATATAGGAAACTGGAAAGTGTATTAAAGTAGAAAGAAGAAAAAATATATAGCACCACCCTAGAGACTGTTAACATTTGGTGATACTTTCTTTCATTAGTTTTTCATTCTCATATATGGATTATTTTTATATTGATGTGATCTTTTATGTGTATAAAATTTTATATCTTCCTTTCTTCATTTAACATGATAATATAAACATTTAAAATGCTGTTATAAGTTTTTCATGAACATTTTAATGGCTTATACAGTGAGCTGCTGTGTGAGACACTAAAATAATCATTCCCTGCTGTTAGACATTACCAATGAGAAATAATTCTATAATGAACATCTTTGAGCATAATCCCATTGTCATATCCTATATAATAAAAGGCTGATATGCAAATCGACTGAATGGTTGCTATGACACACACTGACCACCAGGAGCGGGCCAGATGCTCAACGCAGGAGCTGCCCCCCAGTGGTCAGTGTGTTCCCACAGGGGGAACATCGCTCAGCCAGAAGCATGGGGAGCAGCAGGCCTAAGCTGTCAGTCAGATATACCCTGAGGACTCTCGGACTGTGAGAGGGTACAGGCCTGACTGAGGGACTCCCCTGCCCTGAGTGCACAAATTCTGTGCACTGAGCCTCTAGTTTAGATATATTTCCTTAAATGTAAGCCAGATATATTAAAAGTTCTGAATGCTTTTAAAGCCTTATAATATAGCCTCAAGTTGCTTTCTGTAAGGCAGGCAGCTACCAATCTATCTATAAGGCATCTTTGTCCAGGTTACCAACCTCTGGGCAGACATAGCCCTGGCAATTCAAACTTGAGGGTGTATTGTAGACTGTGCTATGTCTGCTCTGCTCTCTGTGGGTGCCCCAGTGGGGTCCACAGCCAAACTGACATGTAAATGCTCATTTATATTCTTCCCGTGGCTCACACAGAGTACTTGTTTCAGATTAGTATTAATTAGGTATTCATATCTGTAAAATCTTTAATTTATTAAATGAAAAAATAAATGTTGGTATGTTGATACTTAAATTTACCTATTTTAATTATGAGGGTGAACATTTATTTATGCGTTTCTTGGGCATTTGTATTTTCTCTTAAGAATTATCTGTTTTGCTGAAACCTGTTTGGCTCAGTGGATGGAGCGTCTGCCTGCAGACTGAGGGTCCCAGGTTCAATTCCTGTCAAGGGCATGTATCTTGGTTGCAGGCAAATCCCCAGTAGGGGGTGTGCAAGAGGCAGCTGATCGATGTTTCTCTGTCATCAATGTTTCTGACTTTCCATCCCTCTCCCTTCCTCTCTGTAAAAAATCAATAAAATATATATTTTTTAAAAGAATTATTGGGGGTAGGGGAGGCTGGGGGAGGATAATGGAGGGGGGAGGAAAACATAGGTACTACTATGATATCTAAGTTATACTGCAAAAAAAATTTTTTTAATTAAAAAAAGAATTATATGTTTATACTCATTTTATACTCAGTGTTTGTCGTTTGGTATTTTGTACATTACTTTACATATGATCTGTATTATTTGTAGTCAATATTCTTCCTAGTTTGTACTTATTTTATGAAAATCAAAAGGTTTTATTTTTATTTAGAATAGTCAATTATTTGCTTCCTTGATTTTCAGTTTACAAAGTTCTTCCCCATTTAAACATGTGAAAAGCACTTATATTTTCTTCTTGTTTATTATTTTATTCCATTTTTATATTACTCTCTTAAATTTATGTTAAATTCAACTATATTTTTATGAGTAGCACTAGGTGTAGGAATCTAATTTTTTCAAATAGTTTTCTCTGCACTATTTTTCACATAAGCTTTCCTTTTCCTAGTGATTAATGTGCTTTTTGTCATTTGATTATCATCTACTCTGATAAAAATATTTTGCTGAATTTAAAACCAATAAAGATTACATTCTTAATATGGTTAAAGCACTTTCCTTTATATATTTTTGTTTCACTGTTAACATTTTTTAAAATAGACTTTGAATTTAATAATTTTATTGCTAACTTATTTCTTCTTTTTATTAATGGTTTTATTGATTTCAGAGAGGAAGGGAGAGAGAGATAGAAACATAAATGATGAGAGAGAACCATTGATTGGCTGCCTTCTGCCCGCCCCCTTCTGAGGATCGAACCCTCAACCCAGGTATGTGCCCTGACTGGAAATTGAACTGAGCCATGCTGGCCAGGCTATTTCTTCTTTATACATTAAATCAAAGGGAACTGAATATATGGGCACGTTAAGATTACTCATTTATAAATGACCCAGACTCTAGGTATTAAACATAAGAGGCACTTGCGTTCACATTTAAGAACTTTTTTCTCTTTCTGTTTATGTTTGTAGGGGTTGTTATCTCATATAATTGCAGCATTCAGATTTGATATAAAAGAAGTTGGTCTTTTTACTCAAAGTCTTGGGTATGCACCTGCAGATTATTATCCTGGTTTGCTAAAAAATGTAAGTATTTTTAATTTATTAGTATTAAAATTTTCATTGGTTAATATATCATCAGCAAAAAGAATAAATAGAAGTATTTCACTTCTCCAGAAAAGATGTTTAACTTTTCTATGTTTATCTCTTCATACGTTGGGTGGACTTACAGCCATGTAAGGAATAAATGTGAGATGGGAGGTTATAGGAAAGAAGAAGGAAGCCAGGAAAGGTTATTCTAAATCAACCAACTTCTCTGTCTCTTAGCACATTTCATTTATCCTCTCAAAAACTTTTGAATTAACCAATGTAAATACAGCCTTTCATTGTTAGACAAATTTTTATTTAAAATGGCATGATAGAAATTTTGTGTTAAAGAAAAAAATGTAATTACAACCTTGTAATTACTACTATATTAAAGCTATGTATTCTCTTTTTTTAATTTTTTTATTGATTAAGGTATTACATATGTGTCCTCATCACCCATTACCCCTTCCAATCTCCTCCTCTCCCCGTCACCACTTATGCCCTCACCCCCTGGTGTCCGTGTCCATTGATTAGGCTTATATGCATGCATACAAGTCCTTTGGCTGATCTCTTCCTCTTACTGCCGCCCTCCCCTACCATCCCTCTGAGGTTTGACAATCAATGCTTTTCTGCCTCTGGATCTGTTTTTGTTCATCAGTTTATGTTGTTCATTGTATTCCATAAATGAGTGAGTTCATGTGATACTCATGTGATACTTTGACTGGCTTATTTCACTTAGCATAATGTCCTCCAGTTCCATTCATGCTCTAGTTTGAAGCAGACACCTTTTTCTTCTTCTTAAACAATACCTTTCAGCATTTCATATAATACTGGTTTGGTGTTGAGTAGCTTCTTCTTATCTGTGAAGCTCTTTATCTAACCTTCAATTCTGAATGATAGCTTTGCTGGGTAGAGTAATCTTGGTTGTAGGTTCTTGCTATTCATCACTTTGAAAATTTCTTGCCACTCCCGTCTGGCCTGCATAGTTTCTGTTGAGAAGTCAGCTGACAAGTGTATGGGTGCTCCCTTGTAGGTAATTAAGTATTTTTATCTTGCTGTTTTTAATATTCTCTCCTTGTCTTTTGCTCTTGGCATTTTAATTATGATGTGTCTTGGTGTGGTCCTCTTTGGATTACTTTTGCTTGGGGTTCTGTGTGCTTCCTGGACTTGTAAGTCTATTTCTTTTACCAGGTGGGGGAAGTTTTCAGTCATTATTTCTTCAAATATGTTTTCCATATCTTTCTCTCTCTCTTCTTCTGGCACCCCCATAATTCTGATGTTGGTACGTTTGAAGTTGTCCCAGAGGCTTCTTACACTATCCTCAAATTTTTGGATTCTTTTTTCTTTTTTCTTTTATGGTTGAATGTTTTTTGCCTCTTGGTATTTCAAATCTTTGACCTGATTCTTGTGTTCCTCTAGTTTGCTGTTGGGTTTCTGTAAAATATTTTTTATTTCAGTCAGTGTATGTTTAGTTTCTAATTGGTCCTTTTTCATATCCTTGAGGTTCTCACTGAGCTTACCGGCTTTTTCTAGGAGCCTCTTGAAATACCTTATCACTGTGGTTTTGAACTCTATATCCAGTCGTTTGTTTTCCTCCATTTCTTTTGTTTGCCATCTTTTTCTTTCTCTCCCCATTTTCACTGCTTTTCTGAGTTGGTTGAGTAGCTTTGTGTGCTAGGTGTCTTGACCTCCTCTGTTACCTGAGGTGTACACTCTTGGTGCACCCCTTTGTGGACTGTGTATACAGCCTTGTTGCAGATAAGTCTTGTTTGTTGTTGGTATCACTGGGAGGAATTGACCTCCAGGCCAACTGACTGTGAGGATCAGCTGTGTCTACTATAGGAGACAGCCTTCTGTGCCTGGATGTGCAAACTTGCTAAAGTCTGTGCTCAGTTTGGATGGGTGGGGTTTCTGGGTGGGGTGGAGTTTCAGGGTGGAGCTGACATCCTTGGCTTCCAGTCAGCCTCGGCCCACAGGGTCGCTGGGTCCTAGCGTCTGCAGGCAATCGACACAGGCACCTCTATGAGAAAGGTGCCCTCGCGTTTTGCCTGCCACCAGAATGTCCAGTCCCCAATGGATCCAGAATCTCAGATTTTCTCCTGGCACCTGGATTCAGTGCAATCGGAACTCCTTTTCCCTTCTGCCAGACACCAGCCACACAGTCAACACCACGCCCTCACCGTGAGCACTTGTGCACGCCCCCAGAGTTCCGCCTCTGGCCGGAGCTCCTAACAGACTCGGCGTTTGTCCCCTCTGTGCATTCCTGCGCATGCCTCTGAGGTCTGCCTCTGGCTCTTCCTCTGGGATTCCGCCTTCGATACAGGTTCACCCCATAAGGGCCTGGTTCCCCTGGGTTTTGAGTGCAAACCGAACTGGGTTCAGCGCAGCCCGGAGTTTTTGTCTCCTTTCCTCCAGAGCACCCCTGCCAGGTTCAGCCACCTGTCCTCTCACACACGTGAGTCTCCACCTTACTTGGGCTTTGCAGAGGCTCTGATTCTCCGTGTGCACTTCTCTGACCCGCCAGTTTCAGATCTTCCCGTCAGCCAGCCTTCCTGTGGTTCTGGACAGTGTCCGTTCTGTCCTTCAGTTCTATTCTTATAATTGTTGTGCGGGGCAAAAGCCTAGGTGTTTACCTGTGCCACCATCTTGGTTTTCTCTCTCCTATGTATTCTTCTGCCTTAAATTTTAGCTAGATTGAAGAAATTTTAATTCTGATCTTAACATAGCTCTTCTAAAAACTGTTAGGAGATTTTTTAATGTTTAACTATTCTGGTCTTTTGGATGCTTTATGCATGAATAAAAATAAAGACTAATTAGGAAAGAAAAATAAAGTAACTCTAACACTGTTTTATTTGTAATTGGTTCACTTTTAATTCTTAGGAAATTAGTGATCTGTCTGTTGTTCATTTGCTTAAGTAGGAATTCAGAATAACAGGCAGTAAACATAAAATCCAAATTATTAGTAAATAAGTTGGCACTGACTCTCTAGGAGAGAGCTGGTGGAAGCGGGTATGGAATCTCAACGGAAATACCACTCACACCAGGAAAGTAGAACTGATGTCATCCTGTTTGCAGTTCGGGTTAACCTGCAACTGATTTTGTTTTGCAGATGGTTTTATCATTAGTGTCTGAACTCAGAGAGAATCATCTTAATGGATTTAACACTCAGAGACGGTAAGTGTGGAACTTAACAGCCCTCTTCTCAAGTTTCAAAATGTATGTTTGGTTATGAGAGAAAAAGTTATAATTCTTAGGAAATCCATGTTCATAGTCATACTTTTAGTTATAGTTATAGTTATAGGTATAATTATAGTTACTATATCCATTGTGAAAAGATTATTTTAGTTGAATACATGGAAAATTGGTAAACTTTATCAAACTCTCTCTTTTAATCCCTGTTCTCACTTTCATACAGCAGTAAATCGTGCAATGTGTCACATGCGCCCTTGGAGTAAAAGCCCTCCATGTACAGTAGGGAACACTGAACAAGTGCTCAGCTCCATGTGTGCATGTCATTTACATGCACACACAACCAAGATGTTTACAAGGCAGCAGATGCTTGATGTGCACATATAACTTACATGACTATTTTAAGAAACAATATTCTAACATTTAGACTAAACAAATCAAAGCGACAAATTAAATAGCAGTTAATCACATTATAAAATGTTTCTTCACTATGAGGAAGAATTTAAAGTTGTTTTCACTGGTGAGCATTTTATTTTTAACAAGTCATTCACTAAAAGAATCTAGGGACCAAGGCACATTGTGATTTTTTTGTAAAGCTATTGCTAGTGAAAGCTCTATCAGTTGTGGTGTTTGCTCTCAGACTTGGAAATCCTTTGCATTTAACTCTTGAAACTATAAAATTCTTAGACAAAAACATGAGGAAATCTTTATTACATTGGATTTGGCAGTGATTTTTTGGATATGACATCAAAAACACAACAGTAAAAAAGCTAAATAAATCAGACTTCATTCAAATTAAGAACTTTTATAAATCATAGGATATTATCAAGAAAGCAAAAAGACAACCGAGTAGAATGGAAATCATATATCTGAAATCATATACCCAGAATGTATAAAAAATTCCTAAAACTCAATAACAGAAAATTAAATATAAAAAAATGGCCAAGGGACTTGACTAGACATTTCTCCCAGGAATTTGTACCACAGGCCAATAAACACATGAAAAAATGCTCAACATCAGTAATTATTAGGGAAATGACTATCGAAATCACATCACACCTACTAGGATAGCTATAATTTAAAAACACAAACAAAAATGAAAACTAACAGATCTTGGTGAAACTACCAGTATAGAGCAGGTAGAACCCTTGTGCATTGCAGGTGGGAATGGAAAAAGATACAGGCACTGTGGAAAACAGTTTGGCAGTTCCTCAAAAAATTAAATACAGCCTGGCCGGCATGGCTTAGTAGTTGAGCGTTGACCTATGAACCAGGAGGTCACAGTTCAATTCCCAGACAGGGTACTTGCCTGGATGCTCAGGTTTCGGGCTCAAATCCCCAGTGTGGGACATATAGGAGGCAGCCAATCAGTGATTCTCTTATCTTTGATATCCCTCTCCCTCTCTCTCTCTCTGCATCTCTGAAATCAATAAAAATATATACTTTTTAAAAGTTAAATGCCAAATGACCATAAGACTCAACAATTCTACTCCTAAGTACATACTCAAAAGAAATGAAAGCAGGGGCTCAGATATCTATATACCAAGTTCATAGTAACCCAAGTGCCTATCAACAGATGAACAGAGAAACAAAATGTGGTTTACAAATACATTACAATACTATTCAGCCATAAAAAGGAATAAAAATTGTATATGTGCAAGAACATGGATAGACTTTGAAAACATCATACTTAGTGAACTAAGCCAGACACAGAAGGACAGATATTGTATGACTCCACTTATATGAGGTAACTAGAATAAGCAAATTCATAGAGACCGAAAGCAGACTATCTGTAATAATAAAAGTGTAGTATGCTAATTAGACCAGATGTCCTTCCTTCCGGACAAAGCTGTGGTGGCCGGGGACCAAGGCAGAGGTAGCTGGCCAAGGCCCTTGAATTTCATGCATCGGGCCTGTAGTAGGTTATAAGGGTCTAGAGGGAGTGGAGTGATTGTTTAATGGGTACATAGTTTTTGTGGGGGGTAAGGAAAAGCTTTGAGTATAGATTGTGGTGATGGGTACATAGTTTGTGAATGTATTTAATGCCACTGAATGGTTATCACTTACAAATGGTTAAAATAATAACTATTATGTATGCTTTATTGCAATAAAAGAAACTTGAAGAAAACACACAAATGTGATGACAACTATAAACTCCCTCAAATGATTAAAATGTAAGACATATTAGCATGTGTTAGAGAGGATATGAAATTACCTGATCTTTCATAAACTCTTTGGGATAATGTGCATAATATAAACATTTTTGTAAACAGTGTGGCAGTTTAATATAAAGTTAAACATAAACTTACCATATGACCCACCAATTCTATTTTTGAGTTTTTACTCAAGACCAGTAAAAACATAGGTATTCACAAATATTTCTGTATAAATATTCATAGCTGTTTTAGTTGTTAATAGTTCAAAACCAAAAACAATCCAAAGGACCATTGACAAGGGATGGGTAAGCAAATAAAAAATTATATGTTACCACCATTGAAAAAAATGCAAAACAAGTCATAAACAGAAAGTATTATGAAATTGTACATCTGACAAAGGGCTCAAACACAGAATATATAAAGAACCCAGTAATAAGACAAAAACCCAGTTTAAAAATTGGCAAAAGATTGGAATACATGTCACCAAAAAATGTATACAAATGGCTTATTTCAAGAACATGAATACCGGTATATAAATGTTTATAGCAGCATTGTTCATAATAGACAAAAAGTGGAAGCAACCCAAATATCCATCAACTTATGATTGGATAAACAAAGTATGGTATGCGCATACAATAGACTATTATTCCTGAAAAAAAGGAACAAGCTACTGATTCATGCTGCAGCATGTGCGAACCTCAAAAACATGCTTAGTGAAAGAAGTCAGTCATAAAAGAACACACATTGTATGATTCCATTTTTTAATAAAATGTCCAGAATATGCAAATCTATACATATTAGTTGTTGCCTGTGGCTCAAGGTAAGAATAGCAATTTCCTACAAATGAACACAAAAGATGGAAATGTTCTAAAAGTAGATGGTGGTGATTATTGTCTAACTCAATAATTTATTAAAAATCTTCGGATTGTACGTTTCAATTATGTGCATTTTGTGGTATATAAAGTATATCTAAAAATTTAAGATGAATCCCTAGGGTGCATGAAAAGCATTTACAGTCATTTATTTAAATACTAGGTAAGGACTTTAATCTTGTGGCGAATGTTGAATAATGGGTCTTTTGAGTAATAAACTTAAAAATTTATTAAAGGGAATCTGAAAAAAATCAATAGAAGGCAATTTGTATGTATGCCCTATATCAAATCTCAAAATATAATTTTATTTATTTAACCTCACCCAATGATATGTTTTATTGATTTTTAGAGAAAGGGGAAGAGGGGGGAGGGAGAGAGAAACATCGATCAGTTGCCTCCCACATGTACCCCCCACCAGGGATCGAACCTGCAACATAAGTATGTGTCCTGACCAGGAATTGAATCTCCAACCTTTTGGTGTACAGGACAATGCTCCAACTAACTGAGCCACCCAGCCAGGGCAAGTTGATGATTTTTTTAAACTTAAGATGAGAATAAACAAAAACTAAAAAACACACACTCACTGAACAAGTGGAAAAGAGTAGTCACAGACTTGTAAGATATCTGCAATCTATAAAACAGACAAATGTAGAAATGCCACCTACAGATAAATTATAAAGAGACAAACAGTCCAGTATGGAAATGAACAAGAAATATAACATTAGCAGGTTATGACAAATGAGGCAAACTGCATAAAAATAAACATTTAAAAAATTATTCAGGAGTGACATCAGCAGGATAGAAGAATAGGAAGCACCAGTCCTTGCTTCCTCCTCTGTCGCTTTCCCCCAACCCCCGCCTAGAGACACTGACTTAACAATAGCATACGGGCCAAAGGGCCTTTAGGAGAGTTCCAGAAACTAATTAGAAGTCATAATATCCCAGGCAGGCTCAAAGCAAGAATAGCCATATTGAAACAGGAAAGAAACCCATTTCATATAAACTACAACAGCCCTTCCCCTAAGCCAGCCCAGCTTGGTGTGATTGGAAGGAAAAGTCCAGCTTGTAGCTGCTCCCTTGTAAGGGAAAAAGAAGACTGGAGGGTGTCCAAGGTTTGGCTTTTGTGGGGCTGCCTAAGGGATTAGTATTTGTCTTGCCAGACACTGATCACTGACAAGGCACCACCATACTTTCAATGCCTGGGGACAGTGGAGAGTTAGAGCTCAGCTGCTCTTTGCAGCACCAGAGAACTGGAATGCTATTGACAGGAGGTTGGCTCAGGTCAGCATGTACAGGGAAAAGCACCTAACTCTGGTAAAGATAAATACATAAGCAAATACAAAATCCTACAATACTGTAATACTGGTTCCTAAATTACTTTTAATTCTGTAATAAAATTTAAGTGATAAAAATAAAAAAGAACCATAACTGTAAAACTATGTTAATGGACACAAAATATAGACATATAACTTATGATATCAATAATACAAAACACGGGAGGTGATGTAAAAAATAAAAATTTTTTGTATGCAACTTAAATTGTTATCAGTTTAAAATAGATTGTTATAACCATGAGATATATTACCTAATCCCATGATAAAATAAAACAAAACAAATTTAAAAAACTATAGAAGTTGCACAAAGGAAAATGAAAAGCATCAAAGTATATCACTTTTTTTTTTTAAAAAATCAGTGAAACACAAAGGAAGTCTGCTAGAGAGAAAAAGAGGATCAAAATAATTACCAGACATACAGAAAACAATGAAATGATAATAGTAAATCCTCCTCTATCAGTAATTACTTGAATGTAAATGGATTAATTTCTCCAATCAAAAGGCATAGCATAGCTGAATGGATTCTAAAAAATAAGGCTCAGCCATCTGCTATTTGTAAGACTCATTTTAGATGTCAGGATATACATTAGCTGAAAGTAAAAGGATGAGCAAATATATTTCATGCAAATGATAAGCAAAAGAGAGCAAGTATGACCATACCTATTAGACAAAAATAGTTTATGTAAAAACTATTACAAGAGACAAAGAAGAGCATTATATAATACAAACTTACCAGAAAGATATAACAACCATAAATATATATGCACTAACAGCAGAACACCAAAATATATGAAACATACATTGTTAGGGTTGAAGGGAAAAATAACTAACACAATAATCATAGGCGATTTCAATACCCACTTTAAATAATATATGGATCAGAATATGAATAAGAATACAGAGGATTTGGAAAACATAGATCATTTAGACCTTGTAAATATACACAAAACACTACCCAGTAGTAGCAGGATACACATTCCTCTCAAGCACACACACAGAATGCTCTCCAGGACAGATCTCATGTTAGGCTACAAAACAAGTTCTAACAAATTTAAGATTGAAATCATGCCACATATATTTTTCAACCATTAATGTATGAACTAAAAATCACTAATAGGAGAAAAATGGGAAAATTCATATATACATGCAAATTAACACATTCTTGAACAATCAGTGGGTCAAAGAAGAATCACAAGGGATATTGGAAAATATCTTGAGACAAATGAAAACAAAATATATTACACCAAAAATGATAGGATGCAGGAAACAGTACTAAGTAGAAAATATATAGTAGTAAATGCCTTCATTAAAAAAAAAAGATCTCACACAATTTACAACCCCACAGCAAAAACTGTGTGCAGCAGCTTTTGCATAAGAATGGCCTGTCCTTTCTCAGCCTAAAACTTGTCAAACAGGCAGCAGCTGGGTCAGGGAGCCCCAAAGCTATCAAAAGGAGACCCAAAGCCAGCAGCAACAGCCTGCCTTGCTTCACAACTGGGCTTTGTCTGGGCACTTCCAAACCCAATACAAAGAGGAGGAATCCGGAGATCTCTCTGTAGCTCCTGCTGGGTGGCCCCAGGCAGGGGCTGACTTTGCACCTCCTTGGATATCCAAGAGCCAGTGTACCCAGTGGTCAGGGTAAGATCATACCAGATTACAACTCTTCACATTCATAAGTGACACACTCAAGGGGCAGACTCAGTGAGCACCAAAGCCTCTTTGAAGCAAGTTCTGCCTGATAACAGTGTCTTCTGCACAGCAGGACTTCCATTGTAGATACAGCCTATCCTCACAGCCAATTGGCCTGGAGATCAATTCCTCCCAGTAATACCAATAGCAAGCAAGGCTTAACTACAACAAGACTACACATAGCCCACAAAGGGGTGCACCAAGAGTGTCCACCTTTGGTGACTGGGGAGGCTGAGCCACTGGATTCTATAGGACACCTATCACACAAGGCCACTCTATCAACTCAAGGAGACTTGGCAGCTACCCAATACATAGAAACAAGCACAGGGAAGCAGCCAAAATGCAGTGACAAAGAAAGATGCCACAAATGAAAGAAATGGATGAAAGCAAAATAATGGATATAGAGTTCAAAACTACAGTTATAAGGTTATTCAAGAATCTTCTAGAAATCTCCGATGAACTTACTGAAACCTTCAAGGATCTGAGTGAGAATGGGGGAAAAAAATGGGAAATGAGCAGTCAGAAATTCAGCATACACTGACTGAAATAAAGAATAATATACAGAAATTCAACAGTAGGCTAGACGATCCTAAGAATCAAATCAAAGATTTGAAATACGAGAAAGTAAAAAACACCCAACCAGAAGACCAAAAAGAAAAAAGGATCCAAAAATAATGAAGATAGTGTAAGGAGCCTCTGGGACAACTTCAAGTATACCAGCATCCAGATTATGCGGATGCCAGAAGAAAAGAGAGAGCAAGATATTGAAAACCTATTGGAAGAAATAATGGCAGAAAACTTCTCCCACCTGGTGAAAGAAATAGACTTGCAAGTCCAGGAAGCACAGAGAACCCCAAACAAGTGGAATCCAAAGAGGACCACACCAATACACATCATAACTAAAACGCCAAGGGCAAAAGACAATCTTAAAAGCAGTAAGAGAAAAACAGTTAGCTATATGACTGTTAGCTGATTTCTCAACCGAAACTATGCAGGCCAGAAGGGAGTGGCAAGAATTATTCAAAGTGTTGAATAGCAAGAACCTACAACCAAAATTACTCTAACTACTAAAGCTATCTTTTAGAATTGAATGCCAGATAAAGAGCTTCACAGACAAGAAAAAGCTAAAGGAGTTCATCACCACCAAGCCATTATTATATGAAATGTTGAAAGGTTTTAAGATGAGGAAGAAGAAGAAAAAGGTAAAGATAAAAAAATTATGAACAACAAAGTGACAACGAATGAATAAAAATCTGATGAACAGAATAAACTGGTGAATGGAATAGAATCAGGGGAATGGAAAGGGAGCAAACTGACAATTTTCTGAGGTAAGGGGGTGGGGGGTGTGGGAAGAGATTGGACAAAGATCCTACATCTATGGACAAGAACATGGAGGGGTGGCGAGGGCCTGGGTTGGGTTGGGAACTAGGTGGAGGGGAGCTGTAGGAGAATAAAAGAGGAACATCGGCAATAATCCTATATAATCTATATAAGAGAGGAATATGCTAATTATCTATTATGCCTTGAGGTGTAATGACCAGATCACGGAACTGCAGGAGGGTAGGGCAGCGAACTATAAACAGGCGGTAAAAAGCTACAGGATGGGAAGGGCAGCAAGCTATGGGGGGAGGGAGAGGGGAGCGGAGGGAGCTGCAGGAGGGCCAGGCAGCGGATGGAGAGCTCCATGAGGGTGGGGCAGCGAGCTACAAGCAGCAGAGAGCTACCAGCAGTGGTGGTGGCGGGGGTTGGCCTGTTGAGGCAAGAGGCGGAAAGCTACTCGAACATGGATTTATGCACAGGGCTACTAGTCTGAATAATAAAGATTTTATAAAACACATTAAATGAACAACAAGGAGGAGGAACCAAGATGGCGGCATAGGTAAACATCTATCCTCCTGCCATACACAGCAATTTCAAAACTACAACTTAACAAAAGAACAAACATCATCCAGAATCACTGGAAAGCTGGCTGAGTGAAAATTCCACAAATAAAAGTGAAGATAGGACACTGTGACTCAGAGGAGCGGCGGAGGACAGTGTTGAAGATACATGTGGAGAGAGGTTTGGAGCCTTGCGCGCGCCAGCGGATAAGGTGGGCACCTGAAAACCCGGCCGGTTTTCTTGAACGGGAGAGACAAAGACGTCCCACTGCACTGATTCCCCAGCTCCAGGCGAAGTCCAAGGAACCCACAATCATACAGGGTAAAAACTGGACAGTGGGGAGGCACACCGAAACTCAGGTGCTGCAAGGGTCTGCGAGCTTGTGGAGAAGACTAGCTTGTGCAGAGTGCGCGTGAACTTGGGAACAGCACAGCTGCGTGACCGCGCAGAGAGGACTCGTGACTTACTCTCTTTTTCGGGAAACCACCAGACTGCATTGTTTTACGACCCTGAGTGAGACGGTGGGTGTGCAGACTCATTTGGGGAGAGGCTGAATTGTTCGGCAGCGGGTGGAACTCGGCAGCAGCTCTCTCTTGGAGGTGCTGGCAGCCATTGCCACCTGACACGGAGTCCCGGGGGCTGCATAGGGCGGAGCTGATACTGCCTGCTTGGCCCGGAGACTCCGCCCATGCAACCTGAGCACGGCTGGACCTCACAGACAATTGGCCTGGAGGTCAAACCCTCCTGGTGCTAACAACAATGATCAGGGCTTAACTTCAACAAGGCTGTGCAACCCATATCCACCTCAGGTAACTGGGGAGGCTGAGCCACTGTCCCTTGTAGGAAGTCTACCACACAAAGCTAATCGACCAACTCAGGAAAGCAGCCACCATGCAGAGACATGGAAAGAAATCAGATGTGAAAGAAATGGAGGGGAAAAAACGACTGGACATAGAATTCAAAACCATGGTTCTAAGGCTTTTCAAGAGGCTCCTAGAAAAGGCCGAGATCTACAAGGAAATGAACAAGACCTACGAGGATATGAACGAGACCCTCAAGGATATGAAAAAGGACCAACTAGAAATTAATCATACACTGGCTAAAATAAAAAATATTATACAAAGACCTAAAAGTACTCTAGAGGACCACAAGAACCAAGTTAAAGATTTGAAATACAAAGATGTAAAATCCACTCAGCTGGAAAAGCAAGAAACCAAAAGAATCCAAAAAATTGAAGACAGTGTAAGGAGCCTCTGGGACAACCTCAAGCATACCAACATCCGAATTATCAGGTGCCAGAAAAAGAGAGAGAGCAAGACAATTAAAACGTATTTGAAGAAATAGTGACCGAAAACTTCCCACACCTGGTGAAAGAAATTGACTTAGGAGTCCAAGAAGTGCACAGAATCCCAATATATAGGAACCCTAAGAGGACCACACCAAGACACATCATAATTCAAATGCCAAGAGCAAAAAACAAAGAGAGAATATTAAAAGCAGCAAGAGAAAAACAGTTAGTTACCTATAAGGGAGCACCCATACGATTGTCAGCGGATTTCTCAACAGAACCTGTGCAGGCCAGACGGGAGTGGCAAGAAATATTCAAAGTGATGAATAACAAGAATCTACAACCAAGATTACTCTACCCAGCAAAGCTATCATTCAGAATTGAAGGTCAGATAAAGTTCTTTGCAGCCAAGAAAAAGCCAAAGGAATTCATCACCACCAAACCAATATTATATGAAATGCTGAAAGATATTCTTTAAGAAGAGGAAGAAGAAAAAGGTAAAAATAAAAATTATTGACAACAAATACACATCTATCAACAAATGAATATAAAAATCAAGTGAATTAAAAATCTGATGAACAAGATAAACTGGTGAATATAATAGAATCATGGGCATAGAGAGGGAATGGACTGACAATTCTTGGGGAGAAAAGGGGTGTGGGAGGATCAGCAAGAGACTGAACAAAAATCATGCACCTATGGGAGAGGACAGTGTGGGGGTGTTGAGGGTGGAGGGTGGGAGGGGTACCGGGTGGTGGGGAACTATAGGGGGGAAAAAAGGGAAGAACAATATAATTAATAAACTGAACAATAAAGATTAAAATATTTAAAAGAATAAAATACAACAAAAATAAAATAAAATAATAAAAAACACATTAAACTATAACAAAGTTACAGTCATCAAAAGTTTGGTACTGCCATATATACATAGAAAGAATAGCAATCAAGTTGCAAAAACATATCCATAATATGTCCTTCCTTATATGAAAATTTAGAACACTCAATACATACTTATAAAGTGAAAGTCTTGAACCTACTAGTAGACTAAAGGACCCACTTCTGGGGAATAGTAACTCCTGGGAAGTGGAAGAAGAAATGGGCTGTGAGCAGACTGTTTCAACTGTAAATGAAACATTTTATTTCTTTAAAATATCAAACATATTAATAAAATGTTATTGTACATCTGAGCAATGGGTGCATATAAGGTGAGGCAGAAGTAGGTTTACATTTGTTCATATTGAAAATAATACATTAATTAATAATAATAAAAGAATAAACTTTTGCATACTCAAAACTGCAAACCTACTTTTCCCCCACCCTGTAGTTGATATTATAGTAACTCTCTGTTTTTCTGTACATAATCAGTATTTTAGAATTACACTTTTAGAAAGTACAATGTAGTATTGCCTAGTAAAATATTGAAAATGAAAAGGTAATATTCACTTTCTGGTTTTTGGACAGAAGAAGACAGTAGTTCAGAAAGGCATCCAACTTCCACTGACCGTAATCAGGAGATCCTGATGGAAAGATATTAGCTGAAATGCTCTTTATGCTGAAAAACTTCCATTTGTGCCAGATTGGGCCATTTTGGGGAACAAATTCATTCCTAAATTCATCACTGTTTCTTCATGAAGGATGTTTATTTTTCAAAAACAATATGGACAAATTCCATGATTCAGAACACAGTACTAAAGGGTGTCCATGTTGGCCCCCCGACTGACAATAGCAGCAAGGATAAAGTGGCAGTTAACTTGGTGAACAGTTGAAAACATTCTGGGTCAAACCAAAACTATGATGTAGTTAGTAAAAGTCTTAACAAATTTACCAAGAATATGAGATTCTCTGCACACTGACACATCTGATACATTCCAAATTTGCTATAATTGATGTTTACTATGGAGGCTTTTGCTTTTTTAGAAATAATTCTAGAATTCAACAAGATAAATTCCTTACAGGATTTTTATGTGTGTGTGTGTGTTTATGTATTCAGCTCACATATGGTTTTAAGGGAAATTCAACCTCTTGGATTAGATTCAATTATTCTTATCAAAAGATTGAATTTAAAAAGCAATTTGATACCCAACATTCATTTGATTCTCTTTATGAGTTCTTAAAGTCCTATTTTTTATTTTATTTTATTTTATTTTATTTTATTGTTTAAGGTATTACAAATGATAGTACATATGTCTCTCCCCCCCCCCCCCAAACTGGCCTTTAATAAAGATTAAAATATTTAAAAAATAAAATAAAAAATAAAATAAAAAATAATAATAATAAACACATTAAACTATAAAAAAAGTTAGTCATCAAAAGTGCAGCTGCTGAGACCGGTTTGGCTCAGTGGATAGAGCGTTGGACTGTGGACTGAAGGGTCCCAGGTTCGATTCCGGCAAGGGCATGTACCTTGGCTGTGGGCACATCCCCAGTAGGGGGCGTGCAAGAGGCAGCTGATCGATGTTTCTGACTTTCTATCCCTCTCCCTTTCGCTCTGTAAAAAATCAATAAAATATATATTTAAAAAAAAAAAGTGCAGCTAAGAAAAAGCTAAAGGAATTCATCCCCCAGCACTTACCCTCATCTCTCCCGCTCCCAGTGTCTTGCGTCTGTTGGTTGTGCTTATATACATGCATGCAAGTCCTTCGGTTGGTCTTTTACCACCACCCCCCACCCAAACCTCCCCTACCTTTCCGCTGTAGTTTCACAGTCTGTTCAATTCTTCTTTGCTTCTGTCTGTTTTTGTTCAACAGTTTGTAATGTTCTTTATTATCCATAAACTAGTGGCCCATTGCATGAAATTTGTGCATGGAGGGGTGGTTTCCTCAGCCCAGCACCCTCTCCAATCAGGGACCCCTTGGGGGATGTCTAACTGCCAGTTTAAGCCCTATCAGACTCAAACTGGCAGTTGGACATCCCTTTTGCAATCTGGGACCACTGGCTCCTAACTGCTCACCTGCCTGCCTGCCTGTTTGCCCCTAACTGCTTCTGCCTGCATGATCACCCCTAACTGCCCTCCCTTGCCGGCCTGATCTTGCCCCCAACTGCCCTCCCCTGCCAGCCTGGTTGCCTGCAACTGCCCTCCCCTGCCAGCCTGATTTCACCCCCAATGGCCCTTTCCTGCTGCTCTGATCTTGCCCCCAACTGCCCTTCCCTTGCTGGCTTTGTTGTGGCCACCTGCTCTCCCCTCCCGGCCTGATCTCACCCCCATCTACCCTCCTCTGCTGGCCAATTTGGTCCTAATTGGTCAGTTTCTATGCTAGTCAGTCTCAAAAGCTCCACCTCCTAGGCAGCGATTGGCTCTTCACAATGGACTCAGATTTGGTTCTAATTGGTCAGTTTCTATGCCAGTCAGCATCAAAAGCTCTATCTCCTTGGCAGCCACTGCCTCCTCACAGTTGATTCAGATTTGGTTCTGATTGGCCAGTTTCTATGTGCTAGTCAGCATCTATGGGCCTATCAACAATGCCTGATCAGAAAGGCAGGGCTGATCAGCAGCCCTGGTGAAAGCCGGAAGAGAAATGGATGCAGGGCTGCTGGCCAGGTTCGGAGGGAAAGAGAGATGCAAGTGCTGGTCAAAAGCTGCCACAGGTACTACAGATTAGCCCCTGCTTCTCTCTTCAGGTCTCTTTCCAGGCCTGATTCGCAGCCCCCTCAGCAGTCACTGCTGGGTCACCCAATTGAACCCGTGCCTTGGGCCAGCGCTGGCTGGCCGGGGTGGCTGAGGAGACTGGGCAACTCCAGAGGCAGGCATGCAGGAAGGCCCTGTTTGGGCTGAAGGCCCTGGATGCCACCATTTTTTTAGGGCGTGGCAGTCATTAGCATATTTGGCAAACCAGCACTGACTGCCGGACTGACTTCCAGTGTTCTGATTGGCTGGTTTCTATGCCAGTCAGCATCTATGGACCCATCAGCGGGGCCTGATCAGAAAGGCAGGACTGATCAGCAGCCCTAGTGGAGGCCTAGAGAGAAATGGAGGCGGGGCTGCTGGCCAGGCTCTGAGGGAAAGAGAGAGGCAAGTGCTGGTCAAAAGCTGCCTCATACACTACAGATCAGCCTCTGCTTCTCTCTTCAAGTCACTTTCCTGGCCTGATTCAACGCCCCCTCAGCAGTAACTGCTGGGTCACCAGGCCTGAAGCTGCAGTAGTCAGCCCCTGGGTCACCATGGCAACCAGGGATGACTTCTGGATGGTTAGCCTTTGGTCATGATAGGTTGTTACGCCCTGGCTCTTTATTAGAGAGACTAGAGGCCCAGTTCACGAAATTCATGTTTGGGGGCGGGGGTCCCTCAGCTCAGGCCGCATCCTCTCCAATCTGGGACCCCTCGAGGGATGTCAGACTACCCATCAGGCCTAGCATCGGGCCTAAATGGGCAGTCTGACATCCCTCTCACAATCCAGGACTGCTGGCTCCAAACTGCTCGCCTGCCTGCCTCCCTGATTGCCCCTAACCGCTTCTGCCTGCCAGCCTGATCACCCCCTAACCACTACCCTGCCAGCCTAATTGATGTCTGACTGCTCCCCTGCCAGCCTGTTTGCCCCCAACTTCCCTCCTCTGCCGGCCTTGTCACCCCCAACTGCCTTCCCTTGCAGGCCTGGCCCCTCCCAACTGCCCTCCCTGCTGGCCTGATGGCCCACAGCTGACCTCCCTTGTAGGCCTGGAACCTCCCAACGGCCCTCCTTTGCTGGCCATCTTGTGGTGGCCATCTTGTGTCCACATGGGGGCAGGATCTTTGACCACATGGGGGCAGCCGTCTTGTGCATTGGAGTGATGGTCAATCTGCATATTACTCTTTTATTAGATGGGATAGAGGCCTGGTGCATGGGGGTGGGGGGGGGGCAGCTGGTTTGCCCTGAAGGTGTCCTGGATCAGGGAGGGGGTTCTCTTGGGGTGTGGGGCAGCCTGGGCGAGGGGCCTATAGTGGTTTGCAGGCTGGCCACACCCCCCAGTGACCCAAGCAGAGGCCCTGGGATCTGGGAATAATTTATGTTCTACAATTGAAACTTGGTAGCCTGGAGCAGAGCCAAGCCTTCTGTTCACTCCCTGGCAACAGCCATTTCTGTTTGAAATGTTGTAGCCTAGAGTGGAGGCCTAGGCTAGGGATGTAGAAGTATGGTTTCCTCCATCACCCTGGTAACCCTAGCCTCTTCTCTCTCCAGCTCTGTGGCTGCCGCCATTTCTGTTGTATAATTGAAACTTTATAGCATTGAGTGGAGGCCTAGGCTGGCAACAGCAGGTGGAAAGCTTGACTTCCTTCGTTGCCGGGGAAACCCAAACCTCCCTCCTGCTCTCAGTGGGGTTTATTTGCATAATTTGCTCCTGATGGGCTGATGGGCGTGACTTGATTGGAGGTATGGTCAATTTGCATATTGCTCTTTTATTAGATAGGATGAATGAGATCATCTGGTATTTATCTTTCACGTATTGGCTTATTTCACTTAGCATAATGCTCTTCAGGTCCATCCATGCTGTTGCATATGGGAAGAATTCCTTTTTTATTTTTTTAAAGAATTCCTTCTTTTCTACTGCAGCATAGTGTTCCATTGTGCAGATGTACCACAGCTTAAAAATCCACTCATCTGCTGTTGGGCATTTAGGTTGTTTCCAAATCTTAGCTATTGTAAATTTTGTTGCTATGAACACAGGGTGCATATATCCTTTCTGATTCGTGTTACTAGTTTCTTGGGATATATTCCTAGAAGTGGAATTACTGGGTCAAATGGTAGTTCCATTTTGAGTTTTTTGAGGAAACGCCATACTGTTTTCCACAGTGGCTGCACCAGTTGCATTCCCACCAGCAGTGCATGAGGGTTTCTTTTTCTCCACAGACTCTCCAGGACCTGTCGTTTGTTGATTTGTTAATGATAGCCATTCTGACAGGTGTGAAATGTTGTTGTTGGTTTTTTAAAAAATATATTTTATTGATTTTTTACAGAGAGGAAGAGAGATGGATAGAGAGTTAGAAACATTGATGAGAGAGAAACATCGATCAGCTGCCTCCTGCTCACCCCCTGGGGATGTACCCGAAACCAAGGTACATGCCCTTGACCGGAACCGAACCCGGGACCTTTCAGTCCGCAAGCTGGCGCTCTATCCACTGAGCCAAACCAGTTTCGGCCCTCATTGTTGTTTTGATTTGCATCTCTCAGATGATTAATGACTTTGAGCATGTTTTCATGTGTCTCTTGGCTTTTTGGATATCCTCTTTCAAACAATGTCTATTTAGGTCCTTTACCATTTTTTGATTGGATTGTTTGTCTTCCATTTATTAAGTTGAATGAGTTCCCTATAAATGTTGGAGATTAAACCCTTATCAGAGATAACATTGGCAAGTATGTTCCTCCATGCTGTGGGCTTCCTTGTTGTTTTATTGATGGTTTCTTTTGCTGTGCAGAAGCTTTTTATTTTGATGAAGTCCTATTTGTTTATCTTCTCCTTAGTCTCCATTACCCTAGGAGGTGTATTGGTAAAGATATTGCTAAGACAAATGTCTTCTATTTTGTTGTCTATGGCTTCTTCTAAGATTTTTATGGTTTCTCATCTTATGTTTAAATCCTTTATCCATTTTGAGTTTATTTTTGTGAATTGTATAAGCTAGTGGTCTAGTTTAATTTTTTGTATGTATCTGTCCAGTTTTTTCAACACCATTTATTGAAGAGACTGTCTTCTCTTCATTGTATGCTCTTGCCTCCTTTGTCAAATATTAATTGAGCATAATGGCTTGTGTCGATTTTTGGGTTCTCTGTCTGTTCCACTGATCTATATGTCTGTTCTTGTGCCAGTACCAGGCAGGTTTGAGAACAGTGGCTTTGTAGTATAGCTTGATATCTTGTACTGTGTGCATCCTGTCTTGTTCTGTGATCCCTCCAACATTGTTCTTTCTCAAGATTGCTGCAGCTACTCAGGGTCTTTTTTTTCATTCCATATGACTTTTTGGAGGATTTGTTCTAGGTCTTTGAAGTATGACGTTGGTATTTTAATGGGGATTGCATTGAATTTATAGATTGCTTTGAGTAGTATAGACATTTTCATACACTATGACCAAGTGGGGTTTATTCCAGGAATGCAAGGATGCTACAACATCTCTAAATCAATAAATGTGATACACGACATAAACAAAGTGAGAGATTAAAAACCATATAATCATATCCATTGATACAGAAAAAGCATTTGACAAAATCCAACATCCTTTCTTGATAAAAACTCTCAGCAAAGTGGGAATAGAAGGATCATACCTCAACATAAAGGCCATCTATGACAAACCCACAGCCAACATCATACTCAATGGGCAAAAATTAAAACCATTTCCCCTAAAAACAGGAACCAGACAGGGATGCCCACTCTCACTACTCCTGTTCGACATAGTACTGGAAGTACTAGCCATTGCCATCAGACAAGAAGAAGAAGTAAAAGGCATTCAAATTGGAAAAGAAGAAGTAAAACTGTCCTTATTTGCAGATGACATGACATTGTACATATAAAACCCCCAAAGACTCCATCAAAAAAATACTAGACTTAATAAATGAATTTGACAATGTAGCAGGACACAAAATTAACACCCAGAAGTCTATGGCTTTTTTATATACCAATAATGAACTCACAGAAACAGAAATTTAAAAAGCAATCCCGTTTACCATTGTAACAAAAAAAAATTAAGATACCTAGTAATAAACTTAACCAAGAAGACAAAGGACCTGCACTCAGAAAATTTCAGTGCGCTAAAAAAAGAGATAGAGTAAGACATGAACAAATGGAAGAATATATACCATGTTCATGGATTGGTAGAATCAACATCATTAAAATGTCCATACTAAGGTGCTGTTTTAAGACATAAAGACAGGAAGCTCTGTTCTCCATCCTCCATCTGTAAAAGGTTGTGCAAGACTCAGAAATCTGTAAGTCCACAATTCTCTAGTGAATTATAAATTCAATCAGTGTATGCTCATGGCTCACATAAAAAACTGGTTTTATAAAATCAGGTAGTAGAATGGCATTATGATAACGTCTGAAAGAGTTGTTAAACATACTGGAGCCATTATAGTTGTTGCTGTTATAGTTGTAACTAGAGGCCCAGTGCATGAAAATCCATGCACTAGATGGGGGGGTCCCTCAGCCCAGCCTGCCCCCTCTCACAGTCTGGGAGCCCTCAGGGGTGGGAGATGACCCGGTGATCAGGGGCAGGCGATGCTCCATCACACCTCTGCTGCTGCTACTGCCAGCAGTGCAAGCCTTGACCCGCCCTGGTTACCTGAGCCTCGGGCAGCCCTGGGTGACTGGGCTGCGGACATCTGAGGCTTGCCTGTGCCTAATGCATCAGCTGGGTAGCCACCATCCGAGGCTGCCTGTGCCTTGGGCCAGCCTTGGGGCAGCAGTGGGGACTGAGGCGACTGGGTGACTCCAGAGGCAGGTGTGCAGCAAGGCCCTGATGGAGCTGAGGGGCCTGCATGCCACCACCTTTTGAGAGTTTGGCAGTCAATTAGCATATTCCTTCCTTATTGGCTCTGGGCACCACCATCTTTGAGGGTGGTGAAGTCAATTAGCATATTCCCTCCTTATTGGCTGTGGGCGCTGCCATCTTTGAGGGCTTGGCATTCAATTAGCATATTCCCTTCTTATTGGCTGTGGGCACCACTATATTTGAGATGGTGTGAGGATCAATTAGCATATTCCCTCTTTATTAGATAGGATAATGATTAAAATATTTATCAATGATATATAAATCTGTTCTACTATATGCCTGAAGTTTTCTGTACTTTTAAAAATATATATATCTTTATTTATTTCAGATGGGAAGGGAGAGGGAGAAACATCAATGATGAGACAGAATCATTGATTGGCTGCCTACTGCAAGCCCCTTACTGGGGATCCAGCCACAACCCAGGCATGTGCCTTTGACCAGAATCGAACCTGGAACCCTTCAGACCGCAGGCCAACTCTCTATTCACTAAGCCAAACCAACCAGGGCTTATATATACATTTTTAAGGTTTAAAAATAAAAAATGTTAAGTCAGAATACAGCATAGGTCAAACTACTTCTGGTACACTTGACTCTCCAGATATTTCCACTATTTATGACACTTGAATTTCATCATTACTTTCTTTCCACAAGTATGACCATAAATGTTCAAGCAGCCAAGAGGCCTCCAAACTTATACCCCATATAAACAAGGCTACAGTAATTTTCTTTTTTTTTTTAATAGAGGGCATTCATACATTTTTTTCACTTTTTGCCACTCAAATGTTTAAAGTTCATTTCATAAGATTCAAAAGCGTGATAGAAAATGTAGAAAATCTTATAACTTTGATGTATAAACTGTCAGAGGAACAAAAAAAACAACAAACAAATAGGAAAATCTGTTTAGTTTCTTTTTGCATTATTTTTAAAGCCTTGATATATGGTCTTGTCATTGCATTTTAAATAGAATTTCACTTACCACCAAGTAAAATCAACAATTCAGTGACAGAATGTTTAAACACTCTCTTGTTCTTTGCTACACACTGTCCAGAAGGAGCGGCATCCTGGCCTCTCTGAACATCGTCAGCGTATCATGTGGTTCGATGTTTTGGCAGCTCCAGTGCAGTTACGTGGGAAGGGTGTTTCCAGCTGTCTATGGTTTCTGTTGAGCCTTTTGCAGTCGAATTCTTGTGCAGATATCATTTGGAAGCACTGCTCTGGCTGTCAATCATTACCTAATGCTCAGTGAATCCAGTCTATAAAGCACCACATGACTCCTGTGGAGTTGGATCTCTGAGCTGCAGACCAAAAGCAACCAGGAGGGCTATGAGCACGTGGGAGCCAATCAGATTACCAGTTGGCCTACCTGCATTTTGGTAGAACCAAGAATTACCTAAGTTTAGTACATAAGACTTTAGACTTTTTTAGGAAAATTATCTTAGACCTGTTTCACCCCCATTGACAGATACAATCAGCAGCAGCCCATGAGCTTCAGTGCTTGATAAATGCCCTTGTTGCCAAGGTCATCTTTTCCACCCACCCAGTCACCAGTGATAGTTGCTGAGGATCCTCCTTTCTTTTAAACTATTGAGAGAGAAGTTGCACTTGTTAGTAGTCATTTAGAGAGGAGGACTGATAAATCAAGGCGGAAAGACAAGACCACTACACTCTCCCTGCTTCTTTATTTCAGAGTTCTGGATTTGTTATGAGCACACAGAACTCTCAGGCATACTTTTCAACTTCTCGAACACTCATCTCTCACACACATATACAACAATAACAACTTACCCCGTCTCCTAGCCCACCCAGCAAACTCATATTCTAAAAATGTAAGGTATTTACGACTCAAGCTCAATATGTCTTTTTGTCACAATTTAGGTGATGGACTCAAAAACATTCATTTAGGTCAAAAAACTACTTTGATAGTGAGTTATAGAAAGATGTTAGAGCACTGTGGAGGATAAATGTGAAGAAACTCAGTTGTTTAGGTAAGTGGTAAAGAACAAGAAGTGGATTTTAGAGAAGGTGAATATTTGAGGAGAAAAGACAAACTGTTTACACATAAAATATCATTGTGTAGTTTGAAAAAAATTATCTGAGATTTTTACTGTTGATTATCAAGAAAATAATATAGCTAAACTATCAATTTATGTGAATTCATTAATAAAATGTAATTCCATCACATTTCCTTAAAATACAGGTTGTCCCCAAAAATGTGTACTCACTTTAAAAGCTGATAGCTCAATTTTGAAATGTATTATATACATTTATTCTAAAATGAAATGTATTTTAATAAACACTGACTTTATAATTATTCAAAGTGTGAGTTATTTATACATTTTTGGAGACACTCTATATTCAGATTAGGACTAGAAATTAAAATCTAGTTCTGGGATTGCTACTCAGCACTTTTCAAACTTGAGTGTGCATAGAAATGGCCTCAACCCCCGGGATGCTGAGGTGCTGATTCAAAGGAACATACTTAGAGACTCTGAGTAGTTCTGACATAGAAAACTTGGACAGATCCTGAAGACTGGAGTGCATGACCTGTGAGGAATGGCAGCTCATAATCTAATCAGGAGAGAAGAAATGAAAATGTAAGAAACTAAGCCAAGTGATAAAGCACACACACATGAATGTCCTAGCATTCACTTTATACTCCTAACTCCTAGAAATGATAGGAAATTTTAACAAATATATAATACTGTATAATGGGCTTGGAGTGTGTGCCTTTGATGATCCACAGATTATGAGAAATGTTCACAATAGATGATGGGATATATTTGAAGGAAAATATCACAACCCAAAAAGCTTGCAAGAGAGGAACTACTGCAAAAGATAGAAATCACTTTGGGGGGTGGACTCAAGGAGTAGGAGGATACTTGACAGCCCATAAGATAACCTGTGGAGCTATAGTAGTAGTGGCCAGCTGGCAAGATCCTCATATACTCCTCCTTAGTTCCTGTCTCCAGAGAGAAACAATAGAGGTGTCCTATTTCCAACACAAAGGAGGACACTTTAGTAGAGAAGCAAGCAACAATTGGCGACTATCCCAGGAGTTGGGGCATGGAGCACAAGTACTGAATCTCAGAGGGAAGTCTTGGATGGGGGACTGGATTAGGGAGAGATTAACCGGGGCATTTGGAATCTACCTCTTCACCTTGACAAAAATTTTATGTAGAGAATCTGTCTATATATATACAAGGCCAAACGTCTGTTCGACCAGGAGCTATGATGAGCACTGACCACCATGGGCAGGCACTCAACACAGGAACTGCCATAATATGCACAGGCCATCCTATCTAATAAAAGAGTAATATGCAAATTGACCATACTTCCGATCAAGCCACGCCCATCAGCCAATCAGGAGCAAATTATGCAAATAAACCTCAACCAAGATGGCTGCGGACACTGAGAGCAGGAGGGAGGCTTGGGTTTCCCCGGCAATGGAGGAAGCCAAGCTTTCCACCTGCCCTTGCCAGCCTAGGCCTCCAGTCAATGCTACAAAGTTTCAATTATAGAAGATACATAATCCCAACAGAAATGGCGGCAGCCACAGAGCTGGAGAGAGAAGAGGCTAGGGTTACCAGGGTGATGGAGGGAACCATACTTGTACATCCCTAGCCTAGGCCTCCACTCTAGGCTACAACATTTCAAACAGAAATGGCGGTTGCCAGGGAGTGAACAGAAGGCTTGGCTCTGCTCCAGGCTACCAAGTTTCAATTGTAGAACATAAATTATTCCCAGATCCCAGGGCCTCCGCTTGGGTCCCTGGGTGGGGGGGGTTGTCCGGCCTGCAAACCACCACAGGCCCTTCCCCCAGGCTGCCCCACACCCCAAGGGAACCCCCACCCTGATCCAGGACACTCTTCAGGCAAACCAGCCGGCCCCCACCCATGCACCAGGCCTCTATCCCATCTAATAAAAGAGTAATATGCAGATTGACCATCACTCCAATGCACAAGACGGCTGCCCCCATGTGGTCAAAGATCCTGCCCCCATGTGGACACAAGATGGCCAGCAGGAGAGGACAGTTGGGAGGTTCCAAGCCTACCAGGGAGGGCAGTTGTGGGCGATCAGGCCAGCAGGGAGGGCATTTAGGAGAGACCAGGCCTGCAAGGGAGGGTAGTTGGGGGCGATTAAGCCTGCAAGGGAGGGCAGTTAGGGGCAACCAGGCTGGCAGAGGAGGGAAGTTGGGGGCAAACAGGCTGGCAGGGGAGCAGTTAGACATCAATTAGGCTGGCAGAGTAGTGGTTAGGGGGTGATCAGGCCGGCAGGTGGAAGTGGTTAGGGGCAATCAGGGAGGCAGGCAGGTGAGCAGTTTGGAGCCAGCAGTCCTGGATTGTGAGAAGGATGTCCGACTGCCCGTTTAGGCCCGATCCTACTGGGCAGTCGGACATCCCTCAAGGAGTCCCAGATTGGAGAGGGTGCAGGCTGGGCTGAGGGACACCACCCGCCCCCCGTGCACGAATTTCATGCACCGAGCCTCTAGTTTAAAAATAAACCGCACCACAGACCTGACTCTAACACTGGGCTTCCCCCAAGTGGGACACAGGACCTGCCATTACCCTTCAGTGACACCCCACCAAATCGTAGCTAATGCTGCCAACATCTCATGGTGCAAAATGTAGCCTACAGCCCTGCCCAGAAATAGTCACTGTGGGTGCCAGGTAATGATGTCACATAGCAATGCCTGGCTTCCTCTCCCTAGTGACTAGCCTCCTTGGAGTTTATTTAACCCAGGAACATCACTTGCTTTATAGCCAGGTGCAGACATTTTACACTTTAACCAAATGTTTGTGAAGTGTTTTCCCATGATCTCACTTGATCCTCACAGAAGTCCTGAAGTAGGTAGATAGAAGACTTGGTAGAATTTTTTTTTTTTTTTTCATTAGCTGAAAGGCAGAGATTTAGAAAGTTTAGGAACTTTACCCGACTAAAAAGAAGTAAGAAATAGTGGAACTTAAAAATGACCTCAGGTTTTCTCACTGCTGCAGTTAAATATTTTACCTTTTGTTCTCCCTGCATGATCTACAATAATAATCTGCTTTATGTTTATATTTACTGCTGCGTTGCTAACAACTACCTGAAAGAGAAGTTGGGGTGCTTCACTGGGCTGGAAGAAGTTTAGCCACATCAGAAAGCAGGTCTAAATAAGCAAGTTTATTTTATTTATTCCAGAGGCCTGATGCACAAAATTCGTGCAAGAGCCTTGGCCCCGGCCCCCACTGCCACGGCTGGGAGCATCTGCCACAGGCCTCTGCCACCTCTACCTCAGCCCCTGCCTGCTGCAGCTTTGTCTGGAAGGAAGGGCGTACAGTCTAATTAGCATATTATGCTTTTATTATCTATATATATAAAAGCCTAAGCTACCGTTATGGTGGAACAACCACCATATGACCGGTCACTAAGAAGCGAACTGAGCAGGCAGGCAGACAAGTGGTAAGGAGCAAGCAGGCAGGCAAGCAGGTGAGCAGTTAGGGGTTAGCAGGCAGGCAGGCAGGTGAGCGGTTAGGGGTAAGCAGGCAAGCGAGTGGTTAGAGACAACTGGTCCGGGATTGCGAGAGGAATGTCCAACTGCTGGTTTAGGCCCAAGAGGTCATGGATTGCGAGAGGGCGCAGGCCAGGCTGAGGGACCCTCTCCTGCACAAATTTATGCATTGGGCCTCTAGTTACAGATAAAAGGCTAAGTTGACATGCATGACACATAAAGCTCTCACTGGTGCCAATCATAGGCGTGTATTTTCATCTGTCATTGTCGATTGTGTATTTGGTTGACACTTCTATTATAGAGAAAGGGTGAATAGCGATATTAAAATATTTCTTCTAATTAATTTCCTTTCAGTGTGCACAAATCCATACACTAGGCCACTAGTGTAATACAAAAAAGTAGAAACCAATAAAAATAAAGATTATTTAAAGAAAAGAAACTCAAATAAATATTGATGTCTCTATGAAAATAAAGGTAGTGTATTCATTAAACAAGAACAGGGTGCTATTTTTTAAAAAGAAGGAGCATCCATAATGTAAAAAGGTTTTTGGAAATTAAGAGTGGTGATGAAAAACATAATAAAAGGACTGGAAAATAAAGTTGAACAATTCTTTCTAAATCTTGAGTAAAAAGACTAAGAGATGAAACATCAAACAGAAAAGATACTGCCCAGCAAGTTCAATATCTAAAAAAATTAGAGTTCCCAGAAAGAGAGAACAGAGAAAACAATGGGTAGAAATCATCAAAGAAAAAATTCAAGAGAATTTTCCTGATTTAAAGTCCACTGAGTGTACAGCACAGTGAATAAAAGTAAGTCCATACCAAGATACCTCATTGTTAAACTTCAAAGAGCATATCCAAAGCCTCAAAGGGGTAAAAACAGGACTTAGAAATACAAGGATTAGAATTCATAACAGTATGGGACTTCTAAAGAGCACACTGAAGCTAAAGGACAGTAGCACCACACTTTCACCCTTCTGTAGAACATTTATCAGGATTCTATACTCAACTGAAAATCAACCAAATGTGAGAGTAAAATAAAGGTATTTGCAGACACACGATACTTTACCTGTCCTATATCTTTGCCTACATAAGAAGAATGAACCAGTAAAGAAGATAACGGGATCTTGGAGAGACATGCAGGAAATTCGCAGGATGGAGAGCCCAAGACAATAACTGCACTGTGGGAGTGGAAAAACAACCAGTCCGGAATGGAACAGGTCAAAATGTTCTGAGAAAAATTTTCATCCTTAAGAAGATGAAAATAGTAGAAAGATATGTCTGAATATATTGCAAGAAAAGTATACATTTGGGAGGAAATTTGGAATTAAAATAATCATTGCAAGGAAAAATAAGCAAACAAGCCAAATAACAAGTCATTAAACCCAAAAGAAACAGCATTGATATTAAGGAATGAGTTGGGCCTCTAAGATCAGAAAACGGGTGGGAGTGCTCTGCAAAAGCTGTTTTTCATCAGCTTTGAAAACTGTTTGACTATTTAAAACAGTTGCATCTGTAAGTTTGATAAAAATAAAAAAATAAATTAAGAAGGATATTCCAGGCTCTTCCAGTAGTCTACAAAAGCCTGGCTTTAGCAGGTCCTTCCACATGCACTGTGGTCTGACAACCTTGGTCTCCTTGCTATATTTATTGCCTTTTCATTTGCTTTGTGTCCGCCTGCAGCGTTTTCCTCTCAGATATGTACATGGTTTGTTCATACATTTCCTTCAGATTTCTGCTCAGATGTTCCCCTCAGTGATTCCCTGCCCTCCTTGACTCCTCAGTGTGCTTTGTTTTCACCATGGCACTTGATATCACCTGGCGTTTTCTTCTCTCCATTACTCGGCTTTGTCTTTGCTCTTGTGTCTCGAACACTTGCAAACATCCTTGAATATAGTAAGTGTACAGCACTAAATACACTAATTTGAAAATGAATTCACTGAAGAGGAAACACAAGTGGGTAACAAACATTAATAATCTAGAAAGTTATCAGGAAAGTACACATGATAGCAATGGGATAATTTTGCCCAGATTAGCAAGAAATAAAAATACTGATAATAATATCACTGGCAAGAGTGGAAAAGTAAACTGGTAATCTTTTGGGATGCAATCTACTGCACAAATACATGAGACCCAGGCAGGCACAGCATGATGGGATCCCCGCAGCAATGTTTATAATAGTGAGCAATTGAAAGCAAGCTCGGTGCCTATAATTAAGGACATTATTAAATTATAGCACTCACACACTTTTAATAATAGGCACAGCTGTGAGTTCTACTCTGATTCCATTTGTTTCTCTCAAAACATGATTTGTGATTATATATTCCTAGAAAAACATCTCATTGCATACATTTCAAACTTTCCTTCTATTGATCTCTAGTTCTTTTCTTATCTATTTCTTGATTATGTAGCATGTATACAGAGTTGTCCCTACATGCTAGGAATAGAGCAGTGAGCAAAACAGAAAAATGTGCCTGCCTTTACACAGCTGATGTCCTAGCAGAAAGAAACAGACTATGAACACTAAACATTCAGATACATTATAGTACTCTGAAGAATCAAAGTAAAACAGGGTGAACAAGATAGAACGTACACAGTGGACGGGAGGGCTCTTGCTATGTTAAACTGCTGTTCGATGGAGCTTTCTGCTCTAAATTTGCACTGTCCAATACTGTGAGCCACTAGCCTCATATAATTGTTGAACACAGAGGAATGGGATTTTAAATTTTGTTTCATTTAAATAAATTTAAATTGCCACATATCCTGATTGCTTCCATGTTGGTCAGCGCATTTGTATGGGATGGTCAGGGAAACCCTCACATGAAGCAGCATTGGAGCTCAGACCTGTATGATGTGAAGGAGCTAGCCATGTGTTCCAACAGGACCTTATCTGGTGTGGGTGGGGACTTGTATGGCTGGAGCAGAGCAGGCAAGGGTAAGAGTGGGAGGAAATGAAGCCAGAGAAACAGAAGGGGCCTACCATGGAGAGCCTTTGTGGCTAGAATGGGACTGCTTATTCTCTGTGTGAGTTGGGACTCCATCGCAAACCTTTGAGCAGACATGGGAAGTGATCTGCATTTTTAAAGATTTGCCGGAAATGTCCTGATGATAAACAGTGGGGGATAAGGCAGAAGCAGGAGAAAGTTAGGAGGCTCCAAACTGTAACACAGTTGATAGTGAATTAGAGGGTAGTAATGGAAGTGTTGAGAGGTAGTCAGATGAATAGACAGTATTTACTGCTGGATCAGATAAAGGGCATAAGAGAAAGGGAGCTGTCAAGAATGGACTTCAAGAGTTTTGGCTTGAGCAAATGAGACAGGGAGGACAGGGTAAGAGAACATTTGGGGAAGGAATTCAAGAGTTCTGTTTTGGGCAGGATAACATGGAGATGAATATGTGGGTCCTAGAGCACATTGTCTGAAACATTGCTGAAGGTAGAAATGACAAAACTGAAGCTGTCCTACTTTGGGTACATTACAAAAAGGCAGGATTCTTTGGAAAAGATGATAATGCTGAGGAAAATAGCAGGAAAAGAGGAAGGCAAATACAAGATAGAATGATTCCATAAAAAAGGTATGAGTCTACAGGAGCCGAGCAGGACTTTTGAGGACAGGCATTGTGGATACTACTCATTCATAGGGTTGCCGGGGGTCAGAGCCAACTCAGTGGCACTGAAACGTAAGTTGGAGCCTGGCCATTGTGGCTCAGGGGTTGAGCATTGATCTGTTTACCGGGTTTGTTCGATTCCTAGTCAGGGCACATGCCCCCGTTGCAGGCTTGATCCCCAGTGGCAGGAGGCAGCCAATCAATGATTCTCATCATTGTTGTTTCTATCTCCCTCTCCCTTGTTCTCTGAAATCAATTTTTTAAAAAGTGTATTTCTAAAAGTTAGAGGTGCCCATAATAGAGTTATGCCAAAGTCCTGAAAATAAATGATGTTAAAATGAGAACTGCAGACGGGGTTTCTTTCTAGAGAAGTGAGTACAAAAGAGCGTTCGCAGATGGCATTAGGATAGCCCTCTTCATGGCGCCAGAGCAGTGGCCTGTCATCGGCCTCTTCAGCAGGAAGATGTTACATGTCTTTAATTACATGTGGCTCTGAGATTGGCTAATAGTTTCTTATTTTCTTTTCTTTGTAGAATGGCTCCTGATCGAGTAAGGTCCCTATCACGAGTTTGTATCCCACTTGTTACTCTGTCTGATTTTGAACCACTGGTGGAAGCTCTGCTCACCTACCATGGCCACGAATCTCAGGAAGTGCTCTGGCCTGAGTTCTTCGATGCTGTGAATGAGGCCTTTTTGCTGTAAGTGATGTCTGTTTATTCTCCCACCCAACCTTGTTTTTCCGTTTCTGAAATTCTGCAGTATGTTAGAAATGCAGTTTTCAGATGTTTAGGTTTCTGTGTTCTTAAAATTATTAGAATTCCAGTGAATGGAATTCTTTGTTAACATGTGGGTTACATCTATCAATATTTGAAATTAAGAGAAAACTTAAAAATATTTTATTTCATTTAAAAATAACAAAAATTGATTGCATATTAACACAAATAGCATATTTTTGTTAAAAACAATGACCTTTTTGCTTAGCATAATACTCTCTAGGAGCAAACTAAGCCAGCCAGAGAAAGAGAAATATTATACGATCTCACTTATATGTGGAATCTAATGAAGAAAATAAACTGATAAACAAAACAGATCCGGAGACATTGAAATAGGAAACAGACTGACATGTTTCCAAAGGGGGGTGGGATAGGAAGAGATTAAACAAAGAATTTTTATGCATATATGCAAAGCCCATGGACAAACAGTGCAGAGAAGGCCTGAGAGGGAGTGGCAGTGGGGTGGGGAAAAAAGAGGACATTTGTAATACTCCTGTAATAATAAAAGCATAATATGCAAATTGACCCAACGGCCTAACAGCGGAATGAAGCTGGGGCTGTGGGGGCTGAGGCAGCCAGGGCTGCGAAGGTCTACTCTTGGACGAATTTTGTGCATCGGGCCTCTTATTCAATAATAAAGTTAAAAACAACAATGACCTTTCCCAAGCAAAATGTTGTTTAACAAGAGTGGCATTGTTTACATTTTTGTACAACTCTTTTATTGTCTAACTTAAAAGAAGAGAGCTGGGTTCTCATGTATGTTTCTGTATTCTGTCTGGTGTAATATGTTGTCCTGGTTGAAGTATATGAAGAAAATCTAGCCTCATATAGACATATAGTTGGAAAAGGCAGGAGTATTTCATAGATATCTCAGAACACTGAATATCCTCCTTGCAAACCTCAGCAAAATTTAAAAATGGTGTTGCTGTTTTTAAGTTAGTTGTAATATAGAATATAAAATTTTATCAATGAGCTTTTTATACTGATACATTAAAAACCTACTGGTGCCCTAACCGGTTTGGCTCAGTGGATAGAGCATCGGCTGTGGACTGAAAGGTCCCAGGTTCGATTCTGGTCAAGGGCATGTACCTTGGTTGCGGGCACATCCCCAGTAGGGGCTGTGCAGGAGGCAGCTGATTGATGTTTCTCTCTCATCGATGTTTCTAACTCTCTATCCCTCTCCCTTCCTCTCTGTAAAGAAATCAATAAAAAAAATATTAAAAAAAAAAACCCTACTTGTATATTGCACTGGTATAGTGGGTCTTTTGTCCATGTAGGACATTATAGCTCTGTTCATGGTTCATTGAGAAAATACTGGCTCATTGTTATGCAGATTCCCAAACATTGACATGTTTTGATGTACTTTATCAAAACTTACATTACTTAATTTCTATCACCACTAGTCTCATCAGGAATGTCTTTAAGTATTGGGAAGATGTCAAGCTCATGTTGACAAAAATAAATTTCCTAAGAGTCTAATTTCTTTTTTATTGTTGACTATTCCCTCATGTCCCCCTTTCTTTGTCCCCCTCCACTGAGCCCCTACATCATCCCAGGCCTTCACCACACTATTGTCTATGTCCAGGGACAGTGCATATAAGTTCTTTGGTTAATTTCCTCAAATTTATCACTGGCTACAAATACTGAAGTTGTTGTACTTGAAGTATTTAGTGTTCATTAATTTTTGAGAAAGATGTGCAAATACTGAAGTCTAAACAACCATTGTTTGTCTGCCAGCTATTCTTGGAAATTTCTATTTTAAAAAGGCTAGTCGATTTGGTAGCTCTAACACTTGTGCAAGTGCTTTTCCTTTAGACAACCACCATTTTTTATTATGTAACAGAAGTGCTTATGCATACATTTTCTTATTGAAAAAGGACCACCACCTTCATGTCACATAAGTACCATTTCTTCTTTGCGGTGAGAACATCTAAGTTCTACTCTCTCAGTGACTTTCAAGTTTTAGTACAGTATAGTTACCTATAAACACCATGCTGTACTAGTACATTGGGTCCCCAGAACGTACTCATCTTATACATGGAGGTTTGCATACGCTTTGGCCAACTCCTCCCCAGCCCCCTAGCCCCCACTTCCTGGTAATCATCATTCTAGTCTGTTTCTCTGAGTTCAGATTTTTTAGGTTCCACATAGTGATATCATATGGTGTTTGTGTTTGTCTGCCTTAATACCCTTATAAGTCTATCCATGTTGTCACAAATGAGAGGATTTCCTTTCGCTGAATAATATTTTATTGTGTATACATACACATGTATGTAATATAGATATCATATCTTTTTTTATCCATTCATCCATTGATGGATATTTAGGTTGTTTCCATATATTGACTATTGTGAAAAATGCTGCAATAAACATGGGACTTTAGATATCTTTTTGATATCCTGTTTTCATTTCCTTATTGTTTATGTATACTATATGCCAGGAAGTGTGATTTTTGGTTCATATGGTAGTTCTTTTAAAATTTTTAAAAAATATTATTTTTATTGATTTCAGAGAGGAAGGGAGAGAGAGATGGAGACTTCAGTGATGAGAGAGAACCATTGATCGGCTGCCTCCTGCACGCCCCCACTGGGGACTGAGCCCACAACCAGGCATGTCCCTGACTGGGAATCTAACCGTGACCTCCTCGTTCATAGGCTGATGCCCAACCACTGAGCCAAGCTGGCCGGACTATTTTTAATTTTTGACGAACCTCCATACTGTTTTCCATAACAGCTTCACCAGTTTGCATTCCCAGTAACTGTGCACAAGGATTTGCTTTTCTCCATACTCCCACCATTCTCAACATTTGTTATTTCTTGTCTTTTTTATGATGGTCATCCAGTAGTTATCAAATAGAAGTGAGGTGATATCTCATTGTAATTTGATTTGCTTTTCCCAGATGATAAGTTATGTTAGCACGTTTCATGTACCTGTTGGGCATTTATTTGCATGTCTTTTTGTAGAAAGGTCTATTCAGTTACTCTGCCCATTTTTAATCAGATTGTTTGTTTTCTATTGAGTTATATGAGTTCTCTATATATTTTGGATATTAATTCGTTATCAGGTATATGGTTTATAGGTATATTCTTTCATTCCTTAGGTTGCCTTTTATAGAAGCGTTTTGCTCTGCATACATTTTTTAGTTTAATGTAGTCCCACTTGTTTATTTTGGCTTTTGATGCCTTGATTTTTGGTGTCAAATCAAAAAAATCATTGCCAAGACAAATGTTAAAGAGCTTATCCTCTATATTTTCTTCCAGGAGTTTTATGGTTTTAGGTCTTATATTCTGTTCTTTAATCCATTTTGAGTTGATTTTGCGAATGGTATAAGGTAGGAGGTCCAGTTTTATTCTTTTGCATGTGGCTATTCAGTTTTCCCAATACTTATTGAAGCAACTGTCTTTTTTGTAGAGAGGAAGGGAGAGGGAGAAAGGAGAGATAAAAACATTGATCAGCTGCCTCTGTCATGCTGCCTACCAGGGATCAAGCCTGCAACCCAGGCATGTGCCCTGACTGGATTGAACCAGCAATCTCTTGGTGCATGAGTCAACGTTCAACCACTGAACTACACCAGCCAGGCGTAACTGTTTTTTTCCTGTTACATACTCCGGGCGCGCTCGCTCTCTCTCTCTCTCTCTCTCTCTCTCTCTCTCTGTCTCTCTCTCTCTTAAAATTTAATTAATCATTTATGTCTGAGTTTCTTTCTGGGCTCTCTGTTCTGTTCCACTCATCTATGTATGTGTTGCAATGCCAATGCCATAAGACTTGATTATTATAGCTTTTTCAGCATTCTTTTAAAAATATATATTTTTATTGACTTCAGAGAGGAAGGGAGAGGGAAAGATAGAATCATCAATGATGAGAAAGAATCATCAACTGGCTGCCTCCTGCATGCCCCACACCAGTGATCAAGCCCGCAACCCAGGCATGTGCCCTGTCTGGGAATCAAACCATGACTCCTGGTTCATAGGTCAGCACTCAGCCACTGGGCCACGCCAGCTGGACAGTATAGCTTTGAAATAGAGTTCGAAATCAGGAAGTATCTGCCTCCAGCTCCGTTCTTCTTTCTCAAGATTGCTTGGCTTTTATGGCTCTTCTGTGGTTCCATACAAAGTTTAGGATTTTTTTTCTGTTTTTGTGAAAAATTGAGTTATAATTTTGATTGGTATTGCATTGAATCTGTAGATTGCTTTGAGGAGTATGGATATTTTAATAACATTAATTTTTCCAATCCATGAGCATGGAATGTCTTTCCATTTATTGTGTCTTCATCAATTTCTTTCACTAGTTTCATAGTTTTCAGTGGGCAGATTGTTCACTTTCTAGATATTTTATTCTTTTTTCTAAAATTGCAAATGTAAGTTTTTTCTTTATTTTTTTTCAGGTAGTTTATTGTTAATGTATAGAAACATTTTTTTGTCTCTTGATTTTATATCCTACAACTTTAATGAGCTTGTTTATTAATTATAACAGTTTTTGATGGATTCCTTAGGATTTTGTATATAAAATTCTGTCATCTAGAAATAGAGACAGTTTTACTTCTCCATTTGAGAACTGAATACCTTTTTTTTCTCTTTCTAATATCTTCAGCCAGGTCTTCCAGTACGGTGATGAGTGAAAGTAGTGAGAGTAAGCATCTGTCTTGTTCCTGATCTTTGAGGAAAAGCTTTCAGTTTTTCGTCATTGAGTGTGATGTCAGCTGTCAGATATGGCCTTCATTATATTGTAGTACATTTCCTCTAGATCCACTTTGTTGAGAGTTTTTATCATGAATGGATGTTGAATTTTGTTCAGTGTTTTTTGCTGCATCTTTTGAAATGATATGACTTTTTAAAAAAATATATTTTATTGACTTTTTTACAGAGTGGAAGGGAGAGGGATAGAAAGTCAGAAACATCGATGAGAGAGAAACATCCATCAGCTGCCTCTTGCATGCCCCCTACTGGGCATGTGCCTGCAGCCAAGGTACATGCCCTTGATCGGAATCGAACCTGAGACCTTCCAGTCCGCAGTCCGACGCTCTATCCACTGAGCCAAACCGGTTTCGGCGATATGACTTTTTTATTCTTAATTTTGTTAATGTGTATCACATTGATTCATTTGCAGATATTGAACCATCCTTGTATGCTAGGAATAAATCCTTCTTGGTCCTTAAATTAGGTTCCTGGGACCAGTGTGTGTGTGAGTAGGTTTCCTCACAACAACAAGCAATTTTCAGACACCAGTAAGGTGTCCAATAATTCAGCTCAATTTTGACACTATACACCTAGAGTTTGCATCAAATTCCACAGGTAAATGGCTCAATCCTATAAGAATGCCCTCCACTTCAGATGCTAATCACAAACCCAGTTTGTTATTTGTACTTCTGACCAACCAGCTATAAATTGGGAGTTCCACTGACACCCTATAACTCAGAATACCAATCACAGGTCCAGGTTATAACTTATACTTCTGGCTGACAGGCTATAAATCAGAGGTTCCCACGACCCCTCCTTGGGTTTGATTAATTTGCTACAATGGCTCACAGTAAAATATTTTCTTCAGAAATTACCAATCTATACTAATAAAAGGGTAATATGCTAATTAGACCAGATAGACTAGACGTCTTCTGTCCTTCCGGACAAAGCCATAGTGGTGGGGGCTGAGGCAGAGGCAGTTAGGGACAGTCAGGCAGGCAGGCAGGGGATGAGAGGTGATGAGGCAAGCAAGAGGTTAGGGGCAATCAGGCAGGCAGACGAGAGGTTAGGGGCGATCAGGCAGGCAGGCAGAGTGGTTAGGGTGATCAGGCAGGCAGGCAGGTGAGCGGTTAGGAGCTAGCGGTCCCAGATTGCGAGAGGGATGTCCAACTGTTGGTTTAGTGGAGGATCAGGCCTAAACTGGCAGTCAGACATCCCCCGACGAGTCCTGGATTAGAGAGGGTGCAGGCTGGGCTGAGGGACCTCGCCCCTCTTGCACAAATTTTGTGCACCGGGCCTCTAGTTTATTATAAAAGGACATGACTCAGGAATAGCCATGTGGAAGAGATGCATGGACAAAGGGTACAGAGCTTCCATGCACCTCTCTGGGTGCCATTCTTTCCAAATCTCCACATGTCCACCAACCTGGGAGCAATCCTTTTGGATTTTTTATGGATGCTTCATCAATAGGTATAATTGTTGAAATCCTTGGCCATTGGTGATTGACTCAACCTCTGGCCTCTCTTCCCTCCTGGAGTCAGGGGAATGGGACTGAAAGGCAGACTCTCTAGTCAGGTGGTCGGTTGTCCTGGCAACCAGCCCCCATCTGTAGGTGAAATCCAAAAGTTACCTCATTGACATAACAGCAAACATTTTGACAGCTCTCGTGACTTGGAAAATTTCCAGGATTTTAGAAGCTCTGATCAGGGCCCCCACAGGCTCCTTGTCTGATCTATGTGTTGTTTAGAAGTATATTATTGAATCTCCATGTCATTGGGATTTTTAAATTTTCTTTCTGTTACTCACTTCTAGTTAATTCTGTTGTGGTGTGAGAGCAGACGTTGAAAGAGCATACCTTTCAAGTTGATTAAGGTATGCTGAGTAGCCCCAGAATGTGGTCTATTTTTGGTGAATGTTCTATGTGAAGCTTAAGGAGACTGTATATTCTGGTGTGGTTGGATGAAGCAATCTGTAGATGGCAGGTATATTCAGTTATATCTCAACTATGATAGTGGATTTATTTATTTGCCTTTGTGATTCTATTAGTTTTTTTCTCATATAATTTGTTAAGCATGTACAAGTTAAGGATTTTCATACCTTCTTTGAAAATTGACCCCTTTATCATTATTTAATGAGCTTCTTCTTTATTGCTGATAAGTTTTCTTGTTTTGTTTAAAATTAATATTGCCACTTTTGCTTTCTTTTGATTAGTGTTAGCATGGTATATTTTTATCCATCCATTTATTTTAATCTATGTGTGTCTTTATATTTAACATGGGTTTCTTATAGACAAAGTATAGTTGGGTGTTGTTTTTTAATCTATGTTAATCAGTAGATTAAACAGTCATTTAAAAAATATTTTACTAATTGATTTTAGAGAGAGAGGAGGGCAGGGAGAGAGACAGACAGACAGACAGACAGACAGACATTAATTTATTGTTTCACTTATTTATACATTTATTGGTTGATTCTAGTTTGTGCCCTGACCGGGGATTGAACCTACAACCTTGGTGTATGGGGACGACACTCTAACCAACTGAGCTATATGGTCTGGGCAAAATACAACTTTTTATTTTGTCTTCTAGGTAGTCCCTCTTTGATGTTCTTTATGTAGATCTTGAGTTTCTGACCTATATTATTTTCCTTCTCTCTAATGAACTTATTTTGACATATCTTGCAAGACAGTTAGGTCTACTAGCAACAAATACCCTCAATTTTGTTAGCCTCTGAAAATCTTTATTTCTTCTTCACATTTGAAGAATAATTTTGTAGGGTACAGAATTCTACATGGTGCTTTTGCCCCCTTTCTTAGCACTTTAAGTATTTCATTCTATTCTCTTCTTGCTTACATGGTCTCTGAGAAGTTGGAGATAATTTATGTTTTCCTCTGTATGTAAGTTGTTTTTTTTTCTTTTGGCTTCTTTCAGGATTTTTCTTTGTCTTTGTTTTGTGATTTGTTTTTTTGTAGTTTCAAAATGATATGCCTCGGTGTAGTGCCCTGGCATTATCCTGCTTGGTGTGCCATCAGCTTCCTGGAAGTGTGATTTGGTATTTGACGTTAATTTGGGAAAATTCTCCGTCATTATTGTTTCAAATATTTCTTTTATTCCTTTCTCTTTTCTTCTTCTGTTACACCCATTGCATGTATGTTACATCTTTTGTAATTGTGCGCGTTCCTTGACTATTTATTTTGGGGATTTTTATCAGTCTTTGTTTTCTTTGCTTTTTGGTTTTCAGGATTTCCATTGATAGGTCCTGTAGTTCTGAGATTCTTTCCTCAGTCAAGCTACTAGTAAGCCCATCAGAGGCGTTCTTCATTCCTATCACAGTGTTTTTTATCTGTAGTATATTGGCGGGGGTGGGGGCGGATTTCCATCTTTCTGCTTATATTACCTATCTGTTCTTATATATTGTCTGTTTTATCTATTAGAGCCCTTTGCATATTAATTACAGAGGTGGTTTTTTTTTTTAAAATAATCATGACTAGCATTTATTGCTTTATGTTTCAGCATAAAGCAATATATAAAGCAATATATAAAGGTTTTTATGTAATATCTCATTATAGCTTCACAACAATTCTGTGAAGAAGTTACCTTTTTTTTAAGATGAAATAGATATCTAACATTATGTATGTTTCAGGTGTGTAACATCATGTTATAACTAGAGGCCTGATGCACAAAATTCGTACAAGGGGCTCAGCCCTCACAGCCGCGGCCGCTTGCCTTGGCCCTCCCAGCTGTGGCTTTGTCCGGAAGGTTGTTCGGCTGTCTGGTCTAATTAGCATATTATGCTTTTATATTATAGATTATTACAGATATGATATTTGTATACACCATATGATATTTGTATACACTTATGTTGATCACCACTGTAAGTCTAGTTACTATCCATCATCAACATTTGATCATCTTTACTCATTTTACCTACCCTCAAACTCCTTTTCCTCTTGTAACCACCAATCTGTTCTCTCTATTTGTGACTTGTTTTTGGTTTTTGTTCAGTTGTTTTGTTTTTTAAATTCCACATATAAGTGAAGTCATAGTTTTTGTCTTTCTTTGTCTAACTTATTTCACTTAACATAAATCCTAAAAGTCCATCCATACTGTCGCAAATGGAAATATTTTCTTCTTTTTTATGGATGACTAATATTCCATTTTGTGTGTATGTGTGTGTGTGTATCACATCTTCTTTATCCATTCATCCATGGGTGGACACTTAGGTTGTTTTCATATCTTGGCTATCCTTCAGTGAACATAGTGGTGCATATATCTTTTCAAATTAGGTTATTCATATTTTTTAGATAATAACCCAGAAATGGAATAACTGGATCATATGGCAATTCTATTCTTAATTTTTTAGGACTCTCCATACTGTTTTCAATTCATAAAACTCAACAACAAAAAGACAAACAACCCAGTTAAAAAGTCGGTGCTCAGCCAGTGTGGCTCGGTGTTTGAGTGTTGACCCAGGAACCAAGAGGTCACTGGTTTGATTCCCAATCAGGGCACCTGCCTGGGTTGCAGGCTTGATCCCCATTAGGGAGCATGAGGATGCAGCCAGTGAGTGATGCTTCACTCTCATCGATGTTCCTATCTTTCTTTTTTTTTTTAAATATATTTTATTGATTTTTTTTGCAGTATAACATATTTAATAGTAGTACATATGTTTTCCTCCCCCCTCATTATCCTCCCCCCACCCTCCCTTACCCCCCAGCACATGTCCCCACCTACCCCCCTCCCCACCCCAGAGTCTTTCATTCATTGGTTATGCTCATATGTATGCATACAAGTCCTTCGGTTGATCTCCCCCAGCATCTGCCTCCCCTCCACTCCAGCCTTTCTATCCCTATCCCTTCTTCTCTCTCTCTAAAAATCAATAAAGGCAAAAAAATTTTTTTTTGAATAATAGGGGATCTGATTAGACATTTTTTTCAAAGAAGGCATACAGATGGCCAATATGAAAAGCTGTTTAACACTACTGATTTTCAACAAATGCCAAATTTCTGACCGAGTTATTAAATTATTTGAAATATCTTGTCAGTTTTCAGGCATGGTAAATATCCTTAAAGAGTGTAGAAAATATATAAAATACTCCAAGTCCACAAAAGTAAACCTAGACAAATAGGAAGGTATAGTGTTCTTGATCAGGTGCATAAAAAGCCTAAACATTATAAAGATGCCAGTCCTCCCTCAGCTAATCTGCCATCTTGAGTGTGATAAAATGTGCAGCCATCCTCCTAAACCCCTGTCCCCCTAAAATGCTCCTTTCATCCAATACTCAATTTCTGTATGCAGTTGGGCTATTTTGTTATTTTCTCTTCTGATTCTTTGGCCTATTGTATATTCATGTACTAGTATACTTTGTTTTAGGGCTTATTCGCACTCATTCTTCTTCAGGGAATTCTTGTTTTATCTTCCAAATAAATATTGAAACCAGTTTATCTAGTTTTAGGAAAGACAGTTAATGCTCTTTCTGAGGAGGCTCAAATTAAATATATAGATTTACTAAATATGTAGAAGTCTAAGAAAATATTTAAAGTATCTCAGTAGACTTCAAGAAAATGTGGCAGGCGAGAATTCCACCACTGAACCACCAATGCGACTTTAAGAAAATGTTTTGGGTAGCTTTCATTCCTAAAGTTTTATTGTGTCTTTGTTTGTTTCTGGGCTGTCATAAGCAGCTTTTCTTCCTGTCTTCAGGTTGACTTTTGTTATAGTGTCACATGTGGAAAGTGCCCAACCTCAGAGCCGCTGTCGTCCTGTCAGTCAGAGGGATGCTCAGCACGGGGTGGGTATTTGTCGTTTTTCATATCACTCTCAAAAATTGGAGTGTGTGTTTTAACTTTTTTGTGTGAAGTGTTAGAGTCCAGTAATTTGTTAATGTGAGATTTAGAAAGAGAAATAGAAAGTTAAGTCATTTGATTTTTTAAAAATAATCCAAAGATAATTTTCATGATTAAAATATAAAGTCTTTTTTTCTAACTACTCTAAGCCTCTGTTAGAATTTACCCAGCGAGTCTGAATTTCCTGAGGAGTCTGAGCAGTCATCTTTGCTGTATATGTAGGACACTGAGTAAAAATTCATTTGAAAAACCTGTCTTATATAATAGGTGTGATTCCCCTGCTTGTGCCCTCAATCATTTACTTGAGAACACACTGCAGGTTACAATGGTCTACCATAGCTTACATTTTCCGCACTCCAAACAGTTTTTCAGAGTATTTACTTTAAAATAAAATGCTCTTTGACTTTTGCCTTTGCAGCTCTATTTCTGATTTACTTAGTAATACATTTTATTGAAGAACTAGAGGCCTGATGCATGAAATTCGTGCAAGGGACTCAGCCCTTGTAGCCCCGCCTGCCTGGGCCCTCGTGGCCCCAGCTGCCTCACCCACTAGTCATTCCTCAAGGTTGTTTCGCTGTTTGGTCTAATTAGCATATTAGCTCTTTACTATATAGGGTATGTTCTTAGCATCCAGTATTCCCAATCTTACTTTTTCATCAAGCATTGAATTAAAAGGAAGAGGGAGATTGGCCCTCCACTTCCTCTGTGAAACCCACAAAACTATTTTAGAAAGATGCTTAGAGAATAGCCACTCTTACTCTACCCACAATGCTCAAGTGGAAAGCAGAGGCAGCAGTTCCATGAGTAGGTCAGAACTCCTCACTATTTATTTTACTTGTGATAACACATTTTCCCTCAGCAACTAACTAATAAAAGTTATTCAGTTTGGAATCCCATACAGAACAGACTATCCAGAAATGCTGGGTGGTCTTCAACTTGTCCAACTCCTATAACTTCAGCTCAGCAAGTCCCCTAAGCAGTGGCATGAGAGCTAGAGCCTTTCCATGGGCACACGCCCGGAGATGGAGCACCCTGGCCACATGCTGACACAGGATGGCTGATTCAGTCACTCAGTAAATACCACCCTACCCCCAACGCCTGCCTTCCCTTGACTCCTTGAGCAGTTCTCTAAATGTGCTGCGTGGTCATTTAGAAACCACGTACTTTTTTTGACCGCTGCCTGCCCAGTATTTAGCCTTCCAACTGTTTCCCACAATACACCAGTGGAATTACATCTGTTTTACAATTGGCTGAGTGTCTTTGGCCTTGGCTTCTAAACACAATCATGTCTTTTCAGAAATGGGATGCCTGTATTCTTTTAAGCAATAGATGCTTGCCCCTCTGTTTAGTTTATATAACCTAGAGGAATTTTCTAGGTCTAAATACTCAAACCTAACTGTAGAGTCTCTCCCTGGGATTGCCATCATACCATCTGCAGATAGCAGAGTGCATAAAACCTTCCTGGGAGGGCTGCTGAAGTCCTTTCTCAAGTCTGTGGAATACTAGTAATTCCACAAGATATATCCTAAAGCAAATCGACATCCGTTGCTTCAAAAATACTGAGAAGTCTGGACTGGATAGAGTATTTTTTTCTATACGCTGGAATGAATGAGCCAGTGAACAAATGAAAGAAAGACTGGTGCATGGCTGACCAACCAACAGACCTGTAGGGTAACTGTGAGTGTTAAAGTAGGGTGACTATGCAGTTGTGAATTGTGGACCGTGAAACTTTTGGGAGTAATGCAGGGCACCTTTTGTAATTACGGTGAGGTGGCAGACACACACTTGCCTCAGGCTCACTGGGATGCATTTAAATGGGTCCACTGCCTGTGCTGTGCTTTAGCACAGGGCCTGGCATGCAGAATAAACAGCCAATAACTGTTAACAGTTATTGTTATTGACTTTGATTTAAAAATTGTTGTTTTTGATAATGTTTTACAAGCTTTCTCAAGCTTATATCTTTGCTTCCTAATGAAAACGTTACTAAGGCCAGGTGTAAGCTAAATTCCCATTGCTGAAAGAGCTAATAGTACAGCCTCCAAAGATGCTTAAAAGAAATCAAAATAAATTGCAAGAAAAGCCTGACTTCAACCAAGCTTTTAGGTCTGTGTTTTTCCAGCTCAAATAAGAAAAATCAGGCTTTATATGTCAAATAATATAGGTGAATGTCTAAGTGAAGAAAGGCTACTGTAATTTCAAAAACAGAAAGTTAGCAAAGTAACTGAAACCCCATTTCTATTTCTTCATTTACTAGAGGCCTGGTGCACAAAATTGTGCACTTGGGGGGGGGGGGGGGTCCCTCAGCCTGGCCTGTGCCCTCCTGCAGTCCAGGAGCCCTTAGGGATGTCTGACTGCTGTGGAGGCAGGAGATGCTCCTGCCACTGCTCCTGAGCTTGTCAGCTGTGAGCCCAGCTTCTGGCTGAGCAGTGTTCCCCCTGTGGGAGCACACTGACCACGAGGGGGCAGCTCCTACATTGAACATCTGCCTCCTGGTGGTCATTGCGCATCATAGTGACCGGTTGGTCCATCATTCGGTCAGTTTGCATATTAGCCTTTTATTATATAGGATTGAGACTTCCTGACTTTTTAAAAATCTTAATAAGACATAGTCATAAAATTAGTCATTGCAAAGTTTACTTTTCAAATAAAAACCTGCTGATATTGATTGTAAGAGACATTCTAGTATGTTTGGGCTTAGGCATGTGCTTCACTTGGTATTGTTGCTCTTTGCTTTGAGAAGTGACTTTTCTGCAAGCTTAAATGACAATGATGGCACGATTTGCTCAGTTTAATATATAAGGGTGGGCAAAAGTAGGTGTACAGCTGTACATATGGATAAATATATAATAGAAAAATAAATAAGAATAAATGTTAGCGTACTCATGATTGTAAACCTACTTTTGCCTCCCTTTCCCCTGAACACGCTCCATCAGGTTTTAACGGATGTATACCTTTGAGATATGATAGCAAGTATTCTTTCCAGTTCAGTTTCTTGGAGAAGATGTCTCTGTTTGCGTGGGCTTCCCCGGCAGATGAGGTGGTCCTTGATCTCTGGTTTAGAAAAGTGAAGAAGTACAGGTGTTTGTCTTGCTTGAGGAGGCCCTTCTCCTATCTGCCTCTCAGACAGCTTTGGAACACATTCCCACAGAAGGCACACTCTCATCAGAAACCTTTCTTACAAAGAATCGGATTCCACATTCTGGTTTTTTATTGTAGCTATAAAAAAATTGGTGATAAAATTACCTGGATCGATTCCTTTACCTACTATCTTTTTGCAAAAACGAGACCAATGATTACCTCACTAAGTTGAATATTTCAAAGTACAGTTTTTTTTAATGTATATTTATTTATTTCAGAGAGGAAGGGAGAGGGAAAGAGAGATAGAAACATCAGTGATAGAGAGAAACCAAGATGGCGGCATAGGTAAACACCTAAGCTGCTGCCTCGCACAACAATATCAAAACTACAACTAAAAGACAAAACTGACACATCCAGAACCACAGGAAAGCTGGCTGAGTGGAAATTCTACAACTAGAAGGAAAAAGGAAAGCACATTGAAAATCAGAGGAGCTGCAAAAGGCTGAGGTACAGAGATGTGCGCGGAGAGGACAGGCGGCTGAGTGCATGGCTGACTTTCTAAAACAGGAGGGAGACAGAAGCTCCCCACTGTGCTGAACTCCAGTCCTGGGCGAGACTCTGGGAAACCAGACTCATTCAGGGGGAATCTGGACTGTCAGGAAAAGAGAATGCACACTGAGACTCAGGAGAGCTATGGAAGGCAGAGGTCCGGAGGAGCGCACATGCAGAGAGGACTGGCTGCTGAGTGGATGGGCGGCTGAGTGTGTGGCTGGCTTCCTCAAGTGGAAGGAAGGTGAAAGTTCCCAACTGTGTTGAACTCCAGTTCTGGGTGAGTTTCTGGGAACCCAGACTCATTCAGGGAGAAACTGGACTGTCTGGCAGTGGGCGAAACTCAAGGGCGGTTTTCTCTCAGAGGTGCTTGCAGAAATTACTGAGGGACACTGAGATTCAGTGGCCTCATAGGGCAGAGCTGAGGGGAAGCCACGGCTGTTTGCTCTGCCCTGAAACTCCACCCCATCCAAGCTGAGCACAGAGGCTTTTGCACTTTTACAAGTCTTGTCCCATAAGGGTGTCTCCCAGCGTAGACACAGCTGATCCTCACAGACAACTGGCCTGGAGGTCAATTCGTTCCAGTGATACCAACAACAATCAAGGCTTAACTACAACAAGGCTGTGCACACAGTCCACAAAGGGGTGCACCAAGAGTGTCCACCTCAGGTAACTGGGGAGGCTGAGCCACTGGGCCATATAGGACACCTACCATACAAAGCTACTCTACCAACGCAGGGAAGCAGCAAAAATGTGGAGACAAAGAAACAGATCACAAATGAAAGAAATGGAGGAAAGCAACCAACTGGATATAGAGTTCAAAACCATGGTTATAAGGTTCTTCAAGAATTTCCTAGAAAAGACAGATAAATTTAGTGAGACGCTCAAGGATATGAAAAAGGACCAACTAGAAATTAAACATACACTGACTAAAATAAAAAATATTATACAGAGACCCAACAGCAGACTAGAGGACTGCAAGAATCAAGTCAAAGATTTGAAATACAAAGAAGCAAAAAACACTTAACCAGAAAAGCAAAAAAGAAAAAAGAATCCAAAAATTTGAAGATACTGTAAGGAGCCTCTGGGACAATCTCAAGCATACCAACATCTGAACTATGGGAGTGCCAGAAGAAGAGAGAAAGCAATATACTGAAAACCTATTTGAAGAAATAATGACCGAAAACTTCCCCCACCTGGTGAAAGAAATAGACTTGCAAGTCCAGAACCCCAAACAAAAAGAATCCAAAGAGGACCACACCAAGACACATCATAATTAAAATACCAAGAGCAAAAGGCAAAGAGAGAATATTAAAAGCAGCAAGAGAAAAACAGTTAATTACCAAAAAGGAAGCATCCATATGATTTTCAGCTGATTTCTCAACAGAAACTATGCAGGCCAGACAGGAGTGGTTAGAAATATTCAAAATGATGAATAGCAAGAACCTACAACCAAGATTAGCAAAGCTATCATTCAGAATTGAAGGTCAGATAAAGAGCTTCACAGACAAGAAAAAGCTAAAGGAGTTCATCACCACCAAACCAATATTATATGAAATGCTGAAAGGTATTTTTAAAGAAGAGGAAGAAGAAAAAGGTAAAGATAAAAATTATGAATAACAAATACATGTCTATCAACAAGTGAATCTAAAAATCAAGTGAATAAAAAATCTGATGAACAGAATAGACTGATGAATATAATAGAATCAGGGACATAGAAAGGGAGTGGACTGACAATTCATGGGGGGAAAGGGGTGTGGAATGTACAGGAAGAGACTGGACAAAATTGTATACCTATGGACAAGGATAGTGGAGGGAAGGTAAGGGAAGAGGGTGGGGTGGGAACCGGGTGGAGGGGAGCTATGGTGGGGGATGACAAAAGAGGCATAATTGTAATAATCTGAACAACAAAGATTATTAAATTAAAAAAAAAGAAAAAGAAACAGAGGTAAACACCCATACTGCTGCCTCGTACAGCAAATTCAAAACTACAACTAAGGACAAAACTAACATCATGCAGAACCACCAGAGGGATGTCTGAGTGCACATTCCACAAACAGAAGGAAAAATAAAAGGACCCTGAGACTCGGGGGAGCTGAGGAGGACAGAGTTGAGGATACACGTAGAGTCAGAGGTTCGGAGCTGCACACGAATGGTTTTCTTGAACTGGGAAGGAGACAAAGGCGTCCCACTGAACTGAGCCCTGGTTCCGGGCAAGTCTCGGGGAACCCAGACTAATATGGGGTGAAACTGGACTATAAGGAGGAAGCACACTGAAACTCGAGTGCTGCAAAGGCACGCAAGCTAGTGGAGAGGGCTCGTGGCTGGCTCTAACGTTCGGGAGGAAAAACAAAACAAAAAATATGCCGAACTGCTTTGTTTTCCCGTTCCGGTGAATCTTTGGGTGTCCAGACTCATTTGGGGAGAAACTAGACCGTCTGCCAGTGGGCAGAGCTCAGCGGCAGCTTTCTCTCAGAGGTGCATGCAGCTGTTGCCGTGGGACATGGAGACCTGGGAGCCGTTTAGGGTGGAGCTGACCGGAAACCAAGGCTGCCGGCTCAGCCCGGAGTCTCCACTCCATCCAGGCTGAACACAGAGGCGCTCACAGCATAAACACAACTGATCCTCACAGCCAATTGGCCTGGAGGTCAAATCCTCCTAGTGCTAACAACAATAATCTAGGCTTAACTTCAACAAGACTGTGCAACCCATAAAGGGCTGCACCAAGAGTATCCACCTCAGGTAACTGGGGAGGCTGAGCCACTGTCCCTTAGAGAACATCTACCACACAAAGCTAATCGACCAACTCAGGGAAGCAGCCATAATGCAGAGAAATGGAAAGAAATCACATGTGAAAGAAATGGAGGAAAAAAACCGACTGGACATAGAGTTCAAAACCACGGTTATAAATTTTTTCAAGAGGCTCCTAGAAAAGGCCAGTGAACTTAATGAGACCCTCGAGAATATGAAAAAGGACCAACTAGAAATTAAGCATACACTGAGTGAAATAAAACATATTATACAGAGACCCAAAAGCAGACTAGAGGACTGCAAGAATCAAGTCAAAGATTTGAAAAACAAAGAAGCAAAAAATCACTAAGCCTGAAAAGCAAGAAGCAGAAAGAGTCCAAAAAATTGAAGATAGTGTAAAGAGCATCTGGGACAACCTCAAGTATATCAACATCCAAATTATGGGGGTGCCAGAAAAAGAGAGAAAGCAAGATACTGAAAACCTATTTGAAGAAATAGTGACCGAAAACTTCCTCTACCTGTTGAAAGAAATAGACTTACAAGTCCAAGAAGCATACCGAACCCCAAACAAAAGGAATCCAAAGAGGACCACACCAAGACACATCATAATTAAAATGCCAAGAGCAAAAGATAAAGAGAGAATATTAAAAACAGCAAGAGAAAAAACAGTTAGTTACTACAAGGGAGCACCCTTATGATTGCCAGCTGATTTCTCAACAGAAACTATGCAGGCCAGTTGGGAGTGGCAAGAAATATTCAAAGTGATGAATAACAAGAATTTACAACCAAGGTTACTCTATCCAGCGAAGCTATTATTTAGATTCAAAGGTCAGATAAAGTGCTTCGCAGATAAGAAAAAGCTAAAGGAGTTCATCAACACCAAACCAGTATTATATGAAATGCTTAAAGGTGTTCGTTAAGCCAAGACCGGTTTGGCTCAGTGGATAGAGCGTCAGACTGCGGAATGAAGGGTCCCGGGTTGGATTCCGGTCAAGGGCATGTACCTTGGCTGCGGGCACATCCCCAGTAGGGGGCGTGCAATAGGCAGCTGGTCGATGTTTCTCTCATTGATGTTTCTGGCTTTCTATCCCTCTCCCTTCCTCTCTGTAAAAAAATAAAATAAAATAAAATAAAATAAAATAAAATAAAATAAAATATATATTTCTTTTAAAAGGTGTTATTTAAGAAGAGGAAGAAGAAGAAAAAGGTAAAGATAAAAATTATGAACAACAAAAACATATCTATCAACAAGTGAATCTAAAAATCAAGTGAATTAAAAATCTGATGAACAGAATAAACTGGTGAATATAATAGAATCAGGGGCATAGAAAGGGAGTGGATTGACGATTCTTGGGGGAAAGAGGTGTGGGAAGAGACGACAAAAATCATACACCTATGGATGAGGACAGTGGGGAGGAGGGTAAGGGCAGAGGATGGGATGGATACGGGTGGAGGGAGCTATGGATGGGGAGGGAAAAAAGAGCAACATTGCAATAATCTGAGCAATACAGACATTACATTTTTAAAAAATTAAAAAAAGAAACATCAGTAATGAGAGAAAATCTTTGATTTGCTGCCTTCTGCATGCTCCAAGGTAGGGATCAAGCCCATAACCAAACATGTGCCCCAACCAGGAATTGAACCATGACCTCCTGGTTCATAGGAGGATGCTCTGCCACTGAGCCATGCTGTCCAGGTTATCTCTTTTTCTTGCCTAATTGCTTTGGCTTCCAATACTATTTTGAATAGAAGTGGTGAGAGTGGACATCCTTGCCTTATTCCTGATCTTAGAGGAAAATTTTTTAGTTTTTCACCATTGAGTATGGTATTGTCATATATGGCTTTTATTATGTTGAGGAAATGTGAATGTTTTAAATGGAAGGATAGACTCTGTATTTATTAACCCTTAATCCCTCTCCACCTGGCATAGTATTCTACATATGGTTGGTATTCATCTGATAGTTGATAAATGTGGAATTTAGGGTTAACCTTTGGAATTAACCTTTGTGAGTTCTAAGGACTGCCCCTGCTACTCAGTGCCCCACACACTTTTGAGAACTGACAATGTTTTCCAAAGCAATTGCATCAGTGCATTCCTATCAGCATTGTATAACCTTCTGATTTCTCACATCCTTGCCAATCCTTGTTACTATCTAACTTTTTCTTTAATTGTGACTTGTGGGTGTGAAGGTAGTGTCTTATTGTGGTTTTGGTTTCCGTGTCTCTGGTGACTAACAGTGTCTAGCATTTTTCATGTGGTTATTGCCGATTTGTTTATCTTTTTTAGAAAAATGTCTGTTCATATTCTCTGTACACTTTAAATTAGGTTCCTTGACTTTTCATTATTAAGCTGTTCTTTATTTATTTTTGATACAAGTCCTTTATCAGATCTTTGATTCACAAACATTTTCTCCTACTCTCTAGGTTGTGTTTTTGCTTTTAAAATATAATATATACTTTTTATTGATTTGAGAGAGGAAAGGAGGAGAGAGAGCAACATCAATGATGAGAGAGAATCATTGATTGGCTGCCTCCTACAAGCCTCCTGCTGGGGATCGAGCCCAAAACCCCAGACATGTGCCTTGCCTGGGAATCAAACTGTGAACTCCTAGTTGATGTTCAACTACTGAGAAACACTGAATGGGCCAAAATAGATTTTATTGATAATGTAGTAAATGATTTACATATTGAACACTGGATCCATAAATGTAATCATTCACAGAAGTCAAGGCACTGATCAAAAGACAGGTGTTAATGTACACATTTTTCAAGCTGTGTCTGAGAATAGAACAAAAATATTACAGTAGCCCCCAGTTATTCATGGTTTCAGGTACCTGCAGCCAACGTCAGTCCAAAAAGATTAATTGGAAGTTACAAAAATAAACAATTAATAAGGTTTTGAATTACATACCATTCTGAGTAACATGATGAAATATTCTCTCTGTCCACCATATTCACTCCATATCATCTGTCATCATCACAAGAAGGGTGAGTACAGCACAAGATATTTTAGAAAAAGACCACATTCATATTAACTTATTACAGTATATTGTTATAATATTCTATTTTATTAATTGTTTCTGTTATTCTCCTACTGTGCCTAACTTATAAGTTAAACTTTATCGTTGATATGCATATGTAGGGGGAAAACGTAGTATATATAGGGTTCAGTACTTTCTGCAATTTTAGGGACCTGCTAGGGGTTTTAAAACATACTCCCCATAGATAATGGAGGACTACTTACTCTATGTATTGTCAACCAATGACCATTGGCACCAATGCAGTGCCAACAGGACCCCCCAATTTGGTAGTGATGTGAAGAAGGAAATTTTATTCAGTGTGAAATAGCTCCATTGTGATATAGCAGAGCTGCAAGGCAGCCCCACCACCAGGCTCCTGTCAGGCCAGACAGTTTTGCTCTGCTCTCTGTTGCGTTGTGCTGTGCTGGCCGGTCTGCTCCACTCTGCTTCGACCTGTGCCAGTCTGCTCTGGCCTACGCCCATCTGGTCTTCTCAGCTCCATCCAGACATTTTCCATGTTTCAGCTCAGCTGGGGAAACACAATTCTCTGTTTCCAGTGGGAAGGGGAGGCATACTCTCAGAGCCAGAGGGGACCTCTGGACAGAAATCTCTGTCTCTGGTCTTTAATTGGTCCTCATGCAAATAAGACCTCCAAATCCTTGCAGTTTGATTGGTCCAAAAGGCACTGTCCCAGTTGGTCAGAATAGAGCCACTCTGGTTTGTCGGAGCTTCACAGCTCCAATTGGATGGGGAAAGCCTCAGTCCTATTGGTTGAAATAGGACTCTAGTACCTCCTTATAAGGGCTGGCCCAGGTGGCAATAACAGTGCCCATGGGCAGTTCAGTGTGGGCCTCTCCTTGAAGTGGCTTATGTGAGAGGCCCCTGGGTAAAATGGCTGCTAGGCTCTGGTTTTGTGTATGTTTCTTTTTCATTTTTATTTGAGCCTAGTTAGCAACCAGTGTCTTCTTTCTCAGGTTTCACATTACTTGCTGACTTGAGTATAGAACTTCTGCAACTTTTATTTAAATCTGTAACTAAGCAGTACCTTTTAATTCAGATAGTTGATCTAAATCAACTATTTTACACTGGTTTCATTTTTACACTTATTCATATTTATCTACTGTTCATTCTCAGCAGCTCGTACCTTTGTGCGGCTGGCATGGCGCAGCCACTGTCATCTGCAGGTGAAAGTCACGTCCTGCAGCCGGCTGCTCAGGGTGAGGAGAGTGCTGCCTCTGAAGAGCTCTCACTGATATGAGAAGTTTGTCCAATGTTGCACATATTTATTTCCGTGGATCCTGAAAAAGATACGGTGTAATGACAGCAGTTTCAACGCTGTCCCTGCTATTTGGGAATTGGGAAGGTAGGAGCCGCTGAAGAGCCAAGTTCTCCCCTTTCACCTCAGAGCTCTCTGGCTATGTGACAGGGGCTCCAGAACCCTCCCCAGGCCAGGCCTCTCCTCTGGGCAGCACCCTCCGCTCCCCTACCTGCAGAGTGGGGAGACGTGTGACAGGAGGCTGCAGACCATCTATAGTAACAGACCTGATTCAAATCAGAGCTGTCAGTCCTGGTCCCTCTCTGACCTCAGTTGCCTTCGTCTATAAATTAAGGATAATAATTGAACCTGTTTTATCCCTGTGGGGTTGTTATGGGGGTTAAAATACAAATAAAATGCTTACCATCATTCCAGGCAAGCCCTTAATAAATGGTAGCAATGACTTCTTCAGCCTCCCCATATGTTCCTCTGCTTCTGGCCCTTAAGCAGCCAGCATGCTGTCCTGAAACACCACAGCACCGGGTGGCAGGACGCACAGTCAGCATGCTGTCCTGAAACACCACAGCACCGCGTGGCAGGAGCGCACAGTCAGCATGCTGTCCTGAAACACCACAGCACCGCGTCGCAGGAGCGCACAGTCAGCATGCTGTCCTGAAACACCACAGCACCGCGTCGCAGGAGCGCACAGTCAGCATGCTGTCCTGAAACACCACAGCACCGCTCCGCAGGAGCGCACAGTCAGCATGCTGTCCTGAAACACCACAGCACCGCTCCGCAGGAGCGCACAGTCAGCATGCTGTCCTGAAACACCACAGCACCGCGTGGCAGGAGCGCACAGTCAGCATGCTGTCCTGAAACACCACAGCACCGCGTGGCAGGAGCGCACAGTCAGCATGCTGCCCTGAAACACCACAGCACCGCGTGGCAGGAGCGCACAGTCAGCATGCTGCCCTGAAACACCACAGCACCGCGTAGCAGGAGCACACGAGGCCACCACCCTGTGCGGCCTTTTTGTGGCGCTCCCTTCACACACCATCCTCTGACTGCAATTCTGCTGCATTTCCACTCCCTCTCCTCCTAGACTCCGCCCTCAGCCTCCATCACTCATCAAAACAGTGTTCTTGGGGAAGCCAGGGAGGGCCTGAGCAGAGCAGTGCTGTTCCCCTCCACACGGCCTCTCAGCTATGCTGGGCACAGGCAGCCTGCCTGTTCCTCTGCAATGCTGCTCCCTGCTTGCCTGTGTCTTCCTCCTGTCTGCAACTCCTCTTCCTCCTGTGCCCGTTGGCGATGCTCAGGGCACAGGCCTGGCCCCCTGCTCTGCACTCAGACCTCTCTCCCGCAGAGTTCTCATTCTTCCTCTCGCCATTCTATACACCTGGCAGCTCCCTGACGTATAATAGCCCACACCTCTCCCCAGAACTTCTGACTTGGATATTCGAGGACCTGTTTCATACCTCAGTTGGATTATGCCTCAGAGGTACTAAATTCACACATCCTTGCCAAATCTCATTACCGCCCCTTCTTTCCATGTGACTAAACAGTATGCCCATCCATCTCCTTACTCAGGAAACCTGGGATCTCCGTGGTTCCTCTCTCACCTGTTCTACCTCTCGCCAAACTCATTGCCAGTTTCTCTTGGTATAAAGTGCGTTGCAGGTACTCTCCATTCTCTCCCCGCCCCACCAGCTTCTGCCGCCCTGCATCCACGCTGGCCTGCACGCGGTGATCTGGAATGTCACTGCATCCTGGCACTTTGTATAAATCCTGGGGCCAGAATACTCACAGAATAAGGCCCAAAAATCTAACCTCAGCCTGTGGGACTGCACAGCTGTGTCCAAGTCACCTCACCTCTGCCCTCAGGGGCTGATGTCTTCCTCTGACCCTGCTCCTCCTTGTTTCAGTGCCACTGTGGCTGCTGTTCCTCTGCCAGAACGCTCTTCCCGCTGCTCTTCACCTCGCTTAGCCCTGACCACCTGTCCTTACCTGAGCCTGCCCTTCCCTTCGTACCTCACACTCACATTACAATGTGGCGTGTGTGAGTATGCATGCCTCCTGTGGGGCCTAGAACTGCTAAGGCTACACATTAGGTCTGTTTTGTTTTCACTGTTTCGTCTGCACCTGGCATCTTGAGTTCCATACTGGACGTGCTGAGTCATCTTTGACTGAATGAACTCCAGCTCCTGCCACCAAGTACAACGAGGTGGGAGGCGGCAGGGGAATGGCAGCTAAAGCTCTGGCGCCACAACAGAGGACACCCATAGTGTGGCCCAGATATGCCAGGTGGTGCAGGGTTGGTGGCATGGTGGCACCTCTTCTTTGCCAGGTGTGGGAGGTAGGAGAAAGGGCTCCAGCCAGACTTCCCAGAAGAGTTGATACTCAGGCTGAGAGTGTGAAATCAGCAGGGTTGGATGAGGACCATCTCTCCAGGCCTCCCTTTCTCCTGCCTCTGTGTGCCCCTGTGACAAACCCTATGGAACTTCAGCTTCTAGTCTTGCCCCAGAGTTAATCCAGGACGAGGTCTACAGAGTTATCTGAAGAAAAGGAGAAACTACTAGAAATTGCTACCCTGTGTTTACTGTCTTTCCTTTCCTGCCCTGTACCCATTCCCTGGCTCCATGCCAGCTCCTGCACAGAAATGGCATAGACAGAGAGAAGCTAAGATGGCGGCATAGGTAAACACCTAAACTGCTGCCTCGCACAACAATTTCAAAACTGCAACTAAAAGACAAAAATGTCTGTCTCCCAGAACCACGGGAAAGCTGGCCGAGTGGAAATTCTGCAACTAGAAGGAAAGAGAGAGGAGCATTGGGATGTGCACAAGCGCTGAAAAGCTGAGGTGTGGAGGCCCATAAGCCAGGCTGGTGGTGGGCGACTTTGGGGCTGCTTTTTTCAACCCAAATGGAAATGGGCTTCTGATTACTCAGAACCCAAGTTTCTGGGGAGACGCTGGTGACCCAGACTCCTACTGGGGAGAAGCTGGACAGTCTGCCGTCAGGTTGGAAAGTGAGGGTGGCTCCCTTGCAGAGGTGCCCGCAGCAGTCATTGCTCACTGAGCGGGGGCGCAGGACACAGGGAATTGGAAATGCAGAGACTCGGAAATGGCTGCATGGCAGCCATCGCTGTTTGCCACACCCTAGCTAATGACTCCCTGAGACCCTGCCCCGCACAATCTGCAAACCCGCAAACCCGGCTGAGCTGTGTGCAGTGGCATTTGCATATAAATGGCCTGTCCTATAGCAGCTTAACCTAAGCTGCAGCTCTGATCACACCCGGAGAAATCTGCAGACCACACTGTAGCTCCTACTGGGTCGCCTCAGACAGTAGCTGATCTACACCCCACTGGAAATCCAGAAGCCAGTGTATCTAGAGGTCAGTGTGAGATAACACCAGAATTTAACTACTCACATCCATAAGTGACACATTCAAGAGGCAGACTGGTGAGCACCAAAGCCCCACTGAAGCAAGTCCGGCTCCATAGGACATGTCTCCAGCACAGCAGTTCTTCCACTCGCATCAGCACAGGGAAGCAGCAAAATGCTGGAGACAAAGAAACATGTCATGAATGAAAGAAATGGAGGAAAGCAGACTATCGGACATAGAGTTCAGGACCACATTTATAAGGTTACTCAAGAACCTTCTAAAAACCGCCGAGAAACTTGAGACCTCCAAGGAGCTTAGTGAGATCTTCAAGGACCTTAATGAGAATACCAAGAAAATGGAAAAGGACCAGACAGAAATTAAGCATACACTGTCTGAAATAAAGAATATATAGAAAGTGAATCACTGTAGATCAAAGGACTCCAAGAATCAAACCAAAGATCTGAAATATAAGAAGACAAAAAAACACCCAACCAGAAAAACAAAAAGAAAAAAGAATCCAAAAATATGAAGAGAGTGTAAGGAGTCTCTGGGACAACTTTAAGCATACCAACATCAGAATTATTAGGGTGCCAGAAGAAGAGAGAGAGCAAAATATTGAAAACCTATTAGAAGAAATAACAACAGAAAACTTTCCCTACCTGGTCAAAGAAATAGACTTATAAGTCCAGGAAGCGCAAAGAACGCCAGAAAAGAGGAATCCAAAGAGGACCACACCAAGACACATCATAATTAAAATGCCTAGGACAAAAGACAAAGAGAGAATCTTGAAAGCAGCAAGAGAAAAACGGTTACCTACAAGGGAGCCCCCATACAATTGTCAGCTGATTTCTCAACAGAAACGATGCAGCCAGACAGGAGTGGCAAGATATATTCAAAGTGATGAACAGCAAGAACCTACAACCAAGATTACTCTACCCAGCAAGGCTATCATTCAGAATTGAAGATCAGATAAAGAGCTTCACAGACAAAAAAAAAAGCTGAAGGAGTTCATCACCACCAAACCAGGATTATATGAAATGCTGAAGGGTATTCTTTAAGAAGAGGAAGAAGAAGAAAAGGTAAAGATAAAAACTATGAACAACAAAATGACAACAAATACATACCTACCAACAAGTGAATCTAAAAATCAAGTGAATGGAAAATCTGATGAACAGAATGGACTGATGAAAATAATAGAATCAGGGACATAGAAAGGGAGTGGACTGACAGTTCTCAGGGGGAAGAGGGTGTGAGGGGTGCGGGAAGAGATTGGACAAAATCTTACACCTATAGATGAAGACAGTGGCGGGGGATAAGAGCATGGGGTGGAGAGGGGGATCGGTTGGAGGAGAGCTATGAGGGAAAAATAAAAGAGGAACACCTGTAATAATCTGAACAATAAAGATTTATTTAAAATAAAACAAGAAATGGCTTAGAAGTGTTGGTGAAGGGAAGAATCAAAGGAGTTTTTGGATAGTGGGGAACCTTTGTAACCCAGCATTTGTTTTGCTTATTAAAAACAGTGAACATCTTTGGCAGAACATGGAAAACACTGTGCTGTCTGTGATGCCACTGGTGAAAGGCAAGAGACTTCATACAAGCAGGCTGGAAGAGGACAGATAAGGCCTGCCAGGCCCGGATAGGCCAGTGGCTCAGAGCTAGTCAAATGTCCCCTCACGCTCTTCCCAGAAGGGGAAGTAGGATCCCTCATATACACAGGAGGAGCCTCCAAAAACATTTTCCGATAGAAACTGAAAGATCAGACAGAGGCTGAAAACCAGGATTACAGGCTGTCTCACAAGGGAGAACAGCAACACGTGCATAAGTGAACATGCCTTTTGAGGGGAGGAATGGGAAGAATTGGGGGCTTAGTGTACCTGGCACTTGCTGATTGGTGGCTTAATGTATGGTCATATAGGAACAAGGGCTTAGGATATTTAGCAGGTGCTGATTGGTAGTTCAATGTACAGTCCATATAAGGTGCCTGGTTAGGTACTCCGGTCTGTCCAGGCCGCAGGTGCAGGTTACGTCACACTCCGCCCACTAGTTGGGGGAGAGGAGGGTCTGTCAGAAACTGTGCTGCACAAATGGTTGCAGTCTGTAGAGCATCATGCTATGGATCAGCTATGGATTAAAACAGGTCACAGCCACCGTCTACGAAATTGTTATTGAAGAAAAATACTTTTTAACTTTCAAGCAATTGATTTACACATACTGAGTGAATCACTGTACATGTGTTGTTATTGCATTTGATCCTTCTGACAACATTATGAGGGAGGTAGGCCCATTTTACAGATGAGTAAACTGAGATTTAGAGGGTAAGTCACTTTTCCAAAGTCATCTGTTAGTAGGTGGCAGCCTGAGAGACCCACTTTCAGGCATAACTATTTTTAAATTAGAGACTGCATGTACCTAGATACCTTAAGGCCTCTACCCACCTCATTTTTTCACTATCTTCCATCACTATACATTTGTTTATCCTTTTTGAAAGCTTTTTTTTTTCCCTTTGGGCATTTCCCTAGTTTCTTAAATTGAAGCAGAAGCACATTCACATTTTGTAAATATATACTTGATCAATGTTCATTGATACTGTAAATATTAACTGCTGCTATGACCATGAGAAAGGGACTCACAGGCTGGATTCATTTTTGCATTTTGAACTCAATCTCATTTTTTCTGTGACCCATTTCTATTTAAAATTTTCTTTCCTCCTGAAAGGAAGAAGATTTCTCTCCCCAAGTCAGCCGTCGTCTGCCTCTGGCTTCGACACCTTCCCAGCCTTGAAAAAGCTGTGCTGCATCTTCTGGAAAAGGTAGTCTTCAGTGAGAGGCATTCTCTGAGAAGGACCGAATGCTTCATGAAGGAGTCATTGCTGGTACGTGCCTGCCTTTGATGAGGAGAAAAATCCTTAAAGAAGATGCTGAGTATCATTTATCATTTCATTTAGTCAGAGCAAGGGGGAAAATACAGGGTATCCCCCCAAAATGTACACACCTTGATTGATTCCACTGGATTAAATCTGAAAAGAAACATACATCAGTTGAGCTATCAAAAAATGTATGTGTATACATTGTTTATATACAGCAATTGATACCTTTTGAAATAATGATGTATTTACAGTTTATTTTAAAAATACCTAACATAGGAATGAATCTCTTCTGTGTATTTAGAGCATATTTCAAAAATATGGAGAGATTCGGGATTTATTGGATTGTTGTACCTTATATGGCATATTTATAAGACCTGACATGTGGACAACAACTTTTTAAATACAGTATTTCTTATTTCCACATGAAAAATAAGTTTCAAAAATATAGATTTTAAGAACCAGAGGAGGAATCAATTAACAATGAAAAACTTACAAAAGTAAACATTTAGCTCTTCACTAGAGGAAAAATAAAATATTCAAGAGACATAAAACAGAACTCCAGGAAAATGGTTTAAACAATGAAAACAACTAAGAATTTTGTGAGTTTTCTTTCGGCATAAGCCTGCCAGGCCTGAAATCGGGCTCTGCACAGTGGCCGCCTTGTTCTCGGGCCTCAGGCCTGGCGGTGAGGCCGGCCGGCGGCGGGCAGCTCTGAGAGAAAGACTGCACTGAGGAAACAGCCAGAAACGACCAGGAGGTGCCGTGCTCCCAGGGACCCCAGTGGCTTTCTCAGTAGCTTTGGCAGCGGGGAGACACCACAGAGATGGCCTCCTTTTGCGTAGATGGGACATGAGTTCACATCTTGGGTCGGTGGCCAGGAAACTGGGCAGAGAGTTCTTCCTTCCAGGAAGCTGGGACTCGGGAGGCGAGAAGCCCTGTGCGAGGCAGTCTGAGGTTTGCTAAGTTTCTGCAATGCCCATCTCAGGCACTTTCTCTTTGTTAAAACATTTTGAACTTCCTGTTTTCTTTGTCTTTCAAATTGAAGGCTGCATAAGGGGCTTATAATTGAATCAGCTGCCTTCTTCCTGTATCTGATTGCTCCTTTTAGGTCCCAGTCATTCCCACCAGTGGGTGGGTGTGGTTGCCCATGTCCTGCTGTTTTGTCCAATGTCCTTGGCTCCTCTCTGCCTTCACCTCTCAGGTGGCTGTGGACAGTGTCACAGTCATCAGTAGCCATGCTGCTTTCATCCGTGAGTTAGGTGGCCCAAATTGAGCCCAACTGGTTTGGAAACTTATATTGCTTGATGGGGTGGTGGCGGGAGGCGGAGATTGGGGGAAGAGGAGGAAGGAAGACAGGTGTAAAGACTGAGAGAGCCCTGTGTAGCTCGTCTGGTTGGGCCTCTAGCCCTGCCGTGCACCAGGATGTTGCCAGTTCAGTTCCCGGTCAAGAGCACATGCCCAGTCTCTGGTAAGGAGTATGCAGAAGGCAGCCATTCATTCTCACATTGATATTTCTGTCTCTCTTCCTCTTGTTCTCTTTTTTTAAAATATATTTTTATTGATTTCAGAGAAGAAAGGAGAGAGAGAGATAGAAACATAAAGGAGAGAGAATCATTGATTGGCTGTCTCTTTCACGCCCCCTACTGGAGATTAAGCCCACAACTCAGCATGTGCCCTTGACTGGAATCCAACCCAGTTTGCAGCCCACTGCTCTATCCACTGAGCAAACCAGCTAGGGATCCTCCTCTCTCTTGAAAAATCAGTAAACTATTCTTTATAAAAATGTTTAAAAAGAAAAAGAAAACAAGCTTTTTGACTTAAAAAATAAGTAAAATTCTGAGATAACGCAAACAAAGGTATTGTTTTTTTTAAGGGACTTTCCCATTCAAAAGAGTTGCATATTAAGGTGAGAAATAAGAATGTGTCTTATATAAAAATATTTACAATAAAATTCAAAATAAACAAAGGCTTTAAGAAGCTCCCAGCATCCCATTCCAAGCACTGCCTTCATTACCCGGGGAATCTCTGTATTTCTAACTTAAATGAACATGCTCTAATTTAATTTTCTCTGGTCCTTTTTCAGTGACCATTTCCTTGCGTTCAAGTTCTTTATTAAATTTGCTTGTCTTCTCTCTGTAGAAAAATTCCAATTCCAATGAATTTTCTGATTTGGTTTGAATCTGTACCTTTCATTGGTCCTTATGGTTCTCGAAACATCTCCATGCTTCTCTCATCTGTGGCCATCAGGCCTGAGCAACACTTCCGCACGCACAGATACTGCTGCAAATGAGGGAGAGGCACTCCACTGAACACTGCATAGTATAGCCTTCCGTCTCCAGTATGTAGTGTAAAGTAATCTTCTCCGGGGCAGCAAATGAGGGAGAGGCACTCCACTGAACACTGCATAGTGTAGCCTTCCGTCTCCAGTATGTAGTGTAAGGTAATCTCCGGGGCAGCAGCCTGGAGGTCAGTTGAGGTAGAAAAGCATTTATTGGATGCTCTGTAGAGACTCAGAGCTCCCATTATGGCTAACGGGACATTTCAGAGGGTCTTATTTGGCTTAGTTTATTGTGGCATTGACAGGATGTGACCTCTCTGTGCCTTGTGGGTCAAGGAGGCAATTGCAGTACAGAGCTGACTGGCCGGGATGGAGGGGGGAAGGGAGGGAGGGCGGCCCGCTCTCCTCAGCCATTCTAGCCTGCAATGCCAGAAAACCAAGCAGGCTGGATTAAGCCTGTGACGCGGCTGAGTGATTCGGAGGGTAGGTAACCTGAAGAACTTGCTTCCTAATTGCATCATCTGATTCATTTATCGCTGCGCAGCATCTCGGTGCAGTGACAGGCCGTGCAGGAGTGTCAGAGGCCGGGGAGGCTCAGGTGCGCAGGCCGCCGGGCTTCCCTGCGGAAGAAATGTGATGCCTGTTACATTAGAGTTGGGTTCTGAGAGCAATTAGAGTGTGATGGTCCACGTAACTCGTGTTTTATATGGAGCACTGTTAATTATGCGTCCTCTCTTGGGACTATCCAGATTTAGCCCTGGAAATTCTATAGTTGCCAAAATGTTGGGGGGGCGGGGGAAGTATGGTACAGATTGTACAAAGTGAAATGATCTCCCCAAGTGTTCTTCGGCCCTTAAGGAACTCAGAGTGCTGATATTTTCCATTAAGACTGTGAATAATAAAGCACTAGTTGAATATCACCTCAATTCTAACTGCATATTTATGCACAATATATGACTTCTAAAATAAAAATAAATTTACTTTTGAGACTCACTGTTAGGCTTCCGTTGGCTGGACTACCCCCAAATACATGTCCACCTGTCACAATTTGTGGCTCTAAGTACATCACGGTGTTAAACTTAGTTTGTCATTTACTGTGCAGACTGACACTTTTTAAAAGCAGATGGTCTTTCCTTTCTGAAATCAATCAAAGTATATATTTTTAAAAGACCTCTCTGATCTCAAAAAATGTATATTTTTAAAGAATAAGAAATAAAATCAAATGGTCTGTGTTTCCCGTGAAAGAACAGGCGCTGGAAGACCGTAATGCACAGCGTCCGACCTGACCTTAAAGACTGACTTCGCCACAGCAGGGAAAGCCGCTGGGTAACTACGCAGCTTTCTTGACGTCTGTTTCCAAACGGGCTGTTGTTTATTCCCCACATTTGAATGGAAAGTGCTGGCTGAGGAGCAGGTGGCATGTGCTTAGCTGCGCTGCTGCAGGCCGGGGCGAGCGGCCCCCTGGTTTCCACGCCCCCCGCCCGCTCCTCGCTGGCAGGCCTCACACCGCCTGCCTCTCGCTGGCGAGCGGGCAGTCCCTTCGCCTCCCCAGGACAGCCTTGCCCACCAGAGTGCAGGGTCTGAGGAGAGCAGAGAGGGGAAAAGGAGGCAAGGGTGGTTTTTGTTTTCACTTATTCAGATTTTAAATTAAATAATACTCCTCACAAAAAAATAGTCCTCATAGTCTATCCTTCCTGAAAGTCTTCACAGCTCAATTAAAATCAGTTCTTTGTCCCAAGGATGTCTCGATTAAACTGGGGTGGGGGTGGGGATGGGATTAGTTCTTCATCTAATAAGAGCTTAAGAAATAAAAAGAACATGTCGCCTTGATGTGAGGTAGGATACCTTCTTGTCTTCATTCTCCAGAGAGCCACTTCAGAAAGAAAAAGAACTCCCTTCACACAAAATTCCAAACACAATTCCCCTTTAATAAAAGGGGAATTTATTCAATCATGTTGAATTTAGCTCCACATCCTGGATTGTCAGTTGTCTGTGCTTTGAGTAATTCTTACTAATGCTCTGGGTTTTTCTTCTCCTGCTTTTTCTTTAGCAGTCTTTTAAACATTTCTTTTCTTCATTAATGTGATGCATGTAATTTAAGGAATGCTGAAGTAGGTAATTTAGCAGTGGTCGGATAGGGAAGGGCGGTGGCAGGCTGTGCTGGTGTCTGCTTCTCCTACAGTAGTTGCACTTCCCAGTGTCCACCTCATGGGGGCACCAGATCCCCCAGCATTGTTTCCGTGAAGAAAAAGGCCCAGATTGCAAATTCTGTTTTCACTGTTGGGGATGGAGGACTTTTCAACCAGAGATGAAGGGAGAGAGAAAGTTAAAAAATAAATAATAAAAACAGGGCAGAGGTCGATCTGGGAGGTCATTGCCACTAAGAGGCAGAGCTGAAAAGCAGCACTAGCTAACAGGCTGCACGAGCTAATTGGGCTGAGGCCACTGGGCTAAGCTAGAAGAGGAACTTCAGACTTGAGGGGTTTTGTTGAGCATCCTGAACGCATGCCTGTGTCTGAATGCTCCGAGAGAACACGGGTAAATTTAAAACACAAAAGTACATTTGGTACTTGTTAACTTTTTTGGGTTTTACTTTAAGCCTAGAAATGACAGATCTATTACTAATTAAACAATAATTGTATTATGGAGTACTGAAAAAAGTTGCTTGTAGTATAAACAACATCTGGTAAAGATTACAAAGAAGGAATATTTTTCCATCTCAACTTTATTGAAAGAAACTTGAATCTTTTCAAACAAAATAGATCCTAAAATGTAAAAGGGATATTTATAGTCTTCTGTTTAGTACAGTCAAACCTCGTTTCTCGGACTTCTCCCATCTGAAGCAGTTCAGTTCTCAAACAAGTTGTTCATAGAAAAATGTCTCTGTTGTTGAACCAAACTTTGGTTTTCGAACTGACAACCCTTTCAAGCTGATACCTCAGCATGACAAAAAAGCATCTCTCAGACAACAAATAAAGGACAGAATGCTGTTTTTGCTGGAGAAATCCACGATTAGCACAATTTTAAAACATAAAGAGGCCGGCGAGAGTGCCACAGTGATCACAGGCCGTTGAAGAGCTGGGAAACCGCTGTTGGTTTGGGGAGAGGAAAGCAGTCAGCTAGTGGCAGCATCTCAGAGGCAGTGGTAAGTGGACAGCGAAGATGCTGCACGCTGGCCTGAGTGCGGGGAGGGGCTCGTTTCAGCCAGCAGGGGCGGCTCAGTTCATTTAACAAAAGAAGTGTTTATTTATAGATGAAACAGTACATTAAACATGTACTGTGTATAAGACGGTTAAAAACGGAACCATTCGGAGTGTGGAACCGATTAATTCAATTTACATTATTGCTAATGGGAAAAATGATTTTGTTTTTGAACAAATTGGTTCTCAAACAGCCTTCCCCGGGACAAATTAAGTTCCAGAACCCAGGTTCCCTGTATTTTAAAAGTAGAAAAGAAGAAAATGACATAATAAAAAAAATACATATTTATAAAGATCTTATTTTACATGATAGAAGTGAAGGTTTTCTCTAAGTAGATTTTTAAATCAAATTATTTTGAACTCAATAAAGAGGTTTACTGTTGAATCTTATGAAGAATCCTCTTTTAAGAAGAGAGTTTTGTTGTTGTTGATTTTACAGAGAAAGAGGGAGAGACAGACAGACAGACAGACAACGGCTTTTTGTCCCACATATTTATGTATTCATTGGTTGATTTTTGTATGTACCCTGACCAGGTATCAAACTCGCAACCTTGGTGTATCGGGACGATGCTCTAACCAACTGAGCTAGCCAGCCAGGGGCAAGGGTATTTTTTGAGGACTATGATCCACTTTTAATTTATATGCATATATTAACACAAGGGCCTCTCAAAAGAGTCAGTGACACAGTGGGAAAGAATTGCTGGTTGGTGGGTAAGCTGCAGGGAAAGCTTCTAATCAGTCATTCTTAGGGAAAAGGCCATTCCCGAGTTAAATACTTAAACTTCACTGACAGGCGATGAAAGAGGGTCTTTCCCAGGCCTCCTGAATTTCAGCTTCTTATCTCGTGTGCAGTTGCCCTTTTCATTTCTACGGAAAGAATGTCTGTGAGGGGGATCAATAAAAAGGCTTTAGAATTTGTTGTTGTTGTTAATCTTCACCCAAGGATATTTTTCCCATTGATTTTTAGAGAGAGTGGAAGGGAGGGGGAGACATTGATGTGAAAGAGACACATCAATTGGTTGCCGCCTGCACACGCCCCAACCAGGGCCAGGGAACAGACCTGCAACTGAGGTACATGCCCTTGACCAGGAATCGCAACTGAGACCCTTCCATGGAGGGCCACTGCTCTGACCACCGGGAGGCCGGCCAGGGCTTCATTTCCTGGCCGCCTTTTTATCCGTTATAAGAGGCACTCGGCTTTGTCTGTGAATGACATCAAATCATAGTAAAATTTCCCGCTCATGTGTATCCTCTTCCCCTGCCCCACCCATACTCTTTCTCTTTCGCGCCCACACTCAGAAAATGACAGCCGGCAAGATTTCTTCCTGATAATCTGCTCTTTCGTGTTCTCAGCCCCTGTAAGTGGCAAGTGACTTGTAAGTAATCATCGACGAGCCGGGATGAAAATAACAGTGGACACTGAAGGCGGAGAGTGGGCACTGGCTTTATTTGTACAGTTCACAGTCCAGAGTGACTGCTGGCCCCTCCCTCCCCTCTGCCCATGGCCCAGACCCCGGGGGCACGGCCTCTCGGCCCCTGTGCATCTCTTCTGTGCTGACTTTGTCCTTCCTTGCTTTGTCGAGGTGGGAGGAATGGGCAGAGAGAAGGTAAACAGTGCAGTTCTGGGAGCTGTGGGAGATAAGAAGGGGTGGACACCCACTGAAAAGCCGGTCCATGAGAAAAGAAAGCCTGTGTCCAGAGCTCCCCATCATCCTGGTCTGTTTGTCCCCAGAAGGTGAGTGAAAGGACCGGGGCGGGGTGAGGAGGCGGGAGAAGGGCAAAGCTCGTAGTAGTGATGGTCTCTGGTGACATGGTTTCCCAGCCTTGTCATCTGAACATGGGCGTCACTAGGCCAGACGGAGAAGACGAGAGCTGGAGGGCGCCGCCTGGCAGGCTGGAGAAGAACTACAGGGCACTTCTCTTTCTTTCCTCGTTTTTACAGGGAGATGGGAGCCCGGGTTCTGGGGCTTCAGAGCTGGGCTCTGGGGCTCTGGCTGCAGCGTGGCTTGTGGGTGTTACTGCGGGGTCCCATTTTAGCAATCAGGCAGGACAAGAGGTTAAAGGTTTGCCTCTTCCCTCACAAGGATGCTGTACGGATTCAGGGGGAAGTTGTGGCTTCCAAGGAAGCTTACATTAAGACTTTAGTTCTACTTGGGAGGATTCCCTTGATAAAAATAGCAGCTTAAGTTCACTTTTGTGATTTGATGTCACTGGAACGCATGCCTGGCCTGTGAGCATGCTGGGCTTATGAGGGGACTCGGTGACCCTGAAATTATGTGCGCGGGAAGTGTGAAGAGCCTCATTCTAAAAGCCGTCAGTAAAGGCCATGGGTGAGAAAAAGCTGTCACTCTGGGAGGCTGGTTTCAAAGTAGACATTTCTGCCACTGCTGTGTCGGCAGTCGCCTGCCGGCTGGCACCTTGGCCGTTTTAACAGGAAACAAGTTGTGGCAGCAGGTTGCGAGCAACCGAAGATCTCAGATACTTGGATAGCAAGAACGTGGAGAGGCAAGTGCACTGGTGTGGAGTGAGCAGGCGGATTCCACACAGCCTGGAGACAGTTACAACGTTGAATTAATTGAGCTGTTTTGCTAGAAAACATTGCATAAAGGAAATGTAGGTCTACACCCTAATTTTCTTTTAATGTATTGAGTTAGAACTTTCTTGCTTCTCCCTTAGATTTTCGTGGTAGTAGTATTCTACACCCAGGCTCTTCCTTTCTTTGCCATTTGGAAAGCTGGTAATTAGTATCCAATAGTTTCTACTAGCATCACATTTATAGAGCGGCCCTGGAGTGGTTAGACAGGTTAGAACTCTAGAGCAGCAGGAATGGCCCTGTTTTGCCACTTTAATTTGGCTTCCCAGCAGTGCGTGTCCAGGCTCCGCCTGCTCGTGGCCCTTCATCTGAAGCACTTGTGTTCAAGAGGCATGTGGTCTGTATATGAATCCGAAAAGCTGTTCTGGCAAATTTGATGAATCACTTTTCTTCCAGATACGCACTTTGCTTTTTCCTTCTTGTTTGATTTTTCCAGTATGAATACATAGAAACTTTTATGATATTTTCTGGGCATGTATCCAGTAAGCTGTTAATAACTGTTACTATTTACAGTGAAGCTGAGAAGCAGGGCGGATAACTGAGATCAAAGCCAAGAAATGCCCGCCTCTCTTCTGTGGAGCCGTGGCTCTGGCACGCTAGTTCTTGAGTGCTTAATGCACTTACTGTGAGCATTTTTAGTTGGTTTCTTTTAGAATGCACACCAGCGGAGGATTATGGAGCATGGGTTCTCTGCTAAAGAGTAGAGATTTATAATTTACAAATCCCTTTAAATAATTAAAAGGGAATCATCCATCACTTTAACAAGTGGGGATGCTCTTGCCTCTTGCCGGCCTTCTGAGGCAGCCTGTAGTTGCGGTGTGAGAACACCAGATGGCACACATTCAATGTTGCAACTCAGAACGCCTGCGCTGAACCCACAGCGAGAAAGTCTGTGGGGACAGGCACTCTTCTCTCCTCCGCGTGATCACAAACTTGAGGGACGGAGCACAGCCCTTTTTTCTTTTCTCGTTGCGGCAGGCAAGGGTATGAAAAGAGAAGTTTCCCAAAACTAGTCATATCAAGCATACTGTGACGCCAAGAAATTCCCTGTAGAGCCTAACCCACTAACACTTGGGTACTACTACAAAATACCTGATTAAGAACACACATGACATTTTCACCTGGCCTAATCTCATGCTTTGATGTCTGCCCAGGAAGAGACAGAACCTGGGTCAGACCTACTAATGCCAGACCTGGGCCACTGCAGGTGGGCCTCTGCAGATCTAAACCATAAAACCTGTCACAACAATATTTAGGGAATAAATCAGATCACTTGTCTTTGAGATGATGTTATGTTAAATTTTCTATTGACCCTCTTTTCATCCTAAATAATTTAGACTGCTGAATTCATGGTCCACTGAGCTGTGACAATACTTGGTCCCTCGTGGCAGTGGTCACTGCTTTCCTCGGTATGAAGCTGTGATGACTCGGCACCTAACAGACAGGGACAGGGAGCGCCCGCCCGGGTCTGAGCTGGAGGTCTCCTCAGCCTGGGAGGTCAGCCGTGTTACCAACACCGGCTGCCAGGCAGCTCCGTGTCCTCCCTGCCGCGTGCCGGCAGACATTTGTCCGCGACACCGGCTCCTTTCTTCCGGGGCCTCGGGGCTTACTGTAGAAATGTGGGACACGCTGAACCTGAAGCGAAAGTAAGGCATGCCGGTAACCCCTTGACCAGGGAGAACCGCTGTTCGGATTTATGGGCAGGGTTTTGTCCCGTTTCTTCTAACAGAAGACTGGGCCCGTTTTCTAGGTACCAGCAGTTCCAACAACTCCTTTGCCTGATAACAGCCAGATGTTTCTAATGATGCTTCTGACGTTTTACTGTCTCCTGTCTTTCCTCCAGCCTGAAGCAGCCTGCCACCCTGCCATCTTCAGAATTGTTGATGAAATGTTCAGGTAAATGTTGCGCTATTTCTGCTAATAATTGGTTTTAAAATGCTCAGTTTCCAAATATAAATAAAAACTTTCTGTGGTGGTCTCTGGGTGTGCATGGGGAATTAGTTTTTGATCCCATCTTACCTTCTGAGCTTTTTGGTAAAACCCAAATGTCGGTGTAAATTTAAAAGTCAGTGCTTAAGAATTAAGATAATTTTATTTATTTACCCTTTTCAACTTCTAATAATGGTAGAAAAGAGGTGAACTAGATTTTAAATAAATATTCATAGCACTTTTCTCGGCTCAAAATAAAGTGTAGCAGTGTACTTCCTTCACCACATGAGGGCTGACCAATCTTTTTAAAGGATTTTTTTAAGCTAAAGAAAAATAAGATTAAGTAAATAATGCTTCTTTAACAGAGTTCTTCTGAAAGTTAAAATCAACCATGTGAGCTGTCTTATAACACATTGATTTTTATTGGGCAAATTGGAGTGCTTCCCGGAAGTGCATTGATACATACAAGTGCCGAGAGGGGATTGACTGGCACAGGTTAGGGGTGCTGACAGCTGTGGGAGACGGCCTCTCTGGGAGCTTGTCTCGGGGAAGGGTCTCCAGCTTCCACGGGGCTGCTGGCCCAGGTACCTGCCCTCCCTCCTACCCGCACACTCCGCGCAGAGCACCAGACCCTGGGAAAGGATTGTTCACAACAGCAAACGACCCAGCACATGGGTGGGTCTCGAGACATAACCAACTGTAAGCTAAATATGCATAGAAATAAGTCAGGACACTGTTTTTATTGTTTTTGTTTTCTTTTAATCTTTATTTTTGAAAGGATTACAAAGGTTCTCCTTTCCCCCCATTAACCTCTTCCAGCCCGCTCCATCCTCCCTCCACCCTGGATGCTGTTCTTAGTTTAAAGCCAGCAGAGTTTAAATAAATACTCGTAGCACTTTTCCCAGCTCAAGATAAAGTTGAGCTGCTTTTTTGTTTACACATAAGAAAAGTTGGTTGTGTGGAGAGAAACCAGCTCCACGAAGTCTTCCGCCACTCTGGTGGACTGATTTGATGGAGCCATCCCCCTCGAAAAAGCAAAAGGTCAGTTGCTGCTGCGGGTCTGGGCATACAGTGTGCACATGCTTGCAGAGCGCCCCCAGGCCTGTGTGGAAAGGATGTGCAGGCTGAATGATTTAAAACGCAGGCAGAGAGTGCTGCACGTTCCAGTTGTAGAGTCTTTAGAAAGGGGGAGAGATTTCCCCTGCTTCCACACAGTCACTGCCGCCCGGGAGGGAGATGCTGCTGCAGGCTGTGGCCCAGGAGTGTCTGCACTCCCTCCACAGTTCAGGCTCCCGTGTTGGCAGATCTCCTGCAATGCCTTGTGCCCACCATTGCCCACTCAGGTTTGCGCTCTTGGAAACTGACGGAGCCCCAGAAGTGCTGGTCACCCTTCAAGTGTTCACGTGCTGCTTTGTAGAAGCTCTGGGAAAAGAAGACAACCAGGTTCGTTAAATTGCATAGATTATTCATTTATCCAAAGAAAGGAAGGCCGCTCCAAGGAGGTGGCTAATCACCAGAAAGGAGCATTTTATTTTCAGTGGCTGATAGACTGCTTGCTCACAAAGGAAGCTTCCGAATGTCTGGTGAAACTATTTTAATTGCAAGTAACGAGGTAGTTCCTGTCAGCCCTGTGCCCGGAGCATTTACCCAGGGTGTGTCTGAGGCCTGCCACCCGCCCTGCCAGCGACAGGTCTTCTGAGGTCTGTACGGCTTGTGCTAAGAAGAAATGCCACTTACTACAAAGCATTTCTGGACATTCGTAACTATTAGTGTTTCCATTCATTGAGACCCAAGTGTGAATTGGATTCCAAAAGAGAAAGGAGATAGGATGATAAGGGAAGAGTTGAATAATTGTAGAGGAGGAGCTAGAAATGGCCATGACTAAGGGGTGGGAGTTGGACACCATCAGCAAGCAAGGAGGCAGGCCCAGGGCCTGCAGGAAGACCTGCTCTGCAGGGCTCCATCCATTGATAAGGCGGCGCTGGCCAGGGCCGCTGACCAGTGAGTGACCGTGGCAATGGGGCCCTTTCTGCCCGAGGGCTCTCGCCGTTGGGCATTTTACCCAGCCTATACTTCCACGTGGTGCTCCGCCTGTTCATGGGCCTGGGCCCTGCTTCCAGAGGGAGGGCATCCGGTCCCTGATGCTTCCACCACTCGGACCTGGAACAGCGGGTGGTGCTCAGCTCTGCAGGAGTCCCAGTCAGTCTACACCAGAGAACCGCTCAGGTTTATCATTGTTGTTTAAGGCAATGACAGGCATTTGTGATGTATCTTTTCTCATCGTCTCAAGTTAGCTAGATGGTAGCAGAAGCTTTGTCATTGGGGTATGGCATTTGACTTTCTCCATCTGACCATTTCACTGAGCGTAATACCCTCCAGGGTCACCCATGTTGTACAAATGGCAAAATTTCATTTTTAATGGCTGAATAATAGTCCATCCTATACACACACAGAGACCACCTTTTCTTTATCCATTCATCCACTGATGGACACTTAGGCTGTTTCCATATCTTAGATATTGCAAATAATGTTCTGTGGACATGGGGGATGCATGTGTCTTTTTTAATTAGTGTTTTCATTTTTGTCAGATAAATCCCAGGAGTGAGATTGGATCATATGGTAATTGTATTTTTAACTCTTTGAGGAACCTCCATACTGTTTTCCATAGAGGATGCACCAATTTACATTCCCACTAACAGTGTGTAAGGATTCCCTTTTCTCTATATACTTGCCAATATTTGTTATTTCTTGTCTTTTTGATATAGAAATTCTAACAGGCATGAAGGGATATCTCATTGTGGGGAAATGATTTGCATTTCCCTAATGACTAATGACACTGAACTTCTTTTCATGTACCTGTTGGCATCAGCATGTTTTCTGTGGAAAAATGTCTATTCAGTTACTCTGCCTATTTTTTAATCAGATTATTTGAGGGGGTTTTTTTCTATTGAGTTATATCAGTTCTTCATGTATTTTGGATGTTAATCCCTTATCAGGTATATGTTTTGCAGATATTTTCTCCCATTTCAGTAGCTGCCTTTTCATTTTGTTGATGCTGTGGAAGCATTTTGCTATGTAGCATTATTGTAGTTTGATGTAGTCCCACTTGTTTATTTTTGCTTTTGTTCCCTGTGCTTTTGGAGCAGATCTATTTTGAGTTAATATTTGCTTGTGGAATAGTGGTCCAGCTTCATTCTTTTGTATATGGCTGCTTAGTTTGCCCAGCACCATTTATTGAAGAGACTGTCCTTCCCACGTTTTATTTTCGTGGCTCCTTTGTTGTCAATTAATTGACCATATATGCGTGCGTTTATTTCTGGGGTCTTGATTCTGTTACATTGATCTGTGTGTCTGTTTTTATGCCCGTTCCGTACTGTTGAGAGCACTACAGCTTTATACTCAAGTTTGAAGTCGGGGAGCATGGTAACTCTTGCTTCATTGTTTTTTCTCACGATGGCTTGTGAGATTCCATACCCATTTTAAGATTATTTTATTTCTGTCATTTTTAATTTAGAACAGCGCCCTGACCAGATTACATGTATCTGGTGGTGCATCTTAGTGGAGCAGGGGAGGGACCCAAAAAGACAGGAATTCATCATCCTCACCTTTGACTCAGAATAAGAGGACAATGACCTCTTACCTTTGCAAATGGCTACATATACGTATATCATTTCTCTTCCTAGACTGTTCCTGCATGCCTGCCTTTCTTATTGATAGCCATTATTATCAGGCCCTGCCTTCTTGTGTGTCCATTTTTAGATTAATCATGAATCTTTATTTTTAACAAGTTATTTTTCTTTAATATATTTTTTATTGATTTTTTACAGAGCAGAAGGAGAGGGATAGAAAGTCAGAAACATTGATGAGAGAGAAACATCGATCAGCTGCCTCTTGCACGTCCCCTACTGGGGATGTGCCCACAGCCAAAGTACATGCCCTTGATCAGAATCGAACCCGGGACCCTTCAGTCCGCAGTCCGACACTCTATCCACTGAGCCAGACCGGTCTCGGCTAATCATGATTCTTGATGCATAGTGTCCTTTGTCCTGGGTGTTCCATGCCTCACCCTCTTTTCTCTCTGTGTTCTCTCATTCACCTGTTCATTCTTAATAAAATGAGTGTCTGTGAACGTGACACCCAAACCAGACCTGGAGTTATCGGAATCAGCCGTGTCCGGTGCTGCTCCCCTAGACCAGCGTCGCCAGCCTTTCAGACCTCATGGGCCACCGGCTGGCGACGCTGCTCTAGCAGACTGCCCTGCTGTCTCCCCCAGGGAGCCACTGTCTTGAATTTATGTTTATCATTCCTTCGCTTTTTCTGAAAATAGTCTGGCCACATAGATACGGTTCCCTAAAACATGTTTTCTTTACTTGTGCTTGTTGTGCTTTATAAAACAACCAGCAAACAGGAGTAGCTGCAGTCTTTGGAGCTTTGCCTTTTTTCGCTCGGCGCTTACCAAGGCGGCTCTGAGGGCCGGGCGTGCGGTGCCGGAGCGCTCCGGGGGCGCCGCCGCGCAGCCCTGTCCCGGTGGGCTTTCGGTGGGCTCCTCGGCTTCTCTCAGTGTTGCTCTGAACATTCTTGGGTATACACTTAGGAGCAGAAGTGCTGGTTATTAGAAATACAAAGGCCTGCTTCTGTAGATACTCCAAGTCACTTTCCCTCCTCTGCCCCCAGCAGTTTATAAGAAACCCATTAACCCCATTCTTCCCAGTGTCAACATGTTTATTTCACTGCTTCTCCCCTCTGTGCCTGAGTGAAGCACAGTGCACACAGCAAATGAGTTCAGGCTCTGGATCTCGTAGTGGCAGGATCTACTAATGCACTGGGCTATCTCACACATGAAGGTATAAGCTCCAGGGAAATGTTTTGTTTTGTTGTTGTTGTTGTTGTTGTTACGCCTCACCTGAGCAGACGTTCCCATTGGTTTTTAGAGAGGGTGGAAGGGAAGGGGAGTGAGAGACACATCAGTGGGTTCCTCCCGCCCGACTCCGTGGCCAGTGCCAAGTATCGGGAGGGAATGGGGCAGCAAAGTTCTCATAAACTGCTGGGGGGAGGGAGGCAGTATGGTACAGCCCCTGGGAAAATTGTATGGCAGTTTCTTATAAACTTAAATGGCTCTACTCTGTGACCCAGTAATTCCACTCCTGTAGTATTTACCCACCAAAAAATGAAAGCTCTTGTCCACAAAAAGACATAACTGTGAATGTAAATCACAACTTTATTCCTAATAGTTCCAAACTGGAAACAAGCCACAGGCCCAGCAATAGGAGAATGAATAAACAGATGATGGCATATTCATACAGTGACTGCTTCTAAGCAATAAAACATAATGAACTACTTACACACAATAACATGGATGTACCTCAAAAAGACATGTTGAGCCAAAGAAGGCAGACACAAAAGGATATATATTCTTATGATTCTGTTTATATGAAATTCAAGAATAAGCAAAACGAATCTCTTATTGAAATCGGTGTTGGTGCAAGGGCAGGTGGAAGGTGGCCTGTCAGCCACGGGGCACCGTTGGGGGGACAGGGGTGTCGGGTCCCACTGGGAGTGGTGGTCACAGGGTTCGCACATTTACCAGAGCTTGTCACTTCGTACCCTTAAAGCCTGCGCACTTCACTGCTTCTAGATTTCACCTCCGCTTTTTACACAAGTCTCCACGGACTTTTGTAAATCGTCGGAGGCCGCGGCCGGGCGGGGCCGGGCGGTGGTGGTGGAGCGCCATCCCAACTGCCTCCGAGACTCCGCGTGAATAGAAGATTCCCCAGTGTAATTAGGCCCGTGTGAGGGAAAGAGCTGCATGAAGACACCAGGAGCAGAACTTCATGTTCCTTAAGTCTCAGATGCTTCTGTAAAAGATTGATTTTTCTGGAATATATTTATAGGATTGCTGGAAGCATCTTTTTTTTTTTTTTTAATAAAAGAAAAACATTTTGACCACATTAGTACTAGTGGGTCCTTTTGGGGCAGAGGATGCAAGCATTTATATTTTCTTAACACTCCTTCCAGTCCTGGTGTTCATGCAGTTTTGAATTTTTTATTCTTTTGCAGCTGAAGTTTGCACTCAAGACCTACTTTCCTTATGCTCCTCCGTCTCTGGTCATGGCACTAGTCCAGCACCCGAAAGGTATGATGTGGTTTCCAGAGCACCCCCCCCTCCCCTTGTTCCCTCATCTCAGCCCCCAGTCCGCTATGACAAGACCCTGTTAGGATCATTAACCAAAAGAAAGAAAACAGCGTGAGAAAAAGGCCTCTTTTTAAGTTTTGATAGTCTGCCCCGATACCAGTCCTCTGGTGCCGGCCAGGCCCACCCAGATGCCAGGACAGGCTAAGACTTGGCTGAGTTAGAATACAATAGTGCATTTATTTGTATTTCGTTCCATCCTCCTTGTTGGAAAAGGAAAGATAAAAGGATGAATGAAGTCAAGGAAGTTTGTGGAAAATTCCTCCCAACCAAGCCAGGGAAGGCCTGGGAGGAATTCGGGGAGTGTCAGACCACAGCCTTCTCTGACTCCCTCTCCCAGAGGCCTTGCCAGCTGGGGAGGTGACGGTTCCATCCATAAGCCAACTGGCGTTGGCGCCTGAGGTGCCTGTGAGCTTGAGTTAGGGAACATTTCAGGAGAGTAAAGCCTGAAATCCGAGGGAGGGGCAGCACAGAGGAGCTGACCGCATACCATGGGGGAGGCATCTCACTGCCAGTGGGAGGGAGAGGACAGGGAAGAACAAAAGAACCGGTAACACTTCCTTTTCATGCCCTTTCAGCTTGCCTTTCCCTGAGACTTGGGTAAGTAGATTCATTAAGGACAGCAGATGTTCCAGAATTTCACAGCATTTTAGAAAATAGGGCTTCCTCTTCTCTTTTTCTAAAAGATGTAGATTCTCATCCAAGGTGACCCATCCAACTCTTGTCTTCTGAGAGGCCGGTGGTGGAGGTGGTGAGGGGCCTGCTGGATCTTTGGGCAACAGTTTTGTGAAATGTAACCTGTGGAGACACGATGGGAAGACTGATAACAAGACAGAAAAGTCAGCGATTCACCTTCCAGGGCTACCCTCACCGAGAGTCAGATCACCACAGCCTCAGGCCTCCTGCGTGAGAAGCCTTGAGCTCCAGGAACAGTATCGGAGTTGTTCGCTTTAAGTAGGGAGCCTGTAAGCAGGTCCAGGAGGTACGTGGGCCTGGACCCAGCCTACCCCCTTTTCCTTGGTGTGATTGTCCTGGATTTACGTCCAAAATAAGTAAATTCGGGCAGAAGTGCAAGAGCCTCCTATGCTAGTTTCTAAAACAGGTTTCTGCATGTTTTAGAACAACAAAAACAGAACTGCGCTATGTTCACAAATTGAAGTGTTTTTAATAGTGGCCTCTCCGTTGGTCAGAAATTGACGTTATGCCCGCTGTAGAGTGCTATGGGGCATCAAAGATGGAGCACTGGGCAGCCCTGACTCCAGGAGCTGTGAGTTGAAGGGACATAAAGTAAGCGACTAAACAATAAGAAGACAATGAAAACGCCGTCAAAGGCTGCACATGCGGAGTAGGGAGTTCAGAGGAGGGAGGGAGAGAATTCATGAGCCTTTAATCCATAATGTTTGTGGAGTAGCAGTGGTTACTTTTACTTACGTTATCTTCCTTGTGTATTTACTTAGAGAATCTTTCACTACATCAAATATGGTAACCTTTTTTGGATGTTTCAAACTGCAGGTACATACCAACGCAGATGTGTTTAAAGTCACAGGGTGATTGTGAAACCAGAAAAGCTAACACAAGAAAAGGCATTTGGTTGTATATATTTTCCTGGCCTTTTCTTTACTGTAAAGCTATAATCATTTTCTGAATTCATCGCAATCATAGCAAAAGTTGGACAGCCCGGTCCCAGTTCCTTTTTGATTCTTGTGGTCCCCACATATTCTGAAGTCACACATCGTTAGCGACAGCGGAGGGGACAGGTCGGCAGGCGAGGGGAAGCCTGGGCCCCTGCAGCACTTTAAGTAGCGAAAGGTCTGGGCTCGGGCTGCTCGGGGCTCTGCGGCTCCTCGCCTGGTTCCGCCGCTGCCGTGCAGCTGGTGTGGCTGGCGGATCTTCCTCCCCCGGAAATGGCACGAGAGCCGTGGATGGGTTCCACTGGCCAGGAGAAAAGATGGCCTCCCCCCGAACCCTCCCCGCCTGCTGCAGGACTCCCACCTGGCAGGCCTGACTTGTCTCCAGTTCCCCTCTGTCTCCTTCCGCTCACAGACATCCCCCAGGGACTGCGGCTCCAGCCACTGAGGCGTACTTCTGAAATGCTCAGAGAAACGGTGGAAGACCAGGCTCACGGGTGAGCACACACGGATGGCCCCAGGGTGGCCCCACCTGCGGCCTCCCAGTCCTTTCCTTCCCCTCAGCAGGGCCGATGGGAAGGTGTTGTCGCTCTGTGACCATCCAAACATAAGCACACGCATGCATGTGTAAAACCTTGTGCAGCGTAAGGTTTCTACAAGCACGAGCAGTCAAGAATAGATTCTAGAGGAAAGCAGGCTCTCTGATCCTCTGCCCTTCTTCCCCCCGAGGGAGGAATTCTAAACTGCTCCTGGGCTGCGGTGCGGTGTTCATGTTCCTCCTCTGTAATAAATATCTCAGTGAAAATGCACAAGTCCGCCCTCGCATTATGACACTAAGTGCCTTCTTACATGTGTTTCTGTCCTAGAAGCATTCACATGTAGGCTACGTTCTTTGTAACGTAACGCCCTTCAGTTTCCCTTCAGTTCCTGGCTTTAGAGTGTACCTTATCCGCTGTCTCTACTAGCTTTCAAGGCTGCCTTTATTCGCACCGCTGGCCAGTTTTCCCTCCGGGTTCCCTGTAACCGGTCACTGAGCATCACAGGTGGCCGGCCGGCTCCTGGTCACTCCTGGGGGCAGCATTCCCGCCCTCCACCCAGACTCCCCGCCAGGAGTGACGGGAAGGTCTGGTGGCCAAGCAGGGATCCAGTGTGGGCCACGGCACTGCCCGCCACCCTGGTGGTCGTCCCTGAGTTCTCACCACCGCTGCTGAAGAGCAGGGCCCGGTCCCCACCTCCCAGAGGCCTGCCTGACCTGGGTCTGCCTTAGCTAGACTGGGGTCCACCTGCAGGGAGGGTCCCTCAGGTTGGCGCTTTCTCAGCCCACATGGGACTGCCTCGCATAGATGCTGGTGAAGATGGGGAATGCCAGGCCCGTCTGCAGTGCAGGCCCGGACCCTGGTCCGAGCGTGCAGCCCGCCCAGGAGCAGGGAGCACCGGCTCACCCACCGCACCCCCACTGGCCGGACCAGGGAGCACGGGCTCACCCACCGCACCCCCACTGGCCGGACCAGGGAGCACCGGCTCACATACCGCACCCCCACTGGCCGGACCAGGGAGCACCGGCTCACATACCGCACCCCCACTGGCCGGACCAGGGAGCACCGGCTCACCCACCGCACCCCCACTGGCCGGACCGGGGAGCACCGGCTCACCCACCGCACCCCCACTGGCCGGACCGGGGAGCACCTGCTCTCCCGTGGGAAGGAGTGAGACAGTGCTGCCCTCCTCTCTCTCCGTTGTCCCGGGAGCCACCTTCAGAGCATTTCCTCAGCTGTCACCAGGAGAGCTCGTATGTCTCGGCTGCCCGCTGCGGTTTTCCAGGGTGCTGTTAACCCCTGACGCTGCCCGCTGCGGTTTTCCCGGGTGCTGTTAACCCCTGACGCTGCCCGCTGCGGTTTTCCCGGGTGCTGTTAACCCCTGACGCTGCCCGTGACCCGGTTTTCCCGGGTGCTGTTAACCCCTGACGCTGCCCCGTGACCCGGTTTTCCCGGGTGCTGTTAACCCCTGACGCTGCCCGCTGCGGTTTTCCCGGGTGCTGTTAACCCCTGACGCTGCCCGTGACCCGGTTTTCCCGGGTGCTGTTAACCCCTGACGCTGCCCCGTGACCCGGTTTTCCCGGGTGCTGTTAACCCCTGACGCTGCCCCGTGACCCGGTTTCCCGGGTGCTGTTAACCCCTGACGCTGCCCCGTGACCCGGTTTTCCCGGGTGCTGTTAACCCCTGACGCTGCCCCGTGACCCGGTTTCCCGGGTGCTGTTAACCCCTGACGCTGCCCGTGACCCGGTTTCCCGGGTGCTGTTAACCCCTGACGCTGCCCGTGACCCGGTTTCCCGGGTGCTGTTAACCCCTGACGCTGCCCCGTGACCCGGTTTCCCGGGTGCTGTTAACCCCTGACGCTGCCCCGTGACCCGGTTTCCCGGGTGCTGTTAACCCCTGACGCTGCCCGTGACCCGGTTTCCCGGGTGCTGTTAACCCCTGACGCTGCCCCGTGACCCGGTTTCCCGGGTGCTGTTAACCCCTGACGCTGCCCCGTGACCCGGTTTTCCCGGGTGCTGTTAACCCCTGACGCTGCCCCGTGACCCGGTTTCCCGGGTGCTGTTAGCCCCTGACGCTGCCCGTGACCCGGAGGGTCCTCGCCTCGAGCTGACTGCCCTGTAACAGCTGCCGAGCGCCCAGTTCTCCGTGTGCCACAGCACAGCCTCCCTCACGGAGGCTGGAACTTCTCGGCGCTCAGACCTGCGCTGACAGAAAAGGAGGCCATGTAAAGCTCATTAAAAATGCGTAACTGCCAGGATATCCACCAGAGCCCTGTGTTTTGTCAGAAAAACAGCAGCACATGTTTCTGCCTGTGCCCCTTCCATCTGCTTCTCGCTCCGGGGCACCTGAGGCTGCTTGGGCTGGGAGCCCGCTCCGCAGGCAGAAGGTTCTCATCCTGCATCATTGGTGCTAGTCACAGGCCCAAACCTTCCTTCGCCGCGGCTGGCTCGCTCCAGGTTCCTGGATGTGAGGACTTGAGTGTCTGGTCTGGGGGCACTGGTCTCGAGAGGCATGCCTCTGAAGGCCCCGGGTGGGTGCAGGTGGCCCGGGAGCTGGTTTTCTGAGGCTCACCCGTACTCCTGTGTGCTTCAGTGGGTAAGAGCAGTGGAAGCCAGCTGTTCGCAAACATGACATTGCTTAAGAACCAAAAGGAAAAGAAACCAAGTTGCCTGGCTGCCATGTGTTTTGGTTCTCTTCCAGGTCCTCCGGAGGCCCCTTTGAGATCTGGTTTCTGTTCGCTCACTTTGGAGGATGGGCCGATATGGTGGCTGAGCAGTTACTGATGTCAGGAGCTGAACCCCCCGAGGCCTTGCTGTGGCTCTTGGCATTCAGCGACAGCCCACGTGACGGGAGTCAGCCGAGAGCACAGACCATGGTGGGTGGCGGTACGCATTGTGGGTGGCATCTAGGGTGGGTCTTTCCTGAGCTGGGGGGTCCTACGGGAAGGGGGCCCAGCAATGGGTTTGGATTCCACTAACCCCAGGTACCTAAGTGTGAGTGCTCCCAGTTCCTTATGGCAGCGCCTGGGTGTCCCCTAGGCGGCGGGGGAGGGGGGGGGGGTTCCTGTATCCAGCTCTGCTTCTCTGGAAGCACCGAGGAGTGGGGTGCAGCCTGTGCCCAGGCCTCCTCTCTGCTGGCTCAGCCGCCGGCCCAGGGGATGCCAGGCAGAGTCTGGCCACTGGTCTGAGGAGCTCTGTCTGACCAGTGGCCTGGCTGTGCCTGCTTCCGTCTGCGCTTCCTGCTTTCCTGGATCCATCAGCAGTCCTCACATTGCTGGCTTTGTTTAGAATTCTTACTAAGTAATCACATGCTATTAACCACTTTGCTTCTGAAAAGGGACTCGGTCATTTCCTAAATGACAGGGCAGCTAAACACAGGCTTAGCAAAGGTCTGTAGCAACAGCGGTGGTTCTTTTATGCGGAATATAATAATTGCAGGAAGAAGTGCTTTGATTAAAGGCATTGGCACCTGCCTCGCAAACATTTATTTGTTGGTTTTTAAAACTTCAACTGCCAGCGTTTCTTGCTGATTTTCATAATTAAAGGGAGCGGGTTTCTCCAGGCGGAGAGCACACTGCCATCGCTGATGCCCTGTCATTCGAGCATGGCAGAGACGCCTGGCATCTGACTTGGTTAAAGGCCTGAATGCAGTGGGAAGGAGAGAGTTTGGGATTTAAAAAGCTGAATTTGGTGATAATATATTTTGGATAAAAAATAGTACACTATTTAGAAATTAACACAATCTACATATGCTATCTGATTAGAAAGACAGCCTATTTCTTCCCTCTTAAAATATCACATTAAACTAAATTGTTCATTTGTTTTCATCATCTTATTCATAACAATAATTAAAATATATGAAGCTCTGTTGGTTTCCAAAGCCCTTTTATATGTACTTCATTTTATTCTGTATAAGCCAAGTGGGTAGGTAGGTTATGTGTCAGATTCCATGTTGATCATAGAAACTGAGTTTCACTTTCTTTTTTAAATTTATTTCTTACTGTTGACAGTGTTACATATGTCCCCTTTTTTCTTCTCGTTTTTCACCCAGCCCCACCCCTCCACCTCCCTACAGTCTGTGTCTTTGGGTTATGCATGTATGCATGTAAGTTCTTTGGTTAATTTCTTCCCACCCTCCCACGCCTTCCCTCTGAGATTCTACAGTCTGTTCAATGCTTCTGGGTCTCTCAATCTATTTTGTTCATTAGATTCCACATGAGTGCGATCATGTGATACTTGTCTTTCTCTGACTGGCTTATTTCGTTTAGCATGGAGAAATAATCTGTCCTATAAGATTTACTTTCTAGAAAGTTCTGCATTGGCACATCTTTCTCCTTGTCAGCGGGATCCTTTCTGTACTGAAACCATGTGTAGCTTTCTCCATGGTGCTCCGTCTGTCCTTCCCGGCATATTGTCAGGCACTGTCCCCAGGGGAGTGAGGCCCTTCCTCCTGGGTGCCGCCGGAGGCGCTGGTGTGTGCGACGTGGCAGGATGGGGCAGCCCTGCTTCCCTTCTTTAACGGGTAGCGTACCGTGCCCCCTGCTCCCTGGGTTACTGAGTGTAATCCTCCCCATGGTCAGGCGGTGGGTGACAGGAAACAGATGGACCGCCTTTGAAAGGCAGTAGCTGTGAGAGCGACGGAGAGGCACAGGTCGCAGGTGCTGCCTGTGCACAGCGTCCTGTGGCGGAGCCTCGCTGCTGCTCGCTGTCCTGGAGGCTCAAGGTCCAGAAGCAGGAATAACTGTCTGCCCCGGATGTGCTCCGCAGCCAGGGTCCAGCCTTGGCCGCCTGGACTTGGTCAGGAGAAAAACAAGAGAGGTCCGTGTTTGTCTGCCCTTAAGGATTAGGCGACATCACGCTCCAACTCTGTTGTTCCGTCCCTAGGAGTTACCCTAAGGAATCAGACATCATACAAATATAATCATCAAGAATAATCTCACCGCATTGTTTTTAATTATAAAACCTGTAAGTGGCCTAAACTTTCAACAATAAGAACACTGGCTAAATATTGTGGTACATTGCAACTATGGAGTAGCATTCTACCATGGAAAATCATGTTCCCCAAGAACACGTGTGTAGGTCCGGTGAGCTGCTTCAAGTGCCCTGTGCAGAGAAACTAAGAAACAAACGGTTGTGATAGTGGGTGTTGTCACATGCAGAGAAAGGTAGGAATGCAGAGAAAAAGGATGAAAAGGCTATACCTGTAGTTTTTGTGTGTGTGGGTGTGATGTCATCTTTGAGAAGCATTCCTCATTGCTTCACAATAGCCTTTTTTTAATGTGGAAACTGCAAATTTTATTTTATTTTTTAAATATATTTTACTGATTTTTTACAGAGAGGAAGAGAGAGGGATCGATCAGCTGCCTCTTGCACAGCCCCTACTGGGGATGTACCCGCAGCCAAGGTACATGCCCTTGACTGAAATCGAACCTGGGACCTTTCAGTCCACAGGCCGACTATCCACTGAGCCAAACCGGTTTCGGCAAGGTAACTGCAGATTTTAATTCAGTTTCCTCATTGTGCCTTCCCCCTTTCTCCACAGGCGGGAGGCAGCCAATTATGTCTCTCCCTCATAAAGCAGCCAACCTATGCCCACTTTACCTTACATGATTATTCAGTCACCTCCCTCACCCCGAAAGCTACTTCATCTGTTAATTGCCAGGATTGTACTTGGGAATTAGCAGAGAAACTTTCTAAATCTGAGGTCTGGACCCTGTCTCCTTGGACTCATTCACGTCCAGGGAACAAACGCTGTAAATCATACCCGTTTTTCCCCCACATGTAGTTCTTAATGCTGCAATGTGAGACGCATCCATTGGACAGTGTCTAGCTTGTGTCATAGAAAAAAGCCAAAAGTATAGCAGAGATCACCTTTAACAGGCACACCCCCAGACAGTCAGCAAGCTCAACAGCCACAGGGGCCAGCTTTCACTGGCTGTGTTACAAAGAGCCGGTTTAGTCAGAAACACCAAGCCCATGTCAGCATCAGACTCCTCAGATTCTTCTTTCTTTGCTTCTGCTTTCTCCTCCTCAGCTGGGGAGCAGCGGTGGCGGGGCAGGACCTCCTGCTGGTGCAGCACTCGCTGCAGGGGCAGGTCCACCAGCCCCTGCACTGCAGATGAGACTCCCACTGGCGACACTGGCCAGAGCCTTTGCAAACAAGCCTGCCCGGAAAGGCTCAGCGTTTACACCAGCTGCTGTAATGAGGGCATTGATCAGATGAGGGCCGAGTGGGTGCGGGCGAGCCCCAGACTGAGGCCCCGGTGAGGGCAAGTGCCGGAGCGGTGCTAGTCGCCGGGTGAAGGGAGGCCTCACCCCAACGCGGCCTTAGCTTCCTCGGAAGAACCGAGCACTTTACCGGCGGCTGGGGAAAGGGCTATAACTGTAGTTTTTAACAATGAGTCTTTTTAGCTGATGGAGTTATAGGTCATTTTAATTTTCTCTTTTTCTATAGTGAGCATATATAGATTTAATTTTCTACAGTGAGCATATATAAATTTTCATAATGCAAAAAATTTTTAGAAAAGAAATGTTATCTCTTTCTCCCAAAACAATGAGAAAGGTTCATTTTGGGCATGTCAGAAAGGCACTGGGGGAGCTAGGCTAGGATGGGGTGCCAGCAAGAAGGCCGGCCCGAGGCTGAGCCCTGAGCCCTGGCAGTGTTGCAGACCCCCATGGCCTCGGCTCCCGCAGATGGCAGCCAGGGCAGCCGGCACCGCCACCAGAAGGGAGGCGGCGAGAGCGCCCCTCGCGCGCACGGCCCCTCGGAGGAGCTGCGTGCCGTTCTCAGGGTCCTGGGTTGTCACGGTCGCTCACAGCACCTTGTGTACTGGAGCTTATGACGGCATTCATTGCCTTAACATCCCGGAAAGGGAGTCACACAAAACCCATGGAATTGGTCCTGGGGATTCTCAGAAGAGCCCTGAGTTTCTTTCGTTTGAAACTTAGCTGTTGACGAGGTCTAGGTGGCATTTTGGATCTATGGCTTTCCGTTTTTCCTTCTTTTCCAAGTCACAACCTGATGTACTATTCTCATAGCATGCAGAAGTCTCCGCATGACATCAATATTTTTAATGCAAAACAACCCCAGACCTGTAACAGTCACCTTCAGTATGTGGATGCCTCAGACTTGTGACCTCTGCTTGGGCTTTAAACATGTATGAGCAGATGGTCCAGCGTCTGGAACAAAGCTGTGTGTGTGCGTGTGTGTGTCCTCCCCACCGGCCCCCAAAGATGGCAAAAGGAACGCTCGTCAGACAGGCCCGGCAGCCTGGCGGATGGGCCCCGGCGGATTTGTGGCCGTGATAGTGAGCGAGTCCTCAAGGAGCCTTTTGTTCTTTCCCCACAATACAAAACCCGACTGCATTCTGCTGAGGACTTTTCTCTGTTTCTTTTCATACGAGAAAAGGTCGGGTCCTGGCCTGGTGCCCGGCTGCTTAGTGAGCAAGACGAGAGAAAGTCAAGAAAATTCCATTACGCCCATTGGGTTTGTTTGGAGCCATGTGGAAACCCAGACATGGGCAGTCTCCTCCGCCCTCCCTCAGGCCCTGGCCCTCTTCTCTCTGAGCCGATGCCTCCAAGTACCAAATAAATCCCAGAACTATGTGTGCCCCAGCTCTTCCTAATCTCCCTCCTTTGAAATGACACTCCCCAGGCAGAGGTGAAAGCAGTGCTCGGCCGCCTCAGGAAGCTGCTCAGAAGCCCAACCCTCTCGGCCAGGGATCTGCAGGCAGCGGCTGGAGAGCGTCCAGGCGGGGCCCGTGGGCGGCTGGTCAGGCACCTGCTGCTGAACTTCCTGCTCTGGGCGCCTGCAGGCCACGCGATTGCCCGGGAAGTCATCAGCCCCGTGAGTGTCTCTGTTTTTAGCGTTCTGATTTTCACTCGCATTTCACCCGGGCCCGGCCTTTGAAGGATGTGTGTACCAGGATGCTGTCCACACATGGATGGCCAGATAGGAGGTGGGCAGCGGAGAGGAACCCCAGAGCCTGCCCTGGGCAACACCATGTCACAGAAGAGACAATGGAGGCTCTGAGGAAGGAGGGGTTTCTCCCAGGTTGCAGGGGGAAAGCGGGGTCCCCTTCTCCCAGCTACTCTCCTTTCAGTTGGTGCAGCCCTTCTTCCCCGGGATTCCCGGGGAGCCGGCGGGGGAGGACGCACAGCCCCAGGAGGTTCCTGGGTGGAGGATGAAGAGTGGCCGGCATGGGCTGGCACAGTGCCTTTTCAGGAAATGACAATAAAAGCACGAGCAACAAGAGAAAAAATAGACAAACTGGATTTCATCAAAATTAAAAGCTTTTGTGCATCAAAGACAGCTGACAAATAAAGGAAAATATTTGGAATCACATATCCGATACAGGTTTGGTGTCTAAACTACATAGGGAATTCTTACAGCTCAACACAGAAAACCAGCCCATTTCAAAAATCGGCAATGGATATGAATGGACATTTCTCCAAAGAAAATGTACAAAGAGCCACTAAGCACATAGAAAAGTGCTCGGTATCATTTGCTATCAGGGAAATGCAAATCAAAACCACACCCATTCACACCCATTTGGATGGCTGTTATCAACAAAACAGCCCGAACGTCCATCAGCAGGTGAATGGATACCCACACGTGGTCTGTACACACAATGGACTATTCAGCCTTAAAAGTGACATTTTGATGTGCTGCGACATGGATATACCTTCAGAGCATAATGCTAAGTAAAATGAAAGGACAAATATATGATCCCACTTACATAGGGTACCTAGAACAGGCAAATTCATAGAGACAAAACGTAGGGTTTTTGGAGGATTGGGCGGGGATGGGGAGTCAGTGTTTCAGGGACACAGTGCTGTGTGAGGTAAGGAAAAGCTCTGGGAGGGTTGGTGTGACAGGTGTACAGTACTCTAAATGTACTCATGCCACTGGATAGCACACTTAAAAATGGCTAAAATAGCAAAATTTATGTTTATTTTACTATAATAAAAACGCTCATAAAAAAGTTTGCTTTTGCTTGTTATTGCCATAAATGTACGTAATGTATGACTTGGTGAGTTTCCACAAACCGAAACACACCGCAGCCAACAATCAAGAAGGCTATTCCAGCACCAGGGGTCCCGCGCCCTCCGAAAAGGCTGTGTCTGAGCGTGAGCACGAAGGAGGTCACGGACACACGGCCTCCCAGAACCTGAGGCTCTCCTCGGTCCCGCGAAAGAGCCATCGGAGCGGTGGGCCGTCTCCCAGGAGCCCAGACAGAAGCCATCCCGGAGCCAGGCGTGGCCAAGGTGCCCCTCCTCGGGGCTCCAACACAGTGACCTATTGTGAACTTCTACAAATGCACACCTCACTCCCTTCCGCCCTCTGGAGGTGGGAGATAAGAAGCATGTCTGCAGAGCTTGGCCAGGAGTAAGGTGTAAGTCACTTGTCAGCCACTACCTCCGTCAGGTGACCAAGGTCAACATCAGCAGGGTAAGCTGTGTGGGCACAGTGCCCCCTGGATGCGCCCCGGACTCACCCCGAGAGAAGCAGCGACGGCCCGGGGCGGCAGCAGGTGGCTGAGTGGACTGGGGCCTGGGGGGGTCCTGGAACAAAAGAGGACGTTAGGGAAAGCAGGGGCAGTCTGAATAGAGTATGGGTTTTTGTTCATAAGAATATATCAGTCCTGACTCATCAGTTCTCAAAGAGGTACCACACTAAATGTAAGATGTTACTGAGTAGGAAATGGTGTGGGCATGTGTCTCTTTATTACGGTTTCGGTAAAATTATACGTCTAAACTGTTCTGTAAGTTATTTTTAAAAGTCACCAACAGGCACTTCCTGAGAGCCTTGGCAGCAGTTTCGTCACCTCCAACCCCAGTTCTGGACACCGGTCCTGTGGGAGTCCAGGCCACCGCCCTCGCGCGTCCCAACCCCAGGCTAAGGGCACAGAAACCAGGCGCATCTTCGTTCGTTTACACGTCAGCTCAGCTGAAGACAGTTCCCTACAGGATCCCATGCAGGCTTTCTGTGCACACTGGCTCCCAGCAGGCGGGGCCAGTGTGCTCGGTGCCCATGGTGGCCAGAGCCTCCTGGGTGTTGCCTGCAGATGCTCCCAAACTGCTCGCTGGCACAGCAGCCTCCCCACCTCACAGGCCGCCACAGTGGCCACGGCAGGCTTTGCGGTGCAGGCCCGCAGGAAGGAGCATTGCGGCGCCGCCTCGGGCTGCCCTGCCCCTCCGCTGCCTCCCCTGGTCCTGGTCCTCTGGGAGCACCCTGGGAAGAGTCCTGAGCCAGGTCTGCTTGCCTGGGAGCAGCGGTGGCAGCCAGTGGCAGTATTGGCTTTGGTGAGACCGCCTTTCTCTGCCAGCGACTCTGGCTTCATCACCTGGGGACCCAGGCCCTGGCCCAGCCCTGCGGGGACTCAGACCCGAGCAGGGCCAGCTCCCAGGCCGAGGTCCTGGCTGTGTCCCTCTTGTAGCAGCATTAGCTCTGGAGAGCTGTGCACCCCCCAGTGGGGGCCGAGGGGCTGCAGTCCAAGCCCTTCTCTTCACAGCCTCTGGCGCCTTCTCTGAGGGGCCCCTGGCTGAGCGGCTGGCTGCCTTTCAGTTGGGGTGCCTGTGTCTCTTCCTCCGCTGCCATCTCCCGCCCCGGCCTCACAACCTGCTGCCCCTCGGCTCCTCCCAGGGGCCCAGCATCCAATTCTGCGACCCGAGTCACCGTTTCCACCAGCCTCACCCCTCCTCCCAGGTCCCCAGCTTCATGTCCCCTGCTCTGCGCCTCCGATGGGGGCCAGGCCAGAGCAGCCTGTCTGCGTCCAGACCCCTCCTGCCCGGCCAGATCACCCTCTCTGCCTCGGGTCCCACCTGGAGCTCACCTCACGGGCTGGCTCCCGGGGCCTGCTCGCCCGGGACAGTCCATGGTGGCTTCCTGGGCTGCACCTGCCGGACGCCCGGTGTGGAGAGGGTGGGCACGCTGTCCTGCTGCTATGGCTATCCAGACATTTTGTTGAGGGTTCAATATAAGCTGACCCTCGCAACAAATATATATTGATACTGTAATATCCAGCAGATAGCTGCTTAATGTGGCTTGTGTCTAAAAAGCCACAGTAAACTCTTTGTGCAGCTAAATTGTAAGATTTTGCCCTTCCCTTTTTTGTCGAATTGACATTCTTGGGAAAATACTTATGGGCACCAACAACTCCATCTCCTGAGGCTGTGTTTAGCAGAATTAACAATTCCTGCTTCTCGTGAATCAGGTGTTAAAACCTTGGGTCCCTTTGAAACACAGTGGGCCCAGGGGCTGGCCCAAGAACGCCGTTTATAAAGCTGTTTGTGTGAAACTGGCATTTTCCCTGCAGCCTTTCTGATTCTGGTACTAGCGTGAGTGAGCCTTTGCAGAAAGTCGAGCCCCAGTTCCTGGTGTGCCTTTGCTCCCCAAAGCTGTGCCACCACCACCCCGGCATCCCAGGAAACAGTGCCGGGCCTCTGGGGAGACGGTGCACCTGCGGAAATGCTGCTCCCCCAGGGCCGAGAGCAAGTGTGCCCCGCTGGCCCTCGGAAACGGCTGACAGGAATGCGCTGCCGCAGGCAGGACAGGGTGGCCGGCTCACTGGGCAGAGATGTGTCTGGAAGGGTTGAACTTGGCTTCTCTTGTCCTCGTTCAGATGGCTCAGACTGAGGAGACAGCCCAGGAGACCATCGGCTTTCTGGACCAGACCCTGTACAGATGGGATCGTCTTTGCGTGGAGGCCCCGGCATCGAGACGGCTGGCCCGGGAGCTCCTTACAGAGCTGCGCGCACGCCCAGCGCAGGCCCGCTGGCCGAGCAGCACCCTGGGAGCCAGGGATGCAGAACGGGGGTCTGTGGCCGGGGCGCCCTCTGTGAGTAGTGACAGCCGGAACGCTCCTGGCAAGACCTGCTAGAGAATAATACCCAGTGAGGAGCCCGGCTCTCGCCCCGACTGTCAGGTCTGCTCACTGATGACTGGATTCACGCCTTTAGCATTCTCTGGTGTCAGAGAATTACTAAGGTAGGATGGGAGATCTGATTTTTATTTATTTTTCCCTTATCAAAACAAGATGCACAGCTATTATCTAAATGTTTCAAAGTCTTTGGACTAAGAAATGAGTCATGAGCCACTGTTCCTTTGGAAAGTAATTTCGCCCCCCGCCCCAAGTCTGTTAGGAGTCAGGTCTTGTTACTGGTGTTGCGTCGAACCCCCAGGATCTGAGATGAAGCCACTTTTCTTAGGTCTCAACAAGAACTGCCTCTGGGCACCCTGAGCTAGCTGAGGGGAAGGAGCGAGTAGTAACAGGGCCCCTGGTCCGTGCCATGGAGAGCCACACCCCGGCCACCAGGGGGAGCCAGCCTGCGCTAACACTGGCTGCTGCCGCAGACACACTGGGGCGGGGGGGGGGCGCTCCAGAGACACCAGGAAAGGGTGTCAGCAGTTACCTTGTTAAGTGAACTGGAGATGGAAATTTCTAATAAAGAATTGGTAACCCTGAGGTTAATATTATTTCACATCAGTTAGAGTGTTTCTCTTCAAGTTTACTCTAACTTTATCTACTGTATGCTCTTCTCTGATACTTCTGTGTGTCGAGTGAGTCGAGACTGTATGTCCACTTTGACTTGCAGGCTGTAATCTCTGGATCTCCCTCAGGCGTGGCTCCTGTTGGAGGTGTTGTCGGCACCAGTGGCTAGGCATTAATGAAGGGAAAGAGCAAAGGAAACCTGACATTATTCGGGCTAATCAATGAGGCAGCGTAAGCCTGCTTTCCTAGGAAGCTGCTGCATTCATAGGCACCCCAGGGGGTCGCAATGAAAGGGCTGCAGAGCGGGACTGCAAAGAACGATTTAGACAGCCGCCATTTTGGGCTGTGTGACTTGGCAGCCACCATGTGGGCCGCATGATGTGTAAACTTACCTGGGGGCTGCCATCTTGAAATCACAAAGACCAACCCCTCCCTTTGAACTAGTTAATCACGAAAGACTGTGCGCTTGAGCTCCAATCAAGAGCAAAATACAGGACAGGTCACGTGCATTAGGGATTATTTGCGTCACCAGCCCCAGCCCTCACCCAACCAGTTGGAATCGGCCAACTCATTGGTTCGCATCTGGCCCCACCTCCCTACAAAATCATCACGCTCGGGAAATTCTCTCTCTTTTGCTTCCTGCTGCCACAGTGGTGGGGGCAGAGGGCCAAGCCTGGGCTTGTAATAAAGGTTCTATGCTACTGCATTGGATTTGGCTCCCTGGTGGTCTTTGGGGATCATGAAATCTGGGCATAACAGCAGCCTAGCCCAAAGTGGATAAACACTCCACGCTCCCCTGCATAGGGAGGAAGGACCTGCTTTTCAGTCTCCCCACCCACTCACCCAGACTGGGGAGGTGAGCACACACCCCTGGGAGCCAGGAGGCAACCACAGAGGCCTGGCGGTCTCGCCTGGGAAGGGGATCAGATTGGATAGAGAACACAGAACCCCAGAATATCTAGGAAGCAGACTGGTTAGAGGGTGAGTCTAGGGCAAGCCCAGAAAGCTTGAAAAATTTATTGGTTATTTTGTAAAAGCTCCTGGTCCTTCCCAAACCCAAATCAATATAATCCCAGCTAACAAAGAGCTCTCCCGCCCCCTCTCTCTCCCCACCCCACCCCCCCTCCTGGTAACAGGCATTGCCCCCCCCTTTGGTTTGCTTTTCCCCCCATAGCAACCATGTGGCCCTAGCAGCTAGCTGCCTGGGGGCCTGAGCACAGCGCCAGCCAGGAACAGAGCAAGCCAGCCAGGTCAGGACAGGGACAGGGACAGGGACAGGGACCGAACCACGGTGCACAATGTCTGGACATTGGCCCTATTTCTGGTCTTGATGAAAACAAGACAGACTGTCTCCACAACAGGAAGGATGGAGATGACACTGGGAATTCAGGGGCAGTCTTCCGTTTTCCACCTCGATGCCTCTTACCACTCAACTTCATCCTCCCGCCGTGAGGCTCCCCAAATGCTTTTCTCAAGACTCCATGAAAGGAACAGTATGAGTCAGTTTTGGGGGGTTCAATAGAGATTGAGCTTTGAGAGTAAATACTTGTTTCAGTAGATGGATCCATATGAAGATCTGGAAAATTCCAGTAACCTTTGACCTGAGCCTTTCTTCTATTACAGTAGGAAAGGTACAGTATTAAAATACTTTATCACAACTGCCGTCATCATCATCACTTTCACACGCTTCAGCTGGCATTTACGCTTCCAGTGTGGACTCTGCCCATGAGGCTGTGACCAGCCTTTGTGAGCCAGTTGGTAGCTACAAGTGAGCCCTGAAGGGCGCCCCCTGGAAGTAGCCTCCCGCTGAGGGGTGCTTTCAAGTGGACTCAGTGGTTCAAGGTTCGGGCTCTGGAAGAAGGGCTGCACGCGGATGAAAAAGATGAGACAAGAAACAGTAATTTGGGACTGTTGGGGGACCAGGTAGGAGCCCCGCTCAAGAGGAAGGACTCACACCTGGTCCCCCAATACTTGCAAATTATTGTTTCTTGTTTCTCATTTGCGTGCAGCCCCTCTTCCAGAGCCTCAACCCTGAACCACGTGGGACATGAGTCATTCACATCTGGCGCCTAAACGGACCTCTGGAGGGGAAGACGCCACCTGGAGTGAGAAAGTGAAGTTTCACTGGCAAGGCGGGGAAAAGATCTCACCGGGCAGGTGGGGAGCTCACCACACGCAAAGCCCACTGTCCGCTGCAGAAATTGTAAGTAGGGTGGGAACATACCTCTTCTTTAACCAGGCTAATGGGGCAGAATTCGATTAAAGAGTAAGAAACTTTATTATAGACTTTTGGTTTGCATGCTTAAGGAATTAAAGTTTCAGAAGATATTCTCTTACAGTTTTTGCTTGATGTTATTATAGAACATAACCCTTGGTATCCTGAAGATCTTGAATGTTTGGGGAAAAAATTGGTCAAATTTTGAAAAAAGCTCAGCAGCAGGGAAGAAACTTGCCTTCAGACTGTTTCTCCTTGTGGAATTGCATTTGCGAGAGCCTTTTAGAGAGGCTGAGGAGGGCAAGTCTCCCCTTGCACCCTCTGCTCCCAAAGAGGAGCAAAAAAAAAAAAATTGGAGGAATGGCCTTTATGGCCCCCTCCACCTCTGTGTCCTAATCCTGAGATGTTTAATTCGCTGTTAATAGAATCACTTGTGCAAAGAGCTATTCGAGAAGGATTACAGGAGAAATCATGAATAATATTTCTAAAGCATTATTAGCTCCTTATGATTGGTATTCTCTGGCTCGTGCAATTCTGCATGGAGATCATTTACTGTGGAAGGGAGAATCTTTGGAGAAATGATTCGAGCATCTCAGAATGTGGGGTTTAGCACTTTTCAAGCAAATTTACTCACTGCCGCTGTAACAGTGGGGAATAAATGGTGTTATAATTGTGGAAAAACAGGACCTTAAAAAATTACTAGGTCTTTTTGGCGGGCCTGTAAAATAGGCGCCCACTCTCAAGAGTGTTATTAGGCCTCATTTTTGCCATGTTCTTATTTCTCAATCCGTCATTTAAAATTTAGACAAAGGAAACATTTCCCAGAATTTAGGGATCTATCTGGGATTCCTGTACCCGTGAGTAGAAAGCAAGCTTGAGAAAACGCGCGCGCTCCGCCCGAATTTGCGTTACTTCTTGAGCCCCCGTCTTCCCTAAACCAGACTGTTTCTTCTTTAATAAGATGGCAAAAATGACACAGGGAAAATATACAGGCTGTGTTTAGGCAATAGGATTGTTCCCATAATAATGATAGTTCTTGAACGATAATGTGTTGCATTCCAAGGCTGCCTCCCAAATCTTGGAGGCACTCCTGTTTTATAAATAAAAACTTTAGCATTGAAGTCACTAAAATTCAACAAGTTATCTGTGTTACAATATTTACCAAAAGAAAATGCCTTGGACAGTAATTAGCTTTGAAATCTTAAAGTTGCTAGAACATAAATAATAAAAATAACTAAAATAAAGTATTTGTAGTAAAGCTTTTCAATAATAATATATCAGTGTTAAAGGCTAGTTGCTCTTCTCCGTGTGAAAGCGGAGAAGCCAGCAGCAGCAGTGTGTTGTGTCTCAGGAAGAATGTGGCAGTTTTAAAATCCCCCTCCCCCTGCCTTTTTGCCAGAAACATAGTTTTCCAAAGCCTTTAGTAACTTAAGATTTTAGAGCATTGCTAAGTTAAATAATAAAAAATTATTGGACATCTGGGTATTTTAAAATAACAAGATACTAAAATATTAATCTCAGTTTGCCTCATGAAAAAAATCTAGAGGATAGAATTTAATCTATTTGAATATGCCTTGTATTTTACTTGAAATATATCCTTAAAAATGTAAAAGTATTAATTAGAGAAGTGCTAAGTATTTAATTTGCTTCCTGAAATTAGAAGCTTCTAAGGAAAAACATAGAAAAAATTCCGATAAGATGGAAATTAATTAAAAAATTTCAGAGACTGTCTCAGGACTATTCTTAAGTTAATAACTATCTACACCCCATTTTCCCCCATAGGAAGCATAACTCTGATTTATCTTCATAGAAGATTCCCCCAGACAAAGGAACGTAAAGGCAACTAAAAAGACCCCATCCCATTTTTATTTTTTATTTTTGAATAGTCCATTGAGAATATACTGAAATTCTAGAGAGAAGCAGTTCCCAAACCAGGGACAAAAGACATTGCTTCGGTAATTTTTAATGCTGGACATTCTCTAGTATAAACTTAGTGTGTTCTGTGTGCCTGTATAAGAGGGTTGATGTTTTCCTGTCTCTTTGCTGCTGTTTAATTTATTTAAAGAGGCAAGTCCCATTTTGGGGAAGCCTAGTTACAGATGGTGGGGTTAAAAGTGTGAGAGACATTGCGAGAACATCCCAGCAGCTGCTGAGAATTCTTAATCTTGGGGCTCTTCTTGTTCTCCCTCTCAGGGTTCAGCCACCAGAAACAGCTAGTGAGATTTCTGTTTGTCTGCAATGTAATTTTGACTGTCTATCTTTTAGGGATTTCAGTTTGCTCTTCCCTTGTTTGTTATGAGAATAAACAAATCATCTTTTCTGTCAAAGAACAGTTTAACAGCCGCCATTTTGGACTGTGTGACTTGGCAGCCACTATGTTGGCCACATGGCTGCCACTCCCCTGGGGCCGCCATCTTGAAACAGCAAAGGCCAACCCCTCCCTTTGAATTAGCCAATCGGGAAAGACCATGCACCTGAGCTCCAATTAAGAGCAAGGGACAGTTCACCTGCATTGTTAAGGCACTCTGCTTAAGAAAGGAACTTGCAAAGATTCAGAGCCAAGTTCAAACAGGGTAGCATGTGTCCAGTCAGGGACACTGGACAAGCCAAGAGTCATGATTCCCTGTGGGGGTGCCTGCCAGTGATACTCTGAGTATTTGCATTTCACAGATAGGGAGTTTATGAATTATTTTCAATGCTCAATACACTGCTTGCAATAAGCCATGTGCTTCATTTTAAAATCTTACATATTATTTATTCTTTATATGCTGAAATTATAATTGAATCCAAGTAAAGTCTAGGAAAATTACTGAAACTCCCATAATCCCCCTTTATATGCAAATAAGCCAAAGGGGATACTCTTTAAAAATATAAGTCTAAGCTTAATAAAAAGGAGATATTTAAAAATTTTGAAATCTCTTCTGCTATTATTTACAGGGTAAACTAAAGATTCTTGTTAAAATACTAATCTGACAATAATTACAGTCACCATAAATGAAAAATTACTTGAAATATATGGCTTTGCGTCAGTTTTTTTTAAGATCTCAAAAACAATCATGTTTGCTACATTTGTTGCTTGATATAAAAAAGACAGGTTTTTAAAATGAAATTCCGTAAGTGTGGCCTAGAAATTACTTTGAAAGGAAATAAATGGAAGTTTTCTTCAAATGTCTGGAAAACTGTAATTAAAAGTCAGCATATTAGGCCTCAAAAGGGAAAGTAAATAATTTGTGTTTTTGCCTCCCTGACAAAACTTATGTAATGTTACTCAAAGACTAATAGCGGAAATTTAATTGTTATTTACTGTCCATAACCTAGGGTAAGTTAAAAAAATAAGTAAATAAATCTTATTTCAAATTGACTTAAATTTGTTAATTAAAAGAAATGAATATTCATTAAAAAGTTGTTGTACTGGGCAGGAAACTGTTCCTGAAGCATTAACTAATTTTTCACTAATGGTTTATCTCATAGTTAAAAAACTGGTTAACATGCAATGAACCCAAAGCAGTCATATTTTTGTGCATAACATTAAAATTAAAAAGCTATCAAGACTGCTTTGCAAAATTTCCAAAAGCATCTCAACATTATTTAAATCAAAAAAGGAAGGGGGGTAGTGGAATAATTCCCTGTGAGTAAAGTAAATCAAGAAAAAATTTTACTTTAAAAATTGTTTTTCACTTGTAATGCTGAAGACAAGACACCCATGAAAACACACATGGTGTCAAAATAAGCCAAAGGAAAATGGTTTGGGCACAATGAAAAGAAAGGATCCCAAGTCTGATTTATAGAAAAGATTCCTTTATTCACCTTTGGTCGAGAATATGTTTGTATATTTCCAGAAAACTCCTCCAAGCCTGTGTGGATTCCTGCAACAACAGATCCCAGAGAGAAACTGACCAGATTGTTCCAGCCATGAAGACAAGAGGAGAAACAGTCCAGAAATGGAAAACGGTGAAGAAGCCTTGCCAGTCAGCAGCTGTGCATAGCTGCAGGTTGCCCAGGACCAAGCCAGAGAAGGTCAGACCTGCATTGCCACCATTTGCCCACCATCCAGAACTAGCATATCATTGCTGGCATGTACACATAAGGAACTGTTGGACATTGAAATTGGGACTCAAAAAACTGTTAGCCCAGAAAGAAACTTACTACAGACTGATTCATTTGCCTCTCAGCATAACCACTATTGCTTGTCTCATTTTTGTTTTCATATGTTTATTTCTAGTCTGCAGATGTGGAATGAGTCTTAAAAGGACTCGAACCCTTCAGGCAGAATTCACTTTTCAAGATTTTTTTTAAGGAAAAGAAACGGGAGATGTGGGAAACTGCCTATTGTCTTCACCAGCAGAGAGGTGTGGACAAGGATCCTGGAATGCTGCTGACCCTTCAGCTCTGGCAAAGGTCAGAGCTCTGCACAATGGCAGCTGAAGCAACTTCCCCACCAGACAGTCATGTAAACCCTTACTGATAAGTCTGCCTGTTACTGGAAATTGCCTGCCTAAGGGCTATAGGTATATCCCAAATTGAATAAAAAGATGGCAAGGTCAGACAGCCCAAGCAGAGTCCTTCCTTTTGAGCTGGGCTTCCGCCTAGTGCCCCAATATTTCCAAATTATTATTTCTTGTCTTTCATTTGCTTGCAGCCCCTCTTCCAGAGCCCAAACCCTGAACCACGCAGGACATGGGAATTCACAGTGGACACCCATTCACACTGTATTTTTAAAAAATCTTTAGTGTTGAGAGTATTACAGTTGTCTCCCTTTTCCCCCCTCCACCTAGTTCCCACCCTGCCCAGGCCTTCACCACCCTCTCTGTGTCCACAGGTAAGATCTTTGGTTAATCTCTTCCCATCCCTCTCCCCGCTTTCTCTGAGATGCTTCTAGGCCTCTGATTCTGTTTTATTCACCAGTTTATTTTACTCATTATATTTCTTGTTCATTTATTTTTATTTATAAATTCAATTGTTGACAGGTATTTGTTGCCATTTTTTCTCTTCCACTGCCTCCCCCCCACCCCCCACCCCCCGCTTCTTTTTCTCCTCTTCCTCTTCACTCCTCCTTCTCCTCCTTCTCTTCAAGAATACACTTCAACATTTAATGTGATACCAGTTTGGTGATGATGAACTCCTTTAGCTTTTTCCTGTCGGTGAAGCTCTTTATCTGACCTTCAATTCTGAATGATAGCTTTGCTGCATAGACTAATCTCGGTTGTAAGTGCATGCTATTCATCACTTTGAATATTTCTTGCCACTCCCTTCTGGCCTGCATGGTTTCTGTTGAGAAATCAGCAGACAGTCATATGGGCCCTCCCTTGTAGGTAACTAACAGCTTTTCTTTTCTCTTGCTGCTTTTAAGATTCTCCCTTTGTCTTTAACCCTTGGCATTTTAATTATGATGTATCCTGGTGTGGGCCTTTTTGAGTTCCTCTTATTTGGGACTCTGTGGTTCCTGGACTTGTACGTCTACTTCTGTCATTATTTCTTCAAATAGGTTTTCAATGTCTTGTTCTCTCTCTTCTCCTTCCAGCATGCCTATAATGCAAGTGTTGGTGTGCTTGAAGTTATCCCAGAGGCTCCTTACACTATCTTCACATTTTTGGATTTTTTTCTTTTTATCATTGGATGTTTTTTGCATCCTCATACTCTAAATCACTTATTTGATTCTCAGAATCCTTTACTCTACTATAGGATCTCTGTAAATTTCAATTACGCTTAATTTCTGACTGTAACTTTTTCATATCTTTTACATTCTAAGATCCTTGAAAGTCTCTTGAAGATCCTTGAGTAACCTTATAACCATGGTTTTGAACTCTATATCCAGTAGTTTTCTTGCTTCCATTTACTTCATTTGTGACATGTGTCTTTGTCTCCACATTTTGGCTGCTTCCTTGTGTTTGTTTCTCTGTAATAGGTAGAGCTGCTATGTCTCCTGGAATTGGTAGAATGGCCTTGTGTGGTAGGTGTCCTGTAGGGCCCAGTGACTCAGCCTCCCCAGTCACCAGAGCTGGGCATAGTTGGGGGACTTCTCTTCCCTGCTCTGGGACTGTGTGCAAAGTCTTGTAATTGAGCCTTGATTGCTGTTGGCATCACTAAGAGGAATTGACTTCCAGGCCAGTTGGCTATGAGGACCAACTGCTACTGCAGTGGGAGAGCTGCTGTGCAGGAGACACCCCTAAGGAGCAGGACTTGCTTCAGTGAGGCTTTGGTGCTCAGAGTCTGCTCTCGAGTGTGCCCCTGTGGGTGTGTGGTTATAATCTGCTGTGGTCTGACACTGTCCACCAGGTGCACTGGCTTGGGCCTCCAGGGAGGTGAAGAGTCAGCCACTGCCTGAAGCCGCCCGCAGATGGCTGTTTGCTATTTGTTTTGGGCTTGGAGGTGCCCAGGGTGCCGGTGCCAGTCTTGGTTTTATTGATAGGCTTGGGGCAAACTGTCCCCAGCTACAGCTGGAGAGGTTTTAGCGAAGTCTGAAGCCTGAGCCAGGAGGGCCATTCATATGGAAAAGCTGCTGCAAACAGCTTGGGCGGGGCTGCAAACTGGGTAGCTCTCGGGAAATCCAGGGTGAAGCTAACAGTGAGCTCCATGCTGATGGAGACTCAGAGTGGCTGCCAGTCAGCCCTGCAGACAGGGCGGCCTCAGCACAGGAAGAGTGACCCGCGAGGAAGCTGTCCTCTCGGTCCTGCCCCAATGCCAGACAGTCCAGTTCCCTCCTGTATGTGTCTGGGTCCCCAAAGCTGCTACCTGGTGCTAGGAGCCTCAGTAAGTTCATCCACTGGCCCTTTACAAGGGACACCTGGATTTCCAGCAGCCTGTGTGTCACTCAACCACAAACTACGGTTTTCACAGGCATGGTTGGGGGACTTCTCTTCCCAGCTCTGGGACTGTCGGCTGGGGGTCTGTTGTGGGGCTGGGACCCCTTGCTCCTCAAGGGCAGCCTCCATCTAGGTGACCTCCCTCCTGATTGAAAAAACCACCGTGGGTGTCAGACCGCCAGGCCCGTGCCTCCACCCCTCCCCGTCTCGTGTGCTTTCTTCTTTACCCGTCTTATTGCAGGACCTCCATTCCACCGGCTTTCAGGCCGTTCTGAACGATGGTTGTTTTGTATTTTAATGTAATGTTGATGTGGTTGTAGGAGTACCGACATTTACCTACACGGCCATCTTGGTCTCTCCACACTGCACTTCACAGCAAACATTATAAAGAAGATCGTTGTCCACCTCAGCTTTTGAAGGTGCATTTCTGGAAGATTCTTTCCTTCCTTGGCTGCACCTCAGCCTTCTGGTTGTGTCTCTCAGTTCTGTACAGTTCCTCTAAATTCTCCCAAGCCTTGGGCATTTGAGTTGACAACTGAGCAAACCTAGCTGGCGAAGCCGGGGCTGTCCCGGCGCAGGCCCTGCCCACAGTGCCGGGCTGGAGCGAGCCCTCCTGAGGCTTTCCGCAGGAGAAACCAGCCCCCGGTTTGTTCACTGCCTGTCTCCTCCCCTTGCCCTTCCCATTCGGCAAAGGTGCTGACAAGGGGAGGAAGCAGTGTGAACCGAGGATGGCAGCATGGGTGGCAGCTCGCTCCTTTAGCGGGGCCCTCCTATCCCTCTGGGAGGGGGCGTCACGCCCACCCTGACATCCAGACACGTGCCTTGTGGGTCTTGGCTGCTGAGCACTCCCAGGCCCAGCCGCCAGGAATGAGCCGTCAGGCAGAGGTTAGCCCGGGAGGCATTCAGTCAGCTCTCCCACCTCATCCAGGTGCCTCGGATTTGGGGAAAGTCTAGATATTTGGGTTCTTTCAGTTTTTTTAAAGAAGTTCAAGGAAGTAGGGGTCCAGCTAAAATGCACAGCGAAGCGCTTGGAAGCCCCCGGCCTCGACCCTCAATGCAGAGGAGAGCACGAGGCTCGCAGAGGAGAGCACGAGGCTCGCAGAGGAGAGCACGAGGCTCGCAGAGGAGAGCGAGCACGAGGCTCACAGACAGAGAGCACGAGGCTGCAGAGGAGAGCGAGCACGAGGCTGCAGAGGAGAGCGAGCACAGGCTCACAGAGGAGAGCGAGCACGAGGCTGCAGAGGAGAGCGAGCACAGGCTCACAGAGGAGAGCGAGCACGAGGCTCGCAGCGGAGAGCGAGCACGAGGCTCGCAGAGGAGAGAGAGCACGAGGCTCGCAGAGGAGAGAGAGCACGAGGCTCGCAGACAGAGAGCACGAGGCTCGCAGAGGAGAGCGAGCACGAGGCTCGCAGAGGAGAGCGAGCACGAGGCTCGCAGAGGAGAGCGAGCACGAGGCTCGCAGAGGAGAGCGAGCACGAGGCTCGCAGAGGAGAGAGAGCACGAGGCTCGCAGAGGAGAGCGAGCACGAGGCTCGCAGAGGAGAGAGAGCACGAGGCTCGCAGACAGAGAGCACGAGGCTCGCAGAGGAGAGCGAGCACGAGGCTCGCAGAGGAGAGCGAGCACGAGGCTCGCAGAGGAGAGCGAGCACGAGGCTCGCAGAGGAGAGCGAGCACGAGGCTCGCAGAGGAGAGCGAGCACGCGGCTCGCAGAGGAGAGAGCACGAGGCTCGCAGAGGAGAGCGAGCACGAGGCTCGCAGAGGAGAGCGAGCACGAGGCTCGCAGAGGAGAGCGAGCACGAGGCTCGCAGAGGAGAGCGAGCACGAGGCTCGCAGAGGAGAGAGAGAGCACGAGGCTGCAGAGGAGAGCGAGCACGAGGCTCGCAGAGGAGAGCACGAGGCTCGCAGACAGAGAGCACGAGGCTCGCAGAGGAGAGCGAGCACGAGGCTCGCAGAGGAGAGAGCACGAGGCTCGCAGAGGAGAGCGAGCACGAGGCTCGCAGAGGAGAGCGAGCACGAGGCTCGCAGAGGAGAGCGAGCACGAGGCTCGCAGAGGAGAGAGAGCACGAGGCTCGCAGAGGAGAGCGAGCACGAGGCTCGCAGAGGAGAGCGAGCACGAGGCTCGCAGAGGAGAGCGAGCACGAGGCTCGCAGAGGAGAGCGAGCACGAGGCTCGCAGAGGGGAGCGAGCACGAGGCTCGCAGAGGGGAGCGAGCACGAGGCTCGCAGAGGAGAGAGAGCACGGGGCTCGCGCTGCGAGGCCCGGGCAAGGCTGGCCGGAGGCGCCGGTCGCCCGGTGTCTGCGCCAGGCTGGTGCCGGCCACTTGGACCGGCAGGATGTCCGGTGAAGAGCGGCTTGAACAAGGAAGAAAGTTGACGGCCTCAGACACAGAAACCCAGAAAACTGGCTCATTCACGACGTCTCCGACATTGCCCTGGCTTTCCCCTCCGAGTTGCAAGAAGGCTGCCCAGCCCAGGCTTTGCTGACAACATCCAAGAGAGGGACAGCCATCTTCCCCGTCTTTCCCACTAGCCCGGCAGACCTGTCCTCCCTGGGGCAGAGCAGACAAAGCACAGCCGCCCTCCAGCTCCTCCCCAGACGCCAGGCCCTTGCGCCCAGGCTCCTGGGGGTCGAGGGGGGCCTCCACCTGCCCCCCTGGCGGCTCACTCACTGCCCTGTTGGCTGAGGCCAGACAGCGCCCGGCTTTCCGAATGCCCCTCTGCTTCCTGACCTGGGGCACGGCCTCTGACCGCACCGAGTGGCGGGAGCAGATGGCCTGTGGGTGAGCCTCGCCCTGGGAAAGTCCTTGCTGAGAGGCCATGGCGGTTTGCTATTATCGGTGCCATCGGCCCCGCCTCCCACTGGTGGGACCGGATGGGAAAGTGCGCAGGGACAGGAGGAAGCCACCTTTCCCGCCGAAAAGGAGGAGTGAGGCACAGGACCTGAGGGAGCGGAGGGACTGGGCCCTCCTGTCCCTGCGGTGAGTGTGGAGCAAGGGAGACAGACAAGGAACCAGGCAGACTCCCCGGGAGAAGAGGCGGCCTGCTCACGCCGCTGTCCGGCCTCTTCCCTCTCCCCCGCCCCGGGAGTCCTGCCCTAAACCCGCCTCTCCCCTCTTCCGCTCAGCCCTCTGGCTCCTGAGGAGCCGGACGGAGGGCGGGGAGGGAGTGCCCGGAGTCCGGAACCCATCCGTCTGGGTCTGCCCCCGCGGGCCTGCGAGCACCGGCCTCCCTCCCCCAGGCGGACTCCTTGGCGCTGCGTGGGGAGCTCTGCAGTCGGCGCCCACGGCCCACATCTGTGAGCTTTCTGAACCCAGGGTGTCGGAAGTCAACGCGGAAAGCCCCAGGGGTCCCCAGGGCTCGCCGTGTGGCGCGGCTCTCGGATCGGCGGGTTCTGAGAGACCCGGAAGCTGCTCACGTCCGGATCCCAATGGGGCCTCGGACGGCAGTGCCCTGGGGGCGGCTCCGTCCGCCGCATCGGCCCGGCCGGGAGCACGGCCTGTTCCTTCAGCCCCTCCAGGGGCCGCGTTCCCACACGAGGGCCTGGGTTTGCGGCCTCCCGGGGCCGTTAAAAAACTGGCCTGAGGCCTCTAGCTGCCTCCACCTCCCGGTCCGCCGAGGCGGCCGGGCCCCCGCACAGGCCCCGCACAGGCCCGCCTCTCAGCCCCGCTCCGCCCCCGCCGCTGTGTGCCGGGACCCTGGGCACATGCGCCCCCGAGGCCGGCCATGCGGAGAGGGTCACGGCACGAACAGGAACAGGAACGGGCGCCGCGGAGGAGAAGGGCCTTGGCCAGAGGGGAGTAAACCCCCGGGTTACGGCAGACGGGTCAGTGCGGCCGGAGCTTGTGCGGAGTCCGAGGCCCCGGGGCAGCATCCAGGGGGGCGCCCCCGTGCCGGGAGGCGGCAGGACGCAGGAGGGGAGAGAGAAAGCGCCCACAGCGCCCCGGGCATCTGCTTGCAAGCCTCTTGTCCGGCGTCCGAGGGGAAGGCCACCCACAGCCGCGCTGGCCAGGGGCCCCTCGGCCTCGGCGCCGCAGCGCAGCCCCCGCCCGGCCCGGCCCGCCGCTCGGCTGGGCGGTGCGGTCTCCTGGGAGAGCGGGTCCAACAGGGTCGGAGACGGGACTTGGCTCTGACAGGGCCCGGAAAGGTAACCGCGCACTCGAGCCCCGGAGCCCCGGAAAGGAAAGTCCGGAGGGGGTCGCAGCGGAGGAGCAGGCGGGGCGCTCACTGGCGAGGCCGGGGGCCCCGGGCGCGGGCACAGGCTCCGGCCCAGCCGCAGACCCTCCCTGGCTGGGCAGCACCTCCCTGAGCCTCCCTGCTGCGCCCCTTGGCCGACGGAACCTGCTGGGGCTTCTCACCCGACCTGCTCCTGGCGGCCCTCTGCCCGCGCCCCGCGCCCCGGCCCTGCCGGGCTTCCGCACCAGCCAGCCCCGCAGAGCGGCCCCGCCCCCGCGGCTCCGGGCCGCCGACCTGCAGCGACCGCACCCCGAAGATTCCGCCAGCGCCGCCCCGAGCCCCGTCTCCCCGTCTCCCCGGCGCTGCAGTCCGATGCGCTAGTTCTGGGGTTCCTCTCCCCGCCCGTTAGGCCAGCCCCGACCGACCCTTTCGGTCTCCCTCTCTGCTGCCGGCCGGCCCTCTCCGGCCGCCGAAAGCCCTTCGCGGGGTGAGCAGTCCACACTGTTCGGGGCGTTTCACCAGCTCCCTCTTCCCGGCGAGCTCCACGCTCGTGGCCTCCGAGGCCCCACGCAACCCAGACCCCGTTCCCGTCTGGCCGCACTCCTGACGGTCTCTCCGCACCCCCGCCCCGCCCCACCCCTGCCGGAGCTTTGCTGACCCCCGCCCCGTGTGCGGCCAGTTTCCACACCTGCTCGGTCACGGCCTGGCCACCCCGGCAGCACACCCGCTCCGCCCGCCCCGCCGCCTCAGCGCCTGCCCGCGCACCCCCCCAGCCCCGCCGCCGGCTCCCGCTCCCGCATGCGCAGTGAGGATGGCACAGGCGCGGCGCTCCCGCTCCCTCCGCCGCCCCCTCCAGGGCCTGGAGCGGCCACATCACGGCAGGTTCTCGGGAGACACGTGAACCCCGCGAACTGGACGCTGCTCCAGGCTTCCGTCTCCAGGGAAACGACGGGTGGGAAGTCAGGCTGGACCTGGCCTCCGGGGATGCACTGTCCGTCCTGGCTCTTCACCGGTGCCGGCCCGGCTCTCTCCAGAGCAGCGCCAGCCGTTCGGGCCGGAGAGGGAGGGGCGCAGGAAGGCGGCCACCACTTGGATAACAGAAAGGTCGGAACTTCCCTGCCCCCATCCTGCAGAAAGGATGTGATGTTTCACTCAGAATCCCCACTGCATCTTGGGTTTATAGAAGTTCACATAAACCCTGTTTCAGTCTCGGCCCTCCCCACCCCCAAGGGCCGGCGGGGCCACTGCCTCGGGGAGGCTGCTTGGTCCTCCGGGAGGGGGGTGCTGGGCGGAGGGCGGGAGTGCCCTGAGGCTCCCCACATCACTGCAGACTTCGGTCCTAAAGGCCCTTTCTGTGCAAGATGCAAAACCCAGAAACCACAGAAGAGGAATAGCATTGATCACACAGACAAAAACGAAGTAACCAGAACCTAAATATAAATAACAAATGGGGGGGGGGGGGGGGAATACTTGCAACACAGGACGGAGAGCGAATTTTCTCACTTATAAAGTGCTGCTTTAAATCAGTAAGAAAAAGCCATCAACACAGACTCTCTGGCCCCGATACAAACAGCGCACAAATGGGCAGCAGGAGAAATACACCAGGTGGCAAAAGACAAGAAGTTAACGCAATTTTCACACCTTGGAAACAGTGTACCAGCAAGACCCTCAGGCATCTGTCCACCCATGTTCACTTCACAAGAGCCTAAAGGTAGAACTACCAAATGCCCTTGACAAGGGAATGGACAAAACGGGACCCACACATACAACGGAATATGATTCACCTTCAAAAAGAAACAAAATTCAAACGTGCTACGACATGGATGAACCCTGAGGACATTTTGCTAAGTGAAATAGGCCGGTCACAAAGGACAAATACTGCATAATTCCACTCAAGAAATACCGAGAGGGAGTGGTGGTGGCCAGGGATGGAAGTGCAGGGCGGGAGGGAGAGGAAATGGAAGGTTATGTCTAGTGGAGACAGAGTTTCAGGTGGGGAAGATGAAAAGTTCTGGGGATAGATGGTGATGGCGGCACAACAATGTGCATGTACTTAATGCCACTGAATTGTACGCCTGAAAACGATTAGAATGGTAAATTTCATGTCCATTTTATCACAATCAAATGTTAAATAAAGGTTTAAAAAATTATGCTGGATCCAGTAACAGATCCAGTTCTTCAGAGGTGCTTGCCTGTTTCAGGTTGCAGGGACCCCACCACAGGGAGCACTTCCAGGAACTACAGACACGCTGCACCTGTGTAGACAGCGCCTGGGAAGGCGCATGGGCATTTCTTCGTTTACTGTCAGCTGAAACCAAGGCAACAGGAAAGCCACGCCCTGGGAACGCCAAGCCTTACCAAAAGGCAAGAGTGTTATCAGCCCCGACTCTTACCTCCGCCCAGGTGTGGGGAGCGTGACTTTGATAAGTAAATCCAGTCAAGCACCAGGAATGCTCAGGCCTACTCAAGAACACAAATAATCTTTGATCCTAACTTTTGGTGATACTTCCTGGTATGTGGGGTTATTAAAATAAACTTGCTGTATCAGCTCTGGGTCCCTGTCTCTCCGGCAGAAGAGTGAAGTGGTTCCACCGGCTTCCCAGCTTTTTTCCTTCCATTTTGTGTCTTGTTTCGTTTATTTCTCAATCCCCAGCCACCCCTATTCAGAACTGGTTCACCTCTCTCTGTGCTGGACACGGAAAAGAGAGACCCCGCCATATCTGGCGCCCAACATGGGGCAAGAGGCAATCAGAGGCAAGAGGCAAGAGATCACTCCAAGAATTGTGCGCACCACCGATTTAAGGAAGTGTAAGGTAGGGAGCGGATTGTTGTGAATTGAATTAACTGGGTGTAAAATGTGGGTAATTCAGGGTCTCAGAAAAGAGATTTCTACTCTCAAACGTTTAAAACTATGCTCAAAGCTCAAGGATGCTCTGTTAAGTGTAGTCAGATTCCTGATTTCTTAAATTTTGTTGATGAAATGTGGGAAAGGGTCGGAAAGCAGTTTGCATGACCAATATTCAGCAGAAGGTCCAGAGGAAGTCCTTATTCCTACTTTAATTCATGACCCAGCACAGAAGAGTTTAAGAATGTCTAAGTGGGATGTGGCCATGGCCTTACATCCTGCAGTGGAAGGGTGGAAGGGTGTGAATCTCTAAGAATACCATCTGCTGCTCCTCCTCCTCCTCCTCCTCCTCCGCCCGCGTTCCTGCGAGGAGAGTTAAGAGCACGCCGGACAAAGATTTACCTCCTAAATGTGAGTGGGAGCTAGAGTTTGAGGAAAAAGGAGGCAAGCATCACTGTGAGCGGGATAAGAAAGGTTTTGCTGGAGCTGCCCAGCCTTTATGGCTGGGTGCAGGCACTTGGCCAAAAGTGACTTCATATTTCATTTTGTTGGAGGTTCAAACTACTTGTATCAGACTGAACAAAGTAGAAAGGATTAAAGGAATTTCTCAGCAACTGCCAATGATTCTTTCTTAAAAAATCCTTTTCTTCCTTAAAAAATAAAAATAAATAAAAATTTGACAAAATAAATTAAATAAAAACAGTAGATACCAGACCATTTCCCCCAAAGCAAGGTGGGGAAAGGGAGACATGTGGCAATCCAATATGGATGCCACTCCCCGAAAAAAGCCATTTTTAAAGGTCTCAGCTTCGCCATGCCTTTTTTCCAGCTAGTGACTTAAAACTTTTACAAATTTATAAATGCATTGGGGATTTCTGTGCACATGTAAAGGGAAAAGCCAGTTTAAAAATGAATGCGTACAACTGTTCAATATTTGGATATTTTAGATAGAGCTTTTGAGCTGAGCATAACTTTTTACTATGTACAGAATAAAAACCCAAGACTGTTTTTAGCCTAAGTACAATGGCGGATATGAACCAGTGAAAAATACTGGCTGGCTTTTCAAGGCAATTTCTAAAAAAAAAAAAAAAAAATTGTGACCATTTTAAAAGTTAGCGGCTGTGCCAGGCCTATCAGCTGGAAACTTTAAAACCTTGAAGTTCACTAATTCAAATTATAAAAACATATCTAAATGTATTGAAATGATATAGTACTGAAATGTTGATCTGAGTATGCCTTGTATGAAGTGTAGGGGATAAAATTTAATCTATTAGTTGAATATGCCTTGTGTTTTATTTGAAATGTATCTTCAAAAATGTAAAAGTATTATTAATTTGAGAAATGCTAAATATTTAATTTACTACCTAAAATTTGAAGTTTTAAAAGTTTAAGGTTCAAATTGAATTAGGAGAAATTATATAAATGTGGTAATTAAATGTCTAAAGTATAACTTGTTTTTGAGAAAATAAAATACTGTGTTTTCTCTGATAATTAGGAATTCAAAATGTTACTTATTGGTCTGATTTTAAAAAGAGGATTAATTCTGTGATCCAGTTTAAATGTATTGATATTCTTTAAGATAATTTAAATATATAATCTTTAAATCATATATATATAAATATGTATATATTTGATCTTTCCAAGTATATTTCAACACTTTGAGAATAACTTTTGGACATTTCATGGGCCCTAAAATGTTTTCAAAAGTTTGTTCTCTCTTAAAAGAAATATTTTTTTAATTAAACCAAATGATACTTGAAATCACATCAAAAGCTTTATCAAATAAAAATTAATCAATATATTTTACTTATATACATATATTAAATGTTATGAAGGTTTTGGCCTCTAAGAAGGGCAAAATAAAGTAACAATATATTTTAAATATAGCCAAATTTTTCAATAGCAGTAGAATTTCAAGAAAACAAAAGCCCCAAGCAGCCTGCATCTTGAATGGGCTGGGGGTGGGACAGTGTTTGTGCTTTGTCAGTCAGACCAATAAGTATCAGACCTATAAGTTTACTGAATTTGCTTGCTTTGCTTTTTTAATTAAAGACACCTACTTAAGTTACTTTATAAATTAGTTTTTTTAAATATAATCAAGGTCTCACATAAATTAAGTTACCTGAGAAGCCAATATTTTTATAAGTAATTGAATCCAAGTGAAATCTAAGAACAGATTAGAGCACTACCTGACATGGCAGCTGTGATGATGGCCACATGGCTTGCTGCTCCCATGGGGCCGCCATCTTGAAATAACAAAGGCCAACTCCCTTCCTTTGAATAAGTCAATGTCTTTGTAAGCAATTTAAATAAGTTTTCTAAGAAAGTTATTGAAGCCTTCCCGTAATCCTTCTGTATATGCAAATAAGCCAAAGAGGATACATTAAAAATATAATTATTTTAATAAAAAGGGGAAATTTGAAAAGTTTGAATTATCTTTCACTAATATTTACAGTATAAACTAAGATTGTTATTAAAATGTTAAATCTGTCAGTGAATTAGTAGTCACCCTTACTGTAAAAGGACTTGTAATATAGCTGGCTACTCAGCTGTAGGCTTGAGCTCCAAACTTAAGCCCTGCAGTCTGTTTAGTGTAAAGTAAGACAAGTTTTTTTCAATAAACCTTCTGTACCCTAAAAATTATTCTGGAAGGAAATGAAGAGCTTTCCTTCAAATGTTGTAAGAATTATAATTGAAAGCCTATATACTTGGCCTCTTAAACTAAAGTAAATAATTTGTGTTTTTGCCTCCCTGATAAATTTTATGTAAAGTTTTTCAAAGACTAATTATAGAAGTTTTAATTAATGTCATTTACTGTCCATAACCTAGAACAAATAAAGTTAAAGTAAATTAATAAATTAACCTTATTTCAGATTAATATAAATTGGCTAATTGAAATAAGTGAATATTCATAAAAACTTAAATTGTACTGGACAAAAGCCCTGTTTCTGAAGCATTAACTAAAATTTTTATTGATAGATCATCTCATGGTAAAATTGCCAAACATGCAATGAATCCAAAGCAGTCATATTTCTGTCCTAAAATTAAAAATAAAGTTATTAAGATTACATTAAAAAATTTATAAAAGCATCATAATAATAAAATCAAAAAAGGGTAATAGTAGAATATTATCCTGTAAGAAATATCCTGTAAATTACATTAAGCCTTAATTGCTTTAAAAAAATTTTACTTTAAAAATTATTTTTCATTTATAATACTGATAACAAGACACCATAAAATCATATGGTGTCAAAATAAGTCAAAGGAAAATCATTTGGACAAAAATCAAAAGGATCCCAAGTTTAATTATAGAAAAGATTGCTTTATTAACCTTTGGTTGAGAATACGTTTGTATATTTCTAGAAAAGCCCATATGGATTCCTGCAACAACGGATCCCAGAGCAGACCTGATAGGACTGTTCCAGCCACAGAAATAGCAGTGGCCCCTGAGAACAGAGGCAAAATAGTCCAGAAATAAAGATGGTGAAGACGCCTTGCCATACTAGCATCAGCAGCTGTGCATTGCTGCAGGATGCCCAGGACCAAGGGCAAAGAAGGTGGGTGTGTGCACGCTTCCAGACCACGTGTGCACACCCTTCTGCGTAGACGTCAATGTTTGATGTTTTGTGTTCTGCCAGGACCCCTGACCTGGGGGGGGGGGGGTACCTTATTTCTAACAAGGGAATGGTATTAGCTGCCACATTAAAAGAGATGTTATACCTCAGGCATTAACCACTTTTACAGATGGATCCAGTACGGAAAAGGCTGGATCTACTGAAGCAGGAGCAGAGGTCCTCCAACCCCCTTATGTTTCAGTAGAAATACAAGCTCTTATTTATGCCTTAACAGATTTTGCTATGGAGCCCATCAGCCTATAGTGATAGTGCTTATGTGGTAAGTATGGCCAAAATTACTGAAACAGCTCGATAGGGCACACTAATTTGGAGAAACTTTTCATTTATTTTTCAGCCTTCAAAATGTTATTTGAGAGTGAGAATTTCCATGTTTTATTGGAAGCAATGTCCTCAGTGTGTTATCCGCTTCCCTCTGCCAACATTAGGGGTAAATCCCCAGGTCTCAAACCTAATCAGATCTGGCAAAATGGATGTCACTCAATAGTGGGGAGAGCCAATCATACTCTTAAAATCAATCACTAAAACAAAAGGGGAGATAGATGTTATGTGTCACCTCAAAACAGATTCAGTCATGCTCTTTATAATTTAAAATTTTTGAATTGTGATGCAGAGGAGCCTAAATCCATCAGGCCTCCTGTACAATAGCCTCCACTGAGCTAGCTAGCTGGAAGGAAGCATAAACCAGACAAGAGTTTTATCACATTCAGTAATAATGTGGGGAAGAGTTAGTGTTTTACATCTTTCCAGAAGGAGCAGTGCAGCCAATTTGGGTGCCAGAGCATTACGTGTGTCACCACAATAGACGCAGACAAGTTCATTGTCCCTTCACTCAAAAGGATTGAGAGTTGCCCAGTGACAGCAAAGTGGAGGGAAAAGAAAACTGAAGGCTATGCAAGGGTGCCAATCTGGAGTCATCTGAAGAAGTTAGCGACTGAAGCCCAGCTAAATGGAAAGCAAGAAGTGGAAGCTACTTCTTCAGCCATGTTCCTGCCTATGCTAGCATCTGTTAGCTGCCAGCTTCTGCAAAGTCTTGTGCAGCCAAGTCTGAGGACTCTGAGGACTCTTGTTTCCACATGGGGGCAGCCATATTGTGTGTTGGAGTGATGGTCAATCTGCATACTACTCTTTTATTAGATAGGATAGAGGCTTGATGCATGGGTGGGGGCCAGCTGGTTTTCCCTGAAGGGTGTCCTGGATCAGGGTGGGGGTTCGATTGGGGCGTGGGGCGGCCTGGGCGAGGGACTTGTGGTGGTTTGCAGGTCGGCCACACTCCTGGGTGAACCAAGTGGAGGCCCTGGGATCTGGGATTTATTTTTCTTCTACAATTGAAACTTTGTAGCCTGGAGTGGAGCCAAGCCTTCTGCTTGCTCCATGGTGACAGCCATTTCTGTTGGGATTTATTTATCCTCTATAATTGAAACTTTGTAGCCCAGAGTGAAGGCCTAGGAAGGCGAGGTCTGCAGAAGCTTGGCTTCCTCCATCGCCGGGGCCAACCCTAGCCTCCTGCTCTGTCCAGCTTGATGGCTGCCACCATTTTTGTTGGGATTTATCTATCATCTATAATTGAAACTTTGTGGCCTTAAGCAGAGGCCTAGGCCAGCAAGGGCAGGCGGAAAGCTTGTCTTCCTGCATTGCTGGGGAAACCCAAGCCTCCCTCCTGCTCTTTCCATGGCCGCAGCCATCTTGGTTGGGTTTATTTGCATATTCTATTCTGATTTGCTGATGGGTGTGGTTTGTGGGTGTAGTGAAGTTATGGTCAATTTGCATATTACTCTTTGTTTTAAAATTTTGTTTAATGTATTACAAATACTAGTACATATGTTTCCTTTTTCCCCCACATTACCCTCCCCCCGGCTTCTATCCTCCAGCACATGCCCTCACCTGCCCCGCCCCAGTGTCTTGTATCCATTGGTTATGCTTATATGCAGCACACAAGTCCTTCAGTTGATCTCTTACAGCCCCCGCCCCCCTAAACCTCCCTTGCCTTCCCACTGTAGTTTGACAGTGTGTTCAATGCTTCTTTGCCTCTGTATCTATTTTTCCCGTTTATTTTCTCTTAAAACTCTTGCATCTGCATACTAGAAATAAACATATAAGAAAAAAAATTTTTTGAGTCTCAATTTCAATGTCCAACAGTTCTGAGTCCCAGTTTCAATGTCAAATAGTTCCTTATGTGTACATGTCAGCAATGATATCTGGATGGTGGACAAATGGTTGCAATGCAGGTCCAACCCTCTCTGATTTGGTCCTGGGCAACCTGCAGTGATGCACAGCTGCTGACAGCTAGCATGGCAAGATGTCATCAGCGTATTCCACCTCTGGACCGTTTCTCTTCTTGTCTTCGTGGTTGGAGCAGACCTGTCAGTTCCTCTTTGGTACAGGAATTCATACGGTCTTAGAGTTGTTTTCTGAATATATACAAACATATTCTTGACCAAAAGTTAATAAAGGAATCTTTTCTGTAAATTTGACTTGGGACTCTTTTTATTTTTGCCCAAATGATTTTCATTTGGCTTATTTTGACATCATGTGTTTTTTTCATGGGTGTCTTGCTATTAGCATTACAAATGGAAATTAATTTTCTGGAGTAAGAATTTTCTAGATGTAATTTACTTACAGGATATTTTTCCTTACATGATATTACCCCACTACCCCCCCTTTTTTTAATTAATGAAGGCTTTTGGAAATTTTATAGTGCAGTCTTGGTAACTTTAAATTTTATTTTTTATTTATTTATTTTTAAAATATACTTTATTGATTTTTTACAGAGAGGAAGGGAGAGGGATAGAAACATCAATGAGAGAGAAACATCGATCAGCTGCCTCCTGCACACCCCCGACTGGGAATGTGTCTGCAGTCAAGGTACATGCCCCTGACCGGAATCGAACCTGGGACCTCTCAATCCACAGGCCAACGCTCTATCCACTGAGGCACACCGGTTTTGGCTAAATTTTATTTTTTCACAAAAATATGACTGCTTTAGGTTCACTGCATGTTAAGCAATTTTACGATGAGATGAACTACTAAGAGAATTTTAGTTACTATTTTAGGAACAGCTTTTTGTCCAGTACAATTAAATTTTCTTGAGCATTCACTTATTTCAATTAGCCAATTTAAATTAATCTGAAAACTTGATTACTATTTTACTGTCAAATTTAATACTCAAACAATAATCTTAATTTAGCCTGTAAATATTAGTGGAAAGGATTATTTGCATTCTTGAGTAGGCCCTGAGCATTCCAGGTGCTAGATTGGATTTAGATATAGGGCAGCTGTTGCTGGCTGAGTCTCTGTCTGTAACCTGGGTCCCGATCTGAGCTGGGCATGGGAGTCGAATCAGCTATGGGGGTAGGAGACCTCCCTCAGAAGGGGTGAGAGTTCAGGCCCCTGCAAGGTTTGTGGATGAGGGTCTGTGCCTCACCTCTGTTGACCTTTTAGTTCTCTCCTGATAGCCCCTCTGCGACTGTGCCTGTCTTAGGTTGTTCCTTCCCTGAGGAATCTTACCCGTCTCTGGCTAACCAGCCATCCTCCGGGGCCAAACAGGGTGATGTGAGGTTCAGTTCTGTCTCCTTTGTAGTCTATGCCCCTGTGGCCTCCATGCCCAGCACCTGCCTTGGGGTCCCCTCACCTGCTGGCGGGGTCCCGGTACTGATCACATATCTTCAGGGACTCATGTTTCTTCTCCAGCTCACACCATTGGGCGAGAGACAGATCCATGGTGCCGGCCACCCAGAGGCTTCAACCTCATCTTGAACTGAAAGCTCAGGCAATAGCTGTGTGTATTTGTATTGTGAGAAGAGGGTCCCTCTTGGCAAAAAGGGCAAGAGGTGCCAATACAGAATGCTCAAGTGCCTTCCCAGTGCCTTAATTCCTTCTGAAAGGGATTAGATCCTTTCATGTCTTTTTTTAAATTGTTGCCAAACATTCAAAAGAATTAGATAGTAAGTTTCTTTGGGATAACTGTACAATATGTTGTTGTAAAATATCAAAAATTATAATGACATTGTAGAATAATATCATGTAAAGATATTCTTTGCTCTAAGTCATGTCAATTCAATTTCAAACTGGCTGCCAATTTATTTTTAAACTTTATATAAACTTTGTCAGGAAAATAAAAACACAAATTAGTTACCTTAATTCAAGAGGTCAAATATATTGACTTTAAGTTACAATCCATTCTCTTAAGGTTATGGTGACCACTAGTATGGGTTAGATTTAATATTTTCCTTTTTTAAAAATATATTTTATTGATTTTTTACAGAGCGGAAGGGAGAGGGATAGAAAGTCAGAAACATCGATGAGAGAGAGACATCGATCAGCTGCCTCTTGCACGCCCCCTACTGGGGATGTGCCCGCAGCCAAGGTACATGCCCTTGCCGGAATTGAACCCGGGACCCCACAGTCCGCAGTCCAACGCTCTATCCACTGAGCCAAACCGGTCTCGGCTAGATTTAATATTTTCTTTAATTTTATATATTTTTTTCTTATAGTTTTTAAAAATTTTAATTTTTTACATATGTGTCCTTATTCCCCCATTATTCCCTACCCCCCCAACATGCCCCACCCCCCTGTTGTCTGTGTCCATCGATTAGGCTCATATGCTTGCACACAAGTCCCTCTGTTGATCTCCCCTTTACTCCCACTGCTCCCCCACTTACCCTGAGGTTTGACATTCTGCTGGATGTTTCTCAGTCTCTGGATCTGTTCTTATTCATCAGTCTATAATGTTCATTATATTCCACAAATGAGTGAGATCATGTGATATTTATGTCTTTCTGCCTGGCTAATTTCACTTAGCATAACGCTCTACAGCTCCATCCATGTTGTTGCAAATGGTAGGAGCTCCTTCTTTTTTTACCACAGCATAGTATTCCATTGTGTAGATGTACCAGTTTTTTAATTCACTCATCTGCTGATGGGCACTTAGGCTGTTTCCAAATCTTAGCTATGGTGAATTGTGCTGCTATGAACATAGGGGTGCATATATCCTTTCTGATTCATGTTTCTAGTTTCTTGGGATATATTCCTATAAGTGGAATCACTGGGTCAAATGGGAGTTCCATTTTTAGTTTTTTGAGGAAACTCCATACTGTTCTCCACAGTGGCTGCACCAGTCTGCATCCACCAGCAGTGCACGAGAGTTCCTTTTTCTCCACATCCTCACCAGCACTTGTCATTTGTTGATTTGTTGATGAAAGCCATTCTGACAGGTGTGAGATGGTACCACATAGTCGTTTTGATTTGCATCTCTCAGATAATTAGTGACTTTGTGCAGGTTTTCATATGTCTCTAGGCCTTCCTTTTGTCTTTTTTTGAAAAGATTCTATTTAAGTCCGTTGCCCATTTTTTTATTGGATCATTTATCTTCCTTTTATTAAGTTGTATAAGTTGCCTGTAGATGCTAGAGATTAAACCTTTATCAGTGATAACATTTGCAAATATGTTCTCCCATACAGTGGGTTTTCTTGTTGTTTTTGTGGATAGTTTCTTTAGCTGTGCAAAAGCTTTTGATTTTGATGTAGTCCCATTTGTTTATTTTCTCTTTAGCTTCCATTGCCCTAGGAGCAGTATCAGTGTAGAAGTTCTCTCAGCATATGTCTGAGATTTTTCTTCCTGTGGATTCCTCTAGTATTTTTATGGGTTCCCATCTTATGTTTAAGTCCTGTATCCATTTGGAGTTTATTTTTGTGTATGGTGTAAGTTGGTGGTCTAGTTTCATTTTTTTTGCATGTATCTGTCCAATTTTCCCAACACCATTTATTGAAGAGACTGTCTTGACTCCATTGTATGTTCATGTCTCCTTTGTCAAATATTAATTGGGGATAGTGGTTTGGGTCAATATCTGGATTCTCTATTCTATTCCATTGCTCTATATGTCTGTTCTTGTGCCAGTACCAGGCTGTTTTGAGAACAGTGGCTTTGTAATACAGCTTGAAATCTGGTATTGATATCCCACCTACTTTGTGCTTCTTTCTCAGGATTGCTGTGGCTATTCGGGATCTTTTTTTTTTTTATTCCAGATGAATTTTTGGAGAGTTCTCTCTAGGTCTGTGAAATATGCCACTGGTATTTTAATGAGGAGTGCATTGAATCTATAGATTGCTTTGGGTAGTATGGACATTTTAATTATGTTGATTCTCCCAATTGATGAACCCGGTATGTTCTTCCACCTGTTTACGTCTTCCTCTATCTCTTTTTTCAGTATCCTATAGTTTTCTGTGAATAGGTCTTTTACCTCCTTCATTAAGTTTATTCCTAGGTATCTTAATTTTTTTGGTATGATGGTAAATGGGATTGCTTTTTTAGTCTCTCTCTCTCTGTAAGTTATTGGTCTATAGAAATGCCATAGATTTCTTGGCATTAATTTTGTATCCTGTTACGTTGCTGAACTCATTTATTAAATCTACTAGTGGCCCGGTGCACAAAATTCATGCACTAGGGGTGGGTGGTCCCTCAACCCAACCTGCCCCCTCTCTCATACCGGGAGCCCTCAGGGGATGTCCAACTGATGGCTCACCTCCAGCCTTGGGCACCCAGCCATCGCCCTGCTCAGCTCAGTCCCGGCTGCCTGCGACCACCTGGTCCCAGGGGCTGGGCACTCACCACCACTTCCGCTCACAGTGCCCAGGGGGGCAGGCGCTCCCTGCCGCTGCCACCACCACCGCTGCTGCTGTCACCACTTCCCCTCACAGTGCCGGGTGCTGGGTGCTCACCGCCACCACCGTTTCATCTCCACCCCCGGGGCCCGGCGCTTGCGCCACTTGGCCCTACCCCCGCTCCTGATTGGCTGGTAGCATAGCCAAACAGGAGCGAAGGTACGGTCAAATTTGCATGTTTCTCTTTTATTATATAGAATTAATTTTTTTATGGAGTCTTTCGGGTTTTTTATGTACAATATCATGTCATCTGCAAATAAGGACAGCTTTATTTCTTCTTTTCCAATTTAGGATAGTACCTTAAAAACAAAAAACAGGGTGAGATGTAGACAGCGCCTGGGAAGGCACATGGGCATTTCTTTAATCATTCTCAGCTGAAACCAAGGCAACAGGAAAGCTATGCGCTGGGAAAGCCATGCCTTACCAAAAAGGCAAGAGTGTTATCAGCCCCGACTCTTACCTCCGCCCAGGTGTGGGGAGCGTGACTTTCATATGTAAATCCAGTCAAGCACCAGAAATGCTCAGGCCTACTCAAGAATGCAAATAATCTTCTTTGACCCTAACTTTTGGTGATACTTCCTGGTGTGTGGGGGTGTAAGTAAACATGCTGGTGGCTCTGGGTCTCTGTCTCTCCAGCAGGAAGTGCAGTGGTGCCACCCGCTTCCCAGCTTTTTTCCTTCCATTTTGTATCTTGTTTCTTTCTTTTATTTCTCAATCCCCAACCGCCTCTATTCAGAACCGGTTCCTCTCTCTTTCTGTGCTGGACGCAGAAAAGAGAGAGCCCGCCACACGCCTGTGCACACGCACAGGCCCGGAGTCACCGGCGCAGGGCTGTTTCGCGAAGCTGCCGTGCCAGCAGCCCGCAGGCTCATTCGGAGAGGGCTGCTTAACCCGGGGGCACCAGTGGTTTTATGGCTAGCCTTACCCAGTGGCCAGGGCAGCTTCTACTGAACGAGTACAAACAACGTTTTACAAAGTATCATACTTTAAAGATATTAACTTCTAAGAACATGTAATAAATAACTTCAAAATGCAATAGGTATTTAATTTTCAGGCGTGCCTTAAACATTTCTGAGAAACACTGTGTAATATGAAAACAGGAGAATGCTCGTGACCCGCCCGCCATGTGTTAATTAGAGGAAATCAACCTGAAAGGATACACAGCACATACCTTTATAATTGATGTCATGCTGTTATTGGGATTTGGCACAAATTCATTCATTTAATTCTCACAATCATGCAGCGAACGTACCCAGGGTTTAGAGGGGCACAGCCAGCTCCTGCCGGACGGGGCAGCTGTGTGCCAGCGCCTCAGCGAATGTGACATTCAGAGGAGCCGTCAAACGAGGCCACGGCCCACAGCCTGGAGCTGCTCAGTGCCGTGGGAAGCCGTGTCTGTCTGCTCGCAGCTGAGCGGAGAGCCGGAGGGGAGAGCCCCGTGTTTGCTGGAGCACAGCGGAGTTTCCTGTCAGTGCCCCTCCAGCAGTGGGTTTGGAGCAGCGACAGGTGAATGGGGGAGGGACCCTCGCCTTTTGCTCACAGGCCGCTTACACCTGTTTGCACATCCGATGTGCGCCCACGGAGCTGTGCTGGCCAGTACGCAAGGGAAGGCTCGCCCTGGCCGGTTCCGAGCGCTCATGTGACACCAAGAAGGGAAGGAGGCCGAGCGCCGTGTGAGTGACAGCAGCGTCCTCAGCGCTCACTCAGGACTTACGTGCCAGCACGGGACCGTTTCCTGGGAAAAGAAGATTCTCGTGTGGTTGGATCCATGAACTCCAACACACCTGGGCTCCCTGAGTGGATCAGCAGCCACTACCGGGGGGCCCCTGGCTGGCTCTGCCTCCCGCACCGGCTCCCTCACATGTCATCTACTAAAGCAGATACAAGCGTAAAGCTACGGTTCCTTTTCCTCAAGTTTCGCCTTTCCTTTGTAACCCCACAAATGCGCGCACGTGTACCATCCCAGCACCAAATACTAACGGGCTCCTATTCAACCTGTTTCTCCACAGGCACATTCTTCTGGAGCCTCCTTCTTCCAACATAACTTGTTAAAAAGTCCTGGAGGCTTAAATTGTGCAGCCGAATGTGGAAACCCAGCCGGCTGGGGATAGAGAGCAAGGGTGGGGAGTGGGGGTGGAAAGCAGGGGGGTTCACCCCAGGCAGCCCGTCCCCCCACTCCACCTTTCAAATCTGGCAAGGCTCCTCTCCTGCCTAAGGACACACTTCTGCTCCCAAGGCCTCCTGAGGCAGGGGGAAACTATCTCAACAGAAAAGAACTTTTCAGGACTGTGGACTCTGGAAGATTGCACCTCCCAGACCACCCCACAGGCAAAAACACCTCCTGGGCTGAGGAAATAGAGTAGAAGGAGCCGGCGGGGCAGTGGGCAGAGCTCCCTGTCCCCGCCCTCAGCCAGCTGCAGTGGTTGGGTGAAGTGCCAGCAGCCAGCACAGGCTGGGTGAGCCCAGGTGGGGATCGGGTATGAGGGACTGGGGACAGGTCTTTGGGGTTTTCCTGTCTCCCACCCCAGTTCTTGGGGCTGAGAAGCCAAACTCCTGAACCTCTTTATCTCAAAAGACACTTGGCAGGGACCAGATTAGGTTTATGAGAGCTGTCTGCAGAAGGTGGAAATGTGGTCATTACTGCAGTTGGCCTTGCTGCACACATGCATGTGCATACACACACACACACATCCACACGCACACATGGGCACACACATGCACACATGGGCACACACATGCATGTGCATACACACGCATGCATCCACACGCACACATGGGCACACACATGCACACATGGGCACACACACGCACACATGGGCACACACGGGCACACACATGCACACATGGGCACACACACACACTGTGTTTTTTTTATCATTTCCCAGGCCCGGCCCCTTAGAGTGGGCTCCTGCCTCTGCTGTGATGGCTGCCCCCACCGGCACCAGGCAGCCGCCTCAGAGGCCAAGCGCTAGTCCTGGGAACTCTATTCCCGTAGCTCCCTTGGCCCTTGATTCAGCTCTGGTCTTTTTTCACACATTAGTTAGCAGATTGATCTCTGATTCAGCATCAACAGGTGGGAAAGATCTATGGCCCCCAAAGGCCTCTCTGCCTCCACCTTGTAAACCCTCAGGGCCCAGCCAGGGAGGGGTCAGGTCTCTGTTATCAGGATAGTGGCCTGAGGTTTACAAGGTCAGCCCTTTTCTGAGGGTGGCCCCTGGGCACTGTCGCATGCAGGAGCCCTTCCAGGCCACCAGGCCTCTGGGCCGCCTGCCCAGAGCCCCTTGGACCGGGTCGGCCCTCACCCGCCCCTGTGTGGACGGCTGGGCCCTGAGGAGGCTGCCGCCTCTGCTCTTGGAAGTGATTCGGATCCACATGCCCCGGGAGGGGTGCTCCAACTGTCTCACCGCAAAGGCACAGTGCCAGAGGCAGCACCCCTTCCCCGACCTCTCAGGAATGGGGTGTGGCAGGCCCTGGCCCCAGGGAGGCCTAGGACACCCGGAATTGTTGGGCAGGAGCCGTGCTGGGCATCTGCCCTCAGGCCAGGCTCCTCACGCCCCGCGGGCGGAGGTGGCCGGTCCGGGGCGGAAATTGGGTCGTGTCACAGCTCTGCTCCCACCCGCCTGCGTGTCACAGTTCCCTTCAGGCCGCGGCTCCGCGTGCGCCACGTCCTGCCGGCGCCGCCCGCTCAGCCTCAGCAGCGTGGGGGGGGGGGCGGGGAGCGAGCCCCCACGTGCAGGGGCGCCAGGGTCGGCGGTCAGGGCTGGGCGGGGCCCTGGGGCGGCTTCCGCAGGATGCAGCTTCCGGTTCCCTTTCCTGCATGTGGGCACTGGGCTCTGCCTGCCCGTATGCCATCTCTGACCTCGTTTGGGATGGAGCCTATTCCATGTTCTGATGTGAAATTCCAATAAAAGTAAGTGCTTTAAACGCTTTCATCCAAAAACAGAGGCCAAGAGGGAGAACGGCGCCGTCTTTTCTCGCGCTTCTCTCCGTGACCTCCCGCCTGTCCTCCTGCTTCGGTCCGCTAAGCTCCAGCCTCCTGCCCAGGCGCTGCCCACGGCCCCGCGCCCCTCCTGCCCAAGCGCAGCCCCTCGGCCGAACCCGGGGCCAGAGGTCACAGCCACCCCCCTCGGGGCCGACCACAGCTGCGGGGTTTGTGGAAGCAGCTGGCTGCTCCAAGGGACAGCCTTCCTCGCGCACAGCAGCTGCTCGGCCATTGGCCCGCTCGCTCGCGCGGAGCTGTCCTACCCCCACCCCGTTTCTAAGCCTGCGGACCCCCCCCGCTTAAGCACTGCTGGCCCTGTGCCTGGGCGTCTGCGGGGCCTGTCCGTGTGCCCAGGGGCTCCGTGGGCCGGGGCGTAACCAGCAGGGAGCCGTCACCTAACTCGATTCTGCCCCGGCCAGGCAGGGCCCGTGGCAGCCATGCAAGGACCGCTTCCTGCCATGGTCACTGCTGAACCCTTCAGGGTCCCGTTCACAGACAGGAAGCTGCAGCGACAGGTAGGGGCTGGCGTTTTCCTGGCTAGAGAAGGGGGCTAGTGTGTGTGAGGGGGACCCGCGGATGTCCTGGCTCCTCTGCTCAGTGGAAGCATCGCCTTGCCGTCTCCCTTCACGGTGCTTCCTACACTCCCCTTCACCGCCGCTCAGGGGGCACTGAGGCCACAAATGTGATCTTGGGGGTGGGAGCCCCAGAAATAGTGCTAAGTGAGCCAGACTTACGCTCGGCAGGTTTCTGTGACCTCCCCATGGTGGCTGGCGTGGGTGGAGGTTCCCGTCCAGGCCCCGGAGAGCTGGGTCCCATGGCCCACCCGCCAGCCCATCCCGCGAGCGCATCCTCATCACAGGCTGGAGGGAAGCCTCGCCTTCTCAAATTTGGGCTGGCTGAGTGGCCAGAGGCCCACACCTCGGAGGCACTGCCGTGGGAGGGAAACTGCGATTCTGTGGACCCACGTTTGCACCTGCCTCTTTCTATGTGACCTTAAGAATGACGCAGGCTTCCCTTCGCGGACACAACTCATCCTGGGCACGTAGCACGGGGCAGGCTCAGCCAGTTTCTAACTCAGATCCTGTCAGTCTCAGGTGGCCCGCCAGTTACCAACGTGGAGCTTTGAAAAAGATAAACTTTAAAATGGAGAGTTCTAGTCTTACATATCCCCTATTGACTGGCGGCCACTCTGGATGCCTGGGGCCTCAGCCAGGCCCTGGCCACAGCCTCCCAGGTGTGCAGGGCCAGCTAGGAACGCGGCCCCCATCCGCAGAAACTCCGTAAGGTGGGTAACTGGGTGCGGTCACCGTGCAGATAGGAGGTCCCAGGCAGGCAGGCCACTCCTCTGCCCCTGCAGGGACTCCTGGCACAGGGTCCCCGAGTCTGTCAGCAGCACATGCCAACTTCCCATGGGCTCGGCCACGACTCGGCACTTGGGTTCTGGTGGCTCTTCCAGGACCAACGGCAGCCTGCTGGCCTGGCCAGGAGTCGGGGGCCCCGGAGGGGAACCGCCACCAGAGTGCAAAACCCCGCCCGCGGCAGTTTGGCTCGGGCCCTGTGGTTTCTAAAGGCGGAAAGTGTGGCTTTAACGTCCCACAAAAACAAGGCCACCCCAAACCACCGGGCCAGCTGGTGCCCCCAGCCCACGTGGAGGTGCCAGCTGTCTGCCGGGGCACTGGGTGGGTGTGGCTGTGCCCGGCCCATCCTGCTCCACCTCACACCAAGCAGAGGGAAAAGGCATCTTCACAGAAAGCAGCGTTCTTGTATTTTATTAAAATTTTAAAAATCACATTTGGATTCTTCTACCAATATGATAAGTACAAGTATACACACAGTACATGCAGCTGCGCAGAGTGGACCCACAGCGAGCAGCCCTGAGACCCAGGAATGTGCTGAGGCTGCCGCCACCCCAATAGGCCAATCCGGTGAAGGCCCCGCCCAGCCCCTCGCCAACATGACAGAAGGCTGGGGCTCCTGGGGCTCTTTCAGACACCCTGTTTTTGCACTGTGTGGGAAGGTGGGATTCGCCCTTTTTATAACTTGTAGGTGGGAAAAAGGGACTCTGTGAGGGGCGGGGCCTCTGTGCACGGCCTGTCACACTGCTGATGTCAGGCTGCCTTTTTAACTCAGTATTAAATTCAGGAACAAACAGGAATACAAAACCATTAATCCATTACATTTTATTATTAAATACATTTCAGATTATCATCCCATACTTTTACCAAAAGGCACTAAAATTTTGGCAAACATCTACATAATGGAACTATCAATCAAATAACTCTGCAGACTGTCTTTGAAATGAGCCAGAGAAGCTCCAGCACAGAAACTTGACTTTCCAGCCGCAGATGAGGGCACTGCCACAAAATGTCTCAAAGGTCGTCTGCAGTTCACGTTCTCCAATCGTTCCTGTGAGAACTGCCGTCTGCTCGGACCCCATGCGGATGAGGGTGCTGAGGCGGCCCATTCGGGGTGGGGATGAGGTGGCCCTGAGGATGGGCCTTGCACGTGTGCTCTGCTGCGAGCAGCCACAGGGAAGAGCTCCAGATGTGGATGCTGATGTTGCTGATGGCCCAGCAGCCCTGTCACCTTCCTCTCAAGTCTGGGGTCATTGCCATCCTGGTCTCACCAAGGCTGCTAGGAGCTTATGAGAAAGCATCTCACTGATCTTTCCTGCAAAAAAACCAGCAATAAAATCACTGCCCACTCACAGAGGAATTCCTGTTAACCAGGACCTTCGTGTGCCAACCAGGACCTTCAAGTGCAGGGCAGGAGGGGACCCACCACGCCTCAGCCCAGAGAATGGGTCTGAAGCTCACAAGTGGCTGTGAAAGCCAACGCTGACACCAGAGCCACACACACGCCAACTGCTTCCAGCCTCCACACCCCGTGACCGGAGAGGCACTGCCCGTCACCCCCGAACTCGCCCTCGGAGCTGTACAGTTCTGCCAACGTCCACACCACAGGGCCACATACAGACGGTGCCGGCTGCACGGGGCTGGCGGCCAGCGCTGAGTGGAGTCGCAGCCTCTGGGCACTTAGGAACAGGAAGGCTTTTTGCTCGAGGGCTCGACTCCTGTTCCTGCTGAACTGAGCCAGTGTGTAAATGAGAACTGATATCAGCTCAGTAGGCACCGGAGGGCGGGTCCAATCCACAGCCGCAGCAGCAGTGCCTCAGCTGGAGCTGCCGACGTCCCGGCTGCAGGAGACAGAAACCTGGGCTGCAAATACAAGAGAGAGTCACGGCGCTCCCGAGAAGCACAGGGTCTCCACGCGCACCCAGCCCCGCGCACCCAGCCCCGCGCACCCAGCCCCACGCACATGCAATCAACCGCGGCCGTTTTCCTTGGCTACTGTAATGCATTTGGTTTTCGTGTTTTATATAAACAACTTTAGCAGCAAAAAACACATTTGACCTTTCAGAGAGCTATCTAATATAGAGTTATCATTCTGTAGCCTGTTGGTACATTCCTTGCATTGGTGACAAGAGAAAGTGCATCGTTGGGCTGAGCAGGTCTCTCCTCCAGAATCGGACTCGCACCCGAGCTGACCGCTCAGCAGCAGCCTCTGCCCAGCGGCTCCAGCTTACTGTCCCATCTCACCTTCTCTTCAGGTGCAGAACTTAGCCACTGTGAACAAAGCGGAAACCAGTCACTGTTCACCAATCAGCTAAGCTCTGCACCTCGGCAGAGAGGTCTCCAGCCGGGCACAATGGAAAGGCCGGGAGCGTCTTCGTGGCTGCTGGCTTCTTCTGTTTCCGGAGAAGAGCTACAGAGTGCACCGTTCTCCCGCTGCAGAGAACGAGCAACTCTGGCTCTGGAGAGCAGCCAAGGTCGTGGTTGCGTGGTAATCCCTGGCAATGTGATTTTAATCTTAAGTCACAAATCAGCATGCCAGGAACCCAAGCAGCCAGAGCACTCTGGAGCCGCCGTGCCCCGTGCCGAGCGCACACCGCGCACACTGGTCCTTGGTCACGAGGCGGCGACACCACCTCCAGGCCTGCGTCACTGCCCCATGGGTCTTATTTCTGGTCACTCGTTTCCGTGCTGTCCTAGAGATTTTTACATCAGCGGACTCAGAGATGCCAATAAGTTCTGAACAGAACCTAGGAAATGCACCTGGGCCTCTGGCAGGTTCGGTGGAGATGGCTGTCCCTCCTGTAACCCTGGCTGGGCTCAGGGAGCTCTGCAAGGCACCCAACTGCTGGAAGGTGCAGTCCTTGGGTCTGGGGCGGGGGGGCAGGCAGAGGGGATGCAGGTGCCCCCGTTCATCTGGAAGAGGAGGGACGGGAGGGCCATTGCAGAGGGGAGGCGAGAAAACAGACTCATCGCCAGGCCCCTCCTTTGCCTGCTTGGGGCCAAGCCTGCACCGGAGTCGTGAGAGCTGTGTGCCCACTGCGGTTCCCACGCTGAGGACGGGACGGGCACGGAGTCTCCCCGGGGCAGTTTCACATACTTCGAGAAACACAACCCCCCGTGAAATTGAACATCGAAGAGAAATGCTTCATACTGGTTGCTATCGGAGGTTGGCAACAAGATAACTGCAACTGCTCTGTTTTGTAAACTGGCCGGTCCACGGCCAGGGCCTGGAGCCGCCTGGGAGTGCTGCTGGGACGCCTGCACGCGGCTGTCTCACTACCAGAGGCTCCATCGCCGCCACTTGCCCTCCATTTCCTTTCCCAGCAAACAAGGCCTCGCCTCCCCGGGAGGGTGCGCTGCGGGAAGGTGTTCCTCCTCAGCGTCCGACCGCTTTCCGGTAAGTAAGGCTCTTAAACATTCTGGGTACAAACGGTTTTCCAAGAGAGCAAACTAAACGCCCAACAATGAGTGAAGACCAACATAAAACATTAAATAACCACTAAAATATACACAGGGAAGCTATATAGCGTGAAAAACGGTTGAGATCTATTGTCGCGTTTTTAAAAGGCTACAAAATTATATATGCCCTATTTATAGCAAGTAAAACCTGGAAGAAAAACTGAGACCTAGAAATGATGGTTGTTAGAAACAACACTTACAACCCACAGTCCTACCTCAAGACATTTCGGGCCATGCGGAACCCGCCATGGGAAGCCTAACTGCTAGGATGCAAATCGTAACAGGAAAAGCAATTCAAGTAACTCGGGGCGCCCTGGGAGAGCTGCTCAGCTCAGCGAGCCTGCCTGCAGGGCAGCTCCGAGGCCGGGGCAGGCTCTGGCGGGAGGGCCTCCTTCCCGCCTCCCAGGTCAGCAGGGTCACCTTGAGCAACACCAGGTTCGCACACGCCCAGGAGTGGGCCACCGGCCACACACTCCTGCATCAGCCTCCACTCGTCCTGGCTTCCCAGTCCACCCCCTAACCATCTCCAAGATGTGCTCCCCCCAACTTCTGTTACTACAAGTGATAAAGCTAAGTGGCCAAAACTGTGCCAAGGAGAGCCGTCCTGCCTGGGTGGACAGCTCGGCTCCCGGTGGCCCTCCCAGGCACGCTGCTGCAGGCAAACGCGGAGGACTGATGCTGCGGGTGCTCTAGGCTCACTGGTTCTTGTGGCTCCTATGAGAGATCTGGTTAGAAACGAACGATGCGGAGAAGAAGGGGAGTTACCTCTTTAAAACAACATCTCGGCCACCACCTGGGCTGCGCATCTATCCATCCGCTCCTTGGCCAGCTGGAAGCAGCGGCGGGCGAGCTCCTGCTGCCTGGCGTCCTCGCTCACCATCAGCTCCCCGTAGAGGTAGATGCCCATTGCCTGCAGGGGCAGAGCCCAGAGAGCATGAAACAAAGAAATTACGTGTCCACACTTGCAGTCTGAGTTTGTTTCACACAAACTCGCTGGTCCGGAAATTACAAAAGACTCTAGAAAAGCTAAGACATTTGGATAGTTGTACTTGAGGAACCAGAGTCTTCAACCCCTTCTTTCTTGCTTTCACTGAAACTCTAAGCCTAAGGAATCCTCAACTATCAATTCCATCAACAGAACCCTGGTGACTTAACAGATGACAAAGTGGTGACAGTGAGCGCTTCTCTAGCGATGGCTGTGCCAGGAATGCTCTGGAGGAGAGGGGGTCTCAGCTCAGCTAACGGCAGCACTGAGGTGCTTCCCAGGACAGGTGGCCCTCGGCACTGCTGGGCCACGCAGACAGCACAGCGGCCACGCAGGCAGCACCCCCACTCGCCTGGGAAATGCTGCTGCTTCAGCCCAGCCGCCTCGGTCCCTCACGGTGGCAAACACCAGCTCTTCTGTTCCAGACACAATGCTGCAAAGACCTGCGTCTGCATTTTCCTTAGTTTTAAAAACAGCCAATTATGCTGATACCCGAGACCCCTCGGGTTCTGCCTCCTCTCTGCACTCTTAGCTGTGCCCTGCATCCCCTTTGCTGGGGCAAATTAAAAAGGACCTCAAAGACAGCGCAAGACAAAAACTTGTCTAGTTTAGAGGCTCACAAATTCTTTCCCGTAAAGGCTAAGATATGGTAATCTGTATTTAGAAAAGTTCATGATTCTAAGTATATTGCAGTTAACTCTGGTTTTCAAATAGACCTTAATTTTCTCTTGCATTTTGTCCTCTTTATACTCCACTCTTTCCAAACACCTCCTGCTCCACTGTGCAAATGTGACATTTCTTCTAGTACAAAGTCGTGCATTTTTCTTTGTGGGAATAACAAGCCCTTCCGTGCTGGCAAACCCCCTTCCCCCCCACAACCCTCTCAAAAGCCCCTTTGTTTGCCCTGCCCCCGCTCTCCGCCCGACTGGAACACGCCCCATGCCATCAGCCCCAGCGGGGCAGAAAGCTCGTTCACAGGCACACACCGGTCAAGCCCACAGGCCGAGCTGCAGGCTGACTTCCAGCCGCACAGACCCCTTGGCACATGTCCCGCCACGCACAGCCACGCCAGGACAAGTGGATGGGCGCAGAGGCGGCACGGAGGACATCCCCCAACGTGGCTCCCGGGAGAATGGCCCCTTTCCTCTGGTGAGCAGGGAGGGAGGTTCTGGCCGGGCGGGCGTGGCGGGTGCGGACAGACCCGGGCTCTCCGTCTCGCCTTCCCACAGGCGTTGAGTCAGGACCAGTGAGGACAGGGATGCGCACCAGCATTACCGAGCCACTGGACCCGAGGTCTGTGATGCCGTCAAGTCTGCACAAGCCTCCCTTGGTAGCAGCCCCGGCCAGCCCAGGCTCAGTGCGTTAAAGGGACACTGAGCTCTCAAGGGAGAATGCGCTCCTGCCACCCCTCAGACTTGGGGAAAACGTTTAAGTATTTGTTATCCGTGGGTCCCGGACAGCCAGACAGCAGCAGGGCAGAACCTGAGCTGCACGGAATGACCTACCTGGTCCTCCTGCAGGAACTCCTCCACAGTCTCGTATGCTGGTGTGTATCTGTGCTTCACCACGAGCTCACACCACCGATGGCGAACCTTAACAGACGAGAGGAAACCCGGTAAGCCACACACTGGCAGGCTTCCCTTGCCCGCAGGAGTTTAAGACTCAGAGCCTCCTGTGTCCGAGTCCCCGCTGATCCTCGGGGGGGGGGGGGGTGTGCCAGGACCCCTGTGATGCCAGAAACCTCGGAGGATGTGGACCACGCACATGCTCTGCCTTTTCTATACATACACATCTACGATTAAGGCAATGCCTTTCTACCTCAGCTAAGCACTTATCACACTGTGGCTATAACTTTCAGTCTGAAGTACAAAAGCAAAACTAGCCCAAATTTCTTTTTCCTTCTCCACAATTTCAAAAATAGAAGATTCCTTCCTACCACAGATCTCAGCAACCTCAGTTTCTTTCCTTATCAAGAGCTTCCACCAGTTTTACATGGAGGAAGCTCCTTTCGGCTCCTCTGGCAGATGCGCGCTGTCGCCCACTCTGAGCTCTGGGCTGGGGACTGTCCCGGGAAGTGCTGTGACAGTGGCCTGACTGCAGAGGCCGCCAGTGACCCACGTGCAGGGAATGCTCCTGTCTGGCCTGGAGACACTGGACAGAGAAATGAGTCACGTCCCGGGGGCGGGGGGGGGGGGGGGGGGGACGGGGGGGACAAAGTCAGAGGGCTCAGGATTTCATCATACTAAGAATGGCATGCACCTTCAATCTTATGAACTATTTCTGTAATTTTCCATTTAATATTTTCAGACTGCAGTCGACTGAGTAACTGAAACCACAGATAATGGGGGACTGCTGTACTCTTTGGAGTATATGAACATTGTTGGCACCTTCAGCTTTAACTTTCACTTCAGTTTTATTTAATCACTAGAGAGGCCAGGTGCACGAAATTCATGCACGGGAGGCGGGGGGGGGGGGGATGTCCTTCAGCCCAGCCTGCACCCTCTCTGATCTGGGACCTCTCGGCTCCCACAATCCAGGACTGCTGGCTCCAAACTGGTCACCTGCCTGCCTCCCTGATTGCCCCTAACCACTTCTATCTGCCAGCCTGATCACCCCCTAACCACTACCCTGCCAGTCTAATTGATGTCTAACTGCTCCCCTGCCAGCCTGTTTGCCCCCAACTATCCTCCCTTGCAGGCCTGGACCCTCCCAACTGCCCTCCCCTGCTGGCCTGATCACCCACAACTGCCTTCCCCTGCTGGCCATCTTGTATCCACATGGGGGCAGCCCTCTTGTGTGTTGGAGTGATGGTCAATCTGCAAATTACTGTTTTATTAGATAGAATAAAGGCCTGGTGCATGGGTGGGGGCCAGCTAGTTTGCCCTGAAGAGTATCCCAGATCAGGATGGGGGTTTTCTTGGGGCATGGGGCAGCCTGGGCAAAGGGTCTGTGGTGGTTTGCAGGTCAGCCACACCCCCCAGGGACCCAAGTGGAGACCCTGGGATCTGGGATTAATTTATGTTCTACAATTGAAACTTTGTAGCCTGGAGCAGATCCAAGTCTTCTGCTCATTCCATGGTGGCAGCCATTTCTGTTGGGACATTTACCTTCAATAATTGAAACTTTGTAGCCTAGACTGGAGCCCTAGGCAGCTGCAGAATATTGGCTTCCTCCATCGCCCTGGCAACCCTAGCCTCTACTCTCTCCAGCTCTGTTGCTGCTGCCATTTCTGTTGAGATATATCTTCTATAATTGAAACTTTGTAGCATTGAGTGGAGGCCTAGGCTGGCAACGGCAGGTGGAAAGCTTGGCTTTTGTTGCAGGGGAAACCCAAGCCTCCCTCCTGCTCTCAGTGGCTGCAGCCATCTTGGTTGGGGTTTATTTGCATAATTTGCTCCTGATTGGCTGATGGGCGTGGCTGTGGGCATGACTTGATCGTTGGCATGATCAATTTGCATATTACTTTTTTATTAGATAGGATGGTTCTCATTAGGAGCACTGTTAAGTCAACTTCAGGGGAGGAAAGTGCATGTTCCAGCTGGGTGTTGTGATAACAGATAAAGGAAAAAATGTAGCTAAGAAACGAAGGGCACATCCCTGGCCAGGCAGCGGGCTGCCCACAGGGCTGCCATGAAGAGCTCCTTTGAAACCACTTCTTAACTTCCTGCAATAACTGACGTGGTTCAAGCTGCTGCCGCTTACAGTGACGAGAGGGAAGCCAGAAGACACTCTCCACACTTCTGAGAAGGGGCAGAGGGCCGCCTGGGGAGTTTGGGATGTCTGGAGGGGGTGAGAGGGGAGAAGACCAAAGTGATGCAAGTAGCCTGCGATGCAGGTTTGTACAACATGCAGAAACGGACGAGCTGAAGGTGGGTGCTGTTTAGTAAAGACACTTTCCCACAGGTTTACCAGCAAGACTTTGTCAGCACCCCCTCCCTGACACACACAGCCCTACAAACGACGTGGAAGCGGGACCCCAGCCTGCGGCCTGTGCGGACAGGACAGTGGCAGAGGCACCGAGGCACGTTCTTCACATGAAGATCCCACCTGAACTCGGTTTTCCGAGTCCAGTTTCAGGGCGGCTCTACTGCATCCCCGGCCCTGCTCAGGCAGCACCGGCCACGCTGGTCCACAGTGGGGGCCATGCTGGCCACGCCTGGAAGGGACTGTGTGCATGTGGAAAAGCCGCCTTCCAGGCTGTTCAACTGGCCCTTAAAGGAACCCAGGTGTGGCAGGAGGAAAACACAGGCTGGGTCCCCCATACATCACCTCATTACCCACCAACCTGGCAGATCTCTTCCTTTAATCTACTATAAACAGATTTACACTCGAACAATTAGGAATGAAGAAAGAAAGAAATCTTCTGGAAAGAATCCTTCCCCAGGGCTACAGTGTGCTCCCCGACAGTGTTAATTCGGGGACTTGGTAGCGCTGCCCTTGGCTTGTGGGCAGCCAGGTCCTTTCAACTTTTAAGGACGGGATACCAATGAGTGTTTACATCCAAGAGGGAGTCTCAGAGGTGCATGGGAAGGAGCTAACAGCCTCGGACATCAAAAGGGAAGCTGCTCAGACAAGACGGGCCTCAGCAATCTTTCCATCTTCGATAGAACGTTTTTCTCTGTGCATGCAACAGAAATCAACAACAGACCATAAAAGGGGAAGGGCAGCCCCAGAACTGTTCTGAGCGAAAAGAACATGTGAACAGAGAAGTCGGCTCCAGACCACATCCATCGGAGAAAGCCTTCAGAACCCCCAGACCCCTCCCCCGCAACTCCACACCCAGGCCACACACCAGAGACCGCAAAGGGTGTCTCTACCCCCCGTCTTATCCCAACACAAGGCCATCCTGCCGGGCCCCAGCAGTCTCCGTCTGTGGAAACAGGCGCTCCCCAGTGGCCACAGGTGGGAGGGACGGAGACCAGGTTGCCATTCCGCCATGGCTCTGGGCCCTTCGGAAAAGCCTCCCTCTCACAGGGCACCGGCGTTTGGGGGGTCAGGGACAGGGCACCAGAGGCCTCTGTCAGCTTCAGAATGTTGGAACTCAGATTCGAATGCCCTGATCACACCGTACCTTTGACAACGACTGTTTCTCATTCTAAAACTTGGGGGTAAATTCACATTTTAGTCCAGATTTTGAGAATGGAGACTTCCGCCTCTCACTGTTCCTACACATACAGAAACAACTCAGCGTTAATCAGACCCCTCTGCCCCTCCACAGGTGAAAGAAGTTCCAGGGACAACACACAGAAAGGGGCTACGGAGTCAGCATTGCCACGCCTGTTAAAAACAGTGTCTTGTCTCGGTTAATAAGGGACTTAGTCTTCTGAGGGCTACAGGGTGTCCAGCCTCCCCTGCTCCCGAAGAGCAGACCATCAGCAGGCCCTTCACCAAAGAGCTGGGGGCGTGTCACCGCTTCCAGCGCAGAAGCTCAGAAGACATCACAGGACCCAGCAGACCCTGCCTGCTCCTGGCCGGATCTTCTCTTCCTAATTCCCTGAGAAACAAAGTCCTCATTTTTTATTGCCTTTGAAACCTGCGTAGCCACTTGTTGCCACACGGAGCCAGGCCTTTCCGAGAGGCTGGCCGCAGAGTGACTTTTCTCAATTTCTCCCAGAATATGACAGTGGGCACTGAGGGCCTTCCCCAGGTCACTGGGAACCTGCAGTCCAGTGTGGGGAGCCTCAGCCAGAGAACTGAGAAGCAGGCTTCGGAGGAAGGCTGTCCGCTCTTCTTTATTTTCCAATAAACTAATGGGTGAGGGGGCACCGTTTTTCACTTCCTCGGGGTGATTAAAAACAGCACCGTGCACGAGGTGCCACGGCTCCCAAGCTCGAGTCCCTCCATTCAGTCTCAAGAACGCCGTGCACACAAGCTATGTCCAAATGGATCGAATCCCACTGCACACATTCCCATTCTATTACATCTCTGTCTCAACCACAACTCAAATTCAGAGTTACTCTAAGCTCATGCTCAAGATCGCCAAAAGCCTGGCATCAGCAAAAGCCTTAGCTGAACACCATCCACAGAGTCAGCCAGGCAAGTCGGGCAAGGATGAGAAGGGCCAAGAGGCAGGCAGGGGTGCGGGGCGTGGGGCAGGAAGGGGAAGAGGAGCAGGAGGGATGGTACGGAAGGGAGAGGCCGGGCTGTGGTGCTGCCTCCCAGGGCACTGGGAGCCCGGCTTCCCAAGGATGTGCCTGCCTGTTCCTCACTGAGCCTCAGTGCAGACAGCGGCTGGACCTGGCCCACCCCCCGCCACCCACTGCCAGGACCAGAGTGCCCCAGTGCACACAGCCGTGCTGAAGGTTCTGGAACATATGAGAACTATTAGCATAGTGCCTGGCTCAGGAGTAAGGAGGGATGATTAATGAAGGGGATGTACCTGGGATGGGGCTGGGGCGGGCTAGAAGAGGTCAATGGAAGAAAAAGAGGGACATATACAATATTTTCAACAATAAAGATTCAAAAAGGGGGCAGTGTAGGCCACATTTTTTTCCACGAAGTCCCAATGAAGTCATGATATACAGATGTGCATACACAGGAGCACACATGCAAATACTAATAATCGGCTTGCAAATCTGCTTTTCAACATGTTCTGCTTGAGGGACACTGAAGGCTGGGTGCTGCCTGCCGTGCACAGCTGGGCTGTAACACAGCGGCACTCACACACCCCTGTAAATGGACTCCACAAGGTTCCAGGTTTCTGAAGCCTCTCTTTGAGCAAAAGGGGATGAGTACCCAGCAAAGCAAATGGTGCAGAGGCGGGTGTCTCAGAATTCGGGTGGGAGGATGAGTGTGTGCAGAAGCCGATTCATGCCAGACCCACGTTTGATACCCCCTGAACTGCACCTGGACCCGGTTCGCCTGCCCCACAGCAGGGGTCAGACTGACTGTGTTAACAGGCCTGTCATCTGGGAGGCCTGGGTAGACAGGTGGCTTGGGTATCCAAGAGGAACTTTGCAGGAAACATACACATAGGCCTCTAACAACTAGGTTGGTGACTCATTCGCTCCAAATACATTCACAGTAGCCAACACTTATGTATATACATATGCAAATAACATGTACACATGCACACTCCATTTTCTGTTCATTATGCTGGCTGGTGACCTACTAAATTGATCTCCTGACCACCGTGTCTTCACCCAGGGAGCAGTGCCCGGGTCTGACGCAGCAGCCCTGTCCGCTGGGCTGGTTGCTCTCACCAGGCCCGGCCCGGCCTGGCCCTGTGGCAGGGCTGCTGTGAGGACCTTTTGCTGAGCAAGTGCTAGACTACACTCCCACACAGGAAGTGCTTTTCATCTTAGCAGGAGCCACATGCTTCGACTTTATGTCCTAATTCAAAGTTCATTATTTATTGAGTTTATGAATCTGGGGAATATTACTTCCAAGAGCTGGTTTGTTAACTGGTGAAATGGAGCGATTACCTGTCTGAAGGCTACTGCTTGCTGGAGGGGTGGCCCTGGACGTGGGGAGGGAAGGGTCTGGGGAGGATTCAGAGCAGACTCCGCAGGGACAGAGCGGAGGAAGTGGGGCACCACCAGGGAGGGGCCTAGAGGCCTGAGGGAGCTGGGGCTTCTTGAGTCACCCCTAGGAAGCACACCAGGGGCCTGGGGCCTGAACTTTTCAAACTATTTGTACAGACAGATGGCTCTGCCTCGTGCCAGCACCGGCCTCGGTCACGTGGCATATGTGCCATCTGAAGACATCTCACTGCCCACAGGCTGGGCTGAGCTGAACCACGGGCTCAGAAAGGCAGTCCAAGAGGAGGAAGCCCCGAGTGTCCAAAGTGCCTTAAAAATGGCACCTGATGTGGAAGTGGTGCGGAGACTGTGTTCCCAAACCACACCTCGATTCCAGGGTGACAATGGCATCTTCTGATGTAACCACGCCTCCCCACATGAATCGTCCTCTCCTGGAAACAGGAGAGGAAAATTGCCAAAGAACAACCCCACTCCCCACATCAATGTCTTTCATCCTGAGACATTTTAATAGATGCAGACCCAGTGGTCTGCTAGATTCCAGGAAGGTGACAACCAGCAAGTGTTTTCTGTACACGGCCAGATAGTGAGCATTTTTGCCTTTTCTGCTTATTTGCCTTTGTATCACAAAAGCAGCCCTGGACAATGTGTGAGAGCGAAGGGCCTGGGCATGGCTAGACCTGGCCGTGTTCAGACACATCTACAAACCAGGCTGTGGGGGAGACTGGCCTGGCTCTAGTCTGCTGACCCCACTCTACTTCTGAGACCCACGCCCAGCTCCCAGAGTGTTTGCACGTGCAGGCAGTGGGACTCCAGCAAATGTCTAACCCACAAGCTACCAGCAAGCAGGTACACGAGCTCATGAGTTGGCTCCCCAGCTGCAGCCCGGGCCTGCCAGGAGCACACAAGGTGCTCCTGAACGGGGCAGAGGCCCTGCTCTGTGGGTTAAGTTCATCTGCACAGCACGCGTTCCAACACCGCTCCTACCACAGCGTCTCCCGCAGACACACGCAGGTACCGGCCTGGGTGTCACCCTGACCTTGAGAAAATGCAACCTTTAGGAAGACGAGCCCGCACCCCAGCTCACACCCAAAAATGTCCATGCCAGAGAGGTGCCCTCTGGGAATCCCCCCCACCCCCTTCCCACATTGATCAACACATGACAATTCTCACTGCTCTTTTACAGCTTTTAACCCAAAGGTTTGTTTTCTAACTTCAATTTTAGATCATTGCAAAAAGCTACTTCTAAAAATTATCATCTAATAAACTAATTTCCCAAAGTGGTTTTCAAACACTTCAAACTTAATTCTAACTTGTAATCAGAATGTAATCTGGCCCAGACCGGTTTGGCTCAGTGGATAGAGCGTCGGACTGCGGACTGAAGGGTCTCAGGTTCGATTCCGGTCAAGGGCATGTACCTTGGCTGCGGGCACATCCCCAGTGGGGGGTGTGCAAGAGGCAGTTGATCGATGTTTCTCTCTCATCGATGTTTCTGACTTTCTATCCCTCTCCCTTCCGCCCTGTAAAAAATCAGTAAATTAAAAAAAAAAAAAATGTAATCTGGCCGAAACCAGTTTGGCTCAGTGGATAGAGCATTGGCCTGTGGACTGAAAGGACCCAGGTTCGATTCCGGTCAAGGGCATGTATATTGGTTGACTACACATCCCCATTGTGTGTGTGGGGGGGTGCAGGAGTCAGCTGATGGATGTTTATCTCTCATCGATGTTTCTAACTTTCTATCCCTCTCCCTTCCTCTCTGTAAAAAATCAATAAAATATATTTAAGAATATATAATCTGAAACCCCAGTATAGAAGATAGTAAAGAGAAGAATACAAGTGGTTTCTTCAAGCAGCCTCACTCTCCAGGTCAGGCAGGAAAACTGTGAAATAGGAAACTCCCCTGTGAGGCCTTGGGTCCCTTGGAGACGGAGTTTGAAGACCAGTGTCTTCCGGAAGAGTTACTGTGCCTGAGGAATAAATGGAGTCAGGCTGAGCAGACAGTGCTACAGGTAGAAGATGACAGTAGTTGTAGTAACTTCTAACAGCCTTGGCTCTGTAGCCATGTGCCACCCACAAAGTACACGGGGCAGTCAAGGTCACAGAGAGTGGGTGAGGTGCGCTGCTGCAGTCACTACAATCCTGGAGCCAGGGTTTGGTTCACTGCACACTCGCTGCCCTCTTTAAAAAAGTCCCTACCTGGTATGTCTCCTGTAGGCAGCTGCTTCCCTTTAGTTTTAAATGTTTAAAAATTATAAACAAGTAACTTTACACCCAGAGAACACAATGAACCAGCCACTCAACTGAATTCATTCTGACGTCACGGCGGCGGCAGCAGCGAATGCATTACTTGTGTTCCCCCTTCTCTCCACTGGCCACAGCAGGAGTGACTACTCAGGAGCCCATAGACGTTCACACTGAGGGTATTCCCTCCTGCTAATGCACACCAGCCTCTTCAGTCCTTTAGTCTCCTGACGCCGGAAAGTGAATCTCAGTGGCCACAGAAAGCTCCAGAACGGGTTAACAACCTTCTGAAGAAGGCTGTGAGGGGCCAGCAGACAAAAGGGAAAGGAGGCCTGCAGTCACACTAGATGGCGCCATGGGGCCCCGCCTCCTCCGGCACCCCACAGGTGTAGAACAGCGTGGTGTGCCCGACAGTCGCTCCAGCTCCGGCTCACGGTTTGCCGGCTCCTGGTGAGCACGGGTCTCAGGGCCTGTAGGCTGTCTGCCTGGGACCCAACTGGCGCTTGATGAACGTTTCTCAACAAATGCACTACTTTAAAAATCTCAGAATGCTTTTCAGCTACTCTGAATTATAACGCACAGTTGGAAACTGTAAAAATGCTTTGAAGAATGCCACCCATCTCATTTATGACAGGAAGCACTCCTCTTTCTTTTCAGTCCTTTTTCAGAATTTACTGTTGAAGAGAAAAAAAAAATCCGCCTAGGGAACATGATCTGAGAAGCCCATTAACCCTCACTTAGAGATCCATTTTGTAAGTGTAAACAGAAAGACAAGGCTCATGGCTTTTGTGAATTAATAAGTCTAATACTGCAGTAAACAAACCTGCTTTTTCAATTTGTGTCCCTAAATTAGATTTACCTTTGCTTTAAAGTGAGCTCACTGCTGGTAAGCGAAGTCTGCTGGGCAGCCAGGAGTGGGAAGGCAGCTGGGACAGACAGCATTTCCAGCAAGTTTTTGTTTGGGGCGTCCATGATGGTCCAGTGTGGCTCATCTGCTCACTCTCCCGAGAAAAGATAGGAGAGCCGACAGCTGACAAGGAAAGATTTCCAACATTTTACTTTGATTCTAGCTAGCACTTCCCACTTTTTATCTCACCTTACTCATTCTTATTCTCAAAGGGCTACAAATATAACATTATTTTTTTAACTAAAGGAAATTAAAAGCCACCATTTGCTGTCACAGAGCCAGGTTAATAAATCCCTGGTCCAAGGTTAAGACAGCAAAGGAGGCATCAAAGGCCCTGGCTCTTTCTCAAGGGCTCACACTGACTGACCTTGCTCAGTCAGTCCCTCCGCCCTCACCTGCCTGTCAACGTCTGTAACCGGCTGTCCCCAGTGATAACCTGAGCGGCAGCGGCTGCCAAGACAGGATCCTCTGACATCTCTCCCCGGACCGCTCTCACACTGATACTTCTCTGCAAGGGTGCAAGTGCATGGAATGAAGGCGAGGCGGAGGTGACCACACATCACCATGTGCATGTGCATCCTTCTCAGGCAAATGCTAACTTGTCTCCTTGCTTGGAGACACAATTTTATTTAAGGACGTTAATGCCATTAAAGTCAGCTGGCTGCAAAGGACAGACCTCGGAAGCCCATGATGGTTCCCCTTGAAATATGCCCGGTTTGCCCTGCCCTCCTTCTGTCAACACTGCTCTGGCACGCTGCGTTCTGACGAGTACCAGGTGTACCAGTTAACAACGCAGATTTTTTCCAAAAGATGGCGTCACACATATGTTGATATACATGCGATTTGATATGCGTGCTATTTTGTTGTACTGATGGCAGGCTCCAAAACTTGGTATGTAAAATTTGCTGAAAAAGCAAAATATCATAGATACTTTTATGCTTAAAAATGTCACATTTTGTACCAAAAAAAAAAAATTTGTGGGAAATTGTAATTCATTATTTTGAAGAAAAGTGCTGCTGAAAGTTATTGTATACTTCGGGAAGCTTATGGTGAACATGCTCCATCTCAAGACACTTGTGAGCGCTGCTTTAAAAGCTCTGAAAGTGATGATTTCATGTGAAAGACAGCGTCTGGGTCAAACAGAAAAGTTTGAAGACCAACAATTACAAGCATTACTGGATGAAGATGCATGTCAAACTCAAAAACAACTTGCAGTAAAGATTAAATGTTGTTCAGCAAACAATTTCTGGCAATGGGAAAGATTTTAAAGGGAGGAAAATGGGTGCCACATCAACCTAACAAAAGACAAATGGAAAACCGAAAAGTCATCAGTAAAATGTTGCTTCAAGGGCACAAAAGGTCTTTTTTGCATCAAATTGTGACTGGTGATGAAAAATGGATTTATTTTGAGAATCCCCAAATGCACAAAATCATGGGTTGATCCAGGTCAACCATCAATATCGACTACAAATCGCTTCTGCAATAAGACAATGCTCTGCGTTTGATGGGATTAGGGAGGTGTGGTGTATTATAACTTTCTAAAACCAGGTGAAACAGTTAATACCGATTGCTACCGATGACAAATAATCTATTTGAACCACCCTTTGATTGTGAAACAACCAGAACGTTCCAGAAGACATGGTAAAGTAATTTTGCTTCATGATGATGCACCATCACACATTTCAAAACCAGTTAAAAGATCTTGCCTGGGAAGTATTAACCCACCCGCCGTATTCACCAGACCTTGCTCCTTCAGATGACCACTTGTTCTGATTGATGGCACACGCACTTTCTGAGCAGCACTTCACAACGTATGAAGAAGTGGAAAATTGGGAATCTGGTTTTGCCTCAAAACAAGAAAAGTTCTACTGGGCTGGTATCCAAAATCACCTGAAAGATGGGGGAAATGAGTAGCTAGCGATGGACATTACTTTGAATAAAGCACTTTCGGTGTTTCTCTTGAAATTATCATGTTTTCTTTGATTACAAAATCTCATTAACCGGCACACCTACTAGTAAGCCTGCAATCAGGAGACAGCACACTCCATCTGCTTTTTCCATTTTGTAACGGGGGACTCGGCCTCTGCTGAAAAGAGGGCTATACTCTTGCCAGAGACGTGAGCACGGTACCTCCTCTGACGAGCTCGGCAGGGATCCGTGCCTCGCCACGTCCTCCCCCCGCCTCCCCGGTCCAGGGTCCCCACGCTCTAGGCTTCGCCACGGCAGCCAGAGGCTGGCTCTCCCGTGGGCTTCACCACAGCCTCCGCTGTCCCAACCACGTGTCAGACATTGGTAGCTGCTGCTCCAGAAGCCCTGAAGATCCAGGAAAAGTCCTCTCGAAAAATTAAGTACTGGGCAACTGAGGACAAACAAACAGAGAGGCTCTCTCGGGGCTTACAGCTCAGGAGAAAGTTTAGGAAAAAAAATGAGTAACCAGCAAGTGTAGACATCCATGTCATGGAAGGACTTAACAGGGTGCAATGAGGGAAGTGGGGGGAGGGAAGGGGAACCCCAAGATGTGGTCAGAAGACTCCTGTGCACTGAGAGCTAAAGGGGAAAAGACACCAGCTACTGGGCAGGGCCCCTCAGCCGGTAGTCAGCCACACCATGTTCCACAAAAAACTGTCCTCTCCTCTCCCTACCTGATGCCATTTCTCCCAATGCCCTTCCCTAGCAGAGTGAGCAAAATGCACTCAAAAAAACAAATCCCAAGACTTCAAGGCAGAACTAAAACTATGAAACTCTTAGAGAAGATACAGGCCTAGGTCTTCCAGACCTTAAATCAGCAAATGGCTTCCTAGATGTGATACCAAAAATACAAGCAAAAGAAAAAATAGTAAATCAGATTTTATCAAAATGAAAACTGTGCTTCACTGTGTGGCTCAGTTGCTTGGGTGTCGTCCCGTGCACCGAAAAGTGGCCAGTTCAATACCCAGTTAGGGCACATGCCTAGTGATTCACTCTCATATCGATGTTTCTATCCCTCTCCCTCTCCCTTTCCCTCCCTTTCTATAAAAATCAGTAAAAACTCTAAAGAAAAAAGAAAGTGAAAAGACAATCCACAGAGAGAATATTTTTGCAAGTCATATACTTGATAAGGAACTTGTATCTAAAATATATAAAGAACTAGAAAAAACATATAAAGAACTACTACAACTCAATAATAAAACACAAATAAAACAATTCCAAATGAGCAAAAGATCCGATCAGACATTTCTTCAAAGATATACCAATAGTCAATAAACACATGAAAAGGTATCCACCATGATGTTACCAAGAAAATGAAAATCAAAATCACAATGAGATATTCCTTCATACCCAAGAGACAATAACAAGTATTAGCAAGGATGAACAAAAACTGGAACCCTCATACACTCATGGGAGAGTGTAAAATGGTGCAGTGACTTTGGGAGTTCCTCAAAAGTTTAAACAGAGTTACCATGTAACCCAGCAATTCCACTCCTAGATACAGACCCAAGGAAAGTGAAAACACATCCACACAAAAACGTTTACCCAGAAGTGTTCACAGCAACAGTATACACAGCAGCCCACAAGTGGAAACAATCCAAATGTTCATCAATGGATGAATGAATAAACACATGTGGTTTATCTGTACAAGTGAAAATATCTGGTGACCAAATAAAAAAAGATGCACTAAAAATGGACTACTGAACATACATGCCAACTGAAAAAAAGCCAGCCTCCACAGTCACATATTGCATGTTTCACCTGTATGGAAGCCCAGAACAGACAAGTCTATAGAGACAGAAACATTAGCCTGGGGCCTCAGGCTGGGGCAGGGAGAGATGACAATGACCGATAAAGGGTACAGGGTTTGTTTTGAGGATGATGACAATGTTCAATCGATTTTGGTGATGTGTACAACTCTGTGAATATGTGAGTGAATTGTATGATGTATGAATTACTTCTCAAAAATCTTATTAAAAATAATCCAGAAATCAAGTTGGAGAATGCAAAGGATACTATTCTAGGCAGTCCATTCCTGGGAAAACCACCTGGTGTCCTGTGGCTGAGCCAGCTCTAGGCTGCTGCTCACTTCCTGGTGCTCATCCTGGGCATCTGCTTCTACGAAGGTGGGGAGACTAGCTGGTCTCTGGAACTTGGGCCGTGTGGTTCAAAGCTGGAGCTAGGCAACATCTAGACCAAGCAGCTTACATTCACTTTTAGTGCGATCTTGTAAGTTAAGTTGGTCTTTAAATGTCATACCCTGACATACAAAGTATCCCTTTGCACAAAAATAGGTGCATTTTCATCCTTTAAAACATTTGAATCCGACGTAATTGCGTTCTCTTTGTTCTCAGGCACCAGCACATTCCCATGTCAGAGGCACAAGCTGCAAGGGACTGTTTGGGACCTCTAGAGCGCGGCCCCTCCCTGCAGGACCGGCTGGGAGCTGCTCCAGCTGCTGAGCTTGCTGAGTTCACAAATCTGCAGTGCGCCAGTTCCACAGCTCCATGGCAGACACCTCAACTCTCAAGTCCCGGTGCACCGTGCAACGAGAGGGAAGATGCATGAGAAGGCACCAGAGGGGGAAAGCCATCTTGGAGGAGATCTGAGCATTTTGGCACAAGCGAGCCTCGTAGGGCAGTGTCGGCAAATCGGCTCGCTGCAGTTTGCCGCTCTGTTGACTAATGAGTCTGCAGACAACTGCCATAGGGAAAAACACTTTAAAAACATTTTAGTAATGTACTGATGTCTTTAACCTGAAGTCAAAACTTCTTGGTAAGGGTAATGCCTTACGCAGTGACTGGCAAACTCATCAGTCAGAGTGGCAAACCATAGCTCGCGAGCTGCAGTTTGCCAACCACTATCCTAGAGAGCATCTATGGCACATGTTACGTAGAAATGTGGTCATTTACAGTTGTGAAATAATGGCAGTGCTCACGGACAACTGTGTGCTCCCTTAGCATGGATTTTAATAAAGAAATCTAATACAAAGATACGTAAACTGGGAGAATCAAGATGGCGGCATAGGTAAAACACCTATCTTGCCGTCATACTCAACAATTCTAATACTACAACTTAACGAAAGAACAAACACCTTCCAGAATCACCAGAAAGCTGGCCGAGTGAAAATTCCACAAATAAAAGTGAAAATAAGACACTGTGACTCGGAGGAGTGGCGGCGGACAGTGTTGAAAGATTCGCGCGGAGAGAGGTTTGGAGCGAACGCCAGCGGAGAGGGCGGGTGGCTGAAAACCGGCCAGTTTTCTCAAACGGGGAGACAAAGACGTCCCACTGGACTGATTCTCCAGCTCTGGGCGAAGTCCAGGGAACCCACTATCACACGGGGTGAAAACTGGACAGTGGGAGGGCATGCCGAAGCTCGGGTGCTGCAGGGGTCTGCCGGCTTGTGGAGAAGGCAGCTCTCGCGCGAACAGCTCGGCTGCGTGACGGAGCAGAGAGCGATCTGCGACTTGCTTTCTCATTCGGAAAACCGTCAGTCTGCTTTGTTTTACGACCCTGGGTGAGACATTGGGAGTGTAGATTCATTTGGGGAGAGTCTGAATTCCCTGGCAGCCGGTGGAGCTACACAGCGGCTCTCTCTCAGAGGTGCTGGCAGCCACTGCCCCCCGGCACAGAGTCCTTGGGGCTGCACAGGGCGGAGCTGACACTGTCTGCTTGGCCCAGAGACTCCACCCATCCAACCTTAGCACAGCTGAGCTTCACAGACAATTGGCCTGGAGGTCAACCCCTCTAAGTGCTAACAACGATTAACCTGAACTTAACTTCAGCAGGACTGTGCAACCCATATCCACCTCAGGTAACTGGGGAGGCTGAGCCACTGTCCCTTGTAGGACGTCTACCACACAAAGCTAATTGACCAACTCAGGGAAGCAGCCACCATGCAGAGACATGGAAAGAAATCAGATGTGAAAGAAATGGAGGAAAAAAAATGACTGGACATGGAATTCAAAACCACAGTTATAGGGTTTTTCAAGAGGCTCCAACAAAAGGTCAAGGCCTATGAGGAAATAAGCAAGACCACAAAGGAAATGATCAAGACCAACGTGGAAATGAAGGAAACCCTCAAGGATATAAAGGAGACTCTCAAGGATATGAAAAAGGACCAACCAGAAATTAAGCATACACTGACTGAAATAAAAAATATTATACAAAGACCTAAAAGTGCCCTGGAGCACCCCAAGAACCAAGTTAAAGATTTGAAATACAAAGAGGTAAAATCCACTCAGCTGAAAAAGCAAGAAACCAAAAGAATCCAAAAAATTGAAGATAGTGTAAGGGGCCTCTGGGACAACCTCAAGCATACCAACATCTGAATTATAGGGGTGCCGGAAAAAGAGAGAGACCAAGACAATGAAAACCTATTTGAAGAAATAGTGACTGAAAACTTCCCACACCTGGTGAAAGAAACTGAGTTAGGAGTCCAAGAAGTGCACTGAACCCCAATATATAGGAACCCTAAGAGGACCACACCAAGGCACATCATAATTAAAATGCCAAGAGCAAAAGACAAAGAGAGAATATTAAAAGCAGCAAGAGAAACAGTTGGTTACCTATAAGGGAGCACCCATACGACTGTCAGCGGATTTCTCAACAGAAACGATGCAGGCCAGACACGAGTGGCAAGAAATATTCAAAGTGATGAACAGCAAGAATCTACAACCAAGATTACTCTATCCAGCAAAGCTATCATTCAGAATTGAAGGCCAGATAAAGTGCTTCGCAGATAAGAAAAAGCTAAAGGAGTTCATCACCACCAAACCAATATTATATGAAATGCTGAAAGATATTCTTTAAGAAGAGGAAGAAGAAAAAGATAAAAGTGTAAACTAGGAACAACAAATACACATCTATCAACAAATGAACATAAAAATCAAGTGAATTAATAAGCTGATGAACAGGATAAACTGGTGAATGTAACAGAATCAAGGACATAGAAAGGGAATGGACTGAGAACTCTTGGGGAGAAAAGGGGTGTGGGAAGTGCAGCAAGAGACTGGACAAAAATCATGCAACTATGGGAGAGGACAGTGGAGGGGGGTGAGGGCGGAGGGTGGGATGGGTACCAGGTGGAGGGGAACTATAGGGTAAAAAAAAAAAAGGGAACAATGTAATTAATAAACTGAACAATAAAGATTAAAAAGAAAAAAAAGTAAAAAAAAAAAAAAAAGAAAATGCAGAGAAAAGGACACTTACCTCTTAGAACTATTGTATGAATTAAAAGAGATAAGTATAATATTCTTAAAAACAAACAAAAACAAAAAAACCACACACAAAGATACGTAAACTATTGACGGAGGCATGAAAAAGCCAGAAGCACCAATAAAACCCTAGGTATTGGTTTCTTTAAAGCCAAAAAGAACATGAGCTGCCTGGGCCCACTGGCATCTTCCTGAGGGCAGGGGACACGCAGCGCGGGGGCAGAACGCTTCTGCAGAGGACTGGCTGCCAGGACAGTGGCATAAGCAACCGGCAAAGGCCCCAAGCCGGAACTTTCCTAACGGAGTCAGCTTCAGTGTTCAGTGCTGCTGCTTTTATTTACACACTCCAACCAGGGCAGCTTCATTTTTACTGCTTGCTTAGGGGGTCCTTTTCAGAACAATCAGGTTTTGCCAGCGATGGTGCACTCTTAACAAACATCTGACCAGCCCCACATGCTGTAGGAATTCTGGCCTTGGGGGTAAGAGCGGATATTGATTTAGAAGGAAGTTTTTTACTTTGTCATTATTTACATCTGCTTTTGAAAAATCGCTTCCTTGCAGTCTACCAGAGGAGGTGGTTATTGGTTGCAAGGTATCCAAAGAAAACTTCCAGCGGCACCAAAGTAAGTAACAGAGAAAGAAAACTCAAAGAAAGAAATGCCCAGGGATAGCCTCCGTATCCTGAAGGAAATCTAGAACATTTGTTTCATAAGCCAAATACCACAAAGACGACTCACACACATATACTAAAGAATTACATAAGAGCTCTGTTCTTCCCCGCATCGTTAAAGGCGCCTGGTTTAAAATGATAGTGTGTCTAGAGCCAACTAAAGAGCCCCCCGACCCCCCAACTCCCTCTTCAATCCATACCTGGCCAGCTCTCAGACTTGGGAAAGACCAGCAGTGCTGTGTCAAAGGGCAGCTGTGCCCTCACACGCACTGCCCTGACTTTTAAAAAAAAATCAATAGTCATAATATTTACAGCTCACCTACTAATGTTCAGAGCCATCAGCATGTGACCAGGTCAATGGGCCAATGAGCTGGACCCCGGGTCCCTGTGAAGAAGCTGTGGCAGGGCCCAATGTGGAGTGGCAGGTGTCTGACTGCCTTTCCAGCGGCCCCGTTCCATCAGGCCCTGCACCTCATCCTGCAGACCCATTTCACTAACTGCCACTCACTATTCTGACCCCCACAAGGGTCTCCTGTTTATGCTCCATCTGTCAGGATGGTGCCTGACAATACGGTCCTGACCGGGGAGGGGAGGACCTGGGAGGCTCCGGGCCCCGGGGGCACCAGGGAGGCCTCTGGGAGGGAGGAAGACGCACAGCCAGGCTGGGGCAGCACTATGGCTGGGCGGGGCTCCTCGCAGACCCGCATCTGCCCAACCACCCAGAGGCCACCTCAGACAAGACATGGGACACAAGGCCTGTGCTGGAAGGCCAGTCAAGCCTCTGTGCTGCTCAGATTCCCACGGAGTGGACCAGAGGAAGGAGGCGCCAAGTTCGCTACAAGGCATCTTACTAACAGAAACCGGTGAGCTTCCCGAAGTGGCAACAGAGCCAGAGATTACCCCTCACCTGTCCTCTGAACTGGCCAGATGCTACTGGCAAGCACCCGGGAGAAAGGAACAGAGCCTTCCTTCTCCTGGCAGGAGGTTTGTCGTGGGAGGGAACCACAGCTGCGCTCCACTGTAGCCTTCAGAGACGTGATGCCTGGCTAAGCCTGGGTTCTCTGCCCTGTCCATGCCTCCCCAGAGGTCTGCTAATCATGAAATGCTCTCAGTTCACAGGAACTATGCTTTTGGCCCAGATAAAATTTAGAAATGAGCAGCTGAGCTGTCAGACGATTGCATGTTGGGAATCTAACTTCTGCCTCTGGGCTTCAAATAAATGCTGTCCTGTTTTCTTTTAAAGCAAACAGTGGTTCATAGGGCAATGCTCTGAAATCCGTGCCCTCCCTGCACAAGTGGAACCCACCACGGAGAGGCCCTCTCACAGGGTTTCGAGGGCTCCTCAGCCAGTGCGGAGGAAAGGCAGTGATGTGTAGAAGGCCTGCAAGGCTGTGTTTTCCCGTTTACAATCGACCTTGAAGGCGTCCTTTTCAGAGCAGAATGCGCAGGCCGTGGCTGAGCGGCGTGGCCCTCTGTGCACTGTGCTGGAACACGTTTGCCTCATGACTGACTGGCTCCTCTGAGTGTGCTTGCTCCTACTACTTCTGTTTTGCCATTCTTTCTTCTTCCCAGGAGAGACTCTGTTCCCACCTCTCCCAGGCTCCGTTCTCTGGGCTCTGCGGAGGGTGCCCTCTCACGGCTGCTGCCACCTTTTTAACTACACCTGGCTGCTGTGGCTGTGGCTGTGGCCGTGGCCGGCACTGTGAGACAAGGTGAAAACACTGTCCTTTGTGAAGCAGTGGCTGCTGGAACAGTGTGCTCGCTGGAGTGGTTTTGCCTGCACCACACATTTGGCAATGTTCTGGGGACATTTCTGATGCCAGAACTGGGATGGATTACTACTGGCATCTCATGGGCAAATACTAGGATGCTAAACATCCAACAATGCACAGGACAGGCCCCACCCCGTGACAATTATCCAGTGCACATGTCAGAGCAAGCTGCCCCTCTCCCCGCACACCCCAAACCCACCAAGCCCCCAGGATCAAAAATTCTTTACCCGTTAAAGTTTACCAGATGCCTAGGAGCTCCTAGCAGCTGGGTAGATTATACTTTTTCTCCCTGCCAGGCCTGATAGATTAAAAGGAAAAAATCAGCTAAATAATAAAATCTGACCATTTTACACCAATTGAGATGGTTAATCTGTCAACATAAGTCACATGACTTTGGATGCTCACCAACTTTTCTCACAACAATCCTGTGAAGGGGTTATGGCAGTGGTCGGCAAACTCACTGGTCAACAGATCGGCAAACCCACATGCGGCTCGCCAGCTACAGTTTGCCAACCACTGGTATGGCATTTTAAAAGCAATTTGCTGCATCACAATGCACTTTTTTTGAAGTAAACGAAACAGGAAATAATAGAAAATATAAGAGTCAAGACAGTGTCACGAAACATTCTTTGCCAGTTGGCTGCAGTCAAGCAGCCAGGAGCCCGCAGCCTTGTCTAGGCACTGCCACGGAGACGAGGAAGATGGGCCGGGAGGGGGGCAACGTCTTGGGACCTGCGCCCAAGTCCGTTTGTTTGTGAAGTCAATGCATGGGCCATCACCAGGTGCTCAGCTTGGGAGCTCCATGAGATCAAAACATGGAGGGTTGCTCACACGCACACAAGCAGGTACCTGCCTTCTTCCTCACACGGGGCCAGCCACAGGTGGCGCCCCTGACAGACAGACACACTGCCCTCTCGACCTGACCGAGGCGCTCTTCCTTTCAACCAGCAGTTTCCCAAACACAGCGAGAGGACGAACCGGCGACAGCCTCGCCCAGAAATTGCTTTCTTGCTCAATCCACCCGTCACAACATCAGAGCAGGGCATGCTACCGTGGGGTCTCTCTGAGCCATGTCCTCCACTCCCTCCAAGACAGGTAAGGTGATGAGTTGCTGTTTCTGAACTTTCAAAAAATTAACTTGCGGTGTGTCCCCAATTTTGAAGTGCCCAACTGCAGCCTGTAGAAATGAAGTTGGTTCAAGGTCAGCCATGAGCTGGGGGTGGGGGTGGGGGTGGGGGAGGGTGTCACACAGCTACATTCCATGGATCTTTGCTCACTACCAGGGGGCCAGTTCTTTTACAGCTTAGAGGAGACCTGCTACAGAGGGCAGAAATTCATGACTTAAAATGGGATCTTAGAAAATGTCTTTTGTTCCAAGAAACCATGTCCAATATATTTTTAAACTTTTATGGCCCTCGTTGAGCCAATATGCTCAAAAACCAAGACAAATATTTCTATGAACTAAGCTTTCCCCTTCAGCCTTTCAGTCCTGGCTGGAGGAGCCGGCATTTGACTAGTCATGCCAAACTCGGGATACACGAGGCGGCCGACTCCACAGCTAGTGCTCCTCTCAGGCCCAGGAATCCCAACATCCCCAGCAGAGCCCCAGTTTCCAGAGGCGGAGTGGCCACAAGGCTGGGGTGGCTTAGGATGGATGCTTTACTCTGTTCGTCCTCATGCACTTTTCCTGTAAGACTCCGAACACGTTTTATCCCTTTCCCCAGAGCAGATCTGGGGACTCACATTACATGGAGGACAGACCATGTAACCTACCACCTCAGACATGAAAAAAGCTGGCGGGCAACACAGACCAGGCATCATGCTCAGAAACTCTGGTACCAGACCAGACATCCTGTGAACACAACCAAGCACAGAGCAGCACAAGTAACAAATATTAAGCCACATAAAGAGATTAAAAATAAACTTCCAAATGGGCTTGTACTCATCCACACACAGAGAGAAGGGAGAAAGGAGGAAGGAAGGAGCCGGGGAGGGGAGGACTGAGAAGCAGCTGAAGCAGGTACTGAATGGAGGGCCCTGGTCTGTGCTAGTACAGGCTCCTCAACCACAGGAGTGAGGCTGGGTGATGCATAGAGAGCGTTGCCTGCCAATAAGAGCTCTGAAGAGACGAGGTGAGGTGGAATGAGCAGTGAGACTCAGCTTCAAGGACACATGTGAAATAAGAGGCTCACCCCTCAGAACATGACTTCCCATGAGTATGTGTTCTCAGAAAAAACGCCAGTCCAAAGGAGAGTAAGGCTAGGGTTAGGAAACACGGGAACACCCCCGCCCTGGTCATGCACACTCCCTGCTCTGTGCTGGGTTTTGCACAGACACTCAATCCAGCACTACGGTCCCCGGCACGGAAGGGGGGCCTGCAGAGCACTTTCCCCAGGGCGCTCCACAGCCTGTCACACGCCAGGGTCTCTGCCAGCTCTCAAAGGCTTGCCATTTACTACACATTTGAGAGCCCTGATAATGACTGAAAGAGACAATTCCTATTGGCTCAGCCAAGGAGAAGCACCGAGAATAAAGTCAGAACCCTCAAGACTTTTCCCACCAAAAAGTAATCCTTTCTCCATGAAATGTTCTGTCACATAAAATAAAGGCAGACTAAATTCTTGCTAATCAATGTCACAGTAAGTCACACGTAATCAATCATGTTTCTAGAAAACAGTTTGCCCAAAATCCTGCTGCTTTTCTGCTTCTGAGCGACATTTCAAGGAAACGCCAGTGAGATGGACTGTCAGTGCAACTACCTACCTACCACATGGCAGGACGAGAGAGCTGGGGAAGGAGGCACCCTGTTACAATGAAAGCCCAACGGGGAACAGGCCTCCAGGGCCCCCAGGCTTCTGCGCACCCCAACACAAGGGTTAACAAACTCCAGATGGGGTGGACCCAATCAGCTCCCCCAACTAGGAGTGGTGTGTATGTTTTAAAACAGTTCAAAGAAGGAACGACAAAAAAAGAATTATCTTGAGACGTGGTAATTACGTGAAATCCCAGTTGCAGGGTCCATAAAGTTTTACTGACGCATGGGCACAGCTGTTTGTTTGCCTGTCTCTCTGGCAGCTTCCATGCTACAACGGCACAGGTGCACAGTGGGGACAGGAACCGTGTAGCCTGAAATATTAACTATCTGTTCCTTTACAGACAAAGCCTGCTGACTCCCGCCCTCGCACATGCCAGCTCACATGATCGCACTTGCTGTTGCCTCTGTGTGGAAGTTACCCCTGACCCCTTGTGTCCTGGCCCGAGTGCCACTTGTCTGTGTGGCCTTTCCCAAGTGCTCTATCTAGAGACAGCCAGCCCAGCGTCACTTGTAAGTGTTTTGTTCATTTACTTATGCGCTGTCTTCCAGAAGAACATGTACTTCCTCAGGGCGGCTGGCCCTCGGTTGCGGTGCCCTCTGCTATGCCTGTAGTGCCTGGCACAGTACTGGTGAACTGCGTGAAACCACCCTAGCAAAGGCCACACCAAGCAAAGCCAGCCTCAGGCCCCGGTCTCGTGCCCCCAGGGTCCAGGAGCAGGAGACCGCCCTGGCTTAAGCATCATGGTGTCGTTTGTGAGTTGTAAGACAAGCGACCAAATAACACCTACGATGCTTTCTAGAGGTTTGGGAGGTTATAAACAACCACCAAGCTGAGCTGTAAGTTAAGAACATGACATGTTTTGTGCCAAAAGGAAGGGGAGCAAACGTGTCTACCACTGGCTTCCAGGCTGAGTGACATGTGCCCGGGGCCTGCTTTGATCCTCCCGCCTTCGTCTGTTCACTGCCCATCACTGGGGCCTGGCATTTCAGCGGATTGAGCCCTGATTAAAACTTAACCTCATGTCTGTATATAGAAACATCTTTAAACACTAATTAAAAACAAAGGGCCAAAAATATAGAGCTGAAATAAACAGCACATCTGATCTGTGTCTTCTGAAGCTATGTGTCTTCTCTGAAGTTTTCAATTAACTCCTGAATTTATCGAGCTTTCAAATGTAAAACAACGGTCCTGGCCAGGTTACTCAGCTGGTTCAAGCGTCATCCCATACACAAAAAGGCTGTGGGTTCGATTCCCAGTCAGGGCACATGTCTAGGTTTTGGGTTAAATCCCTGATTGGGGTGCGAACAGGAGAGAAAATTGATGTTTTTCTCTCTTCCCTTCCTTTCCTCCCTCTCTCTAAAAAAAAACCAAAAAACAAAAAACAATGAAAACATACCCTTGGGTGAGGATTAAAAAAAAAAAAAAAAGGTAAAGCTATGTCCAACTTACCTTTTAATCTAATAATAAGCTATCTTTTCTCCATTTACACCATTTAATGATTGTGAAATTAATTTTAATAGCATTTTATTTAACCCAAAATATCACTTTGACAGTTTAACCAAGAAGAAGAAATTATTAGTAAGGTATTTTGCTTTTTTTCACATTATGTCTTCAGTATCCACTGTGCCTTTCACACCCAGAGCTACAGATCAGGGCTCAACAGCTATGTGTGCCTGATGGCACCCTGTAACACTGCAGTTTTTAAATGCTCAGTCATTTTCACCTGAACACAAACCAAACTTACTTGCATTTTAAGTTTTCCTTAAGAGAGCTTTTCTTGTCATTTTACTTAAGAAGACTAAACACAATAATTACTTTATAGACATATAAAATATAAACCCTTGGCACTCATCTTAGAGTTCATAGTGCGTTCTTCACAAGAAGCTAAAAGATAGTAAGAACCACGTCATATTGCTTTCCCACAAGCATCCAATTTTGCTTTTCAACCGACAGCTGTTAGATTTCATTCTCATTTCCGTTACACATGGTTCCCTCCTTGTCCTGGCTGAAGGCGACCTAGCAGCTCTGGCACACGGGCCTCCGATTCCCCCCCACTCCCCACCACACACAAGCAGCAGGATGGCGCCACCAGCCTGCAAAGCTGACCCGCCCAAGTCTGTAACTCAGAAGTGCCCCACCCTACCCTTTCACATTCCTTTAGGAGACCCTGTCTGTCCTTACGACTTAAAGAGGGAAAACCCGGTATTAAGCAGGTCCTAGGGCCCCCAGTTGGAGGGAGCAGGACCAGGCAGCAGCTTCCACTTGGCTGCACAGGTTTGCTCTTCACTCACAGGCACACAGCTGGGGGGGGGGGTGGGGGTGGGGGAAGACCATGTTGATGGAGATCGCAGTGCAGTTCCACAGTCTGGGAAGCTCCGGGACCACACTGTTCACAACACGAGGGCCCCACTGTTTACGCGGAGGGCAGTCCTGTTACCTCTGCATCCTGCTGGGAGAGGCAGTATGTCCTTTCAAGGCTTTGCAGAGTTCTGGGTTTCAGGGTCTTCCGCTCCAACAGATGCTCCAGAAGTAAGACCAGCTGGTCTGGAAGGAGCTGAGGGCACACCAAACAGCCAGTGAAAATGCCATTCAGCTTACAGGGAATAAAACACAGACATTCAGAACAAAGACAGCAAGCCCAGGGCGGCCAGGTATTCAGCAAGTGTCAGAGGATGGGAAGCCTGAAGACCAACTCGGGCCGACCCTCAGGACTTACCTTGTTTCCTCAGAACACAGCAAAACCGTGTTCACCTTTTTTTTTTTTTTAGGTTGTGTGTATGTTAAAGGTGTACAATGTGATGATTTAATATACAGACACTGTGAAATGACACAAACAATATTCATCTTCATAAAACATCCTCATGGTTGATTAGATCCCTTTCTTGATGGCAAACATATGCCAAAAAATGCCACTTAACCTAGACCAGTGGTCGGCAAACCAAGACTCGGGAGCCGCCGTTTGCCGCTCTGTTGACTAATGAATTTACTGACCACGGACCTAGACCAAGATCCCAGGAGCCGCCTGATCTTAGGCATGGAAGTAAGCTTTCAGCTTTTCTTCCTCACCGCTGGAACCTTGCCAACGTGTAGCAAGAAATGGAGAGCATGCCTCACAAACACTCCCTTATAAAAATCATGTTTATTATTCCATTAAAACTTTTTAAAATGTTGTAAATATGATCACACACACATCCACAGTCACCCATATTCCTAAGTTTTCACACAGGGTAGGTAAAAATTGGTGTTACATAGTAAAGGACAGAGAGGAGGATGTTTTTATATGGTACAAAAGTAATGAACAGTTTATGAACAAACATTGTGAATCCAAGAAGGTAAAGTATCTGTCTCAGTCATTATTGCATTGCAATGTCTAAAGCAGAGAGTTCTCACAAACTATAAAAGGAGGAAAGAAGGCATTTAAAATACATTTTGTAGGAGCTGAAAAATATTCTAAAAGCAAGGTTTTAAACTTATTACTATGAATGCCACTACTCTCGCCATTCAGCTTTACTCCTTCTCAACTTATGCCCTGAGCAGCTGTCAATGAACCCAAACTTACCAGTCTGCAAACCCATGCTAGGCCAACAGAACATTCACAAGGACACAGGATTTTAATCCATACTTTGTTATTCTTAAGAAATTTTAAATATTATTGGCATCTCTCCCCACCTCTCTTTACCTTTCTGTCCCCAAGAGTGCACTCTGCCTGCCCCCCCCCCCCCTTTTCAGAATGCACATGGGAAACCAGGTGAATCTCAGGTACAATGCTCACCACGTAATTCCACAAAGAAGCATTTTTTATATGTCCACACCTCACCCTCCTAAGTTCTATAACCCCACTTCCCCACAGGCTCACAGACACACATCCCTGGTTTCTTGAGCATTTTTATTCCATAACATTGCTCCATGCACCTAAGAGCCTGTGGATCGCCTCCGGCTGACAGGAGGAATCGGGTGCCTTCAGCTAACACAGAGGGTTACAACCAACAGGAAGCCCCCACGGACTTGGAGACAACTGACAATTTCCTTCCAGGGGAGCCACGTGCCTATAAGATACTTTAAAGTAATCTATGTATATAAAAGGCTAATATGTAAAGTGTCCCCTCAGGAGTTTGACTGCTCGCTATGACATGCACTGACTACCAGAGGGTGGCATGGAACAAAGGAAGGCTCCAGCTGGCAGCCAGAAGGCCCCAATCAGCTCTGATTGCTGGCCAGGCCTAGGGACCCTAACTGTGCACCAATTTAATGCACTGGGCCTCTAATTACTATATAACAACCAGAAACAAAAACGCCAGTTTTATATTTTCTATAGTTTTAGAACATAAGCCTACTTTTACAATATTAAGAGAAGTCTGCTGTTTACAGAACAGGATAAATCCAGGGCCACCAGCCTCTGCAGCCTCCCCACCTGGTCACAGCATGAGTCCTTGGCTGCTGGGTACTCAGGGTGCTCTACCCCAGGCTCAGCAGCTCAGCTAGCACGCAGGCTGCTGGCCCTCCTTCCTATCCATCTTGCCCTGTAGCCTCCTCCTCTGGATCTTCCTTCCCTGAGGTCCTGGGGGATGGGAGGGGCTCATCCAGCCTGGTCCCAAGTGCCCCTCAGGTCACTTCCTGGTTGTCCTCCAGCCTCTTCACAGAGCCTGCCCTTTATCCCTCACTAAAGTCTCTTCTACCTTACTCATCCCTTTCCCAAGTATGGTCCATACAACCACTACCCCGAGGTGCCTGGCATGGGCACCCCTGGAGCAGCAGCCCACCTGCCTCAGAAGGTGGTGGGCAGGGGAGGGGAGGACAGGGCCCCAGATCGGGTCAGAGTGGCCACCGAGCCCTGCACCCCCACAGGCATTCTCAAAAATGGTGCAGCCAAGCCCAGGGTAGCAACAGCTCAAATGCTGAGGCCACGCTGGGTGCAGAAGATGGGTTCTGGGAAAGGGCAAGAACACCCAGTAGCTGGGGCTGGGGTCTGGTTCACTGACTAAATACAGCAGGAACCAGCCTGGGCAATTGGCAAAATTACAGGGAAGACAGAGTAGAAAGAAAAGCACCCCCCTATTCTGTGTCCACACTTACAAACAGGCCTATTGTTAGAATTCACATTGGGACGTGGTTTAAAAGAAAGACCCACGGAGGAAAGAAGCCCCTGAGGAAGACGATTAGCTGAGTCCTCGACTTCACCTAACTGGGTTTAATCAATAAACACAATTCCAGTTTGAAATGGAAGAATCACTACTCTGTGAGCTCATGGAAACATCTGGAAGTCACCCTTTTTTGCTTCTTGGGACCTTTCTCTAAGCAGAAGTCCATGCATCTGCACACAGAGACTGAACAAAAGGATCCCTGAACATGTCTGTCCTCTCCTGATCTTACACAATGGGAAACACTTAAAATTAAGCCCCTGACTAAAGATAAACAGCTGAGATGGAACGGAGGAGGTTTGTAATAAGTTTAATTTGCTCTAATTAGAGAGAGGTAAAGAGAGCAGGCACGCACACAGCATGCCAGGTAGCCCTCCTGGGCACAGAGGCGCCGCAGACTGCTTTGTGGCAAGAGCCAGCCTGTTCAGAGGTGGAAGAAGGCAGGGGACCCCACGCAGGCTTGGGAACGGCCCTCCCTCCATAACCATAATGCCCCAGGGTTGCCCGGCCCACTCCAGAATGGACTTGTGTAAGTGAGTCTCACTCGGTTAATAACCTGTAGTCACCTGCCTTTCAACTCCAACTTCTAACTTGCCAGGGAAAAATGTAGTTTCTAAGCAATGAGAAAAATGGAGAAAAAAAAAAAGATCAAATATTTTAATACAGACAATACAACTAAATATCCGTCGTTCACAAATGAGCAAGTAAACATTACACAATTTTCAGATTACAGACCTTAAAGGAGGATATTAAAGCAAAAATGTGCTAAGTAGCTTATTTCAATAGAGAACATTTCTCTTTGTAAAATAATCATTTGCTCCCTGTCAAGCCACCATATGATGAAAAAAAAATACTATGTAATAAACCAACATTTGGAAAGCAACTGAGGAGAGATGTACTTCCAATGTGCTCAGATGGTGTGGTGGGAACAGTAAATGCTGTGTGGGTCATTCCCCTCCTCCAACACAGAAATCAAATTAAATGTCACATGACTTCCAGGCCCACTGTGTTTTAGTACAGCAGTTCTGAGAGACAAACATAGCCTTAGTCACGGTACAGAGTGATTAAGAAAAATACTGTACACAGTTCAGAGCAGTATCTCGTTAGAAAGCAGCTCCTTCAAACATTATAAAAAGAACTTGCCTTTATTTCTCTGAAGGTCTAATGGCGCTCACAGTCACAGTTTGACGGTAACAGGAGCAGAAAGTCCTTTCCTTTGCACAAACAAGGAGTTATTTTTTCCACATGAAAACCAGTTTGGTGTTTTTTAAAATACATCTGCCTCAACACTTAGACAAAATAAGGCTATGAGGTGCCAAAGTCATGTGAGTACTTGAAACAGAATTCCACAACACTGTAAAGCTTATTCAAACACAAAACACAACAAAATACTAAAGGAGTCAGGCAATGCAAATGCCATTTGTTAAGGATTCAGTGGTCTGTATTCTTGCACTGAAGGTGGAGGAGTCCACAGGTGCTAACTACCCAGAAATTTACAAAGCCAAAGAAAAGTGTACCTGGTATTTTTCCCAGTCAACTTAAGAACTGAGGCAAGCCACACAACTCTGAATAGCTTTTGAAGTTTCTAGACTCTTGGAAAGAAATTATGAATTTTCCAAGCCCACCCTCCCAGTCTACAAGCAGCAAAAGAAAGCACACCCTGACTCTTCCAGAGGCCTCTTCCTGCTGTCAGGTATGCCCCTCACTCCTGCTCCCAAAGGACCACCCATGTGACTGGCCCTCGCAGCTCCTTCCATTAGCAGGATCCAAAAAGGCCAGCTCGCTTCCAGTAGAAAATGTCACCGGCGCATCTCACTACTGACCTTGTGCAGGCAGGCCCCGACACAGCACTGGGTGCACATCAGAGCCCCACTGTCCACTGTCCACACCCTTCCAAACGCGCAGGACGGCACCTCCTCAAGGACCAGCTGGCATGCCACAGCCGAGAAGGAAGTCTCTGAGCGGCTCCCAGACAAGGAAGGAGCCTGAGACTAATGCAGCCTCAGACTGACAGTGGCGTGAGTTCTATTATTACCCATTATCACTCTGGGATCTGTGCCGAAATGAAGCATGCTTCCTCCCTGATGCCATTTCCTTTTATCCTGGCTGGAGACTAAAAGCAGATCAATGGGGGCAACACTTATGATGTCACTTCAATTTACAGCAACAGTCCCTCCCTCTCTCGGTCTGTCTGAAATACACACAAAGATCAGTTCTTCCCAAAATGGTTAAAAAATGCTTAGGGAGCATTCTTCTTCCAGAAAAGCGCTCTCTGCTATATTTGTCTGTGTTTCTACGGCAGGAACTGTTTACACTGAACAAAAAGAGAAGAAATGGGGGAGGGAGAAACCTCAAATTCTCCTGCATGCGGGAGACTTGCTGGCTGAGATTCAACACAAGCAGGGTCCAAACCAGACTCAGGCGGCTGACCTCAGAGTCCCATGCGGAAGGCTTTCTGGCACAGGGCACAACAGAGACCGAAGTTCTCCTTTGCCCCTTGGATTAAAAAGGTAAACTGCATAGATAAACAATGCTTTTTATAAGACTTTTCCAAAACCAACACCTTCCTTCCAACTCCTCCCAGAAGACACACCCAATATCCACCCTCAGGTGCCCCACCATCCACAGGTAGAAGAGCAAAGTTGCCATCCACACAGTTTTCTCCTTAGGGACAAAGGGGCAGATTGCAGGACACAAGACAGAACTGAAAACATGTCACTTTTCAGACATTGCTCTGAACCAAAATAAGTAGAAATGTCTACGTTGTATAAGTTTTCTTATGATTTTTGAAAATGGGTTAAAATTAAAATATAATTGAGGAAGTTCCTCAAAACTAGAGTTCTTCCTCACAACCCAAAAGGGAACACAAAATCCTGAAAGTATCAGAATGCTGGCATTGCAGCTGACCCTGCCCACCTCAAATACTAGCAAGGTCATGTTAGTATCTAATCTTCTTTCATCTATTGCTTTCCTAATGATAAACATTTTTAACTGTAAAAAACGAACTGTGTAATAATATGTGCATTGGCAGGTGCCTGCCCAAGAGTACCTGTCAACTCGGGCAGTGGTCGGCAAACTCTTCAGTCAACAGAGCCAAATATCAACAGTACAACCATTCAAATTTCTTTGGAGAGCCAAAATTTTTTAAGCTTAAACTTCTAACGCCACTTCTTAAAAATATACTCACCCAGGCCGTGGTATCTTGTGGAAGAGCCACACTCAAGGGGCTAAAGAGCCACATGTGGCTGGCGAGCCGTGGTTTGCTGACCACTGAACTAGGGTATCATGATGATATCAAAACATCTTTAGTCTAAACTAGTAACTTGTATACAGGAAAAACAGAATTATGTGAATTGCAACCAAAACCAAGCTGAAAACGAAAGTTACAAAAGAAAAACCATCCTTTACAGGTCAAAGTGAAATCTTAATACATTTTAGAGAACTGTGAAGTTTAAGTATAAAAATTTATAGTTCACATAATTTGGGGGACATAAATTTAATTTTCCAGCAAATAAGAGTCACAATAATTAGAAATGAAAATAACTTTCTTCAAAATAAAACAACCAAGGGGCATATATTCATCCAGCAGAATCATTATTTTTAATTATCAAAAATTTTCTAGTCAAACTTGAGAAAGAACATTCAAGCAGAAGCAAATATTAGTATAATTCACTGTACAGAGGAAAAAGTGTATTTACTCTATTCTTGGGAAACGGCTCTGACAGCTGCATTTTAAAAAGATTGCTGCACTTCTGAGCCTTGGCTTGGTCACGGAGCTCCCCAAAGTGATGAAAACAGACACCATCACTAGCAAACAGTATCCGAAATAATTCACTGGCAAAAGTTATCCCTACGTTTCTAGATCATAAGGGTCAAATTCTATGTGCTAACATTTCCCTAACTTTTATAAAAGTTATTACTCAAACTGTATACGATCTGACACAAAGCATATTATTTAGACTATACAGAATGCCAACTGGATCTCATAACCATGTGCACATTTTAGAAAATAAACCATTGTAAACACTCAAGTAGAAAAATCCTCAGTATTTTATAAGAGATGCTTGGGGTCTTCGTGCTTGCCTCCCCCCGACCAGGAACCTGTAAGACCAATAGCCAAGTGGGCCAGGCCATTCCTTACCTGAGTTCTATGCTTCTGAAGAAAATCATTGCTCAGGAAGAATAAACTATAAATTCCTAAGCAACCCAGCCCATTCGCCGGCCATGACAACAATGGCATGCTCAATGTCGAGCTTGATTCAGGCTTTCTAAAGAATCAGCATAGGAGAATACTTTCAATTTGTCTTGTATTTGCAGGTGTTTTTGGTTTTCATTAAATCTGCTTTTTTTTTTTTTATACTCTGGTTTCTCACAGCTTTTTTAAAAAAATATATTTTATTAAATTTTTTTTTTAACAGAGAAGGGAGAGGGATAGAGAGTTAGAAATATTGATGAGAGAGAAACAATCAGCTTTCTCCTGCAACACCCCCTATTGGGGATGTGCCCACAACTAAGGTACATACATGCCTTTGACTGTAATCAAGCCTGGAACCCTTGAGTCTGCAGGCCGACGCTCTATCCACTGAGCCAAACCGGTTAGGGCTAAATCTGCTTCTTTTAATTTCTTTAATGCTCTTGCCTAAGTTAACACCATTGTATTTAATAACTGATTTATCCTGAACAAGCATATACATTTTATAAACCTGAGTTCCTAACTTATAAACAATGGTATTTCCTAATTCAAAATTCTAGTTATACACTATTTTATGACACTCTAAGGTACATCATATGACTGAAAACTATCAGCTGGTTTTGTGTATCAAAATGAGGGCACACAAATGCGATATAATCACACAACGGAATACTATGCAGCTATTAAAAAGAATAAAATAGAAATTTCTGTAATATGGTAGATAGCAAGCAATGTTATTAAGTGGGGGTCAAAGTTAAGGACAGATTATAGAATATGTTTGGATTTGTGTAAATAATTTCCTAGAGATAGGTTTTAAAAATTAACTCTTCGAGTCCATTTTTTCTCTAAGTTACACCAGCAGCCTAGTTTTTTTCATGTTTCCTTTTTTTCCGGCCTCCAGCACAAGCTGAACTATTTTTCTTAAGTCACATTTAAAAAATTTCCCCACAGTTTACTCACTGGAGGGAAGATCTACTTTATGAAGAAATTCAGTGCTGTGATCTAATCTGGGAGCACTGAAATCTGTAAATGACTGAAGCACAGGCTCCAAGGAGGTGCTGAGTGGAAACCGCCGCCTTCCAACAAAGCAGGTCTAGGTTACAGGCAGGTCCTCGTCCTCAGTTCGCACCTATAAACCTCTCAGTGCCTCTTGATTCTTAGTCATAACAGTAACACTTGAAAACAGCATAGATCTCACTGTTCCGATTCCAATACTTCTACAAAGAGATGAATGCTAATGCCATTAAATATCAGGCATAAGTTCTGTGTGAGCAATATACATACAGCAGTGGGTCAGTCATATGCCCAGACTATCAGGTTGTCACAATATTAAATGAACTAGAATTTAAGTGCTGTCAGGTTGTTGTTTTTTGCAAAGGGGGAAAAAAAAAAACAACAACAAAAAACAGTAACTGGAACTTCACTCAAACTCCGAATTTCTTCCTATTACTCCCACTATGTCACAATTTGGGAGACAGTTTGGGTGGGATTACTTATTACAAATTTAACATTTTTAGTAAATAACTGTATCAACATTAGGTTCTTCTTTGCAACATATTGCCTTATGTTCCTGTTGAAAAGTGATCTATATATATTTGTAACATGCACAAAATCAAGGTGTTCACATGCACAAATATGCAATCCTTAGGGATATTCTGTCTGAAAATATATATTTTCTTCTAAATTAGAAGTGACTGATTAGCAAATAGAAAAAAAAACACTAAGCTCTTACTGAAAATATGGTTCTTCAGAATCTTAGGAATAAAAACAGACTCCTCTTCTTTTAAGTTTAAACAATGAATAACTGAGTTCAAACAAAACTGTATGTTAACCTCTATAAAAAGAATGTACACTTTTTTAAAAATATTTTTTTTATTGATTTTTTACAGAGAGGAAGGGAGAGGAATAGAGAGAGTCAGAAACCGACGGGAGAGAAGCATCGATCAGCTGCCTCTTGCACACCCCGTACTGGGGATGTGCCCGCAGCCAAGGCACATGCCCTTGACCAGAATCGAACCTGGGACCCCCTTCAGTCCGCAGGTCGACACTATCCCCTGCACCAAACCGGTCAGGGCAAGCATGTGCACTTCTAAGGCAATTCCTTAAAGAATGGAACCCAGTGTTGCTTATTTCATACACCACCTGCAGAATGCCCGATACAAGTTTGTCAAATTTAAATGAAGGACTTCATATCCTAATGTCCTATCCAATACAATGGAGTAACACAGTAAAAATAATTACAATATAGCTATCAATCAATTTGGTGAGTTAAGTAAAAGATAATTTATACATCGACAAATGAAAATTCAGGCCAGACCTGATTCTCACTTTGAAACTTAAAAAAATCCACAAAATATACACATTCAAATATATCAACTTAGAAAGCTTACAAACATTCTGCATAATAACCAATGTGGTAGGTGGCTCTCATTTAAAAACTAATGGCAAAATAACTGAAATGTCTCTTCAACTGTAATCAACTGTGATCAGTGAAACGATGGCTCTGCAATGTTTTCAAAAAGCTAATAAATTAGAGTGCTGTAAGTGAAAAACTCAATACTATAAGAGAGATCTTTCCCTTTGTTTTCTTTAGCCTCCTTGTTTAAACTTATCATAAAAGACTTAAGCTTTTTTAAATTATTAAAATTAACAGCTAAAAAAAAAAGGCAGATGTAAGCACTTAGACACAATGATACAAGAGTTGCAAGGTAAGAAAAAACACAAGAAAGGGAGCCGAGAGAAACACTCTGGCTCTCAGCTTAGACAAACAACTCGGGCATGGACACACACTCCACATATTTTTAAGCATAGAACATAACTTATAAACAAATTTCACTCTTGGGTGTTTATTATCGTCTAAAATACAAACATTCCATACTCCTAGTTCCTGCCCTTACTTTTTCATAGGCCCATAATCAAAACAACCTAAGTATCTTTTTGTTCAGATTTTATTTTCTAATATTCTTTCCATATTTCTACCCAGTCCAAACTAAGCATAAATTTTAGCCATATGTCCACAATTTATTGTGGCTTCTGTCATAAAGTAGACAAAAACATATCCTTAAATATACGTATAGCTGACCACAACTAAAGAGGAATTGCAGGGAGTGAGATGGAAGAGGGTAAGGAGTCAAACCAATTGAGTTATTGCTAAAAAATAAAGAAGTTGTTTTTATGTAATAAAAATGTGTTGAGAGTACTATACAACTTACTACCCAACGTCTCAGTGTCCTTTCACAGAATGATTTAAATGTATATAAAGCACAGTAGTTGGACTTCACTCAAATCCTGTACACTTTTGGATTCTAGTCCAGACATTTTATATCCTGGATTAATTTTGAAGTTTTATGAGGAATAGAGCAAATAAAGGACAGAAATTTGTATTTTTGAAAAAGATATGGTCTTAAAACTTTAGGAGAAAGGCAGGAAACAAATTTCACATCTTTTCAAGAAATACACCATTTTTAACTTCCTTTTCTCTCTCCCACCTCAAGATCAGCTGGTCTGGAGGGAACGGAGGTTTAGTGAGCCAGCATTCTGCAAGGAAAAGCAGTAGCTGTCTCCGGGAGGCACACAGGTGGGCAGGTGACACAAACAAGTGATGGGAAACAATAATAAAACCACAGGGACAGAAATGATGTCAGGTTTATTTACCCCAAAGTTTCACGCTTTGTACAAACAGCTGAATAATTCAGCTCCCACTCAGTGATTACTCTAATTAGAAGTAGTTCCATCTTAATAAGAACTACTTCCCTATTTCCCCAAAGTAAGACATCCCCAGAAAATAAGACCTACTAGCTGTAATATAAGGCATCCCCCCCCCCCCCCAAAATAAGACCTAGCGCATCTTTGGGAGCAAAAATTAATATAAGACACTGTCTTATTTTCAGGGAAACGGGGTACCAGCTACACAAGTAAATGGAAATAGCATTATAAAAATGTTATTTTAGGGCAAAACGGCCATTTTACTGTAATGAAAGTTCAGACACTATAATCTTACTTTTACTGCGAACTCCCAACTTGGGACTCAAAGCCCTGGAGCAGCCTGAAGCTGATATAGGAGCAGGAAATGTGAAATTCGTCCTTGTTTGCTGCCATGGAAATAGTTTCTCAAGTGAATTCAAATCAACAGAAGTAAGTCTTCAAAAATACAAAACAAGTATGTTTTAGCCATAGGCCTAAAAATCTTAAAAAGTGCTAATCATGAATCTAAAATGCTAGTAGGTCTTCACCATGATTAAACCTAAGAGGTCTTTTCTAGTAGCAATTGAAAATCCCAATATTTGAGATTTTATTTAGTTATTTTTAATGGATTCCTAGAGAAATTTCACACAAATGTAGTTAAGTTTTAGCATTTCTATTATTTTATACCTGCCTTTATGTATGTATAATGTGCTTATGTAAAAAAAATTCAGTATTTTATTTTTATATGTATTAACAGCACAGAACTTTTGGAAATTACAGGAAAGCGTCTGGATTTCTAAGTTTTCTGGTTGTTAAACTTAATAGAAAATAATCAGTCTATGGAAAACCTAATCTCTTCCCTCAGTATTCCAGCTTAATTTATCTGTATTAATTTGGAATTTATCTTAAAAAAAGAAAGGCAGGAATGCAAGTTTTTTTTTACATAGGTTTTTAGAAATTTTTCTTATATAAAAGCAAAACCTTTTAATAAAATGTCTATTCTTCACATTTTAATGGATTTTCTACTTTGTTTTTCACATATCAGTTACAGCATACCAATTATGACCTACAAATTCCATCCCAAAGTGAGGTTTAATTTAAAACAAACGAACTTGCAAAACCAGTAATCACAGATCTCCAAAAGGAAAGGTGGACATAGATTTTAAAATCACGAATCACAACCTCACAGGCGAGAATCACTTTCCTACTGATTACACAGTGTAGGCTCCAACTCAGACCTTTACAAATAACAGCTGAGACGGAAATAAAAAGTGAACAAGCGGCCTGCGGGCAACCCACACAAACTTCCTAACGGCCAGTTTAAAACGCAGTTCTTTAAGGCCCGAGGGGGCGGCCCGGCACGGGGTCCGGCCCCTCCGAGGACGGCGGCTGGAGCGGCCGAACACCAGGCACCTCCCGGTCCGGGCCGGGCCGGTCCGCACGGCCGGGGGGAGCGGGGCTCGGGCCGGGGAACCTGCCCACATTCCCAGCGGGCTCCGCCGGAAGCAAGCGTTTTGTTCCTCTCCCCGCTGCGTTCGTCCTTCAAACGAGCCTCCTTCTTTACCTGGCCTTTTCTCTTTGAAAGCTTGGTAAACATAACACACAAAAAATCACAATTCCGACGCCCATTTATAACAGCTACAAAAGTATTAAAGCAAAGGCAACCTTAATCAATAAAGAAAAAATTAAAACAACAACAACAAAGGCAACAACCCGTCCCGAGGCATACTTTTCCTTCTGTAGATTTTTAGGACAACTTAGAGGCAACCAGCCTGCCATTCACACACACGCTATCCCCACAGTGGCCGACGCCAACTGCCACGGAGCCGCGAGCGACTGCGCCGCCAGACGAAGCGGAACGAGTAATAGTGCGCCCGACCTGGCGGTCCCGCCGGCCCAGCTCCCCGGCTGGAGAGACGGAGGTCCGAGGAGGGAGATGAGAAGGGGTTTGGGCAGCCGGAGTCGAAACCACCCCCGTTCCCCTAACGAACGCCAGCTGACGGCGCGGGGCCCGCAGCTGTCAGGCAGGCCAGGCGGCGGCCCGCGCGGGAGGGAGGAAGGCGACTTACTCACTGAGGCTCCCGCCGGGGCGCGGCCCAGCCCGGACTGGCCCGGACTCCTCCGGCGGTGTCCCGGGCGCCAGCTGCAGAGGCCCACGGCCGCCGCGCCCCGCCCCGCCCTCCCGGCCAATCCCCGCGGAGGCCGCCGCGCCCCGCCCCGCCCCGCCCTCCCGGCCAATCCCCGCGGAGGCCGCCGCGCCGCGCCCCGCCCCGCCCCGCCCGCCCCCGCGCGCCAGGCAGCTCCCACCCAGTGATCGCTCTAATTAGAAGTTTCAGTCTCAGCAGTTAAACAATGTACGAACCAGTCTCAAGCAGCGGCAATTCAAATGGCTTTGAGAACAAAGGCAATCAGAGCTGTAGCAATTTTCCCTCTAATTTACAGAACGTGAAGACTTTCTCTCACTACTCATTATACTTATAATTAAAAAAAAAAGTTTAACTCTAAGATACATGCCACTTCACAAGGAAATTAGCATTTCTGTGCAAAAACGCCAGACCATATGGCTACAACAAACACAAAATCACTGTCTCAAAAAAATAGATATTAAAGTTGAAACTTTGGTCCCTCCTGCAGAACAAATGTTCTTGGATCACTGGTGGAAATAAGCAAGATGTACAGAGATGTAGGGAAGCTGTCTTCTTATAGTTTACAGACTTTGTGAATAAGAGAGAAGCAAACTGCCCAGGAAACTTACCCTGTACTATCTTTCCAGTAAAATTATGCAGAATTTGCAAAATTTTTAATTAGTACTGGTGGAGGTCGCTATTGTTCACACTAGCATCAATTGAATGGCTACTTGTCGGTCCATGTCGGTCCAAAGGGAAAAACATCAAATGCCAGAATTCAGTTTTCTGGGTGCAAGGGCAGCTTTAATGCCTAATGACTGGCATCTTCCCCGGAAACCACCAGAGCATTCCAGCAACACACCAGCGGCCAGTCTTATTTCAAACGTCATAGCAATCCCAGTAAAGGTCACCAGATTCAAACAACTAAGTCAAAACTGCAACTACCAACTAGGATAACTATTTCAAGGATTATATAGAATGTATTTATTGGGAAAAAGTGAGAGGAACCCTCAGAAAGGGAAATAATCAGGTCTGTTTCCCCTAAAAAACTAGAACACTCCATTCACAGCTCTGAATATTAAACTCTTAAGTTTTTCTTTTTAAATTGACTTCAGAGAGGAAGGGAAAGGGAGAGAGAGAAATACCAATGATGAGAGAGAATCAGGTCGGCTGCCCCCTGCACGCCCCACACTAGGGAACCAAGCCTGAAATTCTGGCATATGCCCTGCCGGGAATCAAACCATAACCTCCTGGTTCATAAATTGATGCTCAACCACTGGACCACATCAGCTGGGCTCAAGTGTCAATGTAGAGTGGAAATTTTCAGGATGAGTAAAATCATACATGCAAATATATGCTTACAAAATGCCAACAAAACACAAAAAAAGCCCTTTTTATACTTTATTTTCTAGTACTGGTTTGAACTTTAAAACAATATGCATCCATATTAAACAAATTATTGAACAATTCAGAAGTTTATGAAAAAGATTTAGGGGGAAAAAACATAGGCAATGAACTATGAAATGGAGTAGAAAAGTAATAAAAACAACCATTACAAAAATGTTGCATAAAATAGGTTATATGACTCATATATCTTCCCCTTTCACTGTTTTTTTTTTCCCAAAAACAGATTTTAATTTTTTCAAAATTTCAGGAAAGTATAGTTTTCAATCTCCATGCATTTACCAGGGCATGCTCTAAAATGTCTCCATTTTTTGAATAAAAAAAAAAAAAAAAACTTAACTCATTCACTTTATGGAAAATTAATTTGGTGCCTTATTTTTATTACAAAATACTATTTTTGTTTAGTAGCTACGCTTCCTTCTCTAAATATTAAATGACAAATATCTGAACACAATTTAGTTTCACTGTAACCATTTTAAAAGTTAATCTCTTTTTAAACATGACCATAAACTAATTTCAAGTTAAAACAAGTGGAAAGAAGCAATTAAAAACAAAGGCAAACATTTTCAAATACTACTGTGTCTACCTTGCTTAACTTTAATGCCCTGAAAATAAGATGGCATTCTTAAAATGCTTAAGTTAAAAAAAAAACACACACAAAACAGATGCCTGATAAATAAAAATAGATAACATTCCCAAACACTTGTTCTGAACGATGAAATAAACTTGATGAGAAAGTGAGAACATAGGCAGAAAGTTTCTTCAGAGAGAGTATAATATTCCCCCAAAATTTATCCTTCTAAAATTCCCCCACTGAATTAAAATATAAACTTTTGAATGGCTTTATAGTCTTAGCTATATCAATCTGTGTACAAGACACTTCCCTTACATGCTTTCAAATATATAAGAACATTTAAATCATTCAGTATAATTCTTAAAAAAAAGAATACTTCTGTTTGAAAAATCCATATCTATCTTCAGATAATAAACATATCAATATTCTGTAATGAGAGGCAGATAAAAATAAATTCTACAAAAAATATTCTTGTAAAAGTAAAGTTAACGGCGGGAACAACCACGCTGGTATCAGTCTCCGCGCTTATTTTAGCATTTACTTTTAAAAGTAAAACGCCATTAAGCTGGTAGTCAAATCTGCAATTTTGTTTTAAATTTAAAGATGGAGAACGCAGATTAAGATAAAACCACACACTGTCCTGAGAGTACCTCCACTTAGAATAGTTCTCACCAACATCGCAGTTACCATTTCTCATTGATCCCGAACTATTTGTGGACGCTGTCTTTATAATCATTTATTTCCTCCTGTGGAAGTCAAAACCAACGTCCCTACTCCAGAAAATGATCATTGTTTGAAAGAAGCTGGAGCCTGGCTCTAGCGCGCAGTCTTCTGCTGGCCCGCAGGGCGAGCCCCGGCGCACCCCCTCCCCGCGAGGCCGCGCGGCGGGGACCCCTGTCCAGGGCTGTTCTAAGGCGCAGGGCCGGCTGGGCGACGCGCGCCACTCCACACGCCTTGCTCCGCACTGGCAACCACCGTCACCCAAGTCTGAGGACGCAGAGAGCTCCTCTGACATCTGCCCCGGGGCGCGTTCTTCCCGGAACGCAGGAACAGCCAAAGAAGGAGAAGCACGGGGACTAGAGAAGTGCCTCGCGCTGGGAGAGCTGCGCTGTGTGCAGCAACCTTGGGCGCGAGTACTTCGGGGTTCCGAAGCCCAGGCCCCGGGGGTGCTCGGGACCCCCGACATTACAAACAGATGCCCTTCTCCAGAAACCACCAGCATCCGCCAGGACGGCGCAGTAGGTCCCCGCAGGGAAGAAGGGAGGAGAGATCTAGGGTCTCTCCTGTCTTTACAAGCGGGGAGAAACCTAACACAAGAAAGCTGTAACCAAGCAGGTCCTGTCAGCCCTGGGGCCCCACGGCCGCAGTTCGTCCCCCACATGCCAGACCCTCACCCTTACCAGCCTCCAGGCCTTGGCTAACGTCCACCGTGGCATCAGTGTCCAGGGCAGCTTGGTGGTCCCAGGTTCCGCCCATCGGGGGCAGGTTCGGCAGCCGGAGGGAGTTGGCGGGTGGGCGGGGCCGCGGGGCTGGATGCGGGCACCCGGCAAAGAGGCGGGTGTGGGCCCGCCCGCCCCGGCCTCGTGCAGTGTCCAGGCAGTTGAGGCCCACTCCCCGCACGCGCTGCGGCGCCGGGGGCTGGGGTCTTCCTTGGTGCGGATGATCCGGGCCCCAGAACACAAACGGCAGGTCTGACCTAGAACTCAGATCTAATTCTGCCTGGATAACTCACCTAGTTAGTAACCCTGGCACAAACTATGCAACTTCCATTCCCTCATGAGCAAAAACTCCACCCAGCAATCAAGGGTGTCAGAAAACACCACTAGCGCTCTGTCTAAAGACCCTCTTTCTGTCCCAGCACCCACTTAGCTCCTAGATGTGAATTTACAACGGCCTGCCCTCCTTAAAGGCTATTGTGCAAAACAGCATGCAGCTGCCAGGAGCACCCCAACCCTACCCAACTAACCACCAAATGTGAACCAGTTGCTAAAGCAACTCTCCATTATCTCCCCTGACTTCCAGCGGTCCCTTCCATGAGGCCCCCACCAGGCGTGCCTTGTTCAAGGCCCTGGATAATAAACTCACTTTGCCCACCACCTTCAGGCCAGGTGAGTTCCATTAAAGCACAACTCTGACCCTTCTCTGTCCTCTGACTTAAACAATGTGTGTGGCTCAGGATGCTCATTTCCATTCCAATCCTCTCTTCAGCCAGTCAACAAACTTTCTGCAAACTGATATGAACTACTAACACCAGCCCCTCTGCCTGGAATCCCCCCCCCCCCCACACACACCCCACCACTTTTCAAGAACCCTTCTAGAAAACCCTGCTTTCTGGGTTTTATCCTCATTCATTCTCATGTAAGCGGTTCTATTCTGCCATGTAACAGAATTATTAGCATGCCACTGAATATGCTCAAATCTCTGAGCTCCTTGTAGGGCTAGGATTCCTTTTTAAAAATCTCCCTACTGCCAAGTATCCAGCACAGCCAATTTTGAGTTAATGTACTTGTAGCAAGAACCAAGATTCATCAACCTTGTGCCCATTAGCACCGATTTTTAGCAACTAGATGATGAAAAAAATTTTAAATGCCATCAATTTTTAAAGAGAAATTCAAAGATAAGACAGTTTTTAAAAAAAAGCCTTACACCATTAATTTCACAGAAAAAGAAAGCCATTGCAGGTAAATGTCATATCTATTTCAGGGACATTTTCGATGAGGAAGGTGCTGACAGCTGACACTGTAGCTCTGCTCTGTGCAAATACAGGTGGTGCTTTTCTCCTGGAGAACCTCACACACGTCTGTCATCTCAGCGGACGGTGCCACTCGGAACAGGGCCCTAAATGAGATGACTGGGGAAAGGTCACAGAAAAGCCAAGCCACTTAGCACACAAGAACATGTACACAATGGTTAAACCATGTAAAAATTATACAGATGAACACCAAAAAATGTGTTTATACAATCAAAAATAACATAATTTTATTAGAGGTTCCTCTGTGAAGTCAAATGTCAAGAAAAAAATTACAGCACAAAAAATACACAAGGCAAAGTGTGATTAATTCAAACATTCTTAAGTCAATAAAACTATAACTGGATCATACTTTTGAATAAAGAAATGCCAATTCTCCCCAAACTAAGACTATAATTTTTTTGTATATCACACTTAGGATTTCTCTTTATATTCAGTAGCTGACATTAGATATCACAGTGAAATAGAAACGCCATTTAAACTAAAAAATACAAATGACTTTTTCTATAGTGTAATAGCATATAAATGTGTGTGTATATATGTATTTTTTCCCAACAGTAGTTATAACAAACTGCAAGAAGTTATAAAAATTCACTTCTAATAGCGCACCCTGTATGTGTCTACTCTGTAACCCTATGAACTCCCCAGTTCACCACCCTTTACATTATCCACATTCTCTGGTGTGCTGAGCATGGCAATGGCCACGTCCTGATTCCTGGAACCTGTGGCTACATGAAGTGACAGGACACTGGGAAGTTAGGGTTGTTTGTCAGCTGACCCGGAGATGGGGAGATGGATCATCCCCATGAGCCAAGGCAATCACAAGACAATCATGAGTGAAGAAGGCAGGAAGGGAAGACAGAGCCAGAGAGACAGCTGCTCGGGATGGACTCAGCCTGATTCCACCGGCTTTGAAGATGGAGGAAGGGGCCATGGACCAAGGAATGCAGGGACCTCTGAAAGCTGGCAGAGGCAAGGAACAGGAATGCACCCTAGAGCCTCCAGGAGGGAACAAAGGCCTGCCCACACCTCCATTAGCCCAGGGAGCCTGTTTGGGCGTCTGACCTCCAGACACTGCAAGATAACAAATCTGTGTTGTGTTAAGTCATTGGATCTGTGGTGATCTGTTATAGCAGCAACAGGAAACCAATCCATGTGAGTTCCAAGCTCCTCCTATAATCAACATAAACACTTCTCAATGTTTGGCTCAACCGGTGAGGAAAATAAAAACATCCTTTGAAAGCGCTCATCTACACCTGAACTCTGATCAATTGCCTTCTAAGAGGGAAAGATTTCCTCCAGGTCCCTCTGCTCACCTTCCCCCAAGTACAAGCTTCATAGGGGATTGCAAGATCATTCCAGTGGCTGAACGTTTGTTGCTGGGGGTGGGTGGGTGAGAAGAAAGCTGGACTGAGGTCTGAAGCCCCTTTGGGTCTGGTTCCTCGCTGCCTGGCTACGTTTACAGTGCCACAAAGGCCAGGGCAGAGCATGTCAACGAAACAAAGGACAAGCATGAAACAAAACGCCACGGGCAACCACGTCTTGATCAAATCTAAGAGCGATTCAAGTTAATAAGTAACATAACCCCACCACCTTTTCATGGCTTTAATTATTACAGCCAGTAAAAAAATATTCAGTCCATCCCTATTTAGTAATGTTTTATTTACCCCTAAAGGCTAAAGTCTTCATTAAATGCAGAAGAGTTGTGTTCAATTCAACACATATGGTGAGACCACAGCCTGGTTTATTGTAGGTTTTCACGTGTCCCCCTCCCCCAAACATAATCAGTCAGTCTCCCTCCACCCGCCCCGCCCCCAACACACACACACACACACACACACACACGCACACACGCACACACACACGGACTCTACATACACAGCACTGCCATTATAATCTGGCTGTATCAGATTTTACATTTTGCATAATTGACTTAAAAGCCGATCTTATTTCTGAATAGTTTCTTTTACTATTTTTCTAGCACAAATCAGTCTTCTAACAGAGTCTGCCTTTGCCCCCAAACACATAACCCTGGCTAAGTTGCTGAGTGGCACAGGGCTTTTTGGATTGAGAAGCCTCACAAGATGTGTAAGTAGCAAAGGGAATGGATAAGAGGTGGACGCAACCCACATGTTCACACAATCAACACCATTACTCCCCCCCCACCCCCGTGGTGTACTGACTTTTTCATGGACCTGCCTGATTATGATGTTCTCCAAAGTTCACTCTGTTTTATTTTCCAAATGGAAACAATTAACCAGCCTTATCTTTTCAGGTAACTCTTCTCTGAGGAATGATGTGCAGTTCTTTATCATGTCTTACTTAAAAAAAACTCAATTTGCGATGATTTCACACTTAGTGTTTTTACACCACTGATTCTCGTTACTGCCTGTGGGGCTCAACCAAGATGAGGAGAGCTGGGGCCACGGCAAGAGAGGGCCGCTGAGGCGCTGGCCAGTGAGGCTAAGAGCACAGAGCACCAGCCTCGGACGGAGGGGTCCCGGGTTTGATTCTGGTCAAAGGGACACAACCCAGTTGCAGGCTCAGGGTGCATGCGGGAGGCAACAAAAAAGATGTGTCTCTCTCTGCCTCTCCCTCCCTTCACTCTCTGAAAAGCAATAGATTTTAGGAATAACAAAAAGAAAGAAAGAGAAGGATGCTGAGGTGGGGTGATTCTGCCCCCATGACCATGCCAACTGGAGGGAGCACCTCACCAGAGAGACATGAAGAGGAGGAGGAGAAAGAAGACCCAGCTCCCCACTCTCCCTGTATCTCAGGGATGGAGACAGGTTCCGGGAAATACTGGAAAACATGGAGTCTCAGGCAGTGGGAAGCAGCTCAAGGTGAAACATATCTGGGTTCAGCCCTGCACATTTTTTCCCTCTAAAAAAGGTGCTTATCATGTGGCTTTATGTGATGTTCAAAGGCTGAAAGCTAAACCTGGCTTTGTGTTTGATCATCTGTTTTATTAGCAGAATTGCAACACCATCAGATACAGCCCTCCTTGGTCTCTAGTTCTCAGAAAACCACCCCTGGTAGTAATACAATTCTAAAACGGGAAATAAAATGAATAAAGAGGCTGGCCATTAAATTTTACAAAGGACAGGACCGTAATGGCTGTTTGACTTTGTATGGGCAACTGTTGCTGTCAATGTAGATGCAAGCCTTTGGTAAAGCTGTGCCCTAAAGCCACCTGTCCCTGTCCCCTCTCCCCCACCGAGGTCCTTTGGACTGAGGACAGATCAGGTAGTGACCTCCTGCAGCTCTGCATGAAGCAGGGCTAACAGGGCCGTCTGTGCTCACCTCTTCCAGCTCCTCTTACATGCTTCTAATGCTATCATAGCCCCAGAATTAAATTAAATTAAAACAGCATCTTTAACATGCTTTAGTTCTGTGTGTATGTGTGTGTGTGGGGGGGGGACATACAGTAACTAAAAAACTCAACATACCCCAAACTGTTTTTATAAATGTCGAAGAGTAAGCAATGTTATTTAATCTGCAATCACAGATCCTTGTTCTTGACAATAAATAACACAAGTGTTATTTAAAGGGTTTCTTACAATTAATACCATAAAAAATTAATGATTGAATAAACAAACAAGATGCCATGGCAGAGACAAATAAAACAACAAACTCATACATTGTTTCTGTTTGTGCAGCTTGCCCTAAAGCTTTAGAGAGAAGTATTACTTAAGGAAAATACTGTTTTGCTGGTAGGATGGGACTTACTTAAAACTGTGATCCAGTTTTTAGCAAAGCCACAAATAACCAACATTGAAGACAGCCATGTAAAAACACGTAAGTTTGTAATCTGTCTCTCTTAGTAGCACAGGATATTTGTCACTGACTTATCATTTGTAAACACATTATTCTTAAACCTGCCGATGCAACTTCATCATTTAATATCTGTGCTGTGAAAATAAAGACCTTGCAATCACCTCCCTGATTAAAGGAAGGATGTCTGGCTTCCTCTCTGCAGGAGAGTTTACCGCCCAGCCCTGAGCGACCTGTCTGCAGGCACAATGGTGGCAGCCGGGCGCAGCTCCCCGAGAGCCCTGAGCACTGCCGTCACCAGGTGGGACAAATTCCATTTTTTAAAATTTTTCTCACAGGTCTTAATATTTTTTATTTGGACCTGTGTTAATTGATCCATACTGCTGAAGATGCAGGCTCCAAAAGCATATAAAGTAGCCCGTCGGGTCACCTCCTAACCTCCCTGCCGTTATACCATTAAACACACACCAACAGGTGCTGCATCTGACTTCAGGCATCCAGCAGGTCCACAATAACCCTTCTTCTAACCCTACCGCTGGTCAGTTCCCCACCTGAATCTATAGAGTGCCTGGTCTAACGGGAGCGCTCGGATCGGCAACTTTACTGGAGACCTTATTAAACCTGCCTGGTCAATAAGTTCACCAAAGGTTCTCTTCAAGTCCAACTGCTCCAGTTACCTCCCCGTGATGGCAGGGGAGGCCCTGATGGGCACCTGCCCCCTCAAAAGGAATGGCTGGGTGAGGCTAATAAAGTCAACATGCAGGGCACTAACTAGTATTCAGTCATGAACAGAGCTTGCTGCTAGTGATAAGATCTACAAGTTCTTAGAATCATAATGCAGGACTAATAAAAAGTACAAGGAAAGAAAGCTCCCTTAACAATAAAAACCATCCCCATGAGGAGATCCCTTCTCCTGCAGGGGAACATGGAGGCAGAGTACCCATGATTTGCTTGCAATAGGAAATATTAATGTTTGCAACAATAGGAGTTATTCATAGGCTGCTTTGTCTTCATTTGCTAGGTTTAGCCACCAGAGTCTCTACACAACCAGGCAGTGGCCTGGATTTGTTTGCTGTGGTTACTAAGGACTATAGCAAACAGGGGTTATATCATTAGATTTTCTATAATTGTATCCATTTTGGGGGGAGTATGTTTATGTGTTTATATTCAGATTTAAAATTTGCGCAAATTGCTTGGAAACCAAAGCACAGAAGAACTGCCAGCCTAATGCACGTTAAAGTGCAGCTCTGGAAACAGTTTCCCCAGTACTCTCGGGGCTGCGTTCATTCCTGCCCACCCTGTCATTCAAGGTCGATGGTATCTAGCTTTCCAGAAACCTGCTGTGACCGTACCACCACTTTCGGTATAACTGGAGAGAAGTCAGTGCTGCTGTTTTTCACCCTGCTTGCCTGCATTTGAATCTTCAGGAAACTCAGATCCCTTTCTCCTGAGCCAAGACAGTATGTATAGCTTTAGATTTGGGCGATACAGTGCTAACAACTTGCTCTGCACTGAAGCATGGGTGAAAGGATGGGTGGATAGGACCACTCCCCACACACTCTCATCTGAAGAGCCCCATGTGTTCCTACGTGTCTGAGGTGGCACCATTCCCCACCATGTCACCTCACTCCTTGTCACATTGTGTAAATGGGGGCTCGATCAGATAGCTGGTCAGAATTCCTGCCAATCAGAAAGTAGGCCCAGATCCACCCTCAGGAGTTGATAAGCTTGTTCTATCAGGTAATGGGCTACACTATTTAAATAAGTCACTTGTTATGTTGCCATAGTTTTCAGGACTACATGCTTCCTTTTCTCCAAGAGTGTCAGAAGGCGTGCAGAGAGCAGCTGGAGAGGAAAGCGGGCTGCGGCGCCCCCTTCAGCACAGCAGACCGAGCCGCTGACTGCGCTCAGATGCTCTTTCTGCAGCCCCTCAGCAGTCTCCGAGACTGCCCAGAGCAAATGTTATGCCTTATTTACTTCACAAAGTGAGCTTAGAAGAGAAATGTAAATATTCCACGGAAAATGCAAGTTAAACTTCACCAAAATCTGAATCCAAAATGCTGTGGTTTTTATACCATAATCTCAAATGATAAACCCTGCACATCCTGTATAACCAAATATGGCAATACTTTGGACAATGACTTTTAGGGGCCAAGAACAAAAACATTTTTCAAGGTTATTTGTCCAGCCTATCATTTTCTAGCAATGAACTCTAATTGGCTTTCTGGTTAAAATAAACAACGGATGACTTCAGAAAGAATTCTTAAGATAAAGTGGCTAGAGGTTGATAAAGGAAATTCCTTTTTTATAAAGTCTCAATAAAGGCTAAAACATGGATTAAAGAAATACAATTCCAGAAACTTAAAACAGTCACTCATAACTAAACTACCAGCAATGTTCTGAGATCTTCTGGGTAAAACACTTCAAAAGCCTCTATGGCCGTGGTCAGCAAACTGCGGCTCGTGAGCCGCATGCAGCTTTTTGGTCCCTTGAGTGTGGCTCTTCCACAAAATACCACGGCCTGGGCAAGTCTATTTTGAAGAAGTGGTGTTATAAGTTTAAGTTTAAAAAATGTGGCTCTCAAAAGAAATTTCAATCGTCGTACTGTTGATATTTGGCTCTGTTGACTAATGAATTTGTGACCACGGGGCTGTGGGATCTAGTTTTCGTTCCCCGTTCAGATTGCAGACACCTCGCGCCCATTTGCTGTGTTTCAACGGAACATCAGCCCATCTGCTTGGAGTGAAAGTCTAGCAGATGCTGCCACTGTTCCAAGTGGCACATTTAGAATGCATATCTTGCCGAGACCGGTTTGGCTCAGTGGATAGAGCGTTGGACTGCGGACTGAAGGGTCCCGGGTTCGATTCCAGCAAGGGCATGTACCTTGGCTGCGGGCACATCCCCAGTAGGGGGCGTGCAAGAGGCAGCTGATCGATGTCTCTCTCATCGATGTTTCTGACTTTCTTATCCCTCTCCCTTCTGCTCTGTAAAAAATCAATAAAATATATTAAAAAAAAAGAAAAGAATGCATATCCTGCCAAACTGCAGTGAGCATCTGATGGGCCAGAAATGACGCTAGGGCACTGGCTGCCGAGGCGAGCTCGAGGCCAGGCTGCAGAACAAGGCCACTGGCTCTAACCCCAGACTCAGGCATGGGGCACACTCGGGTGGAGCTCAGGGCAGCAGCTCTCTTCCATCGGTCCCTGTGCCACGCCTGGTAACTTCAGAACCAAAATCAGCACCCCCCCAAGTTAAAAAACTCCCCTCTGCTCTGACATTTGCTGAAAATAATGCAATGCCACACTTTTGTTTTTTAAAAGCAAGTAAAATCATATTTTATTTTACAGCTAATATGCTTAAAGATAATTAGTAAATAAGGAAAGCTTTTATATAAAAAAAGACTGAACACCTTTATGAGGGAACAAAGACCTTCCCCCACCCACTTGCCATTATGATTCCTGTCATTTTAAGGATGAGCTAGTCTTAGAAATTTATTTAAAATTTAAGAATTTTTTTCATTTGAGTATTTCAAATAAGTAAATACTCAAGAAAATCTAACTGTACTGGACAAAAAGCTTTTCCTAAAACATTAACTAAATTATCTATTAGTAGTTCATCTCACTGCAAAATTGCCTAACATCCAAAGAACCTAAAGTAGTCATATTTGTGTGCAAAAATTAAAATTTAAAATTACCAAGACTGCAAGATAAAATTTCCAAAAGCCCCTATTAACCAAAAAAAGGGGGGTGGGGGACAGTGAGGTAATATCATGTAAGGAAAAATATCCTATAAGTAAAATACATGTAGAAAATTCTTACTCCAGAAAAGAAAATTCCATTTGTAAAACCAGCTGCAGGACACCCATAAAAAAAACACACATGGTGTCAAAATAAGCCAAAGGAAAATCATTTAGACAAAAATAAAAAGAATCCCAAGTCTATTTTGCAGAGAGGATCCCTTTGTTAACCTTTGGTCGAGAATGTGTGTGTTTGCAGAGAACAACTCCAAGACCATGTGGGTTCCTGCGACAGTGAGGAACTGACGGGCCTGTTCCAGCCACGAGGACGGTCCAGAGATGGCGGACGCTGACGACACCTTGCCATGCTAGCAGTCGGCAGCTGTGTGTGGCTGCAGGCGGCCCAGGACCATACCAGAGAGGATGGATCTTGCATTGCCACGATGTGTCCACCATCTGGATACCATTGCTGACATGTACACATGAAGAACTATTTGACATTGAAACTGGGACTCAGAACAGTTGGACATTGAAACTGACACTCAAACTTTTTTTGCTCTTATACGTTTGTTTTCAGTATGCAGAGGCAAGATATTTTTGAAGAAAAGAAACAGGGGAGAGTGATTGATACAGAGGCAGGGTGGCCTCGAACAGGCTGTCAAGCTACAGGGGGAAGGCTGGAGTGGAGGGGACGCAGATGCTGGGGGAGATCAACCGAAGGACTTGTATGCATACATATGAGCATAACCAATGAATGAAAGACTCTGGGGTGGGGAGGGAGGCAGGTGGGGACATGTTCTGGGGGGTAGGGGTGGCTGGGGGGAGGATATTGGGGGGGCAGGAAAACATATGTACTACTATTAAATATAAGTTATATTGTAAATAAAATTAAAAAATAAAAAAAAATAAAATTTAAGAATTTTTTTCATAGGCAAAGAAAATAGGACATGCCAGATAAATTCCATCTTCATGCATTACATCAAAATATAAAATAAAAATATTTTCTTTTCATATTTTCAAATATGAATCGAAATTGAAAAAGCAAGGTCACTGAAAGATTCCAACGGCCCTCAAGCTTAGAGTTAGAGAAATTTGCTCAGAGGTCACATGTACCTCCTGATAAAGGAAGTCTAAAAACATCCCCATCACTAGACTGCAAGATCTGGGGGGATTTAAACACAGGTATTTGTTTCATCTTTGTATTCAAGAAAACAGTGCTTCCAATGCCACCGGCGCGTCTCCGTGGAGTCCGTGGTGACTACACTCGTGTCCATTTTCTGTGTGGAGCATCTGAAAGCGCACAGCAGGCGGGGTCTGGGAGAATGAATGAGGGGGGCGGGTCTGCCTTTACTGACAGACACCCTATATACCATGCAGCAATTTCTTCAAACAAATAATTCTCTGAATCTGGTATCAAAGGGATTCATTTAAGAAACAGCAGACCACGCCTGCGGATGAAATTCCTTAGAGGTTTACGTCTACTCAGCTCTCCACGATGTTCCAAGTGGTCCTCACTGGCCACACGGTTAGCTCTGGTTCTTTACTGCCCTGCAGACTGCATGACTGAGCAGTGCCTTTTTTCCAAATCTGACAATTAGCGGCGAGTTTTAGGAGAAAATTGGGGTGTGATTATTGTTAAAAATGGTTTTCTTCCAAATTATTAAATGAAATGCTAGTTATGTAGGGTGCCTTCCCACTTCTCTCCCAGAGTCATAACAAAACCGCAACTGTCGCAATCAGCATGACCCAGACATCGCGGAGAATCAGCGCGGCCTGCCTGTCGAGCTCCACTCTCCACTGGCCCAGGTCACACTGTCACACCTTCAAAGCAGCATCTGCTTATCTCGGTATGGCTCATGTCAAATCAAAGGCCCTCAGAGGGTCAGAAATGGAAGCGTGCCTGCTCCAACCCTTTTCCCCCCACACAAATGCCTTTAGCCCACATAAAAACTGGTGAGCCAAACTAGGCCTCCAGGGCTACCGGGTAGATATCCAAGTAGAGTTTTAAGAGTAGCCATCTTTACTCCTAAGCTCTTCCAACCTCACTCCTCATGACATTTCCGTCCCGTTCATAATTCTCAGATGTAAGTGTGGTCGCCAACGCTCTCATCGCGATGATCTGTGTCAGGGAACTCAATTTGCATTTACCAGTTTTGCCCTGTGGCATCCTGACATTATGCTTTCAAGCTGACCATTTCTGTCAGGAAGGAGAAAATGAGGGAAATCATGTTTTAATGGATGTGTGGATCTATTTCCCTTTGTCAAGGATATCCAAAATATAGTAAGGACAAAGTTGAAATGGTCTCTGCCGACATCTTGGCTTTGAGCAGAAAAGAAGAATATGATTATGTTTCAAATACAATTGAAAAATCCCCGGCCTTCAAACACGACCCGGTGAACAAAGCACCAGGAAGGCGTGCTCGGCCTCCCGCTGCAGCGGACGGCCACGCCCAGCAGCCCGTGCGCGGCGCCCCCAGACGGCCGCTCTCCCCATGACGCAGAGACGGCAGACCAAACGAACATGCAGAACCGGGACCTGTCCACCGGGGTAAGCGAATAATGCAACTTGATATTCTAAATTTCTATTTACAGTACACCACGCTGAACTGCTCACACGATTTCTGGCTATACGATATTTTTACCATTTCTGTGTATAGACTCATTATGTATTTCATACTCCATTAGTATTTCTGAAATGTCACAGAACAAATACAAAAAACATAGTATTCTGATCTACTAAATCCTGTCAAGGAGTCAATATAAACTTCCTATTTCTAGGTGTCAAAAATTTTCCAACATGATCTTTTTGGTGAAAGGCATATCAGCTGGATTAAATTCATTATTAATTATAGTGTCATATAATTAACCTAATATTTCATTCTCAAGAAGAGGGAAACTTGGAGTAACAGAACTGTACCTCCCATTAATCTGATTTAGCAAGAGCCACTGGCAGAGGGAGAGGCTCGAGCAGGTCAGCCGTTGCTCCTGCCGGTGAGCCGCGCACGGCGTCTGTGGAAGGGACGCGGGCCAGCAGGGCAGTAGGGCGCGGAGGAGGGGCGCTGGACGGGGAGGCCCTCGGGAAGGAAGGAGTCGCCATGTCGGAGGCTGGCGGATCAGAGAAGAGAATGGAGAGACACGCTGGACATCAGAAGGGCATGAGGCGCCTGAACAGACAAGTCAGGGGACACTAGCACCCGAAAGGGGAACAAAGGTATCAAAGGGTGAGGTGAGATGAGGACACGCTGGGCAAGCACCTCCACTGTGCCGACTGTGGCCAGCGGTAAGGGGCTGCCTCGGAGATCAGCGCGCTGGCAGTGGGCTATTTTCAGCTATCAGTGTTGGCTGAAGCTGCCGGCTCCTTCCCCCACACCATGTCAGGTGTGCCTCCAACTGCGTTTTTCCAGGTGAAATCTCCTTGCAAGTCACAGAGAGAGCCATTCTAAACGGAGCTCCAGTGTTCCAGCCCTGGGCACGGCTGAGGAAACAAGCACTCATCCCTGGCCTCTCGGGGACCCTGGGACTCAGGGCGCAGCAGGCACGGTGTGGGAGGGACCACCAAGCAGCGGCCCGGATGGGATCCAGGCCTGTATCCATGGGCTCGTTCCTAAGGAACGTCTATGCCTGGCGAGTAGTCACTAGCCAGCCTCTGGTGCTACTGAAACGCGCCTAAAAGAGGCCCTGGCCTCGAGCATGCTGCGAGCGGAGGGTGTGCCGGGAGAACACTGGCTACTGGACACCATCGGGAGGGCCAGCATGGTCTTTCGAAGGCCCCCCAAAGACAGGAAGCATCTGTGATTTCACCCTGTGGCAAATGACACTTTGTTACCTGAGAACATACCTGAGAGGCAGGTATTAAAACCAGTGCTGCATGGCCTGCCCTGCTTCCTGGGGGCGGGAGCCCACTCTGGTCCTGAAGGGACGGGCCCCCTGAAGGGCCACTCGAGGACTGACAGTCTTGGGTGGCGGAGAGGCCCAGGTGTACCTGCCCTCCGGAGGGCTGGCCCGGAAAGGAAGGCACGCTGTGGACAGCCGGCCTTAGCTCGGCAGGGTGTGGGTCTTCCCATGCGTGACAAAGCGTGTTCCCAGGCCCACTTTGAGTCACACTGCAGGGGTTCTGGGCACCAGGCTGCGGTGTGATAGCCTGGACCACGTGTCTTCGGATCAGGCCCCTTTCCATGTGACGGTTAATCAACAGGATGAAAGAGACCACAGGCACAAAACACTACAGGGGACCAAGGACCACTCATGTCCCTGAAGCACTGGAAAAAAGACGTCTTTAGCACTAAGAGGAGTGGGGGCCGTAGAACATCAAAGCCCCTCAGCTGTGGTACACAGTCCACAAATAGGACAACTCTCCAAGAGCCGGGGCCAGTCAGCACTACCTGCAGCAGACAGCGCTCCCGGGTCTGAACTGAGATACACTTCCACATGGTCCAGCCACCTGTTCAGTAAGTCTGCACCTCCCACCCTCCAGGGTTCGTCAAGAACAGGATCGAGGGGCACAGGTACACTTCAGCAACTGCTTGGTTCCTCGTGGGACTGACACCCAACAGTCCCCGTTGGGGTCCAGGGCATGCAGTTCTGACCTCTGCTCCACCCGCTGCCCACTGTCCCGCATCAGCTCAGAGCAGGGCCCCTGGCCTTCGGTGGATAGAGAACTCAGTCAGGCATCGGTTCCGGCAAGAAGCTGCCCCGAGGGACTCAGTTCCCTCCACACTGAAGCGGAGGCCTACAGGGCATGGTATCCTGGGGGCACGTTCTGCTGCTGCCCGTTGGGGGAGGGGCACCCACTTGCATTTCAGGGCATGTTTTTAAATAACAGCAGATATATGAAGAGCAAAAGCATTTCAATGAAGTAAATACAGGTAAATGCGGAGAAATCTGTTAATTACCCAAAGAATTAATACTCCTCACCCAAATCTGTACCATGAAACGTACTTTGTGTGCAGGGCGTGTGTGCCTGCCCCCCCGAGGATGACCTGGGCACTGCAAACGCCACCCCTCCCCTAGCCCGGGACCATGCCTCGCTGCCAGGGTTTTCAACGCAGAGCAAGCAAGATGGTCAGGAAAGCCATCCAGGCTGACAAACAGAAAAAACAGAGGCAAGGCATCAGAATGACACCCCTTCCAGGGTTTGATGATGCTACTCTCAAGTCAAAGCACTTGCATTTTAATAAAAACAAGAACACAGGAGACAGCTATGTAGCTGCATGGAGTATCGATCCAGCATTCCTCTTTTTTTTTTAAAAAAAAAATATATATTTTGTTGATTTTTCACAGAGAAGAAGGAGAGGGATAGAAAGTCAGAAAAACATCGATGAGAGAGAAACATCAATCAGCTGCCTCTTGCACGCCCCCTACTGGAGATGTGCCTGCAGCCAATGTACACGCCCTTGACCAGAATCGAACCTGGGACCTTTCAGTCCGCAGGCCAACGCTCTATCCACTGAGCCAAACCGGTTTCAGCCCAGCATTCCTCTCAGAGGAGAGCAGGACCCGCCCACAGGTAACGCCGAACAGAGGCGCATCTCCCGTGGTCTCCACACCGTGGCTCCACGCGTGTGTCCCACGGTGCCCTGGAGCCCACCCTGCTCCTGGCACACCGAGGGTCACACACAAAGGTGAGAGGAGGACAGGCACACCGCGTTTTATGGACTTCACAAACTGAAGGCATGACCCTTCACCAACAAAAAGATGACGCCTCGCTTTACTGCGACGCTCTGGACCAAACCTGAGGTGTGCCCGCAACCCACAAGCTCTCGCCGCCCAAACTGCCACGGAGTCAGGACAGCAAATCACAGTTTGCACGACCAAGTGCCCTCCAGGTCACGGGGTGTGTGTGTGTGTGTGTGTGTGTGTTAGGAATGGGGGGGGGGTTTCAAGGGGATCTGGTGAAGGTACACACGTCTGGGAAGTTAAATGCTGAAATCCAGCACTCATTGTCACTCAAGTTACTTTTTCTAAAAGGCACAGAACAGACGTTTCCAAAAAAGGCAGAATTTCAAAATCACTGAATTCAATTAGTTTAAAAAAAAAAGTAGCCCAAATAAACCACCTTGAAGTCACAAAGTAGAAGTCACAAATATAAAACACACTCCTCTTCTTTCTTTTTAAAATTGATTTTAGAGAGAAAGGGGAGAGAAAGAGGGAGAGAGGGCAGGATGGGGAGGAGGAGGAAGGGAAAGAGAGGGGGAGGGGAGGGGAGGGGGAGGGGGAGGGGAGGGGAGGGGGAGGGAGAGGGGAGGGGGAGGGGGAGGGAGGGAAACACTGATGTGAGAGAAAAACGTAAACTGGCTGCCTCCCGTCCACGCCTGACGGGGGACCCACGACCTGGGGGGGCGCCCTGACTGGGATCAAACGGCTCCTCACGGTGCACCGGCGACCTCCAGCCCTGTGAGCCACGCTGGTCAGGCCCCCCTTCTTCTCAGTAACTGTCTTCTCGAGGGCTCAAACGACAAGCCATGTAACATTAAGAGGAAGTTGCTTTCTAGATGAATAGATTATCAGTAGTTTTCAATTTTTCTCTTTATACTTTCCTCTATATTCTGAATTTTTTCTAGGGGGGCAAAATATGCTGAACTGAGATACAAATACAGGAAAGGTGCCACCCGGGCAGAACTGGGACCACACCAGGGCTGCAGCCGTCGGCTCGCACTCCACCTGGGCTTCAACAATCGCCCAAATCGAGCTGGAGTCCTCTGGGGGAACAAGGGCCAGCCCGCTGGGCCCGCTGCGGCTGGCCCGCCCTGTGTCACTCTGGGGGAACAAGGGCCGGCCCGCTGGGCCCGCTGCGGCTGGCCCGCCCTGTGTCACTCTGGGGGAACAAGGGCCGGCCCGCTGGGCCCGCTGCGGCTGGCCCGCCCTGTGTCACTCTGGGGGAACAAGGGCCAGCCCGCTGGGCACGCTGCGGCTGGCCCGCCCTGTGTCACTCTGGGGGAACAAGGGCCGGTCCGCTGGGCCCGCTGCGGCTGGCCCGCCCTGTGTCACTCTGGGGGAACAAGGGCCGGCCCGCTGGGCACGCTGCGGCTGGCCCGCCCTGTGTCACTCAGATGGCGCCGGGAGACTCTCAAAGGCGTACGTCAAGGTCTCGTGGAAACTCAAGCTTTCGTGTCAGCAGGGACGTGTCGTTACAAATGAGAGCAAACTAAATGCACTCCAGCCTCCTGCCTGGTCCTTTCCTGAGGCGCGTCCACAGTATGGCTGACTTAATGCCCTCCTCCTCACTGTGCCCCGGTGAGCTGCCGGAAGAGGTGCCTGTAGCACTGAAATGTCTAAAATATCAGTAACAAACTGGAAGAGCAGGAGAACACCCACTGTTAGAAAATCCACCACCTTTAGTCAGTGCTAACGCTGAGGAGCTGGTAAAGCGCCAGCTCTCAAACCCCGGGTTGAAGGGGTGACCGGCATGCACGGGTAGCCTGCTGCGATGGATGGATGGCAGGGAGGGGGAGCGCAGCAGGCAGAGATGTGGCACCAACAGGGGAGGGCTCCAACTTACTTCACCTGCTGAGAAAACAGGCTCCGCCAGGAGCACAGACAAGGCGCAGACCCGGGAAACAGCCTCGTTGAACGCCCACAGGGAACATGGCGATGTCAGCGAGAGGCCGGCCTGAGCCGCCATTCCCGTCTCTGCCCCACACCTCTCAGCCACACCCCTTCCCAGAAACACGCGACTGGCCCTGTGACCCCCGTTTTCCCAGAGAGGGTGCACTGTGACTAGAGGATTCTGCACTGTGTCAAGCAGTGAGTTCAGAAGGCTGAGTCCTGGGAATACCACCCCACAGAGCCCATTAGAGAATCAATTCACTGGAAATGAGCACAGATCAATGACAGACGGCTCCCATTCCCAACAACGACCTGGCAGCTTGCTCCCTGCATCCTCTGAGAGCTGTTACGGCCTCCCATCACCTCGCCACTTCCCTCCACATTCACAAGAGCTTAGTATCTCAGCAACATGGACCAGAAACCTGTCATAACCTGGAGCCGATGGCTCTCATGGCATCAGAAATCATGGCTCACTTTTAAAACTGTCTTGAAATAGAATTCTTAGACACCTTCACTCACATAACACAGACAATGGGAGAGGGTCCCCCACACAACATCCCTCTCTCGCCTCGAGGTGGACCAGGAGGAAGGTGGCGGGGCACTCCGGGGTGGACTGTGTTTACAGGCCCTTTGGGACAAGGCGAGGCGGACGCCTGTGAACACAGCTGCTGGCACCAACTGGAGCAGGTGTGTGTACCCTGTGGTCAGAGCCAAAAGCTTCCCCACTGACACAGACTTTCTTGGGAAAATTCAACAAAGTACAATCTTCCCAGATTTACCAGGCAGCAGTGTTCCTAGAAAGTTCAGTAAATATTAAAACTGTGCACATAAAAGTTAGGTTCCAAACTCAAATACTGTTCACTTGTAACTCTGCCAGCAGGCATCCAGTTGAGGGAGGTGGCAGTCCTGGCCATGCTGGCAGTGATGAGTGGGCAGCCCACTGGAGGCCAGAGCACCCCCATGAGAACCAGTCCTTTCCACCAAACTGCCCCCTCAGAACAAAGTGACAAAGGAGGCCAGAATAACTCATGCAAATGGTGTTGCTTAGAGATCGCCTAGACAGACACCGGGCCTCAGAAAATCTCCACCATGCCCCCCGCAGACTGTCACTGGGGTGCCCCCTCACCCTTCCCTCTGGGGGGGGGGGGTCGCGTGCCCCCTGAAGAGCGTTATTTTCACCTGGTCACTGCTGAAACCAACTCGGGACAAGCACACACTCAAAAGACCAGTGGGCCTTCAGTGAGCGCTCTTCCCCGAGGGGTCACCTCACCCACAAAGAAAAGCCATTTTCACAGCCTGCTTGGTTACGACAGGTAATACAACTTATTTAGAAAAATAAGTTTATTTGATAAACTCATTGCAAATCCCAGAATAAACAAAACTAAGGAACACCTTCGGTCACTTGGCCCCTGCCATGCCCAATGGTGTGACGCCCCTCCTCAGACAGCTTTCCCCAGGCCCTCGAGGAACCCTGGCACATGTCTAACAGAGCCCTAAACAGAACCTGCACCAATTTAATTGTGTAAAGCACCACAGAACATGCTTCGATAGACATGTGTCTACTCTATATGAAAACAATGTGCATAATCAGAAATATAAACTTACAACCTTTGGTTTGAATAACGGGGGGGGGGGGGGGGGTCCAAAAAACAAAATTCCTTTTCAAACTAATTTAATGTTCAGACAACTGACGTTTCTCTCCCCCATACACACCTCCCACTTTACATCAAGTTCACAGGAAACAACGGAGTGAACGCACGCCTGTGGTGGAACCCAGAGGTGAGGCAGGAGAGCGAAAGGACTGCGCTTTTGGTGAAGGTGTGTTAACAACGCTTAAAAAATTGCAAAAACCTTTCTTTGGTTCATAAAAACATCAAGAGTCAAAGGTTAAGATTATTCCTTAAATAAGGCCTGTGGTAACGATGTGGAGAACTGGAAGCCTCACACAACACTGGTGGGAATGTGATATGGGGGAGCCATTCTGGAAAACAACCTGGCAGCCCCTTAAAAAGTTAAACACAAATTTACCGTATGACTCCCAGGTGCCAACCCAAGAGAAATGCAACAACTGTGGGTCTTTATAGCAGCACTCCATTCTGGCCCCAAGCTGGAAGCCACCCAGATGCCCGCCAACAGGTGAACAGACAGACAACATGAGGTGTATCCACACACTGGAACACTACTCTGGAATAAAAGGAACAGGCTGCTGATCTAAGTGGAAGGAGGCAATCACAGAGGCCACACATATGATTCCTGTATGAAATGCCCAGAAAAGGCAACCCTATATAAACAGAAAGTGCACTGCTGTTGCCTGGGGCTGGGGGAGAGTGACTGCCACTGGGCAGCAGGGATCTCAGCGGGATGATGCAGACATTCGGAACCAGACTGTGATAAATGCACAACCTGGAAAATTTACTCAAAATTTACTCAGGGAATTCATACACTTTTTAAGGGTATGTGCACTGTTTTACACACACACACACACACACACACACACACACACGGCCTGCAGCTGCATCCTGGGCAGCTACAAAGTGTAACATCTGCGTTTTGGTCGTCCCTCTCACTTTCTTGACTTCAGAGTGGAAAAGATGACATCAGGCCATTAACATTATGAGAATGCAGAATTTTGCTATTCAATTTCCTCTTAAAGATAATAAAGGAGCGTGGGGGGAGGAAGGCGCTCAGGGGGTGCAAATAAATCTGCTCTTTCCTCATTACAGAGTTCAAACCGGGTCACGGCCTTATTAGCTGGTAACCATGAGAAGCTTACTTATTACTGCCTGCTGCCAGCGGGCCGGCTGGGCCTGGGAATGTGGAGCCCCCGCCCCACAAACACAGGACCTTTGTGACGGCAAACCCAGGCTGGCACAAGCCCAAGCATGATAACGGCATTCCCAACAACCAGGAAATTCTAATACAAGTCACTTACCTCCCAAACCTCAAGGTTAGGTTTTTGTTAAAATCAATATCAACTGCATAATTTGCATAATGAAAAACCACAATCAGGCAAACAGCACACGGTGCATGATGCCCTAAGATGACCTATCTCGCCTTCCCTTCCAGTCATCACACGAATCAACTCTTACCAAGCACCTACTAAGTCCACACACTCAGCGGGACAGGCCTGAGAGCCAACACGGCCGCTCGCTTTGCAGACTCATGACACACCCCCTCCGGACAAGAAGAGGGACTAGATGGTGGCCAGCACGGCTGCTACTGAGACAGACCGGGCTCTGGGGCCACGTCTGAATGCTGTGGGCTGGCAGTATTCGTGGCAAGCTAAGGGGCTGGACTACAAGCATAGGGAATAGCCCTGCTGGGAGACAGCGCGTGGGAGAAATTAGAGCAAGGACAGGCCAGCCTCCATATTTCCTGACTGTCCCCAGCCGGGACACCAGCACTGCCTGCCCCACCCACAGGAAGGCCCAGTGGGAAGCCTTGGCCCATGTGCCACATCTAGAAGACAAGCATTTTAGGATTACTTCATACATCCCTGTGCAAAGGTTCTGAAAGGGGAAAAAATTATAGTAAGTATGTAAGTGTTAAGAGGGGCCAGTCTGATAGAAACTGTATTTAATTACTTGTAGCTGAAGTTGGTAGGACAAAAATTCATCTTATGAGAAATGAAATGCTGTGGAAAAGAGTCGAAGGCAGGAAAACAGAAATGCTATATTTATCTCTCCTCTCCCCCCACCTCCCTTGAGTATTTCCTCTATTTTGAGACGGCAGCAATAAGAGTGTTCTCCCTACCAACGTTCTCCCCCACTCAGAGACATAGTGCCAGACAAGCAGGCCATCAGGCACGGTGAGCCCCACGCCCAGGCCCCGAGGACAGGACCGCACGCCAGGGCAGGCGGCACTCACAGCGTCAGGCCGATACACAGGGTCAACCACCGCACTTGGCCGGTCCCTCCCTGCTCATGGAGACGCAGGGAACCTCCGAGTAGGAAAGGGAGGTGTTCCAGCAGCCTCCTCCTGACTTAGGCGAGCCTGCTGCTGAACTGCTGGTCTTTGTCAACAGTGGTAAGAATATTCCAGGACGCCAAGGACAAATGACATCGATCAGCAAGTTTTCTCATGACTCATTCCCCTAGGTCCCATCCTTTTATCATGCCTTCATCTCTCCTTAAAATAAATTTCACAGGGGAAAAGTTAGGATCAGGTGGGTAAAAGTGGCAATACACACTTGACATGAAAATTAATCTACATAAAAGAAATCTTTCCCCATAAAATATTCAAGCATGCTTAATATCCAACTGAGGGGCATGTGGAGCTTCAGTTCTTACAATCAGGAAGCCAAAGACAATCCACTGGGTTTTGTCCAATGACCCTTTTAACTACTTGAAAATGATGTCTGATTAACAAATAATGTTATGGCTTATCTATAAAAACTTCTTTCTAAAAAATATTGATCCTAATTTATAGAAGCAAGGACATTCTGTGAAGCCTTTTAAAATCAGGCTTAACACATTACTCATACTTGGAGACAAACACTGCGCCCTTTTCTTCTGCGTCTAAGTGGGTTTCTATTAGTATGTCAGTGCCTGGGGAGCATTACTCTTCCAGGCCAGTTCTATAAGAATGGTAGTTATTGTGAACTCAGACCTCCATAGCTGCTATGGGGGAGTGCCTCAGCCCTTGTTTCTGAAAGCTGTCTGCAGCTCTAGTGCTCAGGGCACCAGCAAGCACTGCATTTCTGGATGGCCAGACCTTTTGCAAACTGAGCTCACTTTAATTAAGCCCTGAACCCAAATCAATAAAATAACTCTGATGACTTCAACTAAAACTCTCTTTGGAGGAGCCTAGTGGAAACTTTCAACAGAAGTGGTATTTGCCTGGGAGAGTGGCCCACACAGCAGATTCCTGTGTCAGCCTTGGACAGGTGCACCCCTAGGAGTGGCTGGGGCCTGCCAGAGAAGTGATGGGGCTGCCTCCCTCATCTTACCACTGGAGACAATTAACTGGCCCATGGAAGCCATACACCTCTTGGTCTTTCCTATTGGTTCTCATGGATTCTTCGGTTCTTATAATATACCACAGATGACAAAGGACTTTAAACCCTGAAAATGGTACTGGAAAAGCCCACCACCAATAACAGCAATAACTACTGTTATTACTATTACTAACAATGTGGGCAATGATCCAGTGGCAGCTTCTGCTAAATGCCTTACAGAAACTGTTTTACAGATGAGGAAACCAATGCTTACATAGGCTTGTGGTCCGAGGTACAAAAGCTAGTAAGGTGTGAAGACAGGATTTCAGTCCTTCTGTCTGACTATCGATTCCATGTCCTGAAGGACTTGAGGGAGAGAAATGTACTTTACACTTTTCCAATTTAATTCTAAGAGCACAGATGACCCACAGGCACCAGCTGAGGCCATCTCCAAAATTCTATGGAGAGGGACATGAATGGAAACCCCACATTTTGGTAAAAGGATGAAAAAAATAGTATCATCCCCAAAAGATTAACATTCCCTTGCTAAGAAAACTAGAGTTGGAAAACTGCTGGAGAGGTGAATGGTCTTGACAGAGGAATACCCTCTAACTGAGCTCTTGTTACAATAGCTACTTTATTTACTATAATGAACAGTCTTAAAAATCAGACAGTATTGCCCTGGCTGGGTGGCTTAGTTGACTGGAGCATTATTTTGTACATCAAAAGGTTGCGGGTTCGATGCCTGGTCAGGGCACATACTTAGGATGCATGATCAATCCCCCGTTGGGGCACACATGGGAGGCAGCCAATCAATGTTCCTCACATTGATATATCCATCTTCCTCACTCCCCCTCCCCTCTAAAATCAATAAAAACATACCCACAGGTAAGGATTTAAAAATAGTAATAATAAAGTCTTTCCAAATATGCTGTTAAGTTTTTCACAGGAAAGGCTCCCACCAAGACCTCAGCGATGCTCCTTGCCCGTCATCCTCCCGTGAACGATGCTCTCCCCCTCCACGTGCTGGGAGGCACCCTGAGGAGTGAACTCGATAAGGAAGATGTCATGTGCATGGTCCCAAAACAGGCCTGATACCAAAATTTAAAAGCTGAGGAATTGCGAATATACATTCGGAATCTACAGCAATCACGTGTGATTATTTTGCTCTCTTTCTCTCCTCCTGCTTAAGAATTTGAACACAAGAGAAAGTAGCAACAAGTCAGAGTTCCTCTCTTCTATCATCTTGAACTTCATCAGGATTATAGCAGTTCCCAAAAAAGTGATTATGAAGTTCAGCAAAACTAAACAAAAACATATTTCTTGCCTTCTGTCCTAGAGCCTGGTTTGCTCCACCTACACTTTTTCCACTGAACCTCTCCCCAGGATGGCTCCTGATGACCATGACTTTGCATTTTCAACAGGCGGCTCTCTGAGTGTGAGTCAGTCAGAGGCCAGTGGTGCCAGCTCTGGAAATAGCGCCTACAGCTTCCCTCCAAGATGGGAGCCAGCGGGCCTGGGCCCAAACCTCCCCTGCTTAGAGGTCAAAGGCCCACGAAAGGTACAGAGTGCGAGAGTGTGTGAGTGTGAGTGAAAGGCCCATGAAAGGTACAGAGTGTGAGAGTGTGTGAGTGTGAGTGAAAGGCCACGAAAGGTACAGAGTGTGAGAGTGTGTGAGTGTGAGTGAAAGGCCCACGAAAGGTACAGAGTGTGAGAGTGTGTGAGTGTGAGTGAAAGGCCATGAAAGATACAGAGTGTGAGAGTGTGTGAGTGTGAGTGAAAGGCCCACGAAAGGTACAGAGTGTGAGAGTGTGTGAGTGTGAGTGAAAGGCCCACGAAAGGTACAGAGTGTGAGAGTGTGTGAGTGTGAGTGAAAGGCCCACGAAAGGTACAGAGTGTGAGAGTGTGTGAGTGTGAGTGAAAGGCCCCCGAAAGGTACAGAGTGTGAGAGTGTGTGAGTGTGAGTGAAAGGCCATGAAAGATACAGAGTGTGAGAGTGTGTGAGTGTGAGTGAAAGGCCCACGAAAGGTACAGAGTGTGAGAGTGTGTGAGTGTGAGTGAAAGGCCACGAAAGGTACAGAGTGTGAGAGTGTGTGAGTGTGAGTGAAAGGCCACGAAAGATACAGAGTGTGAGAGTGTGTGAGTGTGAGTGAAAGGCCCACGAAAGGTACAGAGTGTGAGAGTGTGTGAGTGTGAGTGAAAGGCCAGGAAAGGTACAGAGTGTGAGAGTGTGTGAGTGTGAGTGAAAGGCCAGGAAAGGTACAGAGTGTGAGAGTGTGTGAGTGTGAGTGAAAGGCCAGGAAAGGTACAGAGTGTGAGAGTGTGTGAGTGTGAGTGAAAGGCCACGAAAGGTACAGAGTGTGAGAGTGTGTGAGTGTGAGTGAAAGGCCCACGAAAGGTACAGAGTGTGAGAGTGTGTGAGTGTGAGTGAAAGGCCACGAAAGGTACAGAGTGTGAGAGTGTGTGAGTGTGAGTGAAAGGCCACGAAAGGTACAGAGTGTGAGAGTGTCTGAGTGTGAGTGAAAGGCCACGAAAGGTACAGAGTGTGAGAGTGTGTGAGTGTGAGTGAAAGGCCCACGAAAGGTACAGAGTGTGAGAGTGTGTGAGTGTGAGTGAAAGGCCATGAAAGGTACAGAGTGTGAGAGTGTGTGAGTGTGAGTGAAAGGCCATGAAAGGTACAGAGTGTGAGAGTGTGTGAGTGTGAGTGAAAGGCCATGAAAGATACAGAGTGTGAGAGTGTGTGAGTGTGAGTGAAAGGCCATGAAAGGTACAGAGTGTGAGAGTGTGTGAGTGTGAGTGAAAGGCCCACGAAAGGTACAGAGTGTGAGAGTGTGTGAGTGTGAGTGAAAGGCCCATGAAAGATACAGAGTGTGAGAGTGTGTGAGTGTGAGTGAAAGGCCACGAAAGGTACAGAGTGTGAGAGTGTGTGAGTGTGAGTGAAAGGCCCACGAAAGGTACAGAGTGTGAGAGTGTGTGAGTGTGAGTGAAAGGCCACGAAAGGTACAGAGTGTGAGAGTGTGTGAGTGTGAGTGAAAGGCCATGAAAGGTACAGAGTGTGAGAGTGTGTGAGTGTGAGTGAAAGGCCCACGAAAGGTACAGAGTGTGAGAGTGTGTGAGTGTGAGTGAAAGGCCACGAAAGGTACAGAGTGTGAGAGTGTGTGAGTGTGAGTGAAAGGCCCATGAAAGGTACAGAGTGTGAGAGTGTGTGAGTGTGAGTGAAAGGCCCATGAAAGGTACAGAGTGTGAGAGTGTGTGAGTGTGAGTGAAAGGCCATGAAAGGTACAGAGTGTGAGAGTGTGTGAGTGTGAGTGAAAGGCCACGAAAGGTACAGAGTGTGAGAGTGTGTGAGTGTGAGTGAAAGGCCACGAAAGGTACAGAGTGTGAGAGTGTGTGAGTGTGAGTGAAAGGCCACGAAAGGTACAGAGTGTGAGAGTGTGTGAGTGTGAGTGAAAGGCCACGAAAGATACAGAGTGTGAGAGTGTGTGAGTGTGAGTGAAAGGCCACGAAAGGTACAGAGTGTGAGAGTGTGTGAGTGTGAGTGAAAGGCCACGAAAGGTACAGAGTGTGAGAGTGTGTGAGTGTGAGTGAAAGGCCAGGAAAGATACAGAGTGTGAGAGTGTGTGAGTGTGAGTGAAAGGCCACGAAAGGTACAGAGTGTGAGAGTGTGTGAGTGTGAGTGAAAGGCCACGAAAGGTACAGAGTGTGAGAGTGTGTGAGTGTGAGTGAAAGGCCACGAAAGGTACAGAGTGTGAGAGTGTGTGAGTGTGAGTGAAAGGCCATGAAAGATACAGAGTGTGAGAGTGTGTGAGTGTGAGTGAAAGGCCACGAAAGGTACAGAGTGCGAGAGTGTGTGAGTGTGAGTGAAAGGCCATGAAAGATACAGAGTGTGAGAGTGTGTGAGTGTGAGTGAAAGGCCATGAAAGGTATAGAGTGTGAGAGTGTGTGAGTGTGAGTGAAAGGCCACGAAAGGTACAGAGTGGGAGAGTGTGTGAGTGTGAGTGAAAGGCCATGAAAGGTATAGAGTGTGAGAGTGTGTGAGTGTGAGTGAAAGGCCACGAAAGGTACAGAGTGGGAGAGTGTGTGAGTGTGAGTGAAAGGCCATGAAAGATACAGAGTGTGAGAGTGTGTGAGTGTGAGTGAAAGGCCCACGAAAGGTACAGAGTGCGAGAGTGTGTGAGTGTGTGTGTGTGATTGCACACGTGTCCGAGCTGCACACACATGAGCACATCAGTAAGCCTTTGCTGGAAGACAGTTCAGCATTACTGCTCTGGTCTGATGCTCTATGGCTGGACAGTGCTACTGTTGACCACATTACTGACGTCATCTCTAATAAAGACTCAAAATATGCCAGGAGTAGCATTGCAAGGGTGTCTATCGCCTGGGCCTTCTCTCCAACACCTTTCACTTTGCTGGGAGGATGCCTTCTACAACTCTGAACAGCTCACTATCTACCTTATTTGTGTGCCTGCCCACTTGGGCACCATTCTGTATCTGCCAGCTGTGTTGCAGAGAAAACAAAGCAGCTTTCTTCCTAAACAAAATACTGCATCCCTACTCACTCAGCCCTGCCAACAGAACAGGGCGCTCTGGAAAACTAGCCTTTCCTAACCCAAGTTCAGCATTACTTTTATCCATACTGTTTTCTGGGATGAAGGAGTACAGTGTGGCCTGAGGAAGACTGCCAAGTCAGAGAGGCTGTAGCCAAACTTCACATAACTCTAAACCTGCAACACATCAAGGTATGAATAACATATTGTTACCGCATTTTAAAATAAAATGCCTAGTTATCTGGTCACATTCATGTTTGACTTCACGCACTCTGACAGGGTTTCTAGGCCACCAGGTAGGGCCCCAGCGGTCGCTAGCCTTTCAGACCTCCGTGGGCCACCGGTTGGCGATCGTTGTCCTAGACCGTCTTCCCCTACTTCCCTGTGTCTGTGCCCCACAGAACAACAAGCACCAGCTTGACACAGTTCTCCTTGCCAGGAACCAAAAGCTGCTCGTCCTCCACGCCTCACTTTGAGGAGCTGCCCAAGCAGACAGCAGAAAGGAGCAGAAACGGGACGCACCCGATTCCAGTCCCAGGCCAGCCTTCCAGCCTGTGGACTAAAGCCTCTCAGGGCTGCCCCGGCCAGTGTGCTCGACGGGTTGGAGTGTCGTCTGTACACCAAACACTTGTGGGTCCGATTCCCAATCACGGTACACGCTCAGGCTGTGGGTCATGGCGTGTACAGGCGGCCATCGATTAGTTTCTTTCTCACACTGCTGTTTCGTTTCTCTCTCCCTTCTTCTCTCTAAAGTCAATAGACACATCCTTGGGGGAGGATTAAAGCAGAACACCTCTCAGGACCTCCATGTTCTCACGTGCATGTAAAGTAGGAGCTAGAATTAGAAAAGCTACACGGCCTTCTCCATGACCGACAACTCCTGTCCTGAACACTGCACTTTGAACAGGCTCCCAAAAGGCACTGAGGTAAACTTGAGTTGTCCAACTTTCCCCACGACAGTCCCCTTCCGTTCCGGCTGTGGCAGGCGCACTCAGTACCGGGGCTCCTCCAGCTTCACAGCACTGCCCCGGCACACTCCTCCTGACTGATTTCTGACTTCTCCAGGGATTTTACGCAGCTCCTCGCTGCTGGCGATTTCATTTCCTGAAGTTACCTCAACTTGTAGTTCTTCCCGACGTCCTGTGCACGGGCACGGATCCCAGATGAGATGTCCACCTTGGGAGCCAGGCCTGAGCCCCCCAAGCCTGTGCACTGCAGCTGAGGGGCAGAGCTCACCCCTCCAGGGCAGGCGCACGGCTCTGCAGAACAACTGGGTCTCATCAGAGGAAACTCCAGAGAGGATAAGAAGGGAATGTGCTACAAAGATCAAAAGAAAGCCACACCCAACAAGGCTACGGGCACAGAGGACCCTGAGTCACAGGGAGCCCGAGACTGAACAAAAGCAGGTTGTTGCAACTCTGACACATGAGGACTGTGGGCTCAGTGACTCATGTGGGAATGGTAGGTGAGGCATTCACATTTTCCACTTACTGGGCCACCGCCTTCTGACCTGTGAAATGGAGGCCAAACGCACATTAGGGTACCCGGACACTTTCAGATGCTGGCAAGAAATAAAACCATTCCGTACAATGCCCATGAGAATGGCTAAAACAAAGTCTGACAATACCAAGCCCTGATCATGAGGCAGAGAAACTGGGAACCTTAAACACCGCTGGTAGGAATATAAAATGGTGCAGACACTTTGGAAAACAGTTTAGCAGTTTCTTAAAAAGTTAAATATACACCAACAATATGGCCAAGCCACGCCAGTCCTAGGCATCTACCCAAGAGAAATGAGTATACACAAAGATAGCTAAGCCACTATTAATAGCCAAAAACTACAAAAAACAATCCAAACATCTGTCAAGTAATAAATGGATAAACAAAATATACATCCACACAACGTATAACTATAAAATAAAAAGGAACACATTACTGATACATGCAACAGGCTGAACCTCAAACAGCTATAATCCTATCTAATGAAAGAGTAATATGCAAACTGACCGTACCTCCGATCAAGCCATGCCCATCAGGCCAATAAGGAGCAAATCATGCAAATAAACCCCAACCAAGATGGCTGCAGCCATTGAGAGCAGGAGGGAGGCTTGGGTTCCCCAGCAATGGAGGAAGCCAAGCTTTCCGCCTGCTGTTGCTGGCCTAGGCCTCCACTCAATGCTACAAAGTTTCAATTATAGAAGATACATATATCCCAACAGAAATGGCAGCAGCCACGGAGCTGGAGAGAACAGAGGCTAGGGTTGCCTGGGCAATGGAGGAAGCCAAGCTTCTGTAGCCCAAGTGCCTAGGCCTCCACTCTAGGCTACAAACTTTCAATTAGAAAATTTAAATAAACCCCAACAGAAATGGCTATCACCACGGAGCCAGCAGAACGCTTGGTTCCGCTCCAGGCTACAAAGTTTCAATTGTAGAACATAAATTAATCCCAGATCCCAGGGCCTCTGCTTGGGTTGCTGGGGGGCGTGGCCGGCCTGCAAACCACCACAGGCCCCTCACCCAGGCTGCCCCGTGCCCCAAGGGAACCCCCATCCTGATCCGGGACACCTTCAGGGCAAACCAGCTGGCCCCCACCCATGCACCAGACCTCTATCTTATCTAATAAAAGAGTAATTTGCAGATTGACCATCACTCCAACACACAAGAGGGCTGCTTCCATGTAGTCAAAGATCCTGTCCCCATGTGGACACAAGATGGCCACCACAAGATGGCCAGCAGGGGAGGGCCATTGGGAGGTTCCAGGCCTGCAAGGGAGGGCAGTTGGGGGTGACCAAGCCTGCAAGGGAGGGCAGTTAGGAGTGACCAAGCCGGCAGAGGAGGGAAGTTGGGGGCAAACAGGCTGGCAGGGGAGCAGTTAGACATCAGTTAGACTGGCAGGGGAGTGGTTAGGGGGTAATCAGGCTGACAGGCAGAAGTAGTTAGGGGCAATCAGGGAGGCAGGCAGGTGAGCAGTTTGGAGCTAGCAGTCCTGGATTGTGAGAAGGATGTCCGACTGCCCGTTTAGGCCCGATCCCAGTAGGATCGGGCCTAAACGGGCAGTCGGACATTCCTTGAGGGGTCCCAGATTGGAGAGGGTGCAGGCTGGGCTGAGGGACATCCCCCACCTGCCGTGCACAAATTTTGTACACCGGGCCTCTAGTAAATGAGGAAAGCAAATCTGCTCTGGCCTGGTGACTCACCAAAAACCTTTTGGGTTTGAGTCCAAGTCAGGACATGTATGGGAGGAAACTGATCGATGTTTCTCTTTCATATCAATGTTTTTCTCTCACTTTATTCCTTCCTCTCTCTCTAAAATCAATTTAAAAACAACACATATCCTGGGGTGAGTATTAAAAGGAAAAGCCAGATCCAAAAGCTAAAGTTCCACATGATTCCATTTATATGAAATTTCCAGAAAAGGCAAAACTATAAAGACAGAAAGCAGATTGGTAGTTGTTTGGGGTGAAGGACTGGGCTACACGTGACACCAACTGGACATGAGGGAGCTTCCCGGTGACGAAAATGTCCTCAGACTGGACTGTGAAGATAGCTCACCACTGGATGAGTTTCCTAAACCTCCACCAACTGTATGTGAGTAAATGTCATGGCATTTAAAATTATGTTACACAGAACTCAATGAAGACGCTAAGAGAGAATCAGGAACACTCAGCACCCTTTACCCATGATAAATAACTGCTAAAGGCAGATCTTCAACAGTGAAAACTAAGGCTTGTTGTGTGTGTTTCTGAGAAAAGATCAGAAACCAGGCTGCGTATGAACATAACGCACAGTATGTTCTGTCTTCCCCGGACTGTGTCCTGCTGGTTCTCTTCACTATCTCATGCCCCCCTTGACATCATGAGTTTCTTTCCGTGGACACCAAATGAAAATTGCCACTCAAAATTAAAAGCATGAGCTTTATGACTTTCAGTTATACATGAGGCCACATAAAATGACTACCGTTGCCTGTTCTATGAAAATGTCAGAAAACTATGCCGAGACCGGTTTGGCTCAGTGGATAGAGCGTTGGACTGCGGACTGAAGGGTCCCGGGTTCGATTCTGGCAAGGGCATGTACCTTGGCTGCAGGCACATCCTCAGTAGGGGGCGTGCAAGAGGCAGCTGATCGATGTCTCTCTCTCATTGATGTTTCTGACTTTCTATCCCTCTCCCTTCCGCTCTGTAAAAAAATCAATAAAATATATTAAAAAAAAAAAAGAAAATGTCAGAAAACTAAAAACATATAGTCTAAGACCATTTTTTTCTCATTTTACATGGTTTCTCTGGCATTGATTATTGTAAGTAAGTTTATTTTCCCGTTTTCATATATATAAAATCGGAATCTTCACAGATGTAAGATTTAGGACTTAATGCTCTGAAAAACCAACATTTCTTGACATATAGAAAAATACACAGAATGTTAAATCATTTGGATATAACATTGGCACCATTTTTGTAATCTACCTGACAAGTCCATTTGCCCTCATCATCAGAGAGATACAAAGAGTATACCTATTTTTTAAGTATCCTTTTTTAAAATATTTTTTTTTATTGATTTCAGAGAGGGATAGAAACATCAATGATGAGAGAGAACCATTTATTGGCTACCTCCTGCATGCCCCCTACTGGGGATCGAGCCCGCAACCCAGGCATGTGCCCTTGACTGGAATCAACCTGAGACCTTTCAGGCTGCAGGCCGAGCCAAACCAGCTAGAACAGTAATTTTTTTTTTTAAGATGTCAGAAGGCACAAATATCTGTGGAGCTGAAAATGTGGGATGCTTTAAAAAAATATATGTTTATTGATTCGAGAGAGGGAGAGAGAGAAACATTAATGATGACAGAGAATCACTGATCAGCTGCCTCCTTGTAGTGAGCCCCTGGGAAGGCACGTGGGCATTTCTTTAAATTGTCAGCTGAATCCAGGGCGGTGGGCAAAGCCACGCCCTGGAAACACCTTCTGCAAAAGGCAGACGTGTTATCGGCTTGACCTTCATTTCCCAGGTGCCGGGAGGTGGGGGGGGGGTGGTTTTCATTATGTAAATTCAACCTGGTATGTGGGGATATAAACTAAACACGCTGCATCGGCTCTGGGTCACTGTCTCTCCGTCAGAAGAAGGCAGCACTCTCACCTGTCCAAGCTTTTTACTTCTATCTCTGTCTGTCTTTTTCTTTCATTTTTCTCAATCCCAGCCACCCCTACTCAGGAACTCTAGCCTCGTTGGTCTCGGAAAAGAGAAATATTTACACCTCCTGAACACCCCCTATTGGGCATCGAGCCTGCAACCTGGGCATCGAGCAGGCAAGCTGGGCATGTGCACTGACCAGGAATTGAACTGTGACCTCCTGGTTCAAAGGCTGACGCTCAACCACTGCGCCACGCCAGCTGGGCTGTGGGGTGCTTTTTTGGAAGACAGAACACAACATCCAAACACCACACGGGAGGGCAGCTCTGGGAAGTGACCACCCTTAATCCTGTAATGTTCTCATCTTGCCTTGAAACCAAAAGTTTACAGTGAAGAAAAAAAGAAAGCCACCAAAACTTAATGGAAATGAAAGAAAAAATAAGAGAGTGAAATAGATTGGAAACTCTATGTCCGCCAGTTCAGAGGGAGCCTAACAGTTTGCTGCAGCATTAGTTTCACATTAGTGAGGCAGAGAGAAATTCCAACTCCACAGTTTCAGTGTGTTCTCAAGAAGTCAGTCCAAATGTTACAAACAGAAGTCATGGCGGCCTCATTCTACCAAGTAACGAAAGTTGAATGAAGGAACAGCGTTCGTGCTGACGGCGCGGGCGGGCGGCTCTCCTCGCAGGCATGCGGCTGTACTTCTGCACAGGTTTGGCTCCGTCTGTCTTCCACTCCTCATAGTTTTTTACTTCTCAACTGCAAACTCTTGGAGGACCACTTTCCATTCATTTTTGCTCCTCAATGAAGGTTTTATATGTTGTGAATATGCAAGGAAGTTAGTAAGTACATTGTTTAAATAAATACAGAATTTAATAAAGAACGCGTAACATACAGAATTAGAGTCAGTATTAAATTTCTGGCCGTGGCTTTCCAAATTATCGTGATTCATAAGGGTCAACAGAATTTCTATGATGGGTTCCAGCTTTACTCGCAAAACATGGATTTATTTTTAAAAATCACAGATTCAAATGAAGACACTAGCACTATTTATATATCTATCAATCAACCCCCTATCTGTGCTTACAAATCAGGTAAAAGCATTAAAATGGACTCCGCTGATTCAATTACCCAATTTCCCACCATAACTTCCAGCCTGCATACTTAAAGGGCTGCTTTATCAAAACAAGGCCCAGGCACGGAAACGCTAGTCCAGGGCAGCCGCAGGTGACAGGCATCATATACCCATGACCATAGTCTGTGCTGCCCTGGTTTGGATTTATTCATCACATGTGCTCTGTGATATGTTGTGTGTTTTGTCTTCATGGTCAGAAATGACATCTTCGGCTTCTCTGGTATTTTCCAGACTTTGTACACCACAAACCCAAGAAAACATGTTGGCTGATGAGACTGACTTGCGTTCCCGGCTCTCCTCATTATTTAAAAAGAGTTCTTTAACTTTTTTCTGTGTATCGTTTCTATGTACATATAAACTACGATCATGTAACTAACATGTGATGGGAAACTAACATACAATGGGCAAGAGAGCGAGGAGAACGGAAGGGAGATGGAGTTCTGTGGATGAGACGCTTCGCAAGCACCACTGCTGTTGGCCAGCAGTTCCCATGAAGGTGCAGGCAGCCTGTTCACCGCATGGAGCCAGGGTACAGATTTATTATTTATTGCCAGGTACAGATTTCTCACAAACATAAAGCCAGCTCAAATCTGACGGCCCATAAACTTTAAAGTTCCTAACAACAAGAAAACAAAACACATTTAAAACAGTTTGTAAGTTATCATTATTCTCATTATATAAGTAAGGAAAACAAAGCGCAGAAGTCAAGTGACAACTAGGAAAACTGACCTACAATGAGACCTATTAGAGAAAAAAAAATTGGAATTTAAGGAAAAAGATCCGGGCACCTAGGAGAAAAGAGCAGGTCGCTGTGAGGGAAATAAATGAGACCCGCATCAGACTTTACTCAAGGTAATGGATGAACATATGTAAGATGCTTAAAAAAGGAGCTACGAGCCACGGGTCCTGTCCCACTGAACTGACCTCCCGTGCGGAGCACACGCCTGTGAAACAAGCTCGGGGAGCCGCCGCCCGCTGCTCCGAAGACTCCCCTCCGGACCAGCGTCACACACAGTGAAGCGCAACAAAGGGTGGAGGACGAGCATCAAACAGAGACTTACTTGCAGAATTAAAACTAAGTGATTTCATAAAAGATTCAGTATAGCACACAGTGTCCGCATGCTCTGACATCGTAGATGTAGTGCAGCTAACCCAAAATCGGGGGAATACATGAGAAACACAAAAAAACTTGCTGGTTGTGTTAAAAGTGGAAGCAAAAAGACAGTATTTCAAGTCACGTAACAGAAGTTAAAGAGGTAAAGGGAAGGGAAGGTTAATATCTAATTTCATTATTTCTCACAGGAAAAAACAAAACACGGGGTGAGGGGAGTGGACAAGAGAGCAAAACTATGTTATGTCAAAATAATCATTGGAACAAAAATAACAACCTTCCTAAAAAACAAACACAAACAAACAAACAAAACGGGGAAGGAAAAAGAAAGGTGGCATAAAACTATAGGGAAGAATCAAGGCCAAACATTAATTCTGTAATTAATGTAAATTGGCTGAACTGGGCTAAAACAGGACCTTCAGACGGAAGCAGAAGTCAAGTGGAAACTGGAGGAGCAGACTGCACGCAGAGGCCGGGCCTGAGAGCTCTCACGGGAGCAGGGAAGCTGCCTCCCGCCCGTGCTTTCAGGGAAGCCCGCATGACAGAACCACATGACAAAGTAAAAACCTGAACATCCAACTCTGTCAGTGCAGTAGCCAAGTGTGACTTTATGAGACAAATGTCACTTTGGGGAGTCACTCATCTAATTCATTCAACAAATATTTATCAAGGCCGCAGGAGATCAGGACGGGTGACCCCAGGCCTGAGTGTCCCTGTTCCTGGGTGCAGAGACCTGGAAATATCAGTGAAATACTTGTGGCAGGACATAAAGGTAGTGGTCGTGTCGGCCTCCTAAAACAGAGATTAATGGAAACCATGACAGGCCCGACAGTACCCCCACACCAGTAGGTGCTAGTAAAACAATGCATCTTATTAGTGCCATATGACACCAGGCACAAAACCACAGCTCATTAAAATGCCTAAGATGAGAATGATTGCCAAGTAAAGCCTTTTGTCATAGGAACGTAACTAATGCTTCCTATAAAAGTAACTAAAAAGTCACAAATTTTTCCTCTGCCTGCCTCCCTTTTCCATCCAAATCCATGCTTTATATTAAAATGCCTTTCATCTTCCATGGCATGGAAGAGCTGATGGCTGCTGGCATCAACTCTGTTAAAATCAACAATAGTGTAATTACCTACACACTTTCAAGTGCTTTCAAAATACACTGCCAGTTGGGATTTTCCTAATTTAGAAATGTGTGCTTTATGCTGGTGGTCCAAGGCTGAGCCCGGGTAGAAAAGAATTTTTACATCTTGCCTAAAGCATTCTTTTCTACAGCCATTACTTGATTTGCTTGCACCTCACCTACTTTCATAAAGCTTTGACTCAGTCTACAACACCTCACATCACACTGGTTTGTGACACGATTCTAACGTGCAGTTTTACATGAGCTGGTATGTGGAAAGCTCTTGGCAGCACAGTGCTTGACACATGACAAGAGTCGGCTATTATTATATGAATAGTTCTCTTTAAAATATGTAAATAAGTGTGTGTGAGGGTAAGTGGATGACTATTCTTTCATTTTCCCCATTATGTAAGTTGAAAATGGGAAGGAATTTTAGTACATTCAGATTTCTCAGAATATTTTTTTTAACTGCAGATTCTTAAAAAAAAAAAAAGTAAATCAACAAAACAGATAAAAATTTAATGATATAAAATAATACAGAACAGACTTCCTTTCTGAGGCTACTAAAAAGACATTTTATCAGCAACTCTCCCTTGGTCCAGCTTTAAAAAAGGGGGGAGGAAAAAAAAAAAGCCAAGATCAACTCTTCCATGCCATGGAAGATGAAAGGCATTTTAATATACAAAAAAAACCAGATCCAACTTGAGACCTCGGTATGGAGTTTAATAAATTATGTATCTGTTAGGGATTTATAAGGAAAAAACAACAACAACAGAGAATCACTCACAAGACCAAGTTCCAAATATTTCAATAAAATAACAAGCTGCATATTAACACTATCATTACTCCCTTTGTTTGGTTTCTTTGCAATGACTTTTAACAAATTACTCTGCCTCCCCCATCACTCAAGTAAGTTGTCATCCGAAGGCACAATCAGTGCCACACCGGACACAAAGCCCCTCAGGCAGGAGAGCTGGGGGAGGCGGCTGGGGCCTCAAGAGCTGGGACTCAGTGGAATCCATAAAGCTCTTGTATGGAGATCAAGTATCAATGAAGCTATTGTGAGATTACAGCTATATAAGTGTAGGCTAGTTATGAATTCTCTCAGGGCAAGAGCACTGTTGAGGGGATTTCAGGGCACTAAGGCCTGGGAAAGGCGGCCTGGGCTGGAAGAGAGCCTGTCCATGCCCGCCATTCTGCTGACCACGGGGAGCTCCTCCGACATGAAGGGGCCCTGGGCTCAGCACCCCCTAAAGCCGTCCGTGCCACTGGGCCGCGCTCTGCAGCCTGGCGGCGCGGGAGTCAGTCTCACGCGGCTGCCGTCCGCTACTACAGATTCAAGAGAAAGCCCGGTAACTTGTGTTAGTCTTAAATATCGTTTTCCAGAAATCACAAACCAAACATAAAACACCTTTGCCACAAAAGGCAAACAGTAGTGAAGCACTCAGTTAAAAAATTTGCACCTACCTTTATCATGGTATTTGAATATTAGAATTATAATAAAAGCAGTCTCGTAGAATGTATAAAAAGTTTCTAGAAGCAATGTGTGATAAAATAGCATAAACCAAGTTGGGTTTTTAATATAATTTTTAAAATCTTCTATGAATTATTACTACTCATATGAAGATTATCTCTGATTGCAGTTCAGAATCAAGTGTGTGAAAAAAACAAATGAAATAAAAATTGAGTGACAAAGCTCCAAAATTTAGGAAGGATATTACCACAAAGAAACCAGTCTGGCTTTTTTTTTTCTCAAAGACTCAGAAAATAGAATTTATCATTGGGCTCCAACTAAAATGGCCACTAAATACTTTAAAATCCACTCTTGCATAACGCGCTTTCTAGATGTTTATGTTTCACTTGATATGTCCAGGAAAATGTCGCCAAATTTTAAGCAATGTTCTGCTCCAGAGGTCCCGGCAGGAAAGAGCAATCCCGGTGGCCTTAAAGGACGGCCTCCCTGGAGGCGCTCGGCCCTGCTCTTTCCGGCTGACCGGCCGGGGCAGAAGCCCGGACCCTCACCCTCGCCAAGATCGCTCGCTTCCACACACACACAGGCCGCCGGTCAACAACAACCGACAACCTCAATATTTACTGTTAAGTTTTCAATGTCTCAAGAGTATACCTATGAAGGTTTCTGGCATCACCATAAACTCTTACTGATAACCAGAAATTAGTATTTTAAAGTTTATTCCCCATATATTATCAGAGATGCATAAAGTAGGAAGGGTATTTCTTTTAAATCTGAACATTAAAATTTTCTTCTTTTAAAGGAAGGAAATATATGCCATTCATATATTTCCCTCAAATATATAATTTCATAAAATATTATTCGAGTTATCTCTAATCCTTAAAATACCTATCAAATAATCATTCAAAACTTTATTTTACATGTATATATTTATTAAAAGATTGTATTATTCCTTAATCTTTTAATGTGATAGGTAATTTGTATTGTCTTTGACTCAGTTAAAGAAAAATCAGAAAAAAGCATGTGGGTTCTTCTTTGAAAACCGATAGCCATTTAGTAAAATCTAGTAACAGTTTTTAAAGGCACACACTGGCCTCTCTGTGGCAGCCCCCGCTCTCACCAGCCCTTGCCGAACAGGCTGACCCATTCATTCATTCTAATTGTTCTTTGTGCAGTTGTTCATGCTCCCCTTACCTTTCTGTTACACAAACTAAATAAAACGAACACAAAATAATGGAAAAAGAATAATGTCGGAATGTAAGGAGCAAGTACCCAAAGACAGAACAAACAGATGACTTCTGTCGTTTAAAATGAGAACAAAAAACAGCATAAAGGAATTCACCAAAATATGAAGAAGTAAAATGGAAATAAATGTCAAAGAAGATAGAAGATGTTTAAAGGAGTGATGTATCTTCAGAAAGATGAAAATCTGTGGGACAGCATCGGGACGGCAGAGTGCGGGGTATGGGGGAGGGTGGGAACGGCACACACAGTGAACAGGAAAGTCCAGAGAACATTTCAAATCGCTTCTCTGGGTGAACCTCTCGTTTACTTTATTTCATTATTCGTTATTTTAACCCACAGCTGAGCACAGGGTACGTTTATTTTGCTTCCCCTTCAGAGTTCACGGGAAAACTCAACCCATACAGTATTTCAGGCCACACCAGGCTGTGCCCCCACTGGGCACCTTTCTTTAGGGGGACACCAGCATCTCCTGTAAGACCTCAAACTTCACACGTGCCTGCAGCCCGTGCCGGTTCCAAACCCTGGCTTTGCACCACTGTTCTTCCTCACATAGGACAGAGACAGCTTCCCACAAAGCAGTCAGCACCGGAGGGAGAATGCTGGGACCCCAGCAGAGCTGAACACAGACTAGTTAACCAAGTTCACTCAGCTGAGCTGAATCCTGCGCGAGGCCTGAAGATGCAGACAGAGGGGGGAGGAGGAGCCCCCACCGGGTAGAACAGGGCAAGGAAACAAAGCAGGCAAGTAAAGAAAACAGCTAGATCTAAAATGTACACCTACCTGAAATGACTCAAACCCAGGCTCTTATCTTACCGTAATACACAGCAAATTCCACAGAAAAGATCACAGTTTTCATGTAGCAGCCAAACACAGTGGATGCATGAAAAAGGAAAAATTAACTAACCTACTTCACTTGTGGCATGGCAGACATTTTGAAAAAACTTACTAAAGTCAACAGTCATTTTACCTAGATTCCCACTAATAACAGGTTCAAATCCTGGCAAAAGATTACCACATGACCGGAGTTTGAATACTCATTGCACACAGAACTCCAATATTTTGGAATGGACACTGGGGCGACCGGGGCACACCTCGGCAGGACAGCTCCTGTGCCTTTTGGAACTTGGTCTAGTGCCCTTGGTTGTGCTGGTTACACTGCCTTTCACCTTGCCCTTGAAAATACTGCATGCTTTGCCTCAGCAAGTTGCAAACCTTCTCCTGGGCATGGCAGAGACAAACAGTGGGCAAGGGGCTCAGCTGCTGTACAGAGTCAGGAGGAATGACTGCAGACACCTAAAAAATTACTTTCTGACACAACTTTGAAAGTTCCCCCTTTTGCCACTTCTATCTTCATTCAACGCTAGTGAGCTTTAAGGTTTCATTCCTTGAAAGGCAGTTCAGCATGCTGCCCCCCACCCTCTGCATTTTCATATCCTCTGGAAGAATGCTACCCAGGTCTTCTAAGAGGGATGTGTGCATTCTCCCCATAAGCTCGAACACAAGGAGAATGCTCAGCGAGAACGATTTTCTTGGGAGGAACGTTCCTGTCCCCCCATGGCCCTGGCTCACTCTCAGATGGTGGGTGTCACAGACATGGTTACCTCGAGTTCAGATTTTGGTAGTGGCAGATAATGGCTTCCCCTTCTTTATGCACGATACATTATGTGTTTGGCCAATCTAATTTTTGGTTTTAAAAATAATAACTAGGAAATATTGCTTTTCTATACTAAGTAAGCCATAATTCTTTTTCCTCCTTTGGACATTTTATGATCTCCTTCATCAACTCACATTTTTAAAAACATCTAGACCATGAAAGTCAAACAAACACAACCTATCACAACCTGCTGAGATATGATCAGAAAACTCAAGTCTATTCACAATGACAACTTACGCTATTGCTGTTTCAATGAAGGGACATATATGGCCCTTTTTTATTTAGAAAGGAAAAAGCTGGGACATCAGTTTTCACATGCTGAATGTCTAGCTACCGATGACTCTACTCCTTTTCCAGTTCTCCGAGAAGCCGCCCCTGGTATCCTTAAACGCACTCTGGAACTTCGGTATCACCTTCATTCTCATGTGCTTTGTGCACATTCTTGGACGCTGCAATGCCCATACTAAGGCAACACATCACAGAAATTGGCAGCAATGCTATCAGCAAGAATTTGGCTTCAGAATCAGGAGTGATTCATCAGACATTCTAGCAGCAGAAAAACAACACACCGCTATTTTAATCCCTTTGTGTTGTCAAGATTCAAAAAACAGTACAACAAATAATTTTAAAAAGCAACAGAAGTCCTATCTGCTGTAACTTAATTCATTTTTGAGAGTTTTCAATAAAAGTCACTTAGAAGACAACAGACTACTTACTAATTTCACAATATTTATTACAATAACATGTCATGCTTTCTTTCACTTAACATAATTTTTAGGAGAAAATAGGTAGTAAAACTTCTGCAGAATAACACTGAAATTTTAAATTAAGAAAAATAAATGTCTTGTTTGCTTTACAAAAGTAATCCACTTTTTTCAGCTTCTCTTTCCATACCCGAGATTACTCCAACACCTAAACGAGGGCGCCTGCCACTGTATTTGTCACCACCAAACAGAGAAACCCGACACTGTGGGTGATTTACGCTGAAGAGGCCCCCTTTTTTAGGGGTGCCGGAACACTGCCATAAAAAACACCACTGGTCCACATGGTACTAGAGCCCACTCCCGTCCCACTGGCTCTGCATGATGCTGAAACACCCGTCCCGGCCACTCTTACCTCACGAGAACACAGTCCGTTGGTAACCATGAGGATTGCTGGCCAATATCTGCACAGAACTACCGGTGTAAATTCAGCCTACTGTACATTTAACTTCAACTTCAAAAATGGTTCCACTGCTGTGCCAAGTCCTCAGGGCAGACGGGGAGATTTGCCAATAACCTCACTCAGTGCCCTCTTTAGGGGACCCTTACCTTTTCAAACACTTCTTCGGGCCCTCTCCGTTTCCGTTTTCGGGGTCTCCGGTCTACTCGGTTCCATTTCGCGACCTGCAGTTCAGAAACCACAGAGCGTTTGCAACAGGACCACGGGGCCCGGGCGCCGTCCCTCCGCGGGAGAAACGCTCCGCGGCTCGCCACGCAGCCTCCCGGGCTCACCTGGGCGGCCCCGGGCGCGGCGGGCCTCGGGGCGCGCGGGGCAACGAGGCCGTGACCTTCGCCGGCCGCTTCCTCCCATCTCCGGCCCGGGTTGCCACCCCCGCGCCGACGCCCCCGAAACGGGGCCAGCTTGCCCACCGGGGGCTCCGCGGAGGGGATGCGGCGCGGGACCCACCGACCCTGCTGGGAGGGGTGCCGGGACCGCGCCGCCCGCACTCACCTCTGCGCCCACTTGCCGCGCGAGCCCGCACTCCGCCCCGGCCTGGCGCTCCGTCTGCAGAGGCTGCGGGGGAAGGGGACAGTCAAGTTTACCCCGGGATCGCCCCGGCCTCCTCCCTCCCACGTGTCCACCACCTCGTCGCTGACCCCCGACCTCGCCCGTCGTAGGTGAGTGGGAGCGGGGGCGTCGAAGCCCGCGCCCAGCCCGCCCGGCTGAGAGAACCGGGCGCGCGGGGCCCGCAACACCTAAGGCGCAGAGCGGCCGCGAGCGGCGCGGGGCCGGAGCGGCGGCGCGGGCGGCAGGCGGGCACTGGGCGGGGCGGGGCCTGCCTTAAAGGTATAGGCGCCACTCCCGCTCCCCGCAGGTCGCCCCCGCCCCCGCGGCGCGCCCGCGATTTTATTGTTCTCTGCGAACCCCGTTCGTCCCCGGGTCCGGCCGGCGGCCGCGCGCCGCGCCTTCCCACGGGCAGACCGCTCGGGGTGCGCACGCCTCGCCTTTCAGGCCCCACCGCGCGGGCACTGCCTACCCGCGAAGGGTTGGTCGGCCGCCTGGGAAGCAGAAGTGCTGCCCGCGCGCGAACAGGAGAAGCGCCCGCACCCCCGCGGCCGGTCTGGTCAGAAACCCAAGTGTCCCGATGGCCTTGGCCGGGGAAAGGAACTTTCTAAGGGAGTTTTCTCCGGGAGTGCATTGAATACGCCATTTAGTAGGCGTTTTCCAATGGCTCTTCAGGACTCGGGCTGCGGCAGGTGATCTCTCTGGGGCGGTGGAGGAGAAGCCCTCGCTCACCCCGCGCGCGGCGACGGCCCGTGCGCCCTGAGCGTGCAGCCCCCCGGGCGCGCGCACTGCCCATGAACCCTAGACTCTCGGCTCCAGTGATTAGAGGCTGCTGTTTGTTGTTCCTTGTGATTAAGCAAGCCGCTGACAGACTCTAAGCAATTCGGGAGAGCTTGAAAGGTGGCCAGTCTGTCTTCATCGATAGAGGGAAGGTTTGCATTTCGTTTATAAAAATGTGTGATGTCCCAAGTTTTTCCCGCCGACCCCAGGAAGGCTTTCTTCACAGCCGCATCAGAAATGGGCTGAACCGGGCTGGGGCACGCGTTCGCTGAGCCTGACCAGCACTTTAGCTCTATCGCATTTCTGTAAAGAAAATCTGCCTTGCCCTCTCTTTATTGCTACTCCATCCTTCTTTCAAGATCAAAAGCTTTAGATCAAAGCCAAGATCAAACTCACTACTTTAAATAGAAGGAACTTTGTCATGGACTCTTACATAAAGAGGAGCTTCTTAATGGAGACATCACAGTAAAAAACTTTGTTACCTCTTCATCCCATATTCACAATTGAACGACTTAAAATTACATTGATGGCACACTTCTATTTCCTAATATAAACAACAGGTCTGGTCAAATGGGGAATTCTTGGCTTAGTGTTTCCAGGAATACTAAAAACAAAAACTATAAGATTTATACTATAGACATAGTGACCATTTTGTATCCGTATTAGCTAAGTGCTATGAAATAAATGCTAATTTGCTAAAAAAAAATTTCAGATAGCAAATGTTCTTGTATATAATGTATAAACAGCACATTCAAATGTTCTGTATAAGAAATGCATAAAAATAATGTCTTGCAACTCTCAAGTGCACATTTCAATAGGCAGGTAAAACTGACAAATGATGAAGCAGACTATGTAATTACAGAGCTACTTAATTTTACATGGAAATAAGACGTTTAACTATTTAAGTTTCCATGCTACTAATAATAGTTCCATAATCTATAGAAATATATTACAGGATGACATGTACCCTGGAGTTGTTTTCCTTGGGAATTCCCCGTTCCTAAGAACAGTCACTATTGATGGGCTAAAACAGTGCCCCACCTAAATGGACCTTTCTTAACTGTTGATTTATCAACAATATGAAAACGAGTAGTCTTTGAAGAAACAAAACCAAAATAACTTCCAACAATCCAGTAGCAGAAATAAAGATAGCTATTGCAAATTAAATCTTATACAGCCTTCTACGAAAATCTGCTGTTACACCTGAGTAGTTAATACTCGAAAGGTTTTTTCCCTCTTGCAAATTCTCATCTGGTTGCACTCTCAATCTCTCTCTCTCTCTCTCTCTCTCTCTCTCACTCACACACACACACACACACACACACACACACACACACAATCGTTCCTCATGTTATAAATTCCATTGAGCCACTGGAAAGACCTTAGGAACTGAGACCTATGAACCCCATCTTGCTGCCACTGATAGCCTCCTTTCTTCCTAACACCCAGCAATTGAACCGGAAGGTTTCCCCGCATAAGCTGAGCCAAGGAAACATCCTACTGTGGCTCTGCTCTCCTAATACTCAGTGGATAGTGAAAGTGGTTGTCCATTCTAATTGCCTCCTAATGTGTTTCCTTTGTACTCTTGCCTCCCCACCCCACCCACTCCCACAATGCATCCTCCACAGAGAAACATGAATGACATTTACAAAGATAGTTCAAAGGATCATTTTGCGCTACTGGAAATGTTTCCTTCTCTTCTATGCCTGGTTAGGCCCTACTTATTCTCTAGTTCTGGTCTTAAACAACTCTTCTCCAGAAAGGTCCTACCTCATTCCCCGATGGAAATTATGTCACCCCATATTCTTCCTAATAGCATCCTGTTTATTTCCTATAAAGTGCTTATCTTTTATAGCTATCTACAATATTTTATTTTTTTATTGAGACTTTATTTTTTAGAGTAGTTAGAAAAATTTACACAGAAGGCACAGAGTTCCCATATACCAACATAATACAGTTTCCTTTATTATTATTATTTAAATATATTCTTATTGAGTTCAGAGAGGAAGGGAGAGGGAGAGAGTGAAACAGCAATAATGAAAGAGAATCATTGATCAGTTGCCTCCTGCAGGGGAGGTCAGTTGGGGGCGAACAGACCAATAGGGGTGGGCAGTAGGGGCAACCAGGCTGGCAAGGGAGGGCAGTTAGGTGTCAATCAGGCTGGCAGGGGAGTGGTTAAGGGGTGATCAGGCTGGCAGGCAGAAGTGGTCAGGGGCAATCAGGCAAGCAAGTAGACGAGCAGTTGGGAGCCAGCATTTCTGGATTGTGAGAGAGACGTCCAACTGCCCATTTAGGCCTGGTGGGATTGGGCCTAAATGGGCAGTCGGACATCCCTCGAGGGGTCCTAGATTGGAGAGGGTGCAGGCTGGGCTGAGGGACACACCCGCCCCACCCTGTGCATGAATTTTGTGCACTGGACCTCTAGTTATTAACTAAAGTCCAGAGTTTACACTAGGGTTCATTCTTTGTGTTGTACAGTTCTATTATAGCCATTTTTAAATTAGTTTATTGAATGTCTATTTTCCAGACTAGACTTTAAAAGTTCAGGAAGAAAGAGATCCTGTCTTTTCTTCTTGATTTTTGTCTAATCACTAAAAACACTGCCTTACACATAGATGCTCAATAAATACATTAAGCAACGGAATCTAATATAATAATAGAGGAATTTGCAAATTAGCCAGGATGCTGTAACGTCACGACCAATCTACAGGCGGAGAGCTACAGGGGGGCAGAGCGGAGAGCTGCCAGCGGCGGCGGGCAAGGTGGCTGGGTGAGGCAAGCAGTGGGCGGGAAGCTACTCACGCGTGGATTCGCGTGCAAGGCTACTGTGTAAAGATAAAGGAATGAGTGACTGAATGAAAGGCATATGGAATTTCAATGAGGGGAGCCTTCAGATGAAGATCTTTCTAACTAACTCCTGCTTATTTCTGCACTAAAATTCCTTAATTTGTAGAAAGCATAGAAGTGTGCTTTTTAAAGAGGAGAGAGAAAAAGAGAGAGAGAGACCATGGGACATCAGTTACATTGCCAGGGTACTTCTAAAATGATATCTCTCTCTCTTTTTAATAAAAATAAATAAGAAATAAAAATTCCTATTTTCCTCATATATTAACCACTAAGATTATATTCCAAAATGGTGCTAAGAGTTGAGTTTAATCTAGAATGAAATATGAACCTATTGGCATGACACTGGGAAAGCACTAAATCACGCTGATTGTGCCCAGTGGAACCTCAACACACGCCTCCTTTTGTCTCTCTCAGTCTCCCTTTCGCCAGGGGCTGGTCCCAATGAAGGCAGGGTGTGGAGAGAATGGAGGAAGATAGCTTTTTAAAATTGGAATTCTGTAGCCATGAACAGATACTCTAATAACTATCTCTGAGAATGTGGTGGAAGTACTTTAAAGTTATCTTTCAAAAACAGATGTTTTCTATTTGAATTATATCTTTAAAAATACTTTGTCCAGTAAGAGATGCTGGTTTTGAAAGGAAGTTGTTCCAAGAAATTCTTGTCAAAGCAGTTCACAATAGCTTAAGACAATTTCAGAGGCTGAGGAAAAAGCCTAGTGGCTGGAGATTACTTCTGGAGGGAAAACCTTTTTTTCTTTCTTCCTTTTTTCTGATTTATTTTAGTGGAGAAGAAATGACTTCTACCTTGTGATGAGGTTCAGCAGCCAGCATGAGGAGTAGCAGCGCACCTTCCCGGTCAACCCCCAGGCTGGGGGGGCAGACAGGGGGCCCTTTAATTGGACTAAACCACCCCAGATGGCAAATCACACTACCCTGGGCACAGCAGAGGGGAAACTGTGATTATAAGAAGTCAAAAATAACTTTTAATACCAAACAAGGTAGACAGGTCCCAAAGCCTTGGCTAGCTTTAGAGGGCTCATAGCCAGCATATATTTGGGTGAATTAAAGAGTCCAGCTCTGGAAGGTATGGCTTAGAGGTTAGAGTGTTGGCCCACACACTGATGGATCTCAGGTTTGATTCCAATCCTGCAACTGGGTTGCAGGTTCAATCCCCAGTCCTGGTCGGTGTATGAGGGAGGCAACCAATCCATGTGTCTCTCACATTGATGTCTCTCTCTCTCTCTCCAATCTTCCCTTCATCCCTCCTTCCCTTCAACTCTCTCTAAAAACCAATGTGGAAAAAATATCCTACGGTGAGGATTAACAACAACAACAAAGAGTAAGAGTATATATATATCTGGAAATAAAATCAAGGCTGTTTAAGTTGCAAGTAATAACAAGTGAGGATTAGGGGCAAAGTTATAAAATATTTATGTCTTTAAATTTTGCTCTATCATTTAAATGTAACATTCCTTTATGATATATTGCTAGTCGACTTTAGAAAAATTATATATAATTTGTATTATTGCCCATTTTGCCTGTGTTAGAGTGAACACTGGATTTCTTTCTGAAGAGGATTTGGCCCTGCCAAATGGACCTTTCACTGGGAGTCGGGAGAAAGCATGGTTTTCTCTGCAGGGGCCTGGCTGGCAGAACCTCTGCCTCCGGGCACCCATGACCCTGAAGTCCCTGTTGCTGGACACCTTTTACGGAGCTTGCTCTTCCTTTCTTGACACCCCCACCCCTCTCACCCTACTCCCCCACCCTCACTCCCCTACCCCCATGCCCCGGAATCTGACGAAGCCTTAGCAGTCCGCTATTGGCTCCCTGGAGAGAAACACCTACAGTGCACACAGTGCCCCCATTCCCCACACACATCAACTGTCAGGAGGTTCACAGATAAGATATTCCTGAGGCCCAAACCCCTGCCAGAGCACCTCAGATCAGGAGAGTGCCTTAGAGCCGCCCGGCTGGTGCCCAGATTCCTCCTAGCGCACCGTAAGAAGCCATCACCCTTTCCTGAGGTGCATTATAAGAACAGCCCCATAAAACCCATCACCACGTTTACTGTAGATGCTTTTAGAGGGTTGTTTATTACAGGAAGGAGTGCTTTTCTGTGAGGACCCATGGCAAAAGCTGCTCTGGCCCCAGCGTGAGGAGCAGCTGGGCTTGGGGGGCGGCTGGTTTGACCCCTGAGCTCTGCAGTTGGCCCTCCCTGAAGCCAGTGCAGGAACCTCAGGGGTGCAGACTGTATGCTAATTTAATTCCTGGCCCCCACATATTTTCCTACCAGTGTTTCATGTTGCTTAATTTTCCTTGTTTTAATTTGTTTTTGATCGTGCTGTATTTTGCATTGGAAGCTGCTTTAACAATGTTTTGTACAAGGAAGAGTATGAATAAATAAATAAAATATTCTGGGTTTCTTTTTTCTTTTTTTAATTTTCTTTCTGGGTGACTAGGGGGTTTGGAAAAATTTCTGGTTCCAATATATCTCTCCATTAACAACACTGAATACTTATAATATTCAAGGAAAGGGACTCTTAAAATAAAACAAAATTAAATATAATACTATACCAACATCATGCAGGACTAATATAAAAATGTTAACCAACCAAGTGTTTTATCTCTTTTGATATCAAACCGGAGGAAAGGGGCTGGGGCTGCAGGAAGAGGAATGTAAAGGGGGCACATGGATGGGCTGGTCAGGTAAACACACTCGTGGCTTCTGCAAAGTGGAGCACTCGCCCTGTGAACGCACAGGGACCAGGGCACTGTCCTGCTCCCCAGGAGTCCTGTGGCCAGGCAGTGGTGGACACCTTTTACAGAGCCCAGCCTCGGCCACACTGAGCGGTGTGGCCTCTCCCAGCCTCTCTCTCACCGAGTTGTCACGATCACATGCTGCGCAACGTGCGTCTTACAAGAGGACGAGAGGAGGAGCTGATCCTCAAATTCCAGGCTCCTGGCACTCGGAGGCAACTACATCACTGCAAGTGGAGGGGAGGGACCTAAAGACAGAAAAGTACTAACGGGCTACACCGATGTGAGACCAGGGACCTCCGACTGATGGAAAGACCCAGACTGCCCAGTCCATACAGGCAGAGCCGTTTACAAAGGATTTCCCCGTGCCGACTGCTCATTGGCGTCTTGCACAGCCCCATCTCCAGGATGGAGACACGGAGTCTCAGGGAACTTAGTGCCTTTAGGGCTTCATATTGCATGGCCCATTGGTCTCCTGTCTGGAAATGCAGTGCTCTTTCTACTCCAGCACCAGAGCTCAGGGCCACCTGGCATGACCTTCTCACTCTGACATATTTGCTTATGTAGCTAAACCAACCACACATCAAAACACAGCCCAGGAAATACAGCCCTACAACACAACCGGCGACTGCAACAACCAGGTTAGAAAGCAGATAGCAGTGTATCTCCCTCAACACCTGTCTGACTACAGTTCTTTAAAGGAGCTTGACATTCATGACACTAAACCTTTAAGAGTTTCACAGGTGTGCGGAGACCCCGGTGGCCACCACCGGCTGGCAGGGACACCCCCGTACCCTCTGGCCCAGTGGATACAATGCAGGGGCAGCATGAGCTGCAGAGGAATCACCATTTTAAAATATATATATATAATTGATTTTTTTACAGAGAAGAAGGGAGAGGGATAGACAGTTTGAAACATTAATGAGTGAGAAACATCGACTAGCTGCTTCCTGTACACTCCTCACTGGGGATGTGCCTCCAACCAAGGTATATGCCCTTAACAGGAATCAAACCTAGACCCTTCAGTCTGCAGGCCCACAGTCTATCCACTGAGCCAAACCAGTTCCAACGTAAACACCTTTTTTGATCACTCATTAGCTAAGCTCCTGTATGCCACCACTTGCAGTGTTCTTGGTAACTTGGGTTATAAGAATCCAAGAAGGTGATCTAGGTTTTTCCACCACACTCCTGGAGGAAAAAACCAAAGGTCTGCTGCTGGAGGGGCTAAGAAATGTCATATCCTGCCCTAGCTGGTTTGGCTCAGTGGATAGAGCCTCGGCCTGCTGACCGCAGGGTCTGGGTTCGATTCTGATCAAGGGCAGGTACCTAGATTACAGGCTGCTCCCTGGCTGGGGCCCAGGTCAGGGCTCATGCAGGAGGCAACCAATCAAAGTGTCCCTCCACATTGATGTTTCTGTCTCTCCCTCTCTCTTCTACACACTCTAAAAATCAATGGAAACATATCCTCAGATGAGAATAAAAAAAAAAAAAAAGGAAGAAATGTCATATCCTATGAAAGACACATCTTGAAAATGCCTAAAGAAAGTTGTCATTTTTTTCACAGTGAAGGGGCTAGAGTTCGTGTTGATGAAAACACCTTGGCGGCTGCAGTGGCTGGCAGTGGCTGCAGCAGCAGGGTAATGGGGCTAGCACTTTCCCTTGATCAGCCTGGGCACCTCCCACAGAGGGTGGCCAGACTGATGGGGAGCGGGCCTCACCCTTCGGTAGGACATCCCCTCAGGGCTCCCAGTCTGTGAGAGGGGGCAAGCTGGGCTAAGGGAACTCCCCACTGTGCACGAATTTTGTGCACCAGGTCACTAGTCCTATATTATAAAAAGATGAATATGCAAATTGACCATCACTCCACCACAAAGATGACTGCACACACAGTGGAGGCCAAGTTCCCGTAACGAGCCTTAACAAGCAATCAGCAGGGACCTGAGTCTGTGCCCCTCCCACCCCCATGGGGCTTGACAGGGGACCTCAGGCCATACCACCCACCCTGGTGCCTCATCCCCCAACCTCAGCACCAGGCCAGGGGACCTGAGGTTGCAACCCCCACCCTGGCTCTGGGCTGGGGGACCTGAGGCCACACCCCCTGCCTGGCAGGGCTTGACAAGGGTGGGACCAACAGGGTCTGGATCTAGCCCAATGGGGCGGGGGCGGCTGGGTCTGGGTCTTGTGCGATTCTGAGGTACACGTGGGTGGGCGGGGACTTGACTCTGGGTCCCATGGTGCTCCCCAGACTATGACAGGAGGAATATTTTCATATACACTTTACTAATTTTCTTTCATCTCTGATACTTCTATTATAGAGAAAGGGCAAATAGCAATATTAAAATATTTCCTCTAATGAATCCCCTTTGGCCACTAGTGTTCTAATAATGTCAACAGCCACCCATTTCTTGGAACATTTTGCATTTGGAAGCTGATGGCTCAGATTAGAGGACAGTGTGTGCCAATGCAAGAGACCCTTTACTATGTGCAAAAGCTACCATGCCATGCAGGACGCCACCAGGCCAAACTTCCTCTGAGTCTTGGGCACCCTGCTCTGCCCACATGGACTTCTTTGTTTAGAAAAGACGCAGTACATTGATGCTACAGGACAACTGCTCTGGAAATGCCTTCCAAAAGATATTACTTACTAATTACTTAAAATCACAAACATCTGCATTGACATTTAACTGCATGGAAAGCAGACATCCATGTAGAGAGGTCCCTCGGTCATGCCCTGAGATGGGGTGGGTGTGGTCCTGTGATTAATGCACATGGAGCCTTTAAAGGAGGCGGGGCTTGGGGAGTCTGTGGCCCCCAGCATGACCACTGTTCTTTTTCTAGCTTGTCTATTTTTTAAAACTTTGGCACTCAGACTGGGTTGCCTGTGATCTGGCCTCCCAAATGTACCCGATGAAGACACAATTTAACAAAGAGGAATGAGCCTAAATAATCCTACTTCTAATCAGAAGATCACACACACACACACACACACACACACACACACACACACACTAAAGTAAAATCCAGCACAGTTGGAGGTGGGGTGGCTGTCCCAAATAGAAACAGTATCTGAGAAAGCTGTTTTCCAGAATGTTTGTTCACCAAACAAACATTCAGATCCATGGAAGAAGTGTTCCAGGAAAACAATGGGAAGGGCCCAATTGATTGGCTGCTAATCTCTTTACCTTTTGTAGGAGGTTTCCTCCAGCAGGGGATTAAATCCACACTGAATGCTGCCCAGGCCCAGCTGTGTCCATATTAGGACAGCCAGCTCAAGTCTCCCTCCCTCTCTGGGAAGCAAGGATCTGTCCTTCCTCCCTGGGCCCTGCTTCCACCCCCGCCTCCCCGTGTGTGTAGGTGGGAGAGTAGGAGTGGGGAATGTGAACTTGATCCAGCATTGATCAGCCAAGCAGCAAACTCTTATTGTTCTTTAGATATCAAACATAACTCCTTTCTTCTAGGGATAAGTCGTGTGAGAGATGGAAAAGAAGCACAAAGGACATTAGAGCTTTATTAGACTCACCCTAAACACTTCCTAAATATGCAGAATTTAAGAATCCACCCAATTAACATATTCCTATCAACATTAGGTATATTAGACTCTCTTCAAACCTAACAATCACCTGGTCCTTTCTGACTTCATGAAAAAAGGGGTGAAGACCTACTTGTGCTGTGAGCACCCTAACCCTGTGATTCTCAGCGGTCTCCAAGCAGAATCCTGAGATTACAGATTTCAATTTATAGTGTAAACACTGTGGTTTGTGTTACGTTCACCTGCTCTTTGAACATTTATTTCACTGCCTTACTCTCTGAGGTTCAAGGGCATTGAAAATCATGCCAATGTACAAACAAATATGCTGCTGTCTTTCTAAGTACTGCCCCAAGAAAGTGTCTGACCTGTCTGTACACAAAGCCATATGTGATGAGGACTCAGATCTCGGTACCCTCCATCCCTGCCACCAAGAAGCTGTGTGACCTTGGGCATGTCACACACCTCTCTGATACTGTGAAATGGAGGATGAAATGAGACGGCACATGAAGCCAGAGGCGCATGGAGATCAGTAAATGCTCATACTGAAACAAAAGACTTTGTGGTATTTTGAATCTGAGTAATCTTTCAAAGGTCTCAAGTTACTGATGTGTGACATTGTAATAAAGAGCCTCGCCTGGCCACCACGCAGATGTGATGCCATCGGATGGCACCTGCAGAGACACGGCATGTCTGAGCCACTGCAAACAAGTGCCTGTCCCTTCCCAAAGGACGGGTGGGCATGAGGAAGCAGGGTCTCTCTCTGGTCTCCCTGATCAGAGGACATCACTCCCTCTGGTCCCATGCACTCAAAATAAGCCCGCTGTTGTTACAAAGGGATCATAAAATGGAACTGAGCATTTCGGCATCATTCTCTGTGGCACCAGCATGCCAAGGTGCAAGATGCAAACACAGTTAAAACCCTAGCAATAGCTACAATGCAATTAAAACCAATGTAAGAATTAATAATGTGGGCTTTTAAGTTATATTTGTTTCCTCGTCTATAAAATGGGAATAATGATAATGTCTACCTTCTAATTTGTGACTAGAAGTAACTAATTATGATGTTCAATGAACTTAGCATAGACCCTACTCAATAAAGTGATAGCCTTTCTTTCATTTTGGATGTCCTAATATGTAAAACAGTATATCCGGTATATAGGGGGGAAGAGGAGAAATGAAAGAATTGAATGGACATACAATTTACTAGAGAGTTACACAACCTAAACATTCTTAGATTGACCTGTTTGCAGCTTAATTTGTTAGAAGCAATTATGCCCAACCCAGGCAGGCATCCCTCAATTACAAAATCAACCTCAGGATGAAAAATACAGTTTGAGGAGGAGAGACCCATTGAGAACTCCGAAGAAGCCCACTTTGTAATAAATGCGAACAAGAAGAGTCTTAAAGAGAAGGCATCTTTGCTTGGCTGAACAGAGTATAAAAAGCGAAGGCGCACAGGGAGGAGAGAGGAGCCAGGGCAGAGGAAGTGACGCACACTGGAGCGAGGTCTGAAACTTGGGGCCACGCCTCTGCCTCCGGGAACTGGCTGGGGGTGAGGCCGCTCCCTCCAGTCCAATCCCATTATCACTTGTCGCCCGGGAGTCTTAGTCCCCAGCTCTGATGTATTGACTCTGCCCTCCCCTCTGTGCATTTTCCAGCCAATAAAGTGGCTGAAATTAAAGAAGAATTGAATTGTGAAGCTTTTGGGGCATAAATAATGTCATATTGGAAAGCCAGGGATAATGACAACCAGGATGCCCTGAACGCTCTTAAGAAAAACCATCTGATCCATGCAGCCCTCAATGCAGTCTGAAATTTCCTTTGACCTACAAAGGGAAATATTTTTAGCATGTAGCACACTTTGTAACAGACACATAAATGCACCGAAAATACAATTTTAGGAAAGCATCTGGCTTTGATCATTTCTTGTTCTGCCGCACCCCGAATAGGTTCTGCTCTCTCAGCATGAGGAACACGGCATGACCCTGCTGCAAGCTATGCTGCGCCCATCTGAGCGATTTCTCCTAAACATGTCACGACTGGCTCTGCTTGTTTTCATTTTTTTTAAGTGGCAAATACTCTAATTATTTAAATAGAAAAACAGTGTAGAAAAACTGCTCCTGGAGCATTTGGCTCCAGTGATTTTCCTTTCTTCAAAAGGCCACTGGGCTTTTCCCCAGGTCTTTCAGACAACAGACACAAACCAGTAAGTATTTATTTTACTTTTTTATTTTATTTTATTTTTTTTCCATCTTTATTGTTCAGTTTATTAATTACATTGTTCCCTTTTTTCCCCCCTATAGTTCCCCTCCACCTGGTATCCATCCTACCCTCCACCCTCACCTCCCCATCCCCACCGTCCTCTCCCATAGTTGCATGATTTTTGTCCAGTCTCTTGCTACACTTCCCACACCCCCTTTCTCCCCAAGAGTTGTCAGTCCATTCCCTCTCTATGTCTGTGATTCTGTTGCATTCACCAGTTTATCCTGTTCATCAGCTTATTAATTCACTTGATTTTTAGATTCATTTGTTGATAGATGTGTATTTGTTGTTCATAATTTACACTTTTATCTTTTTCTTCTTCCTCTTCTTAAAGAATATCTTTCAGCATTTCATATAATATTGGTTTGGTTGGTGATGAACTCCTTTAGCTTTTTCTTATCTGTGAAGCACTTTATCTGACCCTCAATTCTGCATGATAGCTTTGCTGGATAGAGTAATCTTGGTTGTAGATTCTTGCTGTTCATCACTTTGAACATTTCTTGCCACTCCCGTCTGGCCTGCATCGTTTCTGTTGAGAAATCTGCTGACAATCGTAAGGGTGCCCCCTAACTAACTGTTTTTCTCTTGCTGCTTTTAATATTTTGTCTTTTGCTCTTGGCATTTTAATTATGATGTGTCTTGGTGTGGTCCTCTTAGGGTTCCTATATATTGGGGTTCGGTGCGCTTCTTGGACTCCTAAGTCTAGTTCTTTCACCATGTGTGGGAAGTTTTCAGTCACTATTTCTTCAAATGGGTTTTCATTGTCTTGGTCTCTCTCTTTTTCTGGCACACCTATAATTCGGATGTTGGTATGCTTGAGGTTGTCCCAGAGGTCCCTTACACTATCTTCAATTTTTTTGATTCTTTTGGTTTCTTGCTTTTTCAGCTGAGTGGATTTTACCTCTTTGTATTTCAAATCTTGAACTTGGTTCTTGGGGTGCTCCAGAGCACTTTTAGGTCTTTGTATAATATTTTTTATTTCAGTCAGTGTATGCTTACTTTCTGGTTGGTCCTTTTTCATATCCTTGAGAGTCTCCTTCATATCCTTGAGGGTCTCCTTCATTTCCTTGTAGGACTCATTCATTTCCACATTGGTCTTGATCATTTCCTTGCAGGTCTCGTTCATATCCTTGAGGGTCTTATTCATTTCCTTTTCGGTCTTGCTTATTTCCTTGTAGGCCTCAACCTTTTGTTGGAGCCTCTTGAGAAGCCCTATAACCGTGGTTTTGAATTCCATGTCCAGTCATTTTTTTCCCTCCATTTCTTTCACATCTGATTTCTTTCCATGTCTCTGCATGGTGGCTGCTTCCCTGAGTTGGTCAATTAGCTTTTTGTGGTAGATGTCCTACAAGGGACAGTGGCTCAGCCTCCCCAGTTACCTGAGGTGGATATGGGCTGCACAGTCTTGCTGAAGTGAAGCTCAGGTTAATCGTTGTTAGCACTTGGAGGGGTTGACCTCCAGGCCAACTGTCTATGAAGCTCAGCTGTGCTCAGGTTGGATGGGCGGAGTCTCCGGGCCAAGCAGACAGCGTTAGCTCCGCCCTATGTGGCCCCAGGAACCCTGCGCCAGGGGCAATGGCCGCCAGCACCTCTGAAAGAGAGCCGCTGCCAAGCTCCACCAGCTACCGGGAATTCAGACTCTCCCCAAATGAGTCTGCACAACCAACGTCTCACCCAGGGTGGTAAAACAAAGCAGTCTGACAGTTTCCCGAATGAGGGAGCAAGTTGAGAGCGCTCTCCACGCAGTCACGCAGCTGTGCTGCTCCCAAGGTCACGCGCAAGCCCGCCCTCTCCACAAGCCGGCAGACCCCCGCAGCACCCGAGCTTTGGCGTGCCCTTCCACTGTCCAGTTTTCACCCCGTATGATAGTGGGTTCCCTAGACTTTGCCCAGAGCTGGAGGATCAGTCCAGTGGGACGTCTTTGTCTCCCCATTCGAGAAAACTGGCCGGTTTTCAGCCGCCCGCCCTATCCGCTGGCGCACGCTCCAAACCTCTCTCCGCTCGAATCTTTCAATGCTGTCCGCCGCCGCTCCTCCAAGTCACAGTGTCTTATTTTCACCTTTATTTGTGGAATTTTCACTCGGCCAGCTTTCTGGTGATTCTGGAAGGTGTTTGTTCTTTCGTTAAGTTGTAGTTTTAAAAATTGCTGTGTATGACGGCAAGATAGGTGTTTTACCTATGCCGCCATCTTGGTTCCCTCAGTAAAATAGTAAGTACTCATTTTATGTCTCCGACTGTATCCTAGAAATAATAGTTGCCACTGTCCATGGGAAATGTCAACTCAGTTCTTACTGATTTGCAGGAATTTCAAGATATGAAAAAGCTGTGGTACATTTACACACTGGAATACTCTCCAGTGAAAAGAAAGAAGGAACTCTTACCATTTGAAACAGCATGGAGGGACCTGGAGAGTATTATGCTAAGTGAAATAAGCCAGAGCGAGAAAGACAAGTATCACATGATCTCACTCCTCCTATGTGGAATCTAATGAACAAAATAAACTGATGAGAAAAATAGATCCAGAGCCATAGAACCATGAAGATTGTGGAATCTCAGAGGGAAGGTAGGGGTGGAGGACAGAGGGGAGAGATTAACAGGGAATTTATATGCATATATGCATAGCCCGAGGACACAGGCAATAGGAGGGACAGGTGCAGGGAGGAAGGGTCAATGGGGAATAAAGGGAACGGGAGACATCTGTAATACCTACAATAAAGATAAATTTTAAAAATAAAAATAAAACCCTAGAAAACTTTTTTCATCTCCTACTAGTCAGTTAGGTTTATCATCTGTGAATAATTGATCTGAATTACAAGCAAGTGTCTTTTCTTCACTGCCCAACCAGCACAGATGCTTTTGCAGATTGGTTATTACGTAAGGTTTCTCCAATAATGTTTCAAACAGCAACTCTGCAGTGAGAAAGAGGAAATGCCCCAATGGGGTTCCCGCAGTGTACATTGGTAAACAGCACTTGGGACAACACAAAAGAACTCCCCATATAACTCCACGCCCAGGGCAAGTTTCCAGTCCGAGGCCATTTAACAGTTCCCAAGGAGGAAAGGGAGACACAGGACAAGCCAATCCCGACTCCCCTCTGCTCAGAGGCTCAGCAAGGCACCAGGCAGAGTCAGTGACGATGCACAAAGCAACTTCGGCCGCCCCAGGCCAGCTTCCCTCACTCCCCAAAGAAGCAGTGGGGACTCAGAAAAGGCAAGTGGCTCCCCCAGCGCTCAGGGCTGGGGAGTTGCCTGCAAAGCTGCATCTGCTGCATCAAAGCTCGGAGCACCACTCCCTTAAGAGTGCTCCAGAAATCAGCTCAGGGGCTGTGACAGTCGGCTCTCCTCACCGGCCTCCATTCCTGCTTGGTCACCTCAAAATAATGCAGCCTTGCATTTTACGTAGCCAACTCTGTGGACCCCACTTAGAATGCAACAGTGGCTGTGGAGCTCGTGAAGGCCCCGCCTAAGGACTAGCCTGGAAAGATGGGGTCTTCTGGACATGTGCTGGACACACGTGTGACCGAGCACTAATAAACTGTGGACAACTGTCACACACCGAGTGTGCCATGAACTGTTAGCGACACGTTTGGACTTGGGCAGCTTGACAATTACCGACTCACCTTGACCTGGCTGGCCACCTCCAATTAGGATTTGCTTTGGAAAGCAAAGAGGAAGATACAGGAAACACCCATGTTTAGAAGGTACATGGACACTTTTTTGCTCAACCAATTCTCTTTTCCTTTGTCGTTTTGGTGACCTGGTATGTATTGTCCCACTTGTTTCTATCCTGAGAGAGGAACAGTTGTATTTTTCCGAAGGCAAAGACCTACACTCATCTCTACACACGCTCACATTCATTCTCACCATAAAATACACCAGCCCCTCCATGCAAGAAAGCCCAGTATTTCCTACGCAGAGCGCTCAGTCGGATAGACAGGGCCACCATTAGAAAGACCTAAATGCAAGAGGGCATGTATACCCATGCACATACTCACAGAGTCCTGGAAAGGGAGGGTCACACAAAGCACAAACTTTTGTCCAATAGAGAACAACAAACAGGCACTAATCAGATTAAACTCATCACTGCTCAGGGCTCTCTGCTGTATTATTTATCATCTCCTCCTGGTTCTTATAAAAGCTAAGGCAAGGATCGGACTAAGCTGATTTGGATTAAAAGCAACCCTGCTAAAAACACAAAATGCCTCAGTCACGGGTAAGGCCCATGTGTCAAACTTGGCCACGGACTTTGCACCTTGAAGACAATCATGCTGCTTTCCTTGCACAATGAGCTGGCCAATCTGTGACCAGTGAGTGCAGCCAGGCCCCGTCTGCAAGCGGCGGTCCTAATGCACTCAGTCTCAGCCCCGCTGAGCACAGCAAATACGGGGAGTCGCCCTCTGTGTGGCTCCAGGTCCCAACTCGAGGCCCAGGCCCCTGCGTGTGCCTGTGACAGAGGTTGATTTATAGACGCCCCCACAGGCCGTGAGCTCACGGGCAGCAGTTTGCACGCCCACTGCCCAACACAATGCTTGGCATATGGGTTGAACCTCTAAACCAAGTCAGAAAGCCAAGCCTGTGGATTTCTCAGGAAGAATATAAAACTGAAGAATTCTAAGAGTTTATTTAGATTGTATCAGATATGAGGGAAACTTCCTTTGATAGAATATATTCCAGAATATGATTTTAGATAGAATACCTGAGAAATTGTATTTGTCAGATTACATGTGCTACGAGGTCCTTGGTTCTTTTATATCAGTAAACACAGTTGCCATAATGTGCTGTGCTTTGGGACTCTAATAACCTGGCTGTTATATTTGTTCATGGTTGGACTCACTCTCTAAGTGACTAAGTTTAAATAACTTAGATAAAATAATTTTAGATTCTCTCTATGGGTCAGAGCCTCCTTAGGGGCCCTTATTCAGCAGGTGTGGGCTGAGTCCAGCTTCCTGGATGATTCCAGTGAACAGAGCTGGGCACAGCTGAACAGGTGGCCCACGGCCTAGCGCCCAGCCTGCCAAGATATGCTTCTAGAAAGCCCCCAGCCTTCCCTCGGACATCTGACAAGGTGTTCAGTCACACAGAGTGAGTCCAACCATGGACAAATAGGACAGCCAGGTTATTAGGCCCCCAAAACACAGCACATGATATAAAAGAACCAAGGATCTCATAGCACATGTAATTTGACAAATATAATTTCTCAGGAATTTTCAAAGTAAGTAGTCTCCATTTTCTTGAATGACCATTAGATGTAGAATTCCTATAGGCACCGCTGAGACTGAGGACCCTAATGGGCCGTAGAATCATGTTGCTAATATTACCCAACCTGTGCTACAAGATGCCTTCTCGGTGCTCAGAGTTCCAGTGACAGAACATCTTACATCACATCAAGTTTCCTCCACTGTGTGACTACGGCATTTCCCCGACCAGACTGAAAAGTTTTCCATCATTTGCTTGTGTGGCCTTCGGCCACTTGAAGGCGTTAGCTTGGAAAGAAGTGGCATTTTCCAGAGGACATGGTCACCTGCTGTTCTGCGTTCCAATCAGGAGCAAGTCTGGGAGCTGGAGTGACTGCCGCCTATTTCCAGGATACTGTGCCCGGCCGGTACCCGGCTTCTCTGTGCTTCTCCCTGAACTGCTGCCAGTGATTGTTCCTTCCGATGGCTGCGGAGCACTTCCCCAGAGTAGAAAGAAGACGACACACAAGGGCTGTGAGGGTCACAGAGTGCCACTTGTCAGTACCTCAGGACACAGGCTGCCTGGGAGTTGAAGAGGCAATGAATCACACCGCTCTAGGTGTCTGCAGGGCCGAGCCAGCCCCTCCACGGAGCCAGCAGAGAGGGCAGGGCGGCCACGGAATGGCCAGCGCTCTATCTCCATACGTTCGGAAAAAATACAGGCGCTTTCAATGATGCCCATTCGTTGGTGATTCTAAGGCATTATGCCCTCAGGTTTCAATCCAACTACTAGCCTTAGAGCAGCACCGCCCAGTAGGAACGAACATATGCCGGCCACATTTGTCAATTAAAATTTCCTAGCTGCCATGTTTAAAAAGTAAGATATAGCAGCTAAAATTAATTTTAATGATATGTTTTATTGGGCATATAAACATTGGGTTTATGATGTGTCCAAAATATTATGATGTAAGCAATAATTTAAAAATGATTTTTTTTGTATTAAGTCTTCTAAATAGAATATGTTCTCACAGTTCATCTCAATTTGGATGCTAAATTTTAATCAGAAATGCTTGGTCTGTATTTGACTTCATAAAATTTACAGCTGAAAAAGTGGATTTCATTCACATATCTACATTACTCCAAACAATAACTAGATTACTAGATTTTAATGTAGACAGAGATTAAGTTAAAAATTCAACTCTCCAGGTGCTCTAGATAGTTTTCAAGTGCTTAATGGCCACATGTGGCTTAGTGGCTGCCATGCAGAACAGTGATTGTGAGCATCAGCCCTGTACATCAGAGCAGGTAAGACGAGGAAGAACTAGACACATACATCCCACCCCTCACCTTGCTTCTGAGGGTGAGGGATGGGATATATGAGACACATATACAAATTGCAACAATATAAAACGGGATATTATACTTGCTAAATGAAGAGAAAGGAAGGCATTCATTCCAAGGAGAGAAAAAGTCACGGGGAAAGGACGGCTGGTGTGGAAGCTCAGACACCTGTTGACCGGTAGTTATGGTTGGGCGCATGCTTAGGAGTTAGCGAATGGAGTGTAAAAGGGTACCTTGGGGCATTTCTGCTGACCGCCCCAAACAGCGGGCCAACGGGCATGTTTACAGGCACTGCTGACGAGGAACAGGCTTCTGGCAAGGACAGGTCTGAGCTGTTGGGGAGACTCGTTTACATTGCCGGGGATCAAGATGGAGGGGGGCAGCGTGGCAGCTAAAAGACCAATTAGCTCCGGCACTAATCAGAGCAAAATATGAAAAACTGGGGGAGGCGCCGGGAAAGACCATCAGAAAATGAATAAATATGCACATAAGATGACCAGGATGTGGGCAGGAAATCAAAGAAAGGCAGGAGCCGGAGAGCTCTGGAGCAGTAAAAATACAAAACGCAGAAGAAAGGCTGATTGGGCAAAGTTATTCCTCATGTATTCACATGTAAAACTTCTAAAAGAAGACTGGAATATTCACATATATGGGGCTGAGAGGTGGAGACCTTTAGCAGAGATAAAAAGAAATAAAAATCTGTTTATAGAACTGTCAATTTAGCAGAATAGGCAACTTTCTTAGGAACGTGGTGGGGGAAGTGGGCAGGTGTGAGTAAATTAAATTATTACTATTTATTAGAAAGCTTTGCAACTGTTAAAAATTATTGCTCTTGAATTATATTGAGGAATATGGGAAACTACTTAAGATATTTACTTTGTGTTATGCTTTCATTTATTTTTTTAGAAAAGCTCTAATTCTAAAACCTTAGGAAGTTCCTGAACCACCCCAGTTTTATTTTTTAAATATATATATTTTTATTTCAGAGAAGGAGAGAGAGAAGCATCAATGATGACAGAGAATCATTGATTGGCTGCCTGTACGCCCCCTACTGGGGGTCGAGCCCTCAACCCTGGATATGTGCCCTTGACCAGGAATCGAACCCAGGACCTTTCTGTCCGCAGGCCTAAGTTCTATCCACTGGGCCAAACCGGCTAGGGTGAACCACCCCAGTTTTACATCTAGCCCTTAGGAGCACAGAGCAGGGCTGGTGAAGCACAGGGACTCAGTACCAAACCCATTAACCGTACTGGAAACCTCATAGCACACAAATGTTCACCTCCTAATGTTCTTTATGTTCCTTTAAGGTATGCTTTTGTAGGTGACGATTTACTGTAGAATATTAAATGTGGAGAAACATCTTTTTTTAAAAATACAAAGTAAAGTGATCTATAACTTCCTGCTTCTAAAATGGGCAAGGTATGGAAGATAGTTTTATTCTTCAGCTAGTTAGTGTTCTGGGTAATCAGGCAAACACAACGCTCATCGCAACACAGAGCACAGTGGAATAAAATGTAATATCTTATAAAATAATTATGACAACCCAAGTATAGGAAATTGATTTTTTCTGTTACATTTTTAAAACAATCTTGCCGAGACCGGTTTGGCTCAGTGGATAGAGCGTCGGACTGTGGACTGAAGGGTCCCGGGTTCGATTCCGGCAAGGGCATGTACCTTGGCTGCGGGCACATCCCCAGTGGGGGGCATGCAAGAGGCAGCTGATCGATGTCTCTCTCTCATCGATGTTTCTGACTTTCTATCCCTCTCCCTTCCGCTCTGTAAAAAATCAATAAAATATATTTTTTAAAAAAATCTAATAATTGCTCTTTTTTAAGGTCACACAACTGATCTATGGTTCATTTTCTAAAAATCCTCCCCCGATTCCCCCTTGGCAACCATCAGTTAGTTCTCTGCGAGTCTGTTTCTGTTTTATTTATTTATTCATTTGTTTTGTTTTTCTTTAGATTCCACATATAAATGAAATCATGTGGCCTTTGTCTCTCTGACTGATTTTACAGCACAATACCCTCTCTGTCCATCTATGTTGTCAAAAATGGCGACTGATGGACACGTAGGCTGCTGCCATACCTTGACTATTGTAAATAATGTTGTAATGGACAGAGGTTTTTTATCTTTTAAAATTAGTGTTTACATTTTCTTTGGATGACAACCAAAAGTGGAATTGCTATGTCAAATGGCAACTCTCTTTTTTAATAGTCTGAGGAACTCCCATGCCGCTTTCTACAGTGGCTGCAACAATTTACAATCCATCAACAGTGCATGAGGGTTCCCTTTTTTCTCCACATTTTCGCCACACTTGCTATTTGTTGATTTATTGATGACAGCCATTCTGACAGGTGTGAGGTGATACCTCATTGTGGTTTTAATTAGTATTTCCCTCATGATTAGTGTGAGCATCTTTTCATTTGTCTGATGGCCATCTGTATGACCTTTTTTTGAGAAGTGTTTATTCCGGTCCTCTGCCCATTTTTTAATTGGATTGGGCTTTTATTAGTGTTAAGTTGTATAAGTTCCTCATATATTTTGCATATTAACCCCTTATTGGAAGTATCATTAACAAATATCTTTTCCCATTCAGTGGGTTGTTTTTACATTTTTTGATGGTTTCCTTTGCTGTGCAAAAACGCTTTAGTTTGATGTAGTCCCATTTTTTATTATTTTCTTTTGTTGTCCTTGCCCAAAGATCAGTATCCCAAAAGTTATTGCCAGAAATAATGTTGAAGAACTCACTGCCTATTTTTTCTTCTGGGAATTTTATGGTTTCAGGTCTTACATTTAAATCTTACATTCAAACTGATTTAAATGAGTTAATTTTTGTATGTGGTAAAAGAATGTGGTCCAAAACTGAACAGATACATGTCCAGTTTTCCCTACACCACTTGCTTAAGGTGTATTTTTAAGTGAAGACTTCCAATTTTACTTTAAAAGAATATGCACCTCCACGCTGTGCAGCCCGGACACAGACGCGTGTGGCAGGAAGATGCGGGCTGTGATCAGCAGGGATCCTCTAGTGGGTGCTACTGAAGGGCACTGTGTATTTTGAACTTGCTGCAAAGGAGATATTATTTTTATTTTTAAAAAGGGAGACAAAGAAAAGAGTAAACTACATATTCATCTCAGAAAAGGACTGAAAGGATTAATTTTAAAAACTATCTCTGGGTCATTTTTATTTTATTACGAACTTCTTTATATTCCAAAATACATATGTAATACTTCTATAATCAGAAAAAAATCCATGAAAGGAAATAATCTGTAATGGTAATGGTAGAATCAATTTTAATCTTTTTGCAAACCTGAAGGTTATGGGGTTGGGTGTTCTTTAAGGAGGTATGGATCCAATTTCTTTTCCTTCTTCGGGGCTCATGCTTTTATTGCTGGTGAAGCTATTTCCACATTTAAAAAATGATTTCCATTCAATGTGGCCAAAAAAATCAAGGCCAACCGCAAGGCACACCTTCCTGAGGAAGACAAAAAGCCACTGTGACCCTCGGAATGAAAACTTCACCAGTGGAACGCGACTCTTTGTCGCGAGTGACTTCTGCTGCTGGGGGACAGGAATTTTTAATGAGAACAAAGCATCAGAGTGCTTTCAGAGCTCCGGTTGTCGTTCAGGGCCCAGACGCCGTAACTTTATATCACAGTGAGGGAGACAAAGAACAAGGTGTCCATTCACCCCGGGCTCCTGCAACCAGAGGCCCCGCCTACCGGCGCCTTTCACCGAAGTGGAAAGAAGGGACTCCCCAGGACACAGAGATCATCACCATGAACCCTGTAAGTGAGGGCCGAAATGGCAGCGAAGAAAAGGCGCCTCTGCTCATTCACCAGGGGAGCACTAAATCGGGGCCTTTTTGCCGGACACTATTGTTTTCACTGAACAGTTAAGCACCCAAGGAAATACCAGTTGGGTCTTAAAGACAATTTATAGCTGGGCCGGCCTCCTTGCACCTGGCTGTGTTTTGACAGCAGAGATTGTTGTCTGCACAATAAGCTGTCATTAATGCACCTAGACCTTTGGAAGGAACCTGGGGCTCAGAGGCTAATCTCTTCCCCTCCAGGTACCCTTCCCCCTTTTAATGAAAAGCAAAACCTCCTGCTGGTGGCAGGCCTCAGCCTCTGCAGGGGAAATCAGGAGCCTCCTGAGAGGGAAGGGCAGCCCCCAACGGCCCGAGCCTGGGCCCTGGTTAAGGCCTCCTCGGACTTGTTTGGATCTGGGAAACTTGGGAATCTGCTCTCTGAGCTCCCAACTTTTCCCAGCTAAGAATGTCCAGGACCCTGGCAACAGCCGCCCTGGGCACACCAGGCATGGCTTCAGGGGGCGCCCCGCCCCCACCACTAAAACAGGGCAAGCATGGCTTTTTAGGACCAGATGGCCGCACCCTGTTTCTCTGAGCTTTTTGTCCTCAGCGAGCAGCCTGGGAGCAGCCTGGGACGGAAGGTACCTTCTTAAAATCAGAGGCTCCTCACACTCAGCAGAGCTGAAAGCACTGCCCTCCCCGGACCAGGCGCTGCCTTACCCGCCCCTGCTTTGTTTCCCCTTTTAAGGACTCAGGATTTTAATCTCTTTTTGATTCCAGAAGGATTGGGCCAAACAAACAATTTTTAACAGGTGGCCCACGGCAATGCGACTTTGCTAGGAATGAGTTCCCAGGGGCTGGCGGCGACATTCCGGCATTCCCGTGTGGTGGAGCAGCACGAAGCTGTGAGGAGACGGGTGGAAAGGTAATGGAGAATACCTCCTCCTGCTCCTTAATTTCATGGTTCACAGACATTCATTGACATTCAGACACTCCCAAAGGGAAGCTCACATACCAGCCATGAAACCAGAAACGAGCAGGCTAATGGGGCTAACGGGTCCATGGAGGGTTCTCTCCGCTGTGGGGTCCACTTCCACCCGGGGGCGTACAGGGGGATGCCATGGTGGGCAGCCGGGTGAGAGAGCTCCAGGCCTGCGGGGGCCCCCGGCCAGCGCCCCCAGACTCCTCCCTGGGACTCGCCAGGCGCAGCCTCTAGACAGCCGCCCAGGCTGGGAGACGGTCAGGAGTTCATAGGGGCGGGTCCCAGTGTCTAAGGCAGAAATGCACCTTGCCGGCCACTGGGATGAGAAGCCAGGCGGAGGAAGGGATGCAGAGCTCAAGAAGGGAGCGGAGGGGCAGAGACCACGATGCATATGCCATGGGGAGCAGGTCAGAGGAAGCTGCCACATCCAAAGACCAGAGCTGGAGTCCCAGCTGCAAACCCACCCCGGTGCGCCACGCACCCCAAATCCACACCGGCTCTTCGCAGGCGCTCCCATCCTTTCCGCCTGGAGCAGGCAGCATCCTCCAGCGAGTCACCCAGGGCGGAGGCGGAGGGCCATGGCTCCCGGACTTTGGGATGAGCCTCGGGGTGAGGGTTCTTTCCCGTTTCTAACAGGAAGCACATGGCTGCTCTCCTCTCTCGGGGAAGCGGCGGGCTCACCTGTGGGAGTCCTGGGCGCTCCAGCCAGTCTCGGAAGATGCTCTCCACCGACAAACCCAGCCTGTGCAAACGGAAAACAGGAGACAGAGGGTTAGAAGTTACAGAGCACAGCGGACAGAGGGTCTTTCCAAACGTTCGGGCACAGGACAGGCAGGAGCCCGTTCTCTGAGGAAGAGCCGCCGCCGCCTCCGCGTGGTCTGCAGTGGCGGGTGGGCCTGAGCGCCGGCGGCTAGCCCCCGCCTCTCCTGTCCTTAGACACCCGGGCTGGCGCCAGAGCAGGGACTCGGCATGTCCGCAGACACGTCCGGCACGACCACTTCCTACACCGGAGCTTTGCAGTCCGGGTGCGTCCACCTGAATCTAGAACTTCCCAGCGACAGTGAGCGGGGAGCAGCGGAGGCGGCCCGCTGGAGCAGGACGGCGCAGGTGCCGCCGCGGCCCCGGCCCAAAGCAGCCCCGACAGGCTCCCACCTCGAGAGTCCGTGTCCTGCCCGCTGCCTCGAGTTCTCCACAAGCGCGCCAAGTAATCAGTATACTGGTGTTTAGAGTCCATGGACTTTAGCCTGTGTCTCCCTGACGGCTTACGCAGTTCCTCTCCTGCTCAGCCCAATGTCCCGCCCAGGCTGGGTGCCACACAGGCTGCCTGTCCTCTGTGCCACAGCACGGGGGACCTGGGGCATCATCGGTTTATTTGATTACTGACTTCTACCCGGCTCCTGGCTGCACCGAACTCAGAGACCAGGGTCCACGCCTGTTTCACTCACCTGCTAAACTCAGTGCCCAAACAGGCCTTGGCATAAAAGAGGATCTCTATTGATATTTTTTATTTGAATGAATAATTCAGTATTGATGAATAAAAGCCATTCCTTTGAAAGACAATAATCACCTTTCCCACTAAGATACTCCCAAGTTAAGATGTGTATCTTTTTAAATTTCCTATACTACATGCTACATTTTCTCTGTGTGGAAAGATAGGTGCTGTCCGCATTTGTCAGGGTGCGGAAGGCCCAGTGTGCCCCTCGCCTCATGGGCGGTGTGGCATGGCAGTGGGAAAGGAAGGGAGGGAGAAAGGTGCTGGCCTGGGTGAATGGGGGTGGGGTGGGATGGGAGGGGCAGGGTTGGGGATGGAGGGACCAGCCCGTACTTTTCCTTCCTCTTCTTCCCCAGAGAGAAGCATGTCACTCATCCATTTTGTCTCTCCTGGCCAGGGCAAAGGAAAAGGCCCTGAAAGAGGTGACAGAGGAAAGGAGACCTATTATATAGGATAGCCAAGATATGAAAGTAACCTAAGTGCCCATCAACAGATGATTGGATAAAGAAATGGTGCATATATACAATGAAATCGTATTTAGCTATAAAATACAGACAGAGAAAGTGCTTTGGAGTCATTTTCAGGATGATGCCCATCTGTGGGACAACAGTCCAGGGAAGGGGAGAGCGCATAAGTGAGTCTGGGGAAGATGGCGACTTCCAGAGTCTGCAGGTCCAGGGTCCCAGACTCTGTGGTGCTCCTGGACACGCCTCCGTAGGAAAGCTGGGGCCGCCATGCCCGGCCTTCCCCAACTTCTATAAGAGACTCACTGTAGGTCGAAAGACATACACAGAGTAAAAGTGACAGAAAAACATATTTCATGAAAATGGAAACAAAAAAAAAATTAAAACTGGGGTCATAATACTTATACCAGACAAATTAGACTTTAAAATAAAGGCCATAACAAGAGACAGAGAAGGAGCAGCAATTCCACTTCTGGGTATTTATCTGAAGAAACCCGCAGCATTATTTACTACTAGAGGCCAGGTACACAAAATTCATGCACTGCTTGGGGTGGGGGTCCCCTCAGCCCAGTCTGCGCCTTCTTGCAGTCCGGGATCCCTGGTTCCTTACAGCCTGCCTGCTCGCTGTTCTTTACCGCTCGGCTTGCTGCTCCTTAGCGCCGCTGCAGAGGCAGAAGAGACTCCCACAACTGCTGCTGCATTTGCCAGCCGTGAGCCCCTCTTTTGGCTGAGTGGTGCTTCCCCTGTGGGAGCAAGACTACGAGGGGGGTAACTCCTGTGTTGAGCGTCATAGCAACTAGTTGTTCTGGTCGTCCCACCATAACGGTTGCTTAGGCTTTTATTATATAGACTAGAGGCCCATTGCAGGAAGATTCCTGCAATAGGGCTTCCTGCGGTGGTCTCCACCTTCCTGCCTGCTTCCCTCCCTTCTCTGCTGCCCCTCCTGCTTCCCTCCCTTCTCTGCTGCCCCTCCTGCTCCCTCCCTTCTCCACTGCCCCCCCTGTTCCCTCCCTTCTCTGCTGTCCCTCCTGCTCCCTCCTTTCTCCAAAGCCCTGCCTGCTCCCTCCCTTCTCCACTGCCCTGCCTGCTTGCTTCTCCGAAGCTTTGATCCCTTCTGTAGTGATTGGCTTCCTTCTACGCTGTCTTCAGTCTTCGCTCTGCGGATATGCAAATTAACTGCCATCTTGGTTGGGTTAATTTACTCCTGATTGGCAGCTGGGCGTGGCTTGTGGGTGTAGCAAAGGTACAGTCAATTTGCATGTCTCTCTTTCATTATATAGGATAGCCAAGATATGAAAGTAACCTAAGTGCCCATCAACAGATGATTGGATAAAGAAATGGTACAATGAAATAGTATTTAGCTATAAAAAGAAATGAAATCTTGTCACCTGCAACAATATGGATGGACTTAGAAGGTATTGTGGTGAGTGAAATAAGTCAGACAGAGAAAGATAAATGCCAGATGATTTCACATATATGGGGAATCTAAAAAATGAAATAAACAAGCAGAACAGAAACAGATTCATAGATACAGAGAACATTTTGACGGTTGCCAGCTGGGAGGGGGTTGGGGGGATGGATGAAAAGGTGAAGGGGTTGGGAAGTACAAATTGGTAGCTACAGAACAGACTTGGTAATGTAAAGTACAGCATAGGGAATACAGTCAATAATATTGTAATAGCTATATATGCTGTCAAATGTCTAATCACCTGAAACTAAGATAATATTGCACATCAACTATAGTTTTAGAATAAAAATATTTTAAAAAGTAGCTTATTAAACATCTTCTATGTACCATACACTACCAAAAAATCTCATTTAATATCTATGCAAAACCAGTATTATTGCCAGGTGTAGCGATGATTTATGATTTATGGTGCAGAGAAGCCTGCTCCAAACAACGCTGACCCTTCCATGTTGTGTTCAAGGTGACCTGTTTGCCTGCTAATTCTGAATAGATGGGGAAATTCTTGGGAGGGGCAAAGGTGTGAGGGCAGGAGAGTTCATCATTGAGCTGCACTCAGGAGCAAAAGACACCCCCCTCTGAGGGAAGTTTCAGATCACTTTCCTTTGGGAAGGTTCAGCATCTTATAACCATTGTTACTTCACGCTTCACAGGATCCTTGTGAAGTGGGTGTCAGTTGGGTGTGGCTCTTTAGTGGATGGAGCAACTCCAGCATGAGAAGAGTCGGGGAGGCGAACCTAGACAAAAGGCTGAGGACAAGACAGGTTTCTGGGCTCCCAACATCCACGCAGACGTCACACCACGCCCACACCTGTCTGTGGACCGCTGACGTGGACAAAGGTCTTAAACTCGGAGAAGATGGAAGCATGAACTCCAGCTGCTAGAAAAAAATTATAGGTACTCTAAGGGACCGTGCCTCACCAGGAAATTATGAGAGACAGTGTGAAAATGCTCAATATTCAGGAAAGAAATAGACTATGTGTTTAAGGAAAATAAAATAAAGCACATACATAGTTTTCGCATTTTAATTCCAACTATTGATGTGACAGTGCGGGTGGATTTTCGGTTGATTCTTCTCATCGAGACACTCAGAGTCCGAGCCCTGGGGCTTTTCTCCCTGAGGTCACGTGGCTTGAATCATCCCCACAGACAAGTAGGAGCATTTCCACTTCGCCGGGGCCCAAGACTTACAGGAAATTACTCTTCTGCATGTCTGATGACTATGGAAATTGATTTCCTACAGATAGCTAAAAGCACACAGGCCCTCGGCTGCATGCCTTCCAGATCTGGGCCTGTGGATGGCACTCCACCTCCTGACCGAGGCCTCCGGGACCTCCACAGCAGGGCAGGGCCCGCCCTCTGGCTGGAGAACAGCCTTCTCGGGACTCCTGTGTCCTGGAAAGCCACTGCATTTCAGGGGCCTGTCTCCAGTCCCTGTGCGCTATGAATGTGGTCACACATGGTTACTGCACCAGGGGAGAGAATATGTCAGAAATGCTGGCATGATGTTGGTTAGAAGCCACAGAGTGAGTAATTGCTTGTCTCTTTGTGATGTTAAAGTACAAAGAAACAGACCCAGGCTTGCGTGGAAATGGCATGGCGCATGCTGCGTTGCTCGTTCAGTTGATTTCTGAGGGTGGAGTATCAGCCACATCTGCTACTTGTTCCTGTCAACGTCTTGTTGATCAGGAGAAATGTCTTTACTGACATTCACTCTTTACTCCCGTCTTCTGTCTCTTGGGATTCTAAAGGTCATGTTCTATCCACGTCTTTAAGGAAAGCACGTGGCCCAGCAGCCACGTGACCTGAAGAATGGATGGAAAGACCTTGGGAGCGCGGGTACTAGACGGAGGCGAGCTTTGGGACCTTCAGTGCTTGGGTCTGAATTGGAAAGTGCTCTTGTTGTGGAATGCAACTAGTGTACATCTCAGCTTTACATTCTTGATCAAAACAAGTAGCTTGAGCTGGGGTAGAGAATGCAGGTTGCTGACTAAACATGTATAAAGCAAGTACGCCCAGCTCTGCATGGCAGGAAAAGCACTGAAGGAAACCAACAAATGAACATACACAAACAAACCCAGTAATTGATGAGCAGAGGAAGAACTGGTTGCTGTTGATACCCTAGGAGTAACAGGTGGGGGCTCCCCCGAAAGCTTTCGCCAGGCAGGCCACGGCCCAGGATTTGTCCCAATTTCCAACCAACCACTTCCAGCTTTTCCTTCCCTTGGTCTCTTAAACATCATCCTTTAAACAGAAACCTCTCACTGACAGCGTCTAAAACACAACTCTTCATCTCCTTGCTTCCACTTCCAAACACCGTCCCTCCCGTTCCCTCTGCACCACACCGACTCCCCAGACAAAACAGGGGCCCCGGTACTTCCAGTGCAACTTCAGAGTGACAGAGTGGCCCAGAAGGAAAGGTCAACTTCGTGCTGGATGCCTCCATTCAACTTCACAACCCATCACCCAAGTCTTATCTCTGGAATCTCTCAGATTGCTTCTTACACTGCCACAGCCAGCATTCCTGCCCTCATTCCAGCTCTAAATCTCTCAAGTGAACTGCTGTACTGGTCTCCTGACTTCTAGTTCTCCCACGTCCATCTGTCTCTCATGCTGCCCCCACCCCAGAGTACCTCTCCAATCTCCTGGTGGCACTCCCCTACCTAAAACCTTCAGTGGAACTTATTTGCCTGGAGGCTGGAGGCCGGGGCTGATGAGCCCTTTCTCTGTACATCCAGGACTGGGAAGCTCCCAGAGCACTTCCCACACGGAGTCACAGAGCTCTGCTTCAGGTATGTCTGCAACAGTCAACTCGGAGCTCCTTGGGGGCGAGGCATGGGACTTGCCTTTCTGCTCCCTTGTGTCCAGCTTAGCACCCAGTATGAAAGGTGCTCAATAGAGAATGTTAAATTAACTCCATGGCCGGCAAACTGCGGCTCGAGAGTCACCTGTGGCTCTATGGCCCCTTGAATGTGGCTCTTCCACAGAATACCATGACCTGGGCGAGTCTATTTTGAAGAAGTGGCGTTAGAAGAAGTTTAAGTTTAAAACATTTGGCTCTCAACATAAATTTCAATCGTTGTACTGTTGATATTTGGCTCTGTTGAGTAATGAGTTTGCCCACCACTGACTTAACTGAAGCAAGAGAACAACGCAAAAGCAGCACGACAGCCCCTGAACCCTGACCGGCGGGTCTAACCTGAAAACCCTTGCCCTGCAGAACAGCTCAGGTGCCCAGCAGATGTGCCTGAGAATCATTCTGCAGTGGAGCCAACCATTAGGGGCTCTGGGGCCAGGGGTGGGGCCTTCATCTACTTGGGAGAAGTAGATAAAATTGGTACAATATGCTGCACAGGTAAAAGGGCAGACAGTCTGCTTCAATAGATGAATTCGATTCTGAGATTAGTTAGCAGGAAAGACGGCTGAGTTTCAAAAACTATTCCAGGACACTTGCTGAAATACATTCACTGTAGGAAAGAAACTGCCTTAAATTTTAAGGAGAATTTTTAAAAGAAGCTTAAACCTGTTGGCCAGAATACGATCCTCCCTGGGAGAGGCATCCCCCCAGAGAGGAAGCAAGGGGGTGCCGCTGGCCACCATCACAGAGATGTTGCTCTAGCTTCCACAATCAGGACAAAGGCCTCTTTGTGGGCCCACAGTGTGTCTCCTCCAGAAACATTCCCAACGGTAACACCCAGGTCCCCCAGAACCAGAGGGCGCAGGGCTGTGCAAATGAACTCCACACCCTTATTAGGAAGAGGATAAAAAGAAAGGCTTCCCAAACGAACAAGGGACTTGGTTGCTGCCGTGAAAATGACGACATTTGTGCCCCAAGAAGTTCTGAAAGAAAGCACAGTCATTGCTCAGAAACAGACTTTGGTGACAAGAGGTAACACACAACTTCTATCCGTTTTCTTCTGGCTTCATTCAGTGTTAGTTCGTAGGGAAAGCACTCCATCCTATCAGAGGACCTGGAAAGTTATTGCAGGGCAGGTATACAAGAAAAAGGGAAAAATATTGCAGATAAATTATTGTTCTTGACCTTAGGAATAATGAGCACCTCTGATGTGATTTTTGCATGACGAAAACCCACATTTCTATTAAAGAGAAAAGATGATAAATCCAAAACATTTCAGACCTTCCTAAACAAGCCACACCTCCTTCAAGTGGCTCCTGGAAAAGCCAAAGACTGCGCCCACACCATCTCCCCGGATCAGACTTCCTTCAGCATCAAAGGCAGGAACAGAAAGAGGTAAATTAAGGAATTAACAAATGATATGGCTATGTTAGTTCTGCATGATGCACTAATTTGTGTTATGTGTGAGTTCCCATCTGATTAAAAAAACAAGCCTAACAATAACATTTCTAACTGTTGAAGCAAGAAATGTAGGTAGACGGTAGAAGATGAAGAAGAACTCTTCACGCCCTCATGTCCCCCAGATCCTCCCTGAACTTCGTCATCTCCTGGGAGCACAAGTCCTGACACCTTACCCTCACAACCCCCAAACCAGGCTGCCTATCAGGCAGGCGCGGCAACACGGAGGTGTCTGGCCTTGCATGGGTCCACGTCAATGTCTGTGTGAAGGAATTCATCTCCACATTTGGAAATCTGTTCCGAGCATAAAATCATGGCTAAAACTGTGGGTCAGAAAGGAGAGTAATATTGGCTCTTCTTGAAAGAAATGTTAATTTCCCAAGATGCCCCCTTTAATGTTTGAATACCAATTTTGTTATTAGAAATTATGTTTCAGGCTATTCACTTTTAGTGCCTAGATTAAGATAGGAAATTAGAAAGGATTGGAATGAATTTAACCTAAACTTTGCTGTAGGCCTTAAACCCTCCCAGAATCCCTGTAGCTGATCAGCCAGACTAAAACTGGACACCTCCAAGGAAGAGGGCTCCCTCTTTCCAGAGCGAGCTTGCATTGTAGAGAGCACGAGCGAGACCTAGACAGACCGCACTGCAAACTGGGCTTACTCCCTTGCTCACTAAGGGATCTTTAAGTTACTGGGAGCCTCCGTTTCTTCACGTGGAACATTGTGGATAAGAGCAGAGGTGCCAGAGCCGGCCAGCTGGGAGCAGAGCCCGCCTGCCATACAGAGCTGTGACACCCTGGCTGCTCAGAGCCCTGGGCACCTCAGGCCTCTAACTGGTAAAACAGGAATAAAAACACAACGCCCAGGTAGCAATATTCGGAGGACTAACTGAGTGCCTGAAAATAGTAACGTCCCATGAAGTATTGGCTTAAAATAATCATGATGATGAAGAAAGAAAGAGAAAAAGGAGGCGGCAGAGTGCTGTAATGAGGACCCTACGATCTGTAAGCAGATCCCGAAAGTGCCTGATGCACAGAAGCTGTTATTGTTCTAACTACATCAATCATTAATTGAGCACCTACTTATCCTGCGCTATCCCCTTTGATCCTCTGGGAAAGCCTGCCAGAGAGGGCAGAAGGCAGGGATTTGGAGGGACGAGATGACCTGCTCCGAATGTTACATATGGGGAAGGGCAGAGCTGGGTTGAAGAGCCCGACTTCAAACCCCAGGCTTTTCTTACTCCCCCTTGTTTCACCTTCAAAGGACCAGTGTTTCCTTGTATCCGGCCATGTTATCTACAGCCCGGGGCTTTAGGACTGTCCTCGCTGCCATTCTTTCCACAGCAGCTGAGGCCATATACCACTCAGGGGGCCCCCAACTCTGAACCCCTGCTGTGCTCACTGGCTCCCAATATTCACGTGAGCCCGTTGCTAAGTTTGCCTGATCCTCCTAGGACCCCTGCGGGCTGGGCCAGGTCCTTGCCTCTATTCAGACAGGAAGACGCAACTTCCTCAGTTGGGTAAGCCGAACAATGGCAGGGTCGTTTTTAACATTAAAAGTAAAACGAGGCTCTTAATGCCTCAGTTGGTGCTCACCTTTTTTCTTCTGGGATGTTCTCCAACAGCATTTGAAGGAAATCCTGGAATAAGAAAAACCCTGGAATAAGCCAACCATGAAAGATCTCCATCGACGCGTCACCGCCCCGGCCGCCTGCGGCTCACCAGCGCGAGAAGCTGGGCGCGTGCTGTATCTTGGACTATGCGCCCCGTTTATTAATTATGGTGCTTCCGTCCAATCAGGTAAAGAGATTTGTTTTGTAAAAACCACAAACAAATTGAAAAATGTAATGTTTGCTATTTTGACCTACAGCACAGTTTATTTCATTTCATATTTCAACTACATATTTTCAAAAGGCTAGCCACAGCATAAAGCTCTGGCCCCACCTAACCGAGTCCCCGTCATGAGCCTTTCCTATGCACTGAGCGACCTCAGCACCGAGTGACTTGCAACTTCCTCGCTTGACTCTATGGAAAGATATGACAAAGCTCAAGACGATGACTATCCCAGACCAACCCTGAGGAGGAACGAGGCGGCTCCAGCCAGAGTGGTTCCGGTTCCCCGGCTCTGTCTGCATCCTCTCCGGGTGCCACTGACAACCTAGGATGTTTCAATAATAAATTTCTTAAAACCCAAAGCCATGACTTATACACACTCATTGTTTCCTATACTATGGAAAATTTCAGACACATTCAAAAGAAGGCAAAAGAGTATAATTAACCTTCATGTACCCATCAACCCACAGCCAATATGCCCCATCCACTTATCTGCCTCTTGTATTATTTAGAAATGAACCCCAAACATTACATAATCTCACCAATCAATGTTTCAGGAAATTGCTCTGAAATATAAGGACTCTTTTAAAACATAACCACAATACCATAAGGCCTAAAAAATTCACATATGAATGTTCAGTGTCATTTATATTTAATTCAAGGTTGGTCACCTTGAATACTGTGACCAACCATTCAGTCCATCTAATTCTAGAATCTTGATTTGGCCTCAACTAGATTTGTCAGATACAATATTGGATGCCTAGTTAATTTGGAGATATGCTTACACTAAAAAAGTATTTGCTGTTTATCTGAAATGCAAATTTAACCTGGTATTGTGCATTTTTACTTGCTAAATTAAACCATCTATTATTTGAAGATTTGACAAGATACATTTTGGAAAAAATCCTATCTAATAAAAGAGCAATATGCAAATTGACCGTACCTTCGCTACAACCACAAGCCACGCCCACAAGCCACACCCACAAGCCAATCAGGAGCAAATAAACCCCAATCAAGATGGCTGCAGCCACTGAGAGCAAGAGGGAGGCTTGGGTTTCCCAGGCAATGAAAGAAGCCAAGCTTTCCCCTGCCTTTGCTGGCCTAGGCCTCCACTCAATGCTACAAAGTTTCAATTACCCTATCTAATAAAAGAGTAATATGGGAATCAGTACACTAAAAAAATAGCGGCGCCAATAGCCACAAGATGGCAGCGCCCAGTCCTCTTAGCCCCGCCAGAGTCCCCCGTTCTGCCCAGGGGCGGCAGCCCAGGGTGGCCGGCTGGGAGGCACCAGCGCTCAGCATGATCCCTGGCCAGCAGCGGCAGCCTGGACTGGGGTCTCAGGCCGGCAGGGCCACACAGCCTGCCACACCATCTTCTGGCCAGTGGCAGCAGCCTGGGCTGGGGCCACGCACCCAACCACATGATCACCTGGCCAGGGACAGCAGCTTGAGCTGGGGTCTCATGCTATTAGGGCCGCACACCCCACAGCACCATCCTCGGCAGGCTGGGGTCTCACCCTGTCCCCGCCATGGCGGTGCAATCTCTGGCCAGGCTGAGACAGAAGCCCAGGCTGGGGTCTCACCCTGGCCGGGGTGGGGTGCACACCCCCACCCCCACCCCCACACCCCGTGGCAGCCGGATCTCTGGCCAGGATGAGACCCCAGCCCAGGCTGCTGTCTCAGCCTGGCCGGGGTGGGGTGTACACACCCCCTCCCTCCCCCGCACAGCCCTGTGGCGGCGCCATCTCTGGCCAGGCTGAGGAGGCAGCCAGAGCTAGGGTCTCAGCCTGGCTGGGGTCTGCACCTCTGTAGAGCGATCGCTGACCAGGCTGAGATGGCAGCCTGGGTTGGGGTCTCAGCCTGGCTGAGGAATGATACCTTTCCAGTGGTGGCAGCCTGGGGTCTCAACCACTGAGTCTCACCAGCCAGGCAGATATGGAGGAATCTTAAATGTTCCTTTTTATTAAATATATGATTTATTGATTTTTTTACAGAGAGGAAGGGAAAGGGATAGAGAGCTAGAAATATCAATGAGAGAGAAACATCGATCAGGTGTTTCCTGCACACTCCCCACTGGGTATGTGCTCCCAACCAAGATATAGGCCCTTGACCAGAATTGAACCTGGGACCCTTGAGTCTGCAGGCTGACACTCGATCCACTGAGGCAAACAGTTAAGGCTATCCAATATGCTAAAGAAAAAACCCTATCTAATAAAGAGGGAATATGCAGGGGAGGGCATTTGGGGGTGACCGGGTTTGTCAGGGGAGCATTTGGGCATCGATTAGGCTGGCAGGGGAATGGTTAGGAGATGATAAGGCTGGCAGGCAGAAGTGGTTAAGGGCAATGAGGCAGGCAAGTGAGCAGTTGGGAGCCAGCAGTCCTAGATTGTGAAAGGGACAGGCAGTCAGACATCCCCTGAGGGGTCCCAGATTGGAGAAGGTGCAGGTTGGGCTGAGGGACTCTCCCCCAGTGCATGAATTTCGTGCACTGGGCCTCTAGTATAGAACATGAAGCAAACAAGAACAACCTTTAACATTTTAGGGATCTACACTTGAAGTTTTTCTTTTAATAAACTGAAAATCTTGTAAAGCAGGTCCTTGCAAGGGCTCAGATGACCAGCTGCAGCATTGCCCAATGAATGTCCCTGATGGAAGCCTCACTCCCCTCTCCCCCCGCCAGCCAAGCCTGCAGATCTGGGCAGTGCAGGCTCTGATGAGACCCATTTAACTCAGAATGTGAGATGGAAGCAGCAGCTCAGACCCTGGGATTACAAACAGATGTAAGCGCAGAGGATTGGAAATCTGCAAACAATTTGTATGACAAGGTGTTCTTCTTCTATCAACACATAAGGCAAAGCCATCATACATATGTGAAGCCTGCCAGCCCTTTCTATGAATTTATGGATGCATAGTAGGTCTTTTTCTTCCAGAGGCAAAGACTCCCTATAAAGGGCAGTAATGAAAATGATATTTCTTACAAATTTTGTTCTTCTTTTAAGACTTTGTGTATTGTTGCTTCACCCCAAATAAATGATACAAAGAGTAGCAACCAATTTAAAAAACGGAAGGGGACAAGCCCAAATAAAATAACCCCTCACATCTGAAGTCCCTCCTTGTACCTGCAGCGGATACAATACATGGAGAAAACAAGTACAAAGGAAGCAAGAGCAATATTTAGAATGTGAAGAATTATTTCTCTTGAGGTTCTTACTTTAATAATTATTTTGTATAACTGTTGAATTAGAAATTAACTTAACACATCTGATTTATTAATAGGTTACATTGCAGATATTTCACTGGTTGAATGGCAGTATTCTTGCTTCCTAAAAATCCACATACAGTAGCATAATTTCTTACTAATTTCACTTCATTATCTCCTTAGAGCCCATATCACCTTATCCCATATTTGTTCAGTAATGTATCTCACTTATGTGTGTGTATATGTGTGTGTGTGTCGGTGGGGGGAGGGGAGGTTACATTAACTCAATGACAAGGGGAGAATTTAATTGCTTGAGAAGCAGAAAATACAGAGTTAACCTTAATTCTGCCCTTTTGTATTTTCCAGTTTCAACTGGATTTTTCTTTACAGGACTGAAGAGAACAATTTTCCAGAATTTTCAGTGAATACAGGAAATTTTTGTATTCTATTTTGTTTGTCAATTTATTTTATCCTATTTTGTCAGTCAATGTATTTTGTTCATTAGATTCCACATATAAATGAAATCATGTGATATTTGTCTCTCGCTGACTAGCTTATTTCACTTAGTATAATAATCTCCAGGTCCATCCATGCTGTTGCAAAGGGTAAGAGTTACTTCTTTTTTTTACAGTCGCATAGTATTCCATTGTGTCCACAGCTTTTCTATCTACTAGGCTTCAGATGGGCACTTGGGCTGTTTTCATACTTTGACTATTGCAAATGCTGCTGCTATGAACAAGGAGTGCATATATTCTTTCTGATTGGTGTTTCGGGATTCTTAGGTTATATTCCCAGAAGAGGACTCACTGGATCAAAGGGCAGTTCCGCTTTTAATCTTGTGAGCAAAGTCCATGCTCTTCTCCAGTGGCTGCGTCACCTGCATTCCCACTAGCAGTGCAGGAGGGTCCCATTTCTTCATGTCCTCCCCAGCACCGGTTGCTGATTTACTGGTGGTAGCCACTCTGGCTGGGATGAAGTGATATCTCATTATAGTTCCAATTTGCATCTCTGATGATTACTGATGTTGAGCATTTCTTTCATTTACATATTGGCCATCTACCCGTATGTCCTCTTTGGAGAGGTGTCTCTTCAGATCCTGTGCCCACTTTTTAAATGAATTGTTGAGTTGTATAAATTCTGTATATGTTTTGGAGATTAACCCCTTATCAGGTGTATCATTGGCAAATATGCTCTCCCATACAGTGGGTTCCCTTTCCATTTTGATGGTTGTTTCTTTTGCTGTGCAGAAGCTTTTTAGTTTGATGTAGTCCCATTTGTTTATTTTTTCCTTTGTTTCTCTTGCCCTAGGAGATATATCTGCAAAAATATATCTGCTATTTAAGATGTCTAACATTTTACTGCCTATGTTTTCTTCCAGGATTTTTATAGTTTTGTGGCTTACATTTAAGTTTTACTGCCTATGTTTTCTTCCAGGATTTTTATAGTTTTGTGGCTTACATTTAAGTCTTATCCATATTGAGTTTATTCTTGTATATGATGTAAGTTGATGGTCTAGCTTTTTTTTTTTTCATATAGTTGTCCAATTTTCTCAACACAATATATTGAAGACTGTCTTTGCTCTGTTGATGCTCTTGCCTGCTTTATCAAGTATTATCTGACCATAATGACATGGGCTGATTTCTAGGCTTTTTATTCTGTTCCATTGACCTTTCTGCCAGTTCTTATGCCAGTACCAGGCTGTTTGTTTTTTTCTTTGTTTGTTTTCATTGCTTATCAGAGAGAGTGGAAGGGAGGGGGACAGACACAGAGAGAGAAACATTGATGTGAGGGAGACACATCAATTGCTTGCTTTCTGTACACCTCCCGACCAGGACTGGGGATCAAGCCTACGACCAAGGCTCATGCCCTTGACTGGAATTGAACCTGGGACCCTTTGGTTGGCGGGCCACACTCTATTCACTGAGCCAAACCAGCCAAGGCAGTACCAGGCTGCCTTGATTACAATGGCTTTACAGTATAGTTCGATATCTAGTATTCTGATTGCTCCAACTTTGTGCTTGTTAGAATTTCTGAGGCTAATTGGGGTCTGTTTCCATATCAATTTTTGGAATATTTGTTCTAGATCTATGAAATATGCCATTGGTATTTTAATAGGAATTGTGTTGAATCTATAAAATGATAAGTATATGGACATTTTAATGATGCTAATTCTTCAAATCTATGAACATGGTGTATGCTTCCACTTGTTTGTATCTTCCTCTACTTCTTTCATCAATGTTGTACAGTTTTTTTATTTCTTCCTTAATCTCATTGGTAATCCATTCATTGCTTAATAACATTCTATTTAGCCTCCATGGGTTTGAATGTTTAAAAATTTTTTTTATTGTAGTTGATTTCTAGTTTCATGCCATTGTTTCTAAGAAGGTGTTTTTGTATGTGTGTGTGTTTTAAACTATATTTTTATTGATTTTAGAAGGAAGGGGGTGGAAGAGAGAGATAGAAACATCAATGATGAGAGAGAATCATTGATAGGCTGCCTTCTGAACACCCCCCCCCCCCCCCCCCTAGGGATTGAGTCTGCAACCCAAGCATGTTCCCTTGGCTGAAATAAAACCTGGGACTCTTCAGTCCACAGACCAATGCTCTATCCACTGAGCCAAACCAGCTAGGGTGAAGATGTTTGATATGATTTCAATTTTCTTGAACTTGTAAAGACTATTTTGTGTTCTAGCATATATTCTATCTTTAAGAATGTTTCATGTTCACTTGAGAAGAATATATATTCTGTAGCTTTGGGATAAAATGTTCTATAGATATCAATTAAATCCACCTGATCTAGTGTGTCATTTAAGGTTGCTGTTTCCTTGTTGACTGTTTGTCTGAAAGATCTCCAGTGATGTCAGTGGATATTAAAGACCCCTACAATGACTGTATTGCTGTCAATCTCTCCAGTAAAATCCACCAAAAGTTTATATGTATATAGAAACTCATGCTTTTTATATATATGTAGTGACTTTGTCTCTTTTATGGCCTTTGTTGTAAAATTCATTTTGTCAGATATGAGTATTGCTACCCAGCCTTTATTTTCATTTGCATAAAATATTTTTTGTTATCCCTTCACTTTCAGCCTGTTCGGAGGTGAGTCTCCTGTAAACAGCATATATATGGGTTATGTTTTCTTATCCATCCAGCTACACTATGACTTTTGACTGGAGCATTTAATCCATTTACATTTAAGGTTGTTATTGATAGGTATTTACTTATTGTCATTTTTATTCTTCATGCTTATTTCTTTATCTCTCTTTCTTCTTCTTCTTACATCTGTCTCTAACAGTTATTGTAATTCTGGTTTGGTGGTAATGAACTACTTTAGCCTTTTTTTTTTCTTGTTTGGAAAAATCTTTATTTTACCTTCAATTTTAAATGATAGCCTTGCTGAAAAGAGTAGTCTTGGTTTCAGATCCTTTTCTTTCATTACTTTGAATATTTCATACCTTTCCCTTTTGGCCTGTAGTGTTTCTGTTGCTGACAAATATCCTTATGGGACCTCCTTTATAGTAACTGACTGTCTCCTTCTTGCTGCCTTTAAGATTCTATCTTTGTCTTTAACCTTTGCCATTTTAACTATGATGTGTCTTGGGGTGGGTATCTTTGAGTTAATCTTGATTGAGACTCTCTGTGGTTCCTGAACATGTGTGACTTTTCCCTTCATCAGGTTAGGGAAGTTTTCTGTGATTATTTTTTCAAACAAGTTCCCTATCTCTGTTCACTTTCTTCTCCTTCTTGTACCACTATGATACAGATGTTGTTACTTTTTATATTATCCCAAAGTTCTCTTAAACTATCCTTATGCTTTTTATTTATTTTATAATTTTAAAAATTATTATTTAATCCTCTCCTGAGGATATTTTTCCATCAATTTTTAGAAAGAGTGGAAGTGGAAAGGACAGACAGAGAGAAATACCGATGTGAGAGATTGGTTGCATAGATTGGTTGCCTCCTGTATGGGCTCTAACCAGGGGCCAGGCCGGGGAGGAGCCTGCAACCAAGGTATGTGCCCTGGATCAGAACTGAACCCAGAACCCTTCCATCTGCAGGCCAATGCTCTATCCACTGAGCAACCAGCTAGGGCTATCAATTATTTTTTTCTTTTTGTTGCTCTGATTGACTGATTTTTTTCTATCTTATCTTCTAATTTGCTGATTTCACACTCTGCTTCATCTAACCTACTGTTCATTCCTTTCACTGTATTCTTTTATTCAGATATGTTATTCTTTATTCCCAACTAGTTGTTTTTCATGGTCTATGTCCTTTTTCATGCTGTTGAGCATTCTTGAAAACATTACTTTGAATTCTTTTTCTGATAAATTCCTTACCTCCATTTTATTTAGCTCTTTTTTCTGAAGATTCTTCCTGTTCTTTCATTTGGGGCCTGTTTCTTCATTTCCCCATTTTTATTTGCTTCTATGTATTAGATAGAATTGCTATGACTCCCAGGCTTAGTAGGATGGCCTCCTGTAATGGGTATTCTCAGAGACATGGTGGTGCAGTCTCCTTGATCTCTTGAGCTGAGTGCTAGGAATGTCCCTTGTGTGGGTTATGTTTGTACTCCAGCTCTCATTGGGTCTTGACACCTGTTGCCCCATTTGTAGATAGGCTCAGCTCTTGGGCTGGCTGCCTGTGAGACTCAACCCCAACCTGTTGCACAGGTGCTGACAGAATAATACAAAACGAAAAACAACATGGAAAAAAAAGCAACCCACCACCACCAACAAAAACAACATAAAAAAAGAATAAAAAAAGAAAAAAGAGGCAAAGAAGAGATAATAAAAGACAAGAGGCAACACACGCACACACACACACACACACACACACGCGCGCGCGCAAGCACGCACACAAGAACATGAATAGAAAGAAGGAATAAAAAAATTAAAAGAAAAATAATAAGCCTGAAGGATGGCTGAATTCAAGATAGCCATTAGGGATGTTGGTGCCATTTTCAAAATAGGGAATCAGCCCAGCCGGCATGGCTCAGTGGTTGAGTGTCAACCTATGAACCAGGAGGTCGAGGTTTGATTCCCAGTCCAAGCATATGCTTGGGTTGTGGGCTGAATCCCAGTGTAGGGTGTATAGGAGGTAGACAACTGATGATTCTCTCTCATCATTAATGTTTCTACCTCTTGTTCCCTCTCCTTAACTCTCTGAAATCAATAAAAATATATTAAAACAGGAAATCACCAGAAGAGGATCAGAAAGAATTCAGGTCCTCCATACTGAAGCACAAAAGACTCCTCTGGAAAGGGGTGTCCAGCAGAGGACTAGATAAACAGTTTTGGAATCACTGGAGAGATCATGGAGTATAGGTCCCTCTTCATTGAAGACACACCTCACCTCCTTGTTCTGAAAGCTGTAGATGAGCAGGTTGAGCATGAAGGTCATAAGACTGTAGGAAAGGACACCACCTGCTTGCTCTCCAGGGACTAGCTGGCCTTGGGTTACAAGTAGATGCTATATTGAACTGTAGTGCTACACTGTACCATAAAACTGAATGAGGATGACCAGGTGGGAGGCACACACATTAAAAAAAGGTAATAATAAATAAAATATAGAATAGAAAAAATGGTGAAAAAGAAAAGAAAAAAATAGAATAAGTAAAAGAAAGAGAGAAATAAGAGATATGAAAGGAAAAAGAGAAGAAAGAAAGAAAATATAAAAGAAAATATTAAAAAATATTAAAAAAAACAAAACAAAAAGTGGAGTTTGCCCCAGCAGATTTTGGTGCCTGCTACGAACACAGCTTCCAGAGTCAGTTTCTGTTTGTTAACTTGATTATTCCTATATGCAGCTTGGCCCCACACCCATATAAACTGACAGTCTTTCTCTGAAAGTTTTGAGGTCAGGCTGCCTGAATATTTATTTCAGTGTATATTGTCAATCTCTTGTTTTATCAAATATATATGGTGCACAAACTGTTAACCAGTCATATATTAAGTATTAATAAAATAAAGAGCATGGTATGGCCTTGATGAGCTTATACATTGAATGGAGGAAAAAGGGAAAAAAAACACCCAAGTGATCTTAAATGAAAATCTATATATATAAAAGCCTAAGCGACCGAACAACTGATCGACCAGTCACTATGATGTGCACTGACCACCAGGGGGCAGATGCTTAATGCAGGAGCTTCCCCCTGGTGGTCAGTACACTCCCACAGCCAACCTCCCATGATTCCTCCCCCCAGCCAGCTGGCTCCAATGGCCCTGATCGAGGAAGCCATCCAACTTCCTGTGACTCCTCCCCCTGGCCAGCCAATCAACCTCCCATGGCCCCTGCCCCCGTCAGGCAAACCTCCATGGCCCCATTTGGCCCCGAATTGCCGGCTAGGCCGACGGACCTCATCCATGCACAAATCTGTGCACCGGGCCTCTAGTATAATGATAATTAATGACAATGACAATGAAGGCAATGAAAAAGGCAGAGATTAGCAGGGTGGATGCAAATCTGATTAGCTGAGGTCACTCTGAGTGTGTGGCATTTGAGCTGAGGCAAAAAGATAAGAAGGAGCCAACCCTGCAAAAATCACTGCAGGTAGAGGAACAGCAGGGCTGCTTGTTTTGCTTTTGTTTTTAAGGTCATTTAAGATTCCACTATCCACATCCCTGCACAGGACTGCTTTGGATCTCAGATGGGCCCAAAACTACAGGAGAAAATGGCAAAAAAGAAAAGAGAAAAAAATAGAATAAGTAACGGAAAGAGAGAAATAAGAGTTATGAAAGGACAAAGAGAAGAAAGAAATAAAATAACACTTTCCTATGTCTAATTCATTAACTTCCTATTTTTCCTATGTATTAAATCATAAATCTTTCCCCCGCTTTTTAATACATACTCTAGTCCCCACATGCCATACCTCCACAGGCTCACAAGGACTCATATATTACCTGGGAAAGAATCAGCTGCCCATGAAATGTGTGCACAAATTTTCTTAAAAAGCAAAAATAGCTGTCATCTCCAAGTCTTCTGGCAAGGAACCGGAGAAGAAAATAACCCTGGAAGAAAGGAAATAGAAGAAAAAAGATGGCTATCATGGATTAATCAGAAAAATGCTTACACAGTCAACCCTAGCGTACCCACCAGCACTTTATGTACATCTAGAATGTCCCATGTGATGTGTTCCAGGCTGCCCTTTATATTCTTCATTTCAAATTTATCTTTATTGTTGAAAGCATTACAGATGTCCCCATTTTTTCCCTCATTGACCCCCTCCACCTGGCTCTCATCCCCTCCCCAGGCCTTCAAAGCACTATTGTCTGTGTCCATGGGTTATGCACATATGCATATAAATTCTTTGGTTAATCTCTTACTACCCACCCTCCACTCCCATCCTGCCCTTCCCTCTGAAATACATCAGTCTGTTGCATGCTTCCATGTCTCTGGGTCTATTTTGTTTCATCAGTTATTTTGTTCATTAGATTCCACATATCACTGAGATCATGTGATATGTGTCTTTCTAGAAATTAAGGATTGACTACTTTGCTTTCAACTCATCTGGGTATTCTCCTTGGTTTACATGAAGCCTGGACGCACATCTGAAACCAGAAAGGCCACGTCCTGGCTCCTTTCTCCCTCAGCTACTGGGAAAGGCCTTTTGACTTAAAATGCTTCCTTCTCGTTCCTATCTTCCAGTGGGAACCTGACAACAATTTTAAGATCCTGCTCATCAGAGCTGACGTGAAGCAGGGAGAAGGCAGGTACAGGGCAGGAAACAGTTCAGGTTCCTTTGATTCATGCCTCATTTTTTGGTATAAAGTGTTTTAATTATTAGACAATCAGTTATCTACCCAGTCAAATGTCATTACAATATTGATCATTGTTTTGTTTAGCTCAACCATGTTATTAATCTTCACTGTTCATGTGTGTAATCTAAAAATGCTTCTGACACTGAGATGGCTTACCTTTAAATAATGAACCTGCATGAAGGCCTTCTCTGGGCTGAGCCCATGCTTAACGACAGATGATCCCGAGTCACTCACGTGGCCAGTTTTTTCTTTATTGGGTCTAAAATAATGTAGTAAAAGTATAGCACATTCTTAAATAATTAGACCATAGTACCACCTTAGTCTTACTTTTAGAGTTGCTCAACAGTGTCTTAATTCTATTCAATAGTACCAGGTATACGGTAATTTAAAACAGTTTACATTATAAATTCATATACTGAACAAATAGGGATTTATATTTGGGTTGGCAACCTAAGGTTGGCTATTGGCAATATTTTACATCATCTTATCCAAGATTAAAACTTGCCAGACCCTCATGGAATCTAAGCTCCAGTATGCATTATTTAAGAACCTGCTTTTCTTTGGGGGGAATGATGAACTGAGAAATACAATGAAAAATGTAGCTTTGCTTGGAAGAGTAAAGAACTTACAGGAAAAAAAAATTTTTTTTGAAAGCCCAATGTTATCCGCTTCTTTAAAAAAAAAAAAATTATTGTTTAAAGTATTACAAATAGTAGTAGATATGTCTCCTTTTTTCCCTCCCATGACCTCCCCCCAGCCTTTCCTATCCCTCAGTACATGCCCTCACCTGCCTGTTATCCACTTCTTTCGACTTACATTTAAGGCTCCTTTAAGAAATATTTGTTTAACAAACTAGCAAGACAGGGGCAAACTCATAGACACAGAGAACAAATTGATGGTTGCCAGATGGGAGTGGGGTTGAGAAACTGGATGAAAAGGTGAAGAGATTAAGAAGTACAAATTGGCAGTTACAAAATAGTTATGGGGATATAAAGTACAGCTGAGGGAAATAGTCAATAATATTCTAATAACTACATGCTGATAGGTGGGTGCAAGACTTATTGGGGGAATCACTTTGTAAGTTATATACAAGTCTAACCACTATGCTGTACAGCTGAAGCTAATACAATGTTGAATGTCAACTGAAATTGAAAAATAAAAAAAAACTAAAAAAAGAAATATTTGTATAGGAAGCTGTTTTAGAAACACACACACACACACACACACACACACACACACACACATTATTGAAGCCATGCTTTTAGAACAGATAGGAACATTCGCAATCACACACTTCCACCTCTTCATTTCACAAATACGGGGAGCTGAGGGCTCGTGGCTTGTTTTGATTCATGGTGACATTAGGACAGAAACCAATGTCTTCTTGTTTTAACAAGACATTAACCAATGTTTTGTTATCTATCAGTGTTTTAAATATTTTTAAAAATTTCCTTAATAAAATATTGTAGAGGGCCCCCTGGGAAGACACATGGGTGTTTCTTTAATTACTGTCTACTGAACTCAAGGCAACAGGCAGAGCCACACCCTGGGAACACCCTTCACCAAAAAGGCTAACACATTATCACCTTGGCCTTCACATTTGCCCAGATGTCAGGGAGTGGGACTTTTGAGATGTAAATGCAGTCAAGCACCAGGCTTGCTCAGGCCTATTCAAGAAGGCAAATAATCTCCTTTGATCCTAACTTTTGGTTTAACTCTGGTATTCGGGGGTATAAAATAAACTTGCAGTGTGGGCATGGAGTCCCTGTATCTCCATCAGAGAAGATAGCGTCCCACCCAGCCCCAGCTTACTGTTTCTATTTCTGCATCTTGTATTCTTTCTTTTATTTCTCAATCCCCAGCCACCTTCATTCAGAACCGGTTTCATCTTTCTTTTTGTGCTGGACGTGGAAAAGGGAGATCCCCACCATATTTGCCCTCCGCGACACAAAATATAATTGTGTTGCAGTGAAGCTTCACCAATTAGCTAAAATTAAAATATGTGACAAGATATTTGCAGCTTTTAGCTGTCCGAAAGCCAGTCCTTTGTTGGAAGAACACTGAAGAGTATGTGTTGGGTGAGTGACTGGGAAGCATGGGCCGGTAAGAGGATGAGCATATCAGAAAGGCCAGTAGCTATTTTCACCAGGTAGTTTGCATAAGTACCAGGGACATGGCCATTGGAGTCTAAGAGAGCCAGTGTTGAGTTGCAACCCTACTTCTTAAACCTGTTTCTCACTAGCACGTTAGTTAAATTCTCTAATCTTTAATTTATTCACTTGCAAAATGCAAACAATCCTACATATTTCCCCAGTTTCTATGGGGAAATAATTGAAACAATATATGCAAAATCCCCAGTAAGGGCTAGGGCTACATAAATTACTCAACAAACTTAATAAAATATCATAAATTTGTTTGCAATAAATATTGCTAAATTCAAGGTTGGCCATCCGTGTGAGAGGCAATGGGTTACCGTTAGGCTGTTCTTTCACTGAATTCCACAGGTCTACAGACACAACATGTAAGGGTCCGGACCTAATGGAAGGTCCAGGATGGGCCAGCTTGCCAAGCCAATCACTTTGCAGCGTGCTCTAGCTGCCACACACAGAATGTCCCATTAGGTCTCTGCCTGAGATTTCAGCACATTATCTCAGCAGACACAGGCCGGGACCAGCAGATACCACAAGAAAAGACAACCACCAGCCACTAGAGCAAATTGCATAGTTTCAATTTTTCTACTCGATCCCTGACTTATCTACATGCCTATCCTTGCAGGAATAGCTATTCCCTTTCATCTTCATTTAAGACTCCGTTGAAAACTATCAGCTTTATTCTTGTTCTCAAGTTTGTCCTGGGTGGAGCGTTCTATAAAAAAACCCACAATGGATTGAGAGGGAAAGCCCACCCACCCTTGCAGAGAGGAAGGCTTCTCAGAACCTGAATTCAAACCAGTTTTCCCAGCCCCAGAAGAGCTACAGTTGCTGTGAGTTTAAGTCCCTAAGCTCTGCATGAGACTCATAGAAGGGCTGGGCACCGAAGACAGACCGCATTCCTCTGTGGGGAATGCTGGCTTCCAGGTTCCTAATGATGCTTTCAGTTGCTTTTTTCCCCTTTGCCTAAAAATGTTCTTCCAAAAACCATCCCTCTTATTCTCTTCTTCCACCCTCTCCAAACGAAGTGCTCAAGAAAATTCTTTCATGCTGACAGCATCCAAGGCGAACGCACGAGTCCCCAAGGAAATTCCTTTTAAAGTGGACGTGGCGCTGGGGGAGCAGTGCCCAGGCAAGCCTTGGATTTCTGAGGCCAAGGTGCTCCGTGAGCAGAATGCCGCTCATCCCAAGTCTGTACAGACAGACAATGCACAGGGAGGACAGGAACCAACGACAAACGCAGCCCCACTCCGTGTAAGAACAGTGACTCTCACAGTGAGTGAACGGAGTCACAGCACAGTCGTCTCCCCGGCCAACGCTTTCACTCTCCGCGGTTTCAGTGACCTGCAGTCAACCAAGGACCAAAAATATTAAATTAAAAATCCCATAAACAACTTATAAGTTGTAACTTGCATGCCGCTGAGCAGCTTGATGAAATATCATGCCTTCCCCTGGGCCATGCCTGGGATATGAATCACCACTTTGTCCAGCGCATTCACATGATTATGCGCTCCCTGCCTGCTAGTCACGTGGGAGCCTTCTCCATGATCAGATCAACTGTCCGGGCATCACAGTGCTTCCGTCTGTCACCCTTATTTTACTTCATAATGGCTCCAAAGCACAAGAGCAGTGTTGCTGGCAATTCAGATATGCCTGAATTAAGTGTATGTCTAGAAAAAACATAGTATGTGTCAGGTTCGGGACTACCCCTGCTTTTAGGCATCCACTGCGGGTCTTGGAACAATGGGGTAGGGAGGGGGAAACTACTGTACATACAAACGCACAATTCCATTTTGATGGAGTCAAAGAACAGGCAAACCAGAGCCCCGGGTTAGAGGTCAGAGGAACGGTTCTGTTTGGGCAGGAGTACTGACAGGCGGAAGAGGGAGATTTCTGGGATGCTGGGGGTATTCCAAATAGTAGTCAGAGCGATGCTTGCAAGAGGATAAACAGTAGAACTCTACTGAGCCATCTCAAAACACTTCAGTGTGTGTGTGTTATAGCTTAATTAAAAGTTTCAGAAAAACAGATGCACATGGAACTATATATTTTGTGAAAACAAAAGGGAATCAGTCTAGAAAAGGGAATCCGTGCTATTCACGTGCCATGAACAGGTGACCAGGATTAACTAAGCCCTCTAACCTGACAACCCAAGAGGCAGGAAGAACTGTGGCAAATACAACTGGCTCAGGCTACTCCCACATTCGCCCACCTTCTTCCCCGCCACTTATCCAATCAAATCTGAAAAGTTAAATGCTCACTTTCCAAGTCACTGCAGCTACAAATGGTCAGAAGACATGGTCCAGGCCAGTGAGACAAACGCAGAAATCTGCTGTGGTTGGAAGAGGGGCTCTGGGGTAGCTTTTGCTTTCTTTACAAAAGGGAGAGTCCCTGGTACTGCACCCCTCCCCCCAGTCATGGTAGATGGAGTGCGGCAGCCACCTTGCAGCCATAAAGCGACAAATCGAAACACTCTGGAGACCAGAATGAGTGAGAGGCAAGTGCCCTTGATGGTGCCATTTGGCTGTTGGCCGCCCATGACTGCCGGCCTTCAAACTTCTTGCTGTGTGAGAAAAATAACCCCCATGTGTTTAAGTTGATATTGCTGATTTTTCTAGTAATGGTAGGTAGATTTATCTCTAATAGATGGAGAACTAAACTAATATTAGCTGCTACCATTTCCTGGAACTCCCTGTGCCAGGGACTCTGCCAAGCTCTTCTTACATATCACGTCCTTCTACCCTCACAAGAACCTGATGGCACAGGTACTGTGATGATGCCATTTAAAAGCGGAGAGGAAGGAGGCCTGGACATACCACAAAACCAGTTAGTGGGAGACCTGGGGCTGGACCTGAGGCCCATGGAACACCAATCTCTGCTGCATTCCGGGGCCTCATCAAGATCCAGTCTCCATCTTGGTTGTGCCAGATACTAAGTGGAGAGCGTCAGGCATGTTTCTTACCCACCCTGAGCTCAGGTTCCTCACTCGTAGAATGTGATGGCCCTGGCCAGTTTTCTTAGTGGTTAGAGCGTTGGCTCTTGGACCAAAGGGTCTCAGGTTCGATTTCTGGTCAAGGGCATGTTTCATGTTTGATCCCTAGCCACAGTTGGGGCATGTAGGAGGCAACCAGTCATTTTGTCTCTCTCACATCCATGATTCTCTCTCTCTCTTCCCCCTCACTCCCCTTCACTCTCTCTAAAATCAATGGAAGAAATATCCTTGGTGAGGATTAAAAATCATACTACTAATAAAAAGAATGTGACAGACTCAGGTAATACAAATAAAAGCACTCTGTAAATGTGACCGCTCTAGGCACTTCTCAGACATGCCATGCCATTGTTTATTTCCTTGGCTAGAATACAAGGAATGCAAGAGATCATGTTACCAAGGTCGTTTGGGCTGAAATGCCCTTGGTCTCTGCTGTACCTGGCACCAAACACAACAACCGAGATTAGCACTCCCTGCCCTGCCCACCTCCTTCCCTTTCCGCTGCCCTCCCAGCAGCAGTGTGGCCATCTCAAGAGTAGGACAGTGACACTTGACACAGTGATCTGATCTGGAAGCATGCCTGCTGAAGAAAGGACAATCACCAAGGGTGGGATTTGGGAAAACCTCTCAGGTGCTCAGGCGTGTCAGCTTGGGTCTGGACACCCGCTGCTGCTCCACAGCCCAGAGGCGCTGTCTGGCAGGGTTCTCTATCTCACACTCCTTAGTGAAGATAGTCCTCCATAAACTCACACTGCAGTGCTGGGCCAGGGATTAAGCATCCAGAAATGAGACAGAAAGTTCAATCAGCATTTCAACATCCCATCTGCATATCAGATGCAGCTGCTCTACAAGGTGTGACTGTTGGGGGGCAGGGCCTCACTCACCCACATCATGGAGGAAGCTAAAACTACCTTTGTGTAGACACTGGCCTCAGGGTACTCATCTGACCCCCAAATGTACAAGCGAGACCTACAGGGGAAGCAGCATTACATATTGGTTATGAGTTTGGGCAAGAATCTTGACTCTTAAGTGCCACATAATCTTTCTTCCTTTTTTTAAAAAAAAATAAATTTATTACTTTTTAATTTAATAAATTTTTATTGTTCAGATTATTACAATTGTTCCTCTTTTACCCCCTAACTCCCCTCCGCCCGGTACCCACACCACTCTCTGCCCTTACCTCCCCATCACTGTCCTCATCCATAGGTGTACAATTTTTGTCCAGACTCTTCCTGTACCTCCCACACTCCTCCCCCCCCCCAAGAATTGTCAGTTCACTCCCTTTCTATGCCCCTGATTCTATTATATTCATCAGTTTATTCTGTTCATCAGATTTTTAATTCACTTGATTTTTAGATTCACTTGTTGATAGACATGTATTTGTAGTTCATAATTTTTATCTTTACCTTTTTCTTCTTCTTCCTCTTCTTAAAGAATACCTTTCAGTATTTCATATAAAGCTGGTTTGGCAGTGAACTCCTTTAACTTTTTCTTATCTGTAAAACACTTTATCTGACCTTCAATTCTGAATGACAGCTTTGCTGGGTAGAGTAATCTTGGTTGTATATTCTTGCTATTCATTACTTTGAATATTTCTTGCCATTCCCACCTGGCCTGCATAGTTTCTGTTGAGAAATCAGCTGACAAGTGTATGGGTGCTCCCTTGTAGGTAAACAACTGTTTTTCTCTTGCTGCTTTTAATATTCTCTCTTTGTCTTTTGCTCTTGACATTTGATTATGATGTGTCTTGGTGTGGTCCTCTTTGGATTCCTTTTGCTTGGGGTTCTGTGTGCTTCCTGGACTTGTAAGTCTATTTCTTTCACCAGGTAGAAGAAGTTTTTGGTCACTATTTCTTCAAATAGGTTTTCATTGTCTTGCTCTCTCTCTTTTTCTGGCATCCCCATAATTCGGATGCTTGAAGTTGTCCCAGAGGCTCCTTACACTGTCTTCAATTTTTTGGATTCTTTTTGCTTTTTGCTTTCCCGGCTGGTTTTTGCTTCTTTGTATTTCAAATCTTTGACTTGATTCTTGCCATCCTCTAGTCTGCTGTTAGGTCTCTGTAGAATGTTTTTTATTTCAGTCAGTGTATGCTTAATTACTAGTTGGTTCTTTTTCATATCCTCGAGAGTCTCATTAAATTTATTGGCCTTTTCTAGGAACCTTTTGAAAAACCTCATAACCGTGGTTTTGAACTCTATGTGCAGTCATTTATTTTCCTCAATTTCTTTCAACTGTGATCTGTTTCCTTGTCTCTGCATTTTCGCTGCTTCCCTAAGTTGGTTGAGTAGCTTTGTGTGGTAGGTGTCTTCTAAGGGTCAGTGGCTCAGCCTCCAGTTATCTGAGGTGGACACTTTTCGTACACCCCTTTATGGGCTATGTGCTCAACCTTGTTGTAGTTAAGTCTTGATTGTTGTTGGTATCACTGGGAGGGGTTGACCTCCAGGCCAAGTGGCTGGGAGGATCAGCTGTGTCTATGCTGGGAGAACCTCTGTGTTCAGTTTGGATGGGGCGGAGTCTCAGGGCTGAGAAGTCAGCCTTGGTTTCCCATCAGCCCCACCCTAAGCGGCACCTGGGTCTCCATGTCCTGCGACAATGGCTGCATGCACCTCTGAGAGAAAGCTGCCTTCGAGTTTTGCCTGTGGTTAGACAGTCGTTTCTCCCCAAATGAGTCTGGATACCCAAAATCTCACCCGGAACTGGGGTACAGTGCAGTCCAGGGGTTTTGTTTTCCTCCCAAAGGAGAGAGCCAGCCACACACCCTCTCCATGAGCTTGTGCGCCTGTGCAGCTCCCAAGTCTCTGTGTGCTTCCTCCTAACAGTCCAGTTTTACCCGGCATGAGTCTAGGTTCCCCAAGACTCACCTGGAACTGGGGTTCAGTGCAGTGGGGAGCGTTTGTCTCCCTCCCCATTCGAGAAAACCAGCTGGGTATTCAGCAGCCCACCCTTTCCCCTCCCGAGCATCTCCACACTTCTGTCTCTGCATCTCAGCACCTCTGCCCTCCAGACCTCCTCTGAGTCTCAGTGTCCTTTTATCTTTCCTTCTAGTTGTAGAATTTCCACTCAGCCAGCTTTTCTGTGGTTCTGGATGATGTCTGTTTTGTCTTTTCATTGTAGTTTTGAAATTGTTGTGTAAGGCAGCAGTATAGGTGTTTACCTGTGCTGCCATCTTGGTTCCTCTGACTAATCTTTCTTTTTTTAAAAAAAACAAACAGTTTTATTTTTGTATTACAGATGCCCCGCCCTTTTTCCCATGACTCCCTCCACCCTGCCCCTCCCCTCCTGCCTTCATCACACTGTTGGCTGTGTGCATGGGCTATGCATATATGCATATAAATTCACAGTTAATCTCTCTCCACCCACCCTTCCCCGTCTTCCCTCTGAGATTCTGCAGTCTGTTCCATGCTTGTTTGTTTTGAAATCTATTTTGTTTATCAGTTTACCTTATTCATTAGATTCCACATGTGAGTGAGATCATGTGATGCTTGTCTTTATCTGACTGACTTATTTGGCCTAGCATAATGTTCTCCAGGTCCCTCCATACTGCCTCAGGGTAAGAGTTCCTTATTTTTATTTTTATTTTTTTTAAGAGTTGCATAGTATCCCATTGTGTAAATGTACCACAGCTTTTTCTTATCCACTGGTAGGAAGTTGGGCTGTTTCTAAATCTTAGCTATTAAAATTGTGCTGCTATGAACATAGGGATGTATATATACTTCCTGATTGGTGTTTCTGGCTTCTTAGGATATATTCGTAGAAGTGGGATCACTGGGTCAAATGGCAGTTCCATTTTTAATTTTTTTAGGCAACTCCATACTTTCTTCCACAGTGGCTGCACCAGTCTGCATTCCCACCAGCATTGCAAGAGAGTTCCTTTTTTAAAAAAAAAATTTTTTTTATTCTTTAAAGTATTACAAATAATACTACATATATTTCCCTCCTCCCCCATTGTTCTCCCCCCAGCCTCCCCTACCCCCCAGCATATGTCCTCACCTGCCCCCCCCGCCCCAGTGTCTTGTATCTATTGGTTATGCCTACATGCATGCATACAAGTCCTTCAGATGATCTCTTACAGCCCCCTCCACCCTCCCCAGCCTTCCCCCAATAGTTTGACAGTCTGTTCAATGTTTTTCTGCCTCTATATCAATCTTTTTCCCCCATTTGTTCTCTTTAAAAAGATCTTGCATCTGCATACTGGAAATAAATGTATAAGAACAAAAAACGTTTGAGTCTCAGTTTCTATGTCCAACTGTTCTGAGTTCCCTTTTCTTCACCCCCTCCCCAGCACTTGTCATTTGTTGATTTACTGATAGGAGCCATTCTGGCTGATGTGAAGTGGTACCTCAGTGTCATTTTAATTTGCATCTCTCTGATGATCAGTGACATTCAGCATTTTCCCATATGTCTCTGGCTATTTGTCTGCCCCCCAATTTTTCTTAAAGCCCCACCAGAGGGCATTCCCCCTCCCCCATTGATTTCTAGAGAGAGTGGAAGGGAGAGGGGAGGTGGGGGGAGAGAGAAACATCAATGTGAGAGAAACACATTGATTGGTTGCCTCCTGCCTGTGCTCCTACTAGAGGTGAGAACTTGCAACCGAGGTACATGCCCTTGATTGGGAATCTAACCAGGGAATCTTCGGTCCGCAGGCCAACGCTATAACTACTGAGTTATACTGACCAGGGCAATATGTCCTCTTCAGATAAGTGTTTATTTAGGCCCTCTGCCCATTTTTAAATTGGATTGCCTTTCTTTTATTGAGTTATATGAGTACTTGTATATTTTGGAAATTAACTCCTTATAAGATGCATTATTGGGAAGTATGTTACCCCTTACAGTGGGCTCCCTTTTCATTTTGATGGGTTTCTTTTCCTGTGCAGAAGAAGCTTTTTAGTTTAATGTAGTGCCATCTGTTTATTTTTTCCTTTGTTTCTCTTGCCTTAGGTGATGTATCAGTGAAAATTCTGCTACGTGGGCTACTTGATATTTTGCTGCCTACATTTTCTTCTAGGATTTTTATGGTTTCATGGCTTACATTTAAGTCTTTTATCCTTTGCATGTTTATTATTGTGTATATTGTATGTTGGTGGTCTAGTTTCATTTTTTGCATGTTCCTGTCCAATTCTCCCAATACCATTTATTGAAGAGACTGTCTTTACTCTATTGTGTGCTCTTGCCTCCTTTATAAAATGTTAACTGAGCATAATAATGGCTTGGCGAGACCCCCAATTTTGAACGTAACCCCTTTAAGGGTTGGTCTTGAAGCCTGCTCCATGCCACATCATCCTCAAAAAACACATCAAAAGAACAAACAAACTTTAGGGGTTGCATAAAGTTCCAGTAAGCTAGATCTGGGCATATTCCCTACATACACACCCCACAGTCTACCCCATTCAGTGAAGCAAATGCTAAAATTCTGGGTTAAAAATGGTGGCAGAAGCATTGAAAGTACAGGAATTTTAGACCTTTCATTTGTTTTAACAACTTGTTTCTATCTAAAAAGTATGCCTGATGAACGATGTGCCACCGACTTGCTTTTGGACGGTATTTGCAGAGCACTGGGCCCACGGGCACACTTGTAAGCAAGGAAGCTGAATGGCATCAAAGCTGCTGGTGTCCAGCAGCTCTGACTGTGTGCTCAGTGCTGGATTGGCAGCTGTCCAGCAGAAGGGTGACCCCTCCAGGGACCATGGTCCTGTGGCAGGCGCAGCGGGATATTGGTGGGTGCTGGAAAGGCAACTACTGAAGTGATACCAGTCAGAAGAAGGCATCTCTCCAAGGAGTAGGAGGACAGCCAGGAGGGTATATTCTGTCCCTGAGAGTAAAGGAACCAGTGGTCGGTACCGATGGGAGGAGAGGGCCGCCGCTGAAGAGTGGTAATAAGGAAAGATACTGCAGATCATGTGGAAAACATGAGCAACTCCGCAAATTCTGATAAGTAGGGTAGGAAAATAAAAGATGAAACTTAGAAAAGCAGGAAGTAATGGGCATCGACACAAAACCAAAAGAACCCTCGGGTTTTAAACAGCCATAAATCAGAAATTCCTCTCTATGAAACAGAATTGCAAACAGAAAACCCAAGGGATAGGTTAATACAATGATCTGAACAGTACATCACCACCTTCAACACAGAAAGAGAAAATAAGACACATTTTCTGAGGAGACAAAGAAAACGGGGAGTGAAGACACCAGTGGGACCTTGTAGGAGGTTCCTGATAAGGTGATTTTCGAAAGACATGTGTAAAAGATGAAAGGGAATGCTGGGAAAGAAAACAACCAATGCTAAACCCAACATCCAGGAAGCTGCAAAATTGTTGCCAGGACGGCAAAGATTCCGACGGAGCCGATGCTAGTGGAGAGACCCAGGGCCATGAAAGGGGCTTGAGAAGTAATATCTGAGCTGAAGGAAGACCAGGTGTAAGAGGTGACAGAACGAACAGGAATATTTATTCCCACTTTGCTTCAACTTTGTAGCCAGGGAGGCAGATCTTCAGAGAGTGTGTGGTAGAGTAAGCACTGTTATTCGGAAAGTCTGCTCTGTGTCCAGAGAGTGACGCTCAGTGGAGGTGGAAAGGGATCCTTGCCTTCATCCTTAGAGGAGTCCAACCCCAGGCTCAGGCTAGGGACATGACACAGAGCAGAACCTTCCCCCTGCAATCACAGGCCCTGGGAGATCCAATTATGGAGATGGAACGGGGCTGATGGAGACACACCCTTACTATGTTGTGCAAAGGAAGGGGGGGGGGGGACAAGCAAACCGTAACTTAGTTATTGAACAGAAAGTCTGAGAAGAGAACATGATTAACTACAGGAGTTAGCACAGGACTTGGGCCTCTGCCAGAAATTCACTGTGGGCATCAGGCGTCTGGCTTCTACAAGGCAGCCAGTAGATGGATATGGTGGTGAGTGTTTGGGGTTGCTTCAGGGCTTTCTAGAAGGTAAAGAACAGAACCCCAAGGCTGTTGATTAATTACTTGCTATAGCCTGAGGGCTGAGTCCAAGGAATGAAGACTTATTGGCTTCACAGATTTGCATAAGAGTCTAGGCTAGGAGTCTCCTTGTTGATTGATGGACAGCATCCATCTTCAAGAATAGAAACCACAGGCTGCAATAGTCAATGAGGACAGAGAAGTTTTTAAAATTAAGCATTTACCTATGAAAAAGATTTAGTTTATTGTCTGTAAGCTCAGCATGTAGCAAGAGGTGACAATGTGGCTTCCAAAACAGCCAATAGCATGGTAGGTGGGATGAGGGCAGGTGGATGTGAGGGGAGGCTGTGGGGGAAGGGGGTGCGACAGAGTGGAGAGCCAGACTCCTCCGCTTTCATCCCGCTCTGCCACTCCCCAGCTGTGGGAAGATGCCAACTACCTCAGGCATCTCTCCTCAGCTGTCCTGGGAAGGAAGATGTACCAGTACCTGTCTCATGGGGCCACTGTAAGGATCAAATGAGATTCCCTCTCTCCGTGCTCGGAACAGTGTTTGGCGAATGGGAAGCACTCAGTGCGTGTTACCAAGAAGAAAAATGTACGGGAGTTGGAACGGTAAGACTGCCATGAGAAGGTGTCTGATACTGAGCTTATAAAAGAAACATGGTATATGAGTTAATAACAAGATGTGGTGTATATGATATGCAAATATCACATACATACAATGGAATACTACTCAGCCATAACAAGATTTTCCCTTTGTGACAACATGGGTGGACCTTAAGGGTGTCATGCAGGTGCACCTAACCTAATTAGTGCTTGTCCTTGCTTTTCTGACTACACAGAGAAAGGCAGCAGCCAGGGTCCCCTTGCGTTCTGCTCAAGCACAACCTCAAACAGGTGCTCAGCTCGGGTGTCACACAGAGAAGGCAGTGAACACAGAGGACGACAAAGGACCACGCCTGGAAGACAAACCTTTTCCCAACTGCAGTGCTTGTGTCGAATTGGCCGCAAAGGCAAGAGGATGCCCTTCAGGTATGTGAATGGTTTGTGAGCACGAGGTGAGTCTGTGCAGCGCGGAAGGTCGGGCCGAGGACGGCGGACCTCAGCAGAGGCAGGCCTGGGTCTGAGGAAGGCCTGAGAGGACTTTCCACGGGGCTGCTCCTCGAGGGAGCAGAGGCCGAGGCAGGGAATCCTCGGGCAGAGCTGGCGGCTGTCTGTCAGGGACACGGGAGGTGAAGCAAAATCACTTTTAAGCCTTTTTGGAGCCTAGTTCGCTATGACTCGAAGATGCAGCAGCTGGGACCTGTGCAAGCGGCGGTGTTTGAAAGTAAACTCCTATTCATCCCACAGCAGTCAACGGGCCTCCCCGTGGCCTGGGCCTCATAAGTCAGCGCCAAGGGTGATTTTGATTAAAAGGAAACAGCACAAAACCTAATTAATTAAAGGAAACTTCACTGACTTTTACTCAGCCACATGTATTTGGGGACAGGTTCAGCCTGAGGGCCCAGAAGCCAAGCACTGCAGGGGGCTGCCTGTGGGAGGGGGTGTGGAGGAGGGCCTGGAAGCACGCGCACCTGTCAGCCAGCTTCAAAGGCCCCTCATTCTCTTCAGGGCCAACGTAGTCATAAAAAAAGACAGGAAAACAGAAAACCTGAAAACTACAGGAAACAAAAGAGAAAAGTGGGAATTTGTTTTTGGTACTGCATCAAAACCCCACGACTTCATTCCAACAACAGGCCAATGAGACAAACACCAGCTTCCCTTTCCATGGGGGGCAAGGTGCACATTTTGAACCCCAACAGCATGTGCGTGCTCTGTGCAGAGATCTGTGAGCCGAGATGAAGGACTTGGCGGGAGTGGGGGGAGGTGGGAGGGGCTGGCCTTCCTTGCTCAGTCTGAAGCCCCCCCCACACACAGCGAGAGGCTGGGAGAGCGGCCCGCTGTGCTCTCGGTCCTGTGGGCAACTGTGTACTATTTCTACTATTTCGTCTTCTGATTAACACGCTGCCTACTAACAGGAAGTGTAAGACTGTTCGCCACAGCATTGTTTGTAAAAGCAAGGAACCAGAAATGCCCAGATGTCCAGTGGTTAACAAATGGTCAGAAAGTTAGTTGTGAAACGTTTTCATCCTTGGTATTCTGCATCAGTTTAAGAAAACAGACCCACATGCGTCTGAGACAAAAAATACTTGGGATTATATTAAGAGGAAAGTGGATTTTAACACTTTAGCAGGAGAGTCTCCTGTTATGTCTTTGCAACAGGTCCAGACAAACACATACACCAGCTTCCATCAGCCATTCTGGGTCAAAACCATTGGCCCAAACACAAACTAACCGGGGCAGGAGGGCGTACAGGCGACTACTCTGTAGAATGAGGTGGAAGGAGGGTTACCTGAGAAACCCACACTGCACTGAGGGCTTCTGAAAGGGAGCCTGAGGCTGTGAGCCCCGGCTGCGACGTGCATAGTGTTAGGATTGCCGAGTGCACAACACAGCCAAGGGGATGGGCAGTGAGAGGGAGCCATTAGGGACTGGCTTAAGCATGTGCATTAGTTTCTTAGAAAAACCTAACAAGTGCCACACAGGGCAGCAATACAGATGTACATCCTATCTAATAAAAGAGTAATATGCAAATTTGACCATACCTTTGCCACACCCACAGCCACGCCCACCAAGAATCAGGAGTAGATTATGCAAATAAACCCCAACTAAGATGGCTGCTGCTACTGAGAGCAGGAGGAAGGCTTGGGTTTCCCTGGCAACAGAGGAAGCCAAGCTTTCCGCCTGCTTGCCCGCCTAGGCCTCCACTCAATGTTACAAAGTTTCAATTATAAAAGATACAGAAATGGTGGCAGCCCCTGAGCTGGAGAGAATAGAGGCTTGAGTTTCCCTGGCAATGGAGGAAGCCAAGCTTTCCACTTGCCATTGCTGGCCTAGACCTCCACTCTAGGTTACAATGTTTCAAACAGAAACGGCTGCTGCCCCAGAGCGAGCAGAAGGCTTGGCTCCGCTCCAGGCTACAAAGTTTCAATTGTAGACATAGATTAATCCCAGATACCAGGGCCTCCGCTTGGGTTGCTGGGGTGTGTGACCAGCCTGCAAACCTCCACAGGCCTCTCACCCAGGCCACCCCTCGCCCCAAGGGAAGCCCCACCCTGATCTGGGACACTCTTCAGGGCAAACCAGCTGGCCCCCACCCATGCACCAGGTCTCTATCCTATCTAATAAAAGAGTAATTTGCAGACTGACCATCACTCCAACACACAAGATGGCTGCCCCCATGTGGTCAAAGATCCTGCCCCCATGTGGACACAAGATGGCCAGCACAAGATGGCCAGCAGGGGAGGGCAGTTGGGAGGGACCAGGCCTGCAAGGGAGGGTAGTTGGGGACAATCAAGCCTGCAGGGGAGGGCAGTTAGGGGTGACCAGGCGGCAGAGGAGGGAAGTTGGGGGCAAACAGGCTGGCAGGGGAGCAGTTAGACATCAATTAGGCTGGCAGAGTAGTGGTTAGGGGGTGATAGGCTGGCAGGCAGAAATAGTTAGGGGCAATCAGGGAGGCAGGCAGGTGAGCAGTTTGGAGCCAGCAGTCCTGGATTGTGAGAAGGATGTCCAATTGCCCGTTTAGGCCCGATCTTACCAGTATTGGGCCTAAATGGGCAGTCGGATATTCCTCAAGGGGTGGCAGATTGGAGAGGGTGCAGGCTGGGCTAAGAGACATCCCCTGACCCCCAGGCACAAATTTCGTGCACCGGGCCTCTAGTATACTTATAAAATCTTATTTTCAGGAAGACTCACAAAACAATGAATGCTAGCAGGGACATCTTGGGTAGGAATTAGTGGTGGGGGTGAGATTTGATAACTTTCTAAACTGTTAAAATTTTCCTGTGAAATATTTTTATTGAAAAAAAATGATGGCTGCCCTACCTGGTTTGGCTCAGTGGTTGGAGTGTTGGCCTGTGGACTCAAGGGCCCCGGGTTCGATTCCAGTCAAGGGCATGTACCTTGGTTACAGGCACATCCCCAGTGAGGGGTTTGCAGGAGGCGGCTGATCGATGTTTCTCTCTCATTGATGTTTCTAACTATCCTTCTCCCTTCTTCTCTGTAAAAAAAAATCAATAAAATATATTTAAAAAAGAAAAAAAATGATGGCTAAGTAAGCAGTGATTGTAAAATGATTTATATCTAATGTTTTTCTATATGAAAAAACCCTACTAAATGTGACTGCAAAATTGTAACACCGTGTGAAGTAAAAATATGTAATTAGGGGCCTCCCAAGGAGAAGCCTATCCCTCCCCTAGAAATACCTGAGTGCTGAGTAACCAGGGAATGGCCAAGAAGAATGAACAGGGAGGGTTATTTGAGTTCAACTGTTTCAGGAGTGTCTGTGGTCTCTGCTGGCTAAAGAAGTCGGTGCACGGTGTCCCTAGGCAGGAAACAGGAACCAGTGGCCAGCGCCGGGGGTGGAGCTGGCCTTTGGGGCAGGAAAGGGCGGGGTCTGCTTCTGGCTAGGTGAGAGCTCCAAGGTTTTTCAGAAAACGCTGGCACAGGCTAGCACCTCCTGTCACGAAGGGACAGAAACATCCACTCGGCGGATCAAACAGAAAAACCAGGGCAGGAGGTGCAGGGCACCCAGCCTGGCGTGCAGGGCAGAGGGCAGGGACTCCTGATGGGCATGGACAATTTAGAAGCAGCACAGGCCATGGCGGGAGCTCAGGAAAGAGCTCTTTCTCCTCAGGCTGTAGTCAGAGTCTCCCAAAAGCGAGGGATGCTGCGGAGGGCAGAGCCCGAGGGAACAGGGTGGCCTCACTCAGAGATTAGCCCAGAAGTGAGAAGCGGAGGAGGATCTTATGTGTTGTAGAAACATTGCTAATGTAACTCTTACCACAAGCTATCAGTTTGAGCATCTTTGTTTAACATTCAAGATTTTGGGGGGTTTGTTTTTGTTTTTAATCCCATTCTTTCATTTGTAAACTACGGCCCAGTGCACAGATTTGTGCACTGGTGGGGTCCCTCAGCCTGGCCTATGGGGATCGGGCCAAAATGGACTCTCTGAAATCTCCCAAAGGGTCCTGGATTGTGAGAGGGTGCAGGCTAGGCTGAGGGACCCCACTGGTGCCAAGGGATCCCACCAATGCATAATCGGGGCCAAGGAGGGACTGCCAGAGGGCTCCAGGGAATGTCCGGCCCCTCTCACCCAGTCCCTATCAGGGCCCTTTGGGCTGGCTGGCCCGCTGGGGAGGGAATGCAGGAGATTGGCCAGCCAGGGAAGGTCTGTGAGAGGGCTCCAGTCAGAGTGCCTATCCCCCTGGTGGTCAGTGTGCATCATGGTGACTGGTTGAACAGTTGGGCACTTAGCATATTAGGCTTTTATTATATAGGACAAGCATTCTCATACTTGCAAAAAATGTCTTTTTTTAAAGAATATTTTTTAATTGATTTCAGAGAGGAAGGGAGAGGGAGAGAGAGAAATAGAAACATCAATGATAAGAGAGAATCATGAATCATCTGACTCCTGCACGCCCCCTACAGGGATCAAGCCCACAAGCCTGGCATGTGACCAAACCAGAAACTGAACCCTGACCTCTTCATTCATAGGTGGACACTCAATCACTGAGCCACATCAGCTGGACTAAAAAATGTCCTTTTCATTTCTTAGTAAAATTAGATTTTTGAACACTCTAGCCAGTCGGGTTTGTCAAGAGGAGAGATGAGTGCTTCCAGGCTCTGATTGGTCAAGGGACGGGCACAGGGGGCCTCTGCAGGGCCAGGGGAGGGTGGCAGCAGTAAAACACAGAGCTGGTCTGGCTCAGAGTCAGGAGAGGAGGGCAAGGCCAATGAGGAAACCAGACAGCTGGAAGGGAGAGGGCTGGTTCTGAGGCTGCATCCCTGGGTTCTCTGTTGCTTCTTGGGCAACCTTCACCAGGAGCCAGAGGGCCTAGATGACAGCATCTAACACATCCTCAGAGTTCACTACTGGCTGCACAAGAGGGGATTGACAGCACGCAGTCATTTTAGATGTACCAAGATGGCAATTCCCTGACCCAACCTGATCCATGTTCTGAGTGATCTATACGTATTCCTCCCAGGCACCCTCACCCTCACCCGCCGAGGAGCAGAAGCTCAGTGTGCCTGGGAAACTCTTGCAAAGCCACATAGCTTGTGGTGGAGTCAGAACTGACTCCAGCTCAGCCGCTGGGCTTCTGGGCTGGCTTGCTAAGCGCACACCCTCTCTGGGCTGGACTGAAGACTTGCGGGCTCTGGGAGAGGTCAGCCTGAGGCCTCAGGGGAGAGTTCTCTAATATGAGGCAGATCGAACTGGTCTTGCTCAAGAAGCACTGGGTTCCTGCACTGTGAAATCTTTCAAAGCCACAGGCCCAGCCAGTTCACTGGGGTCACTCCTTGCCTCCAGCCAGGACTGCCCCTTCACGTCCCGAAAGCCCCTGTGAGTTTTGAGCAACCCAAAGGGAGGTTCGTCAGTGCCTGAGGCCAGCCAAGAGGTCTCAGGCTCTTCTAAACTCAGGCCTGGTACCTAAAACAGCCTCCTAATTCCATCTGCCTCTAGACTCAGTCTCTCTGATCATGTGTCAAGCCAAGTCTGGGTAGTCTTCCCAGAACTCCATTTTTATTATGTCACTATGGGCCCGGTGCACAAAATTCGTGCACTGGGGGTGGGTGGTCCCTCAACCCAAACTCTCATCTCACATACTGGGAGCCCTCAGGGAATGTCCAACTGATGGCTCACCCCCAGCCTGCCCAAGGCCTCACCAGCGACTTTAGGCCTTGGACACCCAGCCACCGCCCTGCTCAGCTCAGCCCCGGGGCCTGGGCACTCACCGCCATTTCCGCTCATAGTGCCCGGGGCCGAGGGCTCCCTGCCGCTGCCACCACCACTGCTACTGCCGCTTCCCCTGATAGCACCTGGGGGCTGGGCACTCACCATCACCACCACCGGTTCATCTCCACCCTCGGGGCCCAGCGCTTGCGCCACTTGGCCCTGCCCCTGCTCCTGACTGGCTGGTAGCATAGCCAATCAGGAGCAAAGGTATGGCCAAATTTGCATGTTTCTCTTTTATTATATAGGATTCTTGGAACTGAGAAAAGCTCCCGCTGCCTGGATGGGTCTCCACCATGCAGCTTGGCCTCCCTGTCCCGCCCCATCTCAGGTACTCCCTGGCCGTCCTCTCCCAGAAACCCGTTCTCATTGACTGCCCATTTCCACCATCGATTCACTGTGTAAGCCTGCAGGCTTGGCTCTGGGTTCCCTGCCCTCCGCCCCGGCCCAGTCTGTTCTTCCTCCTCACCACCCCAGCTCAAACCTCACGGCGTCCCAGTGGCCCTTTCTAACAAGCCTGTCAGCATTAAACTCTCGCTTCTCAGGACTCTCAGGATGCGGCCCAGGATCTGTGTCTGTGATCAATATTCCAACCCTTCAAACAATACCCAAAGCACCTCAGGGACAGAGATCGCACTGTACACAATGTTCACTTCTGCCACATGTGCCGCGTGCCCCTTAGGGCCAAGCACTGTGGTCCACAACGGGAGGAAGACAGTCCCTGGCTTCGGAAAGCTGGGTCAGAGAAGAGACGCATTAGCTCAGACGTAAAAGTGCTGTTTTTGTAGGTTACAATGGTTGAATGTTGGCATTTTAGTATTGTTTCATTCTAAAGATAATTATCCAATCACGTAGCAAGATCAGGATGGAGAAACAAGCAGAGCCCTCGGGCATGGAGGAGGGCCGCCGCCTCTCCCGCCAGGGCAGGGCCTGGCACTTCTGGAAGACAGGGGTCTGTGGGCTGAGTCACGACCATTTGGAGTTGTGCAACAGGGAGGAACATTCTAAAGACAACATGAGAGAAGGCAAGGAGATAAGAAAGAGCAGGCAGACAGCAGGTGTTATGGGCTGAATTATATTTCTCCAAAATTTTTATGTCGCAGTCCTAAGCCCAACACCCCAAATGTTGCTGCATTTACAGACAGGGCCTGTAAAGAGGCTCAGTTAAAACAACGCCAGTAGTTTGGGCCATAATCCAGTCTGATTGGTGTCCTTATACGAGAGATTAGTACGGAGAGGGAGACAGCAGGGGTGCTCACACAGAGAACAAGACCGCTGGAGGACACACGAACAGGCAGCCACCTGCAAGCCAAGGCGCCAGGCTTCAGAAGAAACTAAACCCGCTGACACCCTGACCTTGGACCGCTAGCCTAAGACCATCAGAAAACGCAGATTATTTACATTATGATTCCTAACATAGCAAAATTACAGTTATGAAGTAGCAACGAAAATAATTTTATGGTTGGAGATCACCACAACATGAGGAACTGTATTAAAGGGTCGCGGCATTAGAAAGGTTGAGAATTACTGCTCTAGAGCTATAGGACAACACATTTCTGTTGTTTAAGTCCATACCAGTCTGTGGTATTTTGTCCATCAGCCCTGGCAACCTCATAGGCTTCTATGAACTCTTTGGGGTGGCTGGAGGGGGAAGCAAAGAATGGCAAGAGAAGAAACTGAAAACAAACAAATGAACAAAAATCAAACAAACAAACAAAAACAGGTAGGAGGGATGGTGTGGGGAGACCTTGACTACTGTAAGAAACATGGCTTTTCCTGGAGATGAGGGGAAACTTTTGGAGGGTTTCAAGCAAGGAGGTGGCAGAATCATAAGCTGTTTTAGGTGGAGCTGCCAGTGGAAGTACAGAAGGTGGATTTGACGGGTAAGATTAAAGGTAGGAAACAATGCAGAGGCTGCTCGATTGCTGCATGTGAGCCATTGGGTTCTAAGCAGAGAGCCAGTTGTGTTAGAGGTGGGGACTTGAGAAATCATATGAGGTGAGGTCACAGTGATGGCATAAGCCCTCCCTTGGATGGAGAGGGGAGGGGAGGGGAAGAAAGGAGAGGGGAAGGGAGAGGAGGAGAGGGGAAGGATGGCTGGATGACCCCCACGTTTCTACTATGAGCCCAACACTAGAGGAGGTGAACAGATGGGGTGGGAAGAGGGGATTACTAGTGTGAGATGCTTGTGATGATGCCAAACGGGCAGGTAAGCATTGCATCTGATCTTTAAGACAGAGCTGGGCTGGGCTGGGCTATGCTGGTGATTGGGAGCCTCTGGCACAGACAGTTGGTGTGGCCAGCAGTGCCCCTGCCCCTCTTGCATCCTGGGGGCTTGTGTATTATCCGCGTGCACATGAGCTCTTGGCTTGTTCTCCGTGACTGTCAGCTGCGGCCCTCGGGGTGCCTGAGGCTGCTTTGCCTGTGAACACTAGAGCCAGCAATGTCTGGGAACATGCCTGTCTCCAGGCACGCCAACCGCAGGGGCAAGGGTCACACACTTTGGGCCCGCTGCCCCTGCCATACAACACGGTGCTGCGCCACCGTGCCTCCAGAGCAGTCCCAGTGACCTCACTCACTGTCCTGACACCCTGAGGCCTCCTTGCCCCTCACTCCCACTCCCCATCCCATGTTCCCCTCCTGCGAATACTTCCTAATAATCTCTTCCATGAGCCTTTTCTGAGGGTCTACCTGGGAATCCCACCTAACTCAGGGATGTGAATGGGACCACCCAGTAGGATACACAGCCAAGAGGAGACCTCTGGGGGCACCAACTCTGGCCAGGCAGGCGGACAGACAGGCAGACAGACAGCAGACAGCCAAGGAGATGGAGAAAGGGTGGCAGAGGGCATAAGGAGAACCAGGGAGGGGTTGCATGAAATCCAGGTGGCAGAAATTCCCGGAAAGCAAGAGCCACTAATTACAATGAGTTACAGATCGGGTGCTCACAGGGCACAGTGACCTCAGGAAATGTTCCCTAAGCTTGTGGCCCCAGCCCTTACTCTAGAGTGCTCATCCTCACCCATGTACACAGATCCTCCCATCCCTTCCCTCCTCTTCCTCCTCATGGACAGCGGCTTTTAAATACCCTATATAATAAAAGAGTAATATGCAAATTGACTGTGCCTCCGCTACCCTCACAGGCCACGCCCACCAGCCAATCAGGATCTTGGGTGGAGCCAGCCATTGCTAAGGTGGGGGGGGCAGAGACAAGGTGGGGGCGTCAACCACGGGGCTCCAGGGGCCAAGCCAAAGTGGCAGCCGCCACCTTGGCTCCACCCCCAGGAGCTGTGCACTCGCCGCCAGGTGCCTCAGCTCTGGTCCAGACCTTAGCCCTGTCTGCACAGCTCCTGGGGGGTGGAGCCAAGGTGGCGATGGTGAGCATGGGGCCTTCGGGGGCGGAGCCAAGATGGTGACGTTGACTGCGCGGCCCCTGAGGCCGGGCAGTTGCAGGCAGCCAGGGCTAAGGCCTGGACTGGAGCTGAGGTGCCCAGTGGCGACTGCATGGCCCCCGGGTGGTCAGGGCTAAGGCCGGAGCAGAGCAGGTTGATGGCTGGGTGCCCAAGGCCTAAAGTCTGGGTCAGAGGCAGAGGCTTTAGGCCTTGGGCAGGCTGGGGGTGAGTAGTCAGTAGGACATCCCCTGAGGGGTCCCAGTGTGTATGAGGGGGCAGGTTGGGCTGATCACCCACCCCCAGTGCACAAATTTCATGCACCAGGCCACTAGTATACACATACTTAAATTCCAGTTTCACTTCTAGAATTAGACCTGTATCTGTAACTGAGAGCAGGTTGACACTCGGGCATCTGGGAGGTCAGGGGAGGTGTGGGTGCTGATGCATTTATAGAATCAAAGGGCCAGCAGGCCGATGGTTCAGTTTTCTCTGTGGGGCAGAAGGCAAAGTGGGGAGGGAGAGTGGAGCCAGTGGTGACAGAGAAAAGGCTGTGGGAGCCCTTAGGCCCCAGGCTGGAGGAGCGTGGAGGAGCCTGAGCCTGAACCTGAGCCGGAGGTGGGCCTGTGACAGCAACAGGGAACAGTGGAGGGTGTCGCTCCTCCCTGAGGCAGGCCTGAGGGCCTCAATGGACATGTTTCCACGTCTGGGTGGGACAAGACTGCCATGTTCTTGAAGGATTAGAAGTAAAAATTTTGAGAAAAACTTTAGAGGTGAACACTTCATGCTTATTAGAGAAGGTTCACACATGGACTTTTTAAAAATCCTCCTGAGGGTGTTTTTACTGGTTTAGAGACAGAGGAAGGGAGGGGACGGACGTGCTCCAGCTCTGGCCACTGGCAGGGCCGCACGCAGGCTCCCAGTTTCCAGTGTCACGAAACAGAGGGCTCAGGCGTGTGCGGGCCACAGGCCTCGGGCCACACGCTTCATTTTGCCAGAACAGAGCGACACACTCAGGGTTCGGTTATCGTGGGCGTCTTGGTGGGCAGGGGTGAGGCACTCCTGTGGGAGCGCAGAGCCTCCTTTCCCCGGAGCCTCAGGGCCGGTGGGGCAGCAGCTGGAGGAGCTGCATCAGACTTGGGGCTGGTCATCGACTGCCCCCTCAACGTGATGTATTTTAATGTTTTTCTCGGCACAAACTTGACTTTAACAACGAATCCAGAAAAAAGGGGGCATGGTAATACATCACAATAAAAACCAACAGAGATTTTTCTGACCCCGCCACTATAGCTCTTCCTTCCACCCACCAGCCCATCAGAGCTTGCCTGACAGCACTGAGAGAGGCGCAGGCAGCCGGGCCTGGGGAAGAGGTGGTGGCCAGGCAGGGGAGGGGAGGGCAGGGCAGGACAGGAGGTCAGGCTGCCCCGCCAAGGCAGAAGGAGCGAGAGGGAGAGTTTGCAGAGTCGCTGGGGTCTGGCCTACGGGAAAGGCATCTTTAATAATTAACAAATGAGAAAAGGCACAGAGTCAGCAATGTGACCCCTGGCATTTTGAAAGTCTGAGCAAATCGCCACGCCTCCACAGCCTGCAGTCACATTACAGGCGCCCCAGCCAAGGAAGGCTGAGCAGGCTGGGAGCACCGATACCCCTGCAACCGAAGGAACCTCACAGCCACGCCGAGCTAAGACACATCTAAAGAGACCCACCATTCACCACTGTGTACACGGGAGGCACAAATACACCCATTCCTATAGATTCCTGAAATTAGCAGGTCAGAGCCAGACAAGTTTCAGTTTTCCTTTTCTCACTTTGCAAACACTCCAGGATCTAACCAACACAATATTGTTTTCTCCCCCTACCCTCAACCCTGCCCATAGCTATGCTTTCATGTGTAAAGAGATAAAGGTGCTTGGTCCAAGGCTAATTTTTAAAAAAAATCCTGATCTTCATGTCCTCCCTCAGTTCAAAATACACAGACTATATTATTTCCACACAAGGAAAGTGCCATCGAGTTCCTTGAAGGCAAGGAGATGGCCCAGGGAAGGGGGACAGCTGCACTGGCTTTGCTCCTCATTCAGTCATTCCGAGCCCGAGCCATCCCAGCGAGGAGAGCCGGAGAGGAGCAGCCAGGGAGGTGGAAGAAAACCAGGAGAGTGTGACGCCTGCCAGGAGGAGAAGGTGTGTTAGGGGGAGGCGGGCAGGGTGGGCGCTGCTGCGGAGGGGGAGAAGTTAGGGGGAGGCGGGCATGTTGGGCGCTGCTGCGGAGGGGGAGAAGTTAGGGGGAGGCGGGCAGGGTGGGCGCTGCTGCGGAGGGGGAGAAGTTAGGGGGAGGCGGGCAGGGTGGGCGCTGCTGCGGAGGGGGAGAAGTTAGGGGGAGGCGGGCAGGGTGGGCGCTGCTGCGGAGGGGGAGAAGTTAGGGGGAGGCGGGCAGGGTGGGCGCTGCTGCGGAGGGGGAGAAGTTAGGGGGAGGCGGGCAGGGTGGGCGCTGCTGCAGAGGGGGAGAAGGTAGGGGGAGGCGGGCAGGGTGGGCGCTGCTGCGGAGGGGGAGAAGGTAGGGGGAGGCGGGCAGGGTGGGCGCTGCTGCGGAGGGGGGAGAAGTTCCACAGCACCTGGCAACAGCAGGGAGGAGCGCATCGAGCACAAGTCACAGCTTCCCCTCGTGCTGCGGCCATCATTTGAGACCAGGCAGTATCTTCAAAGAAGAGACAAGACCACATCTTTGATCACTGTGCTCTTAGGAGACTTCTCACCAAGCTCTCATGTGTGTAGCAAAGCTGAACAAAGTCTGATAACCATTGTTTACAACTCTGGTTCCTCCGTTCCCGTTCAGAACCTCTCGGTTCTCGGTGTCCAGGGAAGGGTGGACTCTTAGCCTGCATTCAGGCTAATGTCCTTTCTGAATGCGAAGACAAAGAAAAGTAAGCGCCACAGTAAGGCTTCCCGTGCACGGACACCAACAGTGTGTGCCTCCTCCCGGCTCCACACACCAGGGCGACGCTGCTGGCCCAGAGCGGGCTGCCCAGGGCCCCACCGCTGGGGCTCTCCTCACCTGGCTGACCTCCGGCCGCAGGCTGACCTCCGGCCGCAGGCTGACGGTTCACAAGCTGGAAATACACGCCATCAACTGATGTTAATCACGATCCCCCCCCGCCCCCCGGACGTGGTCAAACAGAATTGAGGCACCAGAGGGGCTCAGGCACTTGGAGAATGAGGAAACCGAGTAGAGAGGTGGCAGGGTTGGCAGTTACCCAGCCGCACGGGCACCCCAAACAAGCCTGTCTGACCCTCACCAGCTTCTCCTCTGAGCACAACTTCCCCACCAAGTCTACTCGCTGTCTCCACTTCCTGGCCACCCACTCCCTCTCCCACCAACTCTGACCTGGCCGCTCCCCCCTCCCGTGAACAAATTCGTGCGTGTCAAGACCACAGCATCGTAGTGCGGTCCCACCCAAGGTCATGTCTCTCCCCGCCTTTTCCACGCCCTCAGCAGCATCCCACACCCACTCCCACCTTCTTCACTCTTTCCTGGCTTCTGATGTATGAGTTTTCTCCTCACTAATCCCTCCTCCCCCCTCCCTCACCTTCCTCCCAACCTCTCCTCTCACTTTCTTCTCTCCTTGGTGATTTCAAGGTGTTCAGATTTTAAAGTCTTTGTGGGCCAAAGGTTCTAATCTCTCCAATGAGCTCCTGACTTGTGGGCCTCACTGAGTTCTCAATATTGAAGAGCTACTTGGGCATCAACCGGAATGCATGTGAAACGGGAATCTATTTTTCCCTCCAAAGCCTGCCCCTCTCAGAGTCCGTGCTGCTATCCCTCATTATCTACCAGCCACTCAGTCCCGAGTCTGGACATCATGCCGGCGGGCACTCTCGTCCTCTTCTGCACAGTCCATCTACCCAGACCTGCCAGAATGTGTGCAAACAGGCCTGCTCCCTGCACCCCACACGCCACCAGCGGGGCGCTCCAGTGCAGAACGCAGCCTTCCACCCCTGCTCCCCTCTGTGAGCCGCCTGCACCCACCGCACAGCAGCCAGAGCAGCATGTAAACCCACAGGACGAGGGCGCTTCGCTGCTCAAGGTCCTTGGGGCTCCTGCCTGCTCTCCCTGACCTCAGGCTGCCCTTCTTCCCTCTGCCCCTCTGCCCCTCTGCCCCTCTGCCCCGGCATGCCACTCCCTTTCCTGCCTCAGGCTTTCGAGGTTCCCCACAGGCATTACCAGCCCCTCCCTAGAAATCACTGGGGGCTCCCTTCGCCCCACTTCTCGGCACCTGCAACCAGCAGTGCACATGGCAAGGTCCCCCTAAGTGGAAGCTTCCTGAGGGCTGGGCCCTGTCCCTTTGGGTGGAGCCACCCACCAGCCCAGTGAATAGAGGCGGAGGGGCACTGGGGGGCTTGGGCGGGGGAGGGAGTCAGCTCTCCTGACAATGCATGAGTCAGAGCTGAGGCAGCCCTGAGCTGTGGACACGGTGTTCACAGCCGCCCGCCCCGGCTGTGCTGCTGCAGGGAAGCGCCAGCCTGCAGGATGGGGCTGGCTCCACAGCCCCTCACACTCGCGCTCAGTGGGTAGTCACTGCAGAATCGGGTGTTTACTCAAAACCAGCGGGAACACGCAGGCTCTGGGCTGCCATCTGAAGTGGGGCAATTCCTAGATGGCTGCCTTCCCACCTGTCTGACTGAGGATTCCAAATGCTTGGTGCTTGCCCAGAGTGGGCAGGATGTGAGCTTATGTTGCCATAGCAACTGCAGTGCTCCTGGAGCCTAGGCTGGAGGGTTCAGATAAATAACTATTCAGAGAAGTGAAGAAAACCAGCAAAGCAGAGAGGGACAAAATGAGCAAAAAGGCAAGAAGTAATCCTACAAGCCTGCAAGGCAGTCTACAAACAAAATGCCGGAGCCGGAGAAGGCTCCTCCCTCGAGTGGCCCCTGCTGGGACGGATCCCAAACAAAAGCCCCGCTGACACAGACATCTGCTACCACTAAACACGTAGGAACCAGTAATTTCCTAAAGGGTTTCCCCCTGGGCTTTAAAGGGTTACTGCCTGCCAGGCTACCAAACCCAACCTTCTCCAAGTCCCCAGCCACCAGGTGAAGTGACTATTAGAACTTCAAAGGAAGAATTTGGTCCTGGAAATGGCCTTATGCTAGTTTTTTCCTGAATAGAGACACCAGGAGAATGTCAGAAGGCAAGTCCAAATCCACACCCTGCAAGACTTAAAGCAGAACAGCCACATCCCAGGGGGATCACATCCCTGGGAGGATGAGTAACCTGGTCCGACTTCATTAAAAAGGAAACACAGCAGATTTTACACTCGGCCTAAATGTGTGTGGAAGGGAAGGAGGTCGGGAGCCGGGAGGAGCAGGGGAGGGGCTCCGGAGGAGGGGCTGGGGGGAGGGATCGCGGGGCTTTACCTCAGCACCTGCAGCTGCTCCGGGGAGTTCCGCACCTCGTCCTGGAGGCGCCGCCAGCGCAGGCTCGCCCGCAGCTCCTGCTGTTCCTGGGCCTCGCGGGGGGCCAGCTGCTTGAGCCAGACACACAAACACACGTGCACAAAACAGTCATTGTTGTCCTTGTGCAAGGTCAGCGCCGCCTGGCAAGCAGCGGCTTTATTTCAGGGAGGATGGCAAAGAAGCCTCCTGAAGCCCCTGCACCCCACCCGAAATGTCAGAAGGCCCAGGGCCTCTTAGGTCTGGAAGGAAGAACCAGCTGTTCACCATCTTGCTGCCTGTTTGGGAGGCAGCCCTGGCCTAGGAACCCGCCCCACCCTGGAGAGAGCAGGCTTCCCTCGGGGCTATTTCCACTCGGATTCCATCCAACCCTTTCCTGCTTTGTGTCTGGGCACAAGGTGGGGAAGGTCCCAACATTTGCCTCTTTCCCCAGCCCCCATTTTTGTAAAGGGCTGTTTACTGTGGAGCCCGCTAATGCAACCCAGATGGCTCTGTTTGCATGTAACCAGACACAGTGCAGGCCTGGACACACCGAGGGGGGGGGGGCGGCCTGCACCTGCGCCGCTGTCCCATCAGCCTACGTCCCTCCTGTACCTCCTTAAGGGAGCGCAGCAAAACCTCCACTGGGGCGGGACTAGGTCAGTACCTAGATGCATTTCCAGAAATACAAGGTTTCTAATGGTTCACTTAACAGACATTTACAGAGTCACTGCTAGGCCCTGGGAACAGTACGGACACAACCCCTATCCCATGGAGTGTGGCGGGTGCAGGGGGTAAAGGGAGGTGGAATAAGAACATCCCCTGAAGGAAGAAGCCAAATGCCTCCTGGCCAACCAGGGGGGTTGGAGGCTTTCCTCGGAGGGTGGCAGGACCTGAGCTGGTCTCCAGGGAAAGCAGGAGTCAGGCCCCGAGGAGGACTGTCAGGAAGAGGGAAGGCTCATGGGCCAGGAAGAGCCTGATGTGTTTAGGGAATGGCAGGGATGTGGTCAGGTGAGGAGCAGGCTGCATTGGAGAGGGACAGGGGCGCCAAGCAGTCAGCAGAGGCTGGATGACCTGCAGGGAGCATGTCAAACTCGAGGCCCACATGCGGCCCACAGCAGGTATTTTGCGGTCTGGCCAATACAAAGGCATGTCAGACACGTTTTAATAAAAATTCCCTAACTTCATTTTTACAACATCCTGTTACACATAATTATTAATAACAAACACGATGTTTGCTAACGACTGATGACTATAATCGTGTTGCGTTCATTTCCCTCCTCGCCTTCTGCGCAAGCACCATCTCTCCCCACTGACACCAGCGGCGAGGATGTCAGCAGCCGACGGCCACATTAGCCTTGTATTGACTTGTCTGGTGTGCACAACAGGAAATGTTTCGCTTTTGGAGAACAAGAAAAATGGGTTTATTTGCATTACGCTTATTAATTTGTGCAGTTATTCAGTGTCTGGTAAGTTAATGTTCAAGCAAAAGTATTAATTTTTATTAAAATGTTCTCTTATTTTATGTTAACGATTACTCATTTATTTCAGCCCTTTGTATTCGGCATGTCTCTACCGAAATAAATCTACGTTTCTATGAAAATTGAAGCTTTTGTTTTGTTGTGGCCCACATAAACTTACACCTTGTTTATTTGGCCCGTGTTAGCCTTTGAGTTTGACATGCTTGGCCCACATGCTTATTATGAACTGAGTTATATTCCCTCCCCCCAAATTCATTAAGTGGAAGCTCTAACCCAAAGGTGAGTGTATTGGACACGGGGCTGTGAAAGAGGTAGTTAAGGATGATAAGGCTGTGGAGGCAGGGCCCTCGTCCAATAGGACTGGCATCCCTCTAAGAAGGGAAGAGACACTAGCGGCTCCCTCCACAGCAGCACCGACGGCACCAGCCAGGGCAGAGAGGTCAGGCCTGTCAGCACCTTGATCTTGGTCATCCGGCCTCTAAAACTAAGAAAACAGAGGTCCGCTCCAGCCTCCCAGTCTGTGATACTGTGTCCTGGCTGCAGGCTGCTTAAGGCCCCTGTGAAAGATGTAGACTTTATCCAGGGTGATGACAGGTGTGCGGTTCATCCAACTCAACCCACTTGTCCCCGCAGAATGCCACTCGGAGCAGAAGACGGACTTGTGCCTCCTTGCCCGGGAATTTCGCACCCCCCACCCTGCCACACTCGCCACTTGGACCTCACGGCCTCCTCACTGGGGACCCTACTGCTGCCGGGGGGCCAGATGGCCGGGAAGGTCTGCTGCGGGCGCTTGTCAGGGACCGGCACCAGCTGTCTCGCTCGCCCTTCTCAGAAGGGGTCAGAGTGATGGGCGTGCTCTGGAAACGTGTCCAAACTCCGTGTTGATGCCAGAATGGCCGCTCTGCCTCGGGGCCGTGCTTTCCTGGACGGAGCTACTGCATCACCGGAAGGGGAGGAGTGGGCTGCCCTCACGCCGGGCCAGGGGCAGAGGAGGGACAGAGACGCCTCGGCAGCTCCTTTCCCGATGACAGCAGTCAATCCCGTGACAGGGCTGCCGGGTCGTCTCACCTGGCCCGCCCGCGTCTGGGCTGACACAGTGTTTGGTGTTTCCCTCTTTGTGTAAATATTTTCTTCTTCCTTCCTGTGGGCTTTTATTCTCTCCTCAACTAGACTGGGGTCTCTTCCCGAGCAGGGCTGTGTCTTGCTCGGTTCTCCCTACCGACCAGCGCCGAGCGGACAGGGAGGGGTGCGGCCGTGAGCTGCAGCCAGGCCGGGCTTGTGCCCAGGCCGGTGGAGAGGCTCAGGGCAGCAAGGAGTTCCCGCAGGGGAAGGGCGGCAGACAAGTGCTCGCTGGGGATGCAGGAGACAGAAGGACAGAGAAATCCTCATCTGATGCCTGAACTACATCCCCAATTACCGAGAGCAGCACAGCTCTTGACTGCCGTGGCACCGAAGCGCCCCAGGGAAGGGATGGTGGTAGAGGCACATTTATACGAAACTTATTTAACCTTGGCCGAGTGCCTACTTTGTGTCAGGCACTGTGCTGGGCTCATCTACACATTATCCTATCCAACCTGCAGGGTAAGCACTCTCATACCCATTCTACAAATGGGGAAACTAAGGCTCCGGGAGGCTGGCGATCAGCAGAGCTGGGATTCCAAGCCTGGTCACACTCGGCATGCAGCCACTTTCCACTGCTCTGCCACGTTGAGCCCTCTTCCTGGGACTCTGGCAGGGGATACAGACATGCACACCGCTAGCACCATGGGTGGAAGGGCGAGCAAGACATAGCCCTGTTCCGAAAAAAGTCGCAGTCTGGCTGTGAGGAAGGGAGGAGGAGGGAGAGCGGGGGAAAGTGGGGTGAGTTAGTGTGAACCCTGCGGCTGGCAGTTGCTAGCGGAGCAGAGCCATCAGGCCGGGCTAGCCCGGGACCGCGACCCCGAGCCGGCCAGTGAGAAGCGGATGGGATTGCAACACGGGAGGAATCTGAACAAAAGCATACAGGTGCGTACAATTATGGGAACTTGGGAAACGTGACATCTTCTTGTAAGGGGTGGAAACGGAAAGGAAAAAGGGACGGAATATTAGACACTGGCAAGGAAGCAGGAAGTAGGTTAGCTGCCATGCCCTCCTCGGGCCTGGCGGCCAATTCTTTAAAGCAGAGGTGGTGGTGCTGGGAATGTGCTGGTCAGGTCTGGCCTCTGGGTGTGTCAGTTTACATATTTTTTAAGTGAATACATTTCACAGGAAAATCCAAATTTGTAACTTTCTTTAAAAAAAAATGAGGTGCCTCGGCTATCTTGAGCCCTCCCTGCAACATGGCAGCGGCGAGGGCTGAGGCCCAGCTGCCCACACGCCACAGTCCTCACCATTCCCTGACCTTCAGCGCCAACTGCTCCTTTCCTTACTGGCCGGCAGGCATCAGAGGTTATGAGTCGGATTTAACTCTTTTTAAATTTTATGTTATTTTAAAATATATTTTATTGATTTTTTTTACAGAGAGGAAGGGAGAGGGATAGAAAGTCAGAAACATCGATGAGAGAGAAACATCCATCAGCTGCCTCTTGCATACCCCCTGCTGGGATTGTGCCCGCAGCCAAGGTACATGCCCTTGAAGGGAATCGAACCCGGGACCCTCCAGTCCGCAGGATGATGCTCTATCCACTGAGCCAAACCGGTTTCGGCCAGATTTAACTTTTAATCTCACTAGCTAACAAAGCAAAATCACTGTCGCCACAACCACACCACAGGGGAGCTGGAGTAGCCAGATTGGTCTCTCCTTGCAGGCCTCTGCTCGCACGTCCCCCCTCTCCTCGCTCCCTGTCCTTCGCGGCACAGCTCCCTCCCTGAGTGACGCAGGCGTGTGGTGCTGTCTCTCTCCCCCTGGCTCTGTCCCTCAGGCACAAGGACTTCCCCTCCATGGTGCAGCCCCCTCCCCGCCACCGCCTGCACTCGGTACATGTCTGTTGAATGAAGGAATGACTGTGAATAGGACTGGGGAGTGAAATGTTTAGGGTCACTTTAAACCTACCTGCTGTGCTTTGGCCCAGAATACATCTTCCAAGTGAGTGGCAAACCCTTCGCTCAGCCACTCCTCCGTCCAGTCTCGAGCCCCGATGGCCAGGCCAAACCAGGCGTGAGCAATTTCATGGCAGAGCCGGGTCCCACAGAGGTGGCTCCCTCCCGTCAGGGCGCTCTGCGAGAGGAAGACGATGTGTGGGCTGCGGATGACACGGGAGAAAAGTCTTGTCGGAGCCTGTCCTGGCGGCTGCTGGGCGGCCCTCAGCCCGAGCCTGCGCTGCCATGTGCCTGCCCCGTCAGGACCGAGGGCCGCGCCCCGACGCTCTCAGAAACACACCGGGCGGCGGCTCGGGGTGCGGTGTGGGCCGGGCAGTCGTCCGCCACTGACCGCTGCTGCCTGCAGGGAGCGCCTGCAGTGAGTAACCCACGCCCAGGCTTACAAAGGAAGACGCCACACGGCGAGGGAAGCGTTTACTCGGAAATGTGGACGAAGAAGAAGAGCGGGTATGAGAATGCGAAGCCCGTCCCGTCAAGCGAAGATCAAGGAAGGCCCTTCAGCTGGACCCAGCGGCTTCCAAGCAGACTGGGGAGTCAGGCTGGGCAGGGGAACCAGGGAGCATGGAACCCCAATTCCCATTTCAGTCGGGCTGTTACCCAGTTAACAACTATCAGGTGCCATGGAGGGGCGACTTGGCCAGGACACAGATAACAGTGGAGTCTCTGTAACGCAGACTGTCAATGGGATCATCTACCGCCGATGTTCACTTACTCACAGGGCATAAACATCACACACACACACACAGAGAGAGAGAGAGAGAGGGAGAGAGAGAGAGGGAGAAAGAGAGAGAGAGAGAGAGAGAGAACCTACCCAGGTGTGCAAACAGCCGCAGGGCTGGCACCAGCCAGGGAGATTTATCTAATCTCCTTTCCATACTTTGTTGTGAAACCGAAACACCACGATGAGAGCTGCACAGAAGGGGGAGGGAGGGAGGCTGGGGGAGGAGGCCAGCAGCACCTCTGGCGCCCACCTCCGGCATTCCTCGTTACCCCGGCCTGTTTACAGCCTATTAATGGAGACTCTGCGCTTGAGCAAACCTCTCCTCCGCCAACTGAACAAACACTGGGCTCTTCCTCCAAAAGCCACGTGGGTGCCATCACGCTGCCCGGCACCAGCCGGGCGCCCCGCCGCCTCCGCCCCGGCCGCCCGGAGACAACGCCCACCCGCCTTCTCCCGCACAACATCGCGGAGCGGCTCAGCGAGCACAACCGACGTGGGTGGGTCGGGCGCCAAAGCAGACAGCCTTTATGTGGAATAATGACAGGGCAGACCGCAGAGGAGAAAGCGTCCGCCAGCCTCTAGCCGGAACCCCCCCGGAGCTCCAGATAACGAGAGTGCAGCAGCACCCAGCACCGGGGCACCAGAGTGCCTCACAGCCCCGACTCAGAAACACAGGAAAAGGGAAGGGAGGCAGGGAGGAAGGAATGAAGGAGGGGAGGAAGGAGGGAGAGAAGAAGGAAGGGAGGGAGAGAGGGACTAAGGAAGGGAAGAAGGAATGGAAGGAGAGAAGAAGGGAGGGCAGGAGAGGGGAAGTAAGGGGAGGAGGGAGGGAGGAAGAAGGAAGGAAGGGGAGGAGGGAGGACAGGAGAGAGGAAGGAAGGGGAGGAGGGAGGGAGGAAGAAGGAAGGAAGGGGAGGAGGGAGGGAGGAAGAAGGAAGGAAGGGGAGGAGGGAGGGAGGAAGAAGGAAGGAAGGGGAGGAGGGAGGGAGGAAGAAGGAAGGAAGGGGAGGAGGGAGGGAGGAAGAAGGAAGGAAGGGGAGGAGGGAGGGCAGGAGAGAGGGAGGAAGGGGAGGAGGGAGGGCAGGAGAGAGAGGAAGGGGAGGAGGGAGGGCAGGAGAGAGGGAGGAAGGGGAGGAGGGAGGGCAGGAGAGAGGGAGGAAGGGGAGGAGGGAGGGCAGGAGAGAGGAAGGAAGGGGAGGAGGGAGGGAGGAAGAAGGAAGGAAGGGGAGGAGGGAGGGAGGAAGAAGGAAGGAAGGGGAGGAGGGAGGGAGGAAGAAGGAAGGAAGGGGAGGAGGGAGGGAGGAAGAAGGAAGGAAGGGGAGGAGGGAGGGCAGGAGAGAGGAAGGAAGGGGAGGAGGGAGGGAGGAAGAAGGAAGGAAGGGGAGGAGGGAGGGAGGAAGAAGGAAGGAAGGGGAGGAGGGAGGGCAGGAGAGAGGAAGGAAGGGGAGGAGGGAGGGAGGAAGAAGGAAGGGAGGGGAGGAGGGAGGGAGGAAGAAGGGAAGAGAGAACCGAGGACGGGAGCTGGAAGTGCCCACCGCAGCCTGGCCGCCAGTGGGTGAGCCCGGCTCCGGCAGGGGCAGGGCCGCAGGGAAAGCTGTGCCCAAGTGAGTAACATTCCAGACATACTGCCGGCAGCCCACACCCTGTGGCTGAAACAGAACACAAGTGAGATCAGGCCTCACACAGCTCACAGACATCAAGCCTGCTTCCGGAGGGCCTGTGGCACCCCCGATGGTGCAGCTCCAGAGACGCCGGGCTGACCCGTGGCTCCCGCAGGAAGGTTACCCACGCTGAGGACTGTTATGAAGAAAAGCCCGCCCTGTCCCCCGTCCCAGTGAGGCAGCCTCTCCCAGGCCCACGTGTGCAAACATCAGGTGCCGCCTGGAGGCCTGCGCAGGTGCAGCTGTGGGCCTCTCCCGGCAGCAGGCTCCCCGACCTCCTGCCCGCCTGCCCAGCCTGGAGGAGGCGCTGGGCGGGCTCGGGACAGGCTCTGGCATTGCTGGACCCCCAGCTACATCCCCACGTGCCGCCCGTCTTCTGTCCTTCCTTCCTGGCCGGTCACCGCACTGCCCGCCGTCCTCTGAGAAGGGCCGCAGAGGGACGGCCCCGGACAGGAAGGAAGGGGCTCCACTGGGCGTGGATGACCTCCCACTAGCGGTGGGGAAGCATGAGAAAAGCAACTTCCCAGGTGAGAACCAGACCCCCAAGCCTCCTGCAGTGGAGTTTGCCCTCTTTGTGGGGGTTCTGGGGTTTTGGTTTCTTATGAAGGAAATGGCTTCTTGCTTAAAACTAAATTAAAATATGGAGCAAGGTTTTTATAACCTTTCTCAAGAGTTGTTAACAAAATCCTATATAATAAAAGGCTAATATGCAAATCAACCAAATGGCAGAACGACCAGTCGCTATGATGTGCATTGACCACCAGGGGGCAGACACTCAATGCAGGAGCTGCCCCCTGGTGGTCAGTGCGCTCCCACAGGGGGAGGGCCACTCAGCAAGAAGCTGGGCTCATGACTGGGCTGCCTCCATAGCAGGTGGGCATCACCCAAGGGGTTCTGGACTGCAAGAGGTTGCAGGCTGGGCTGAGGGACCCCTCTCCCTGCAGTGTACAAATGTGGTACACTAGGCCTCTAGTTCTGACATAAAAGGACCAATAGAATATTCTCTGAAGGAGAATTTCATCCTCTCCTTTTAACCCTACATATCAGAACTTCTCAGGTTAAGTAGAATTTTTAAATTGCTTTTTTTCAACAGTCAGTAAAGAAAAGTATAATGCTCATAAGTTCACCTCACGGAGTGATATTAAGTATTCATTTACCCAGAGAGAACCTACTTCATGCCTACCTTCCAAGCAGAAGGAATGGCTTAGAATTTTCTACGCCTACCTTAGCCTTGATTTATAAGTCCACCCCTGGCTCCTCACACACCCCAGTTCTCAGCATCTGTTCATGGCCCCAATCAGCCACAGCTCATCCGTCTTCAGGCTGACAGGGCCGGGTGAAAACCGTTGCCTTCCCCCCCACCCCCACCCCTCCCCAAAGGGCCTGTGTCAACTGCCTCTAAAAATGCCAAATTGTCGATTCATCATCATTACAGAGGCTGGAAAGCGTTCACTGGAACGACTCCTTTTTCTTTTTTATCATCACAGAATTCACCATATTCCCCAAACAAGAGATGGTCCAGAAAGCATTTCAGCTCTCGAGAAGCGCCATCACAAGTTCTCTGTGGCTACAAGGGGCGGGAGGCCCAGCGGGCAGAGCGGCTGCAGGCGGCACGTGTTCCCCTTCTGTCCGGGGACCACCGGCGGGGCTGCCCCCCCACAGGACCACATGGCATTGCATGTCTGCAGCCCAGCCCCTCTGAGATTAAAAATATCATTTTCGGTTTCTCAAGACTGTTCTTAAAAGCTGCCTCCCCACCCAGACTGGAAGGCTGTGTCGGTTCATTTAAAAGATGCTTCGTCACTGGGTGCTGCTGTGGCCCTTCGGGAGGGGTTCAGTCTGGAGGAAATGCAGAATTTCACCAGACTGAGCAGAGGCTGGCTGTGATTCAGTTCTGCTGCGTCCAGGGAGACGTGGCCAGCGTGGGCCATCTTGCTGCTCAGCACTCACAGGCTGTGATGGGACCAAGAGGAAGGGACGGGCAGAGCCCTAGGCCACCCCTCCCATCATACTGCAGCCCACACCCCTCCCCTCAGGGAGCAGAGTCCCTTTTCTACAGTCCCTGTGAGATGCGTCCGCACCCAGACCTGGATTCATCTAGCGTGAACTTCTGCTGGGCTCAGAGTTTTTCTCGATTTCAATGATACATGAAGCCCACTTCCCACTGCAGAGAGGAAGAAAAACCCAAAACGCGCAAACTGAGGCTCCGTTCCCTCCAGAGTCAAACTGGAGAGTTCTAAGGGTTTCCTAACCACCTGAAAGCAACTCCTGCAGGCACGACTGGATCCCGTGCTAATTTACTCTGGACGCCTGGAGAGCAGACTCCCAGCGGCGGCGGGGGCAATCGGAAATAGGGACAAATGCCCTTCCCCTCCCTTCAGTTCAGAACAGACTTTCTCTTTTCTTCACAGGGTGTGGCAGGAAATCTGCCAGCCCTTAACTGGATACCGGTCCGCCCCTGCATCTCACAGCGAAGCCCCTGCCCCTCCCTCTCCTGGGGAGTCTAACGGTGGGCATTCGTCCCTTGTCCCAAGGCAGAGGCCAGCCGTGGGTGGCCTGGCAGGGCCCCTGCGCCCTCTGCTCTCTGCTCTGTAGGACGAGTCCTTTGTGTGCCCACCCGGCATCTGTGGTGGCCACACAGTGGGTCTTTAACCTGCAGCCTTAGGAGATGAAGGAATGTTCCTTTGTGGAAACCAGTTCTGAAAACGGGAGGAAAACTCACTACATCTGATCAACACGGGGATTCAGGTTTGAGAGAACACGATAACATTCATTAGTGTAAGTTTTTCTTTGAAAATCCCGAATAGCAAGTAGCACATTATCTACGCATTTATCTGAGTGAACTTTGGGTTAGAATCCAGTGTGACTACAGCAGAGAGTGGCTCCAACCAATCCTGTCCTCCCCTAAAGACTCGCACTCTCTGAGAGACTGTGTGGCACTGAATTTCCCCCTGCCCATGACCTCAGGGGATGAACTGTATCCTCTCCACTTTACAGATGGCGAGAAGTGAGGCACAGCGAGGTTAGTAACCAGCTCAGGATCACACAGCTGGCAACTGAGGGAGCCAGTCCTTGAACTCACTCAATCTTGACCCGGAAGCTTTATTCGGACCCACTCTGCAGGGCTCACTGCGTTTAGACCTGTGGCTGAAGGGCTCCACCCCTCTATGCCAGCTGCTGACCCATGGTGGGGGGGGGGGCACTGCTCCCCAGGAGCTCCGTCTTCAGAGTCCCCTCCCAGCCGCAAGGGAAGCCACCAGCCATGGCCTGGGACCTCTGCTCCTTAAAGCCACATCGCAGCCAGAGCTGGCTGGAAGTCACCAGGCCTTTGCTCAGCAAAGCTTTGGCCTCTTCCCGGTGAGAAGGCAGGCGGGGTGAGGGTCTGGAAAACCGAGCCCACCTCTGGCAGCATAGTAGGCACTTTACCAGGCAGTTCGTCCACAGCCTGCAGCCCTGCGCGCCACATGGAGGCAGTGCCAGCACTGGATGATTAGGTGGTGGCTGCACTCCGCTGGTGGTGGTTGGTTGTGCTCATCTAAAAGCTAAATAAAGCTGCAAGTGGACGTCTCGGGTTTTACAGCTAAAGAATCAGAAAACAAAAACACACAACAACAACAAAACAAAAACAGGATCTGATTGGATTTTCAACTTCATAGGGACTCCTTTCCCTCTAAGGGGCCTATGCAGCCCAAGCAGTCTAGATTCTCATAGTATGGAACCAAGAAACAATGTTTTGTTGTGTTTTGAAGTTACTGAACACGCTGGGGGTGGACCCCAGGGACACACCACATCCACACTCTGTGAGCATCACTGGTTGTAGCTGCACATGTCCCCCGAGTCACCGCTGACTCTCCCATGACAGCTGTGCTCTCCCTGCAGGATCTGGAGGACTCCTGGCAAGTGGTTACCATTTAAAACCTGCTGGCGCCCCCCTCTTACCCGCACCCCCCCCCCCCCCCCAGCACCTGGAGGACAAAACGTGATGCTCTCCATTCCCTCAGCCCTGCGGCCATCACCCAGCCAGAGCGGTGATGTTACTCCCATAACAAGAGCTAATGAAATCAGCCTCCTCTGCAGCACAGGGAAAATCTTTATTGAATAAAATAATGCATTTTGCTCCACTCCCGGAGCAGCAGGAAAGTGGCACAGCGCAGAACCACAACAGCTCACCCCGCTGGTTGCTGCTGTGTGTCCAGGTCTGTCAGGTGTGGCCGTGTGGGAGGCAGGAGCGTTGCTTCAGGAAGGGGCACACTGGGCAGGTGGCACTGCCCTCAGTAAGATGGAATGGTTAGGAGTCTCCTTTGAAACACAGTGCATGTACTCTGGATCCACAGATTGTTTTCCCAAATTCCCCATCTAGAGAAAATACAATTTCCAAAAAAGTACTCAGAGATTTAACTTGGGAGGGGGCATGTTTGCTTCCACAGCTGAGAGCACCCACGCATGTGGAGTGTGGTGCTCTGGGAATCTTTCCACACCAACTAAATCTGAATTTGAACCAGACAACAAATACTTCTTCAGTGTCTGTCCCTTGTGAAACTCAGAGTTAATGAAGCTGCTGTAATAATCATAACCTGCATGCCTTTTTCCACATGGACAACTATAAAGCCACCTTTGCCCATTGCTATATTTGCTAAACCTGGCAATTCTGTCTGGGCCGCCACCTCCAGAAACGGATTGGTAGGCCTGAGTGGTACCTGAGAATCTGCCTTTGGATGCAGGTCCCAGGTGAGGCTGATGTTGCTGGTCCAGAGAGCCACTGGTCTACACTGTGATGGCTGCATAACATTAACTTGAAAAACAAAAATCCACTGCCAAAGTTTACAAGTGGGAAGATTTTACCTAGACATCCAGATTTTCAAATTATATTGAAAATCTGGCCATACTAGGCCCACAATCCCATGTAGAATTTAGCTGAGTAGCTCTGGCCCTTTTAAATGGGCTCCACCCTCTACCACTCCCTCCTGTCTCCCGCCACTGGCGGAGTTCACATGTCATTTATAACCACGTGTGTGCTCGCTCCCCCTTTCCTATAGCGGGATTCAGAGAAAAGTGAAATCCCGCCTCCATCACAAGTAGGCAGAGAAAACCAAACTTTTCTCAGAGGATGCTCTGCCCAATCGGCTCATTTATTTTTGTAGTCTGACTCCTCATAAGCATTTGGATTTAATCTGCTTAGTTTTCCTTATGAAAAATTCTACTATCAGCCTTGTTTGTGGCTATAAAATGGTTTAGCGAACTATTTTTAACTGGAGAGGGCAAAGGCACACATTTCACCCTAGTTCAAGTCGGTCACTAGAAATTCCATATTACTAGGAGTCGAATTAATTAGGCTTATTGTATTTTTGAAATCCAAACACAGTTTCAATTATTACTTGCTACTAATGGCTCATAATGAAGGCAGAGCTTGTTAGCTAAGCAAACAACTGGCAAGTCTGTTTCAAGTGTAAACAGAAGGAAAATGCATGAATAAAATGAATGAATTCACCGATTGTTCTCCCTGGGCTGTGAAGAAGCATTCAGCAGCCACAATATGTATCCCCACCTTTGTTCAAGGGCAGCCTGCTCCAGCTTTCTTTAGGGTGCGGAGACCTTCCCAGTGGTCTCGGACAAAGTAAATTCTCTGAATTTCTGGAAGTGCTCATCTACACCAGTGAGTGTCATTAAGGATAAGGGATCACCTGGCTCCTGGGGGTTCATGAAACCGTGAGCTGTTAACAATAGCCATAATTCCTAGTCTCGAATTGTGACTCCTGAACAGACCGACCAGCAAGCTTGCGGAGATAAAGGGACAAGACTGCCCATAGTCCCAGGGTGGTCCTACAAAGTCTGGGACAGATGGTTAGTCTCAGAGGTATTCAACTTAACAGCCTTTCCCTTTAAAGGGTCATAAACCTCACCAGGAACAAAAGTAAACAAACAAAAGGTTTTGCTCCCCAAAGTCTCCTGGTTTTAACAACCTTTTGTCTAAAGTTACGAGCCCTGCATTTCTTCTCTCCAAATGGAATGCATCGGGTTTACTGGCTAGCTGCAGTGGAGTCCCATTTTCCGATTGGCATTCTCAGATGTGTTCACCGGGGCGCAGGGGTGGGGGAGGATCACAGGAATTCCTCTCCTGAACAATCCCAGCTCCATGTCCCCACTCCTCGTGGTTGCCGTCTTGTGACTGGAAAGGCACCTGGGTTCCTCTGGAATGCATTCGGCTGCAAGTAACGGAAGGGACAGCTAACGCTGGCACACACGGGGTGGATTCTTTTTTCTTTCTTTCTTAACGAGGCCCCTGGAGGAAGGCGGCTGCTGGGGTTGGTTCAGTAACTGAGCAAAGCTGTCGGCACTCTCGGCCTTTCTGCCTTCTCACTCTGCATGTCCTAGCATGTCCACTCTTGTCCTCATGCTTGCCACCTGATGGTCACACGCTGGCCACCACAGTTCCAGGCATCATCTTCACATTCATATTCACAGCAAATAAGAGGGGGTGGGGGGCTGTGCAGCAACCCTATCTATCCCTTTTATCAGGAAAGCAAAACTTTTCATGGAAAACCTGTAGCAGTTTTCCACTTGGTTACTCCCCCGTCCGTTCCCAACCCCTCCTCCTCCCGAGACTGCCTAAGCATGGCTGCTTCTGAGCCTCGGGGAGAGAGAGGGAAGGGTTTGCCTAAGGGTGTCAGGCTCACAGCCCATGGTCAGCCACAGCAATCCAGCACAGCCCTCTTCCTCGGAAATATTAAAGTCACTCCTTGTCACCATTTAGGATGCAAATGCTTTTGGAAGGGAAATGTTAGCAATGCATCCCATGATACTGTTCTAAACAGGAGGCATCTGAGCACAGGGACTGAGGGTGGGGAAATACAGTGAAGTCAAACACACAGTCTTTCTATTTCCCAACTTCGATGGATGCTGGCTGGCGTTGGGACTTTTACTTTACCCTCTTCCAGCACGGAAGACCAAACCCTAGAAAAGCTACCGGCAGGACTAGGTTGAGTGGTTTCAGGGACTCGACTCGGGCTTTGGCCCCTGGCCCCCTCCCTCAGCAGCTGCATCGCTGCAAGTTTCCTTTGCAGCTGCAACAAATTACCACACACTTAGTAGCTTAAAACAACACAAATTTGTCATTTTTCAGTTCTGCAGGTCAGACGTCTGACACGGGTCGCACTGGGTGAAAATCTATGCTGTTAGCAGCTGGTCCCCGTGTGTCAGGTGGGAGGTGGCTGGAAAAGGCAGAGGACGGCCTGAGTGTTGGTTATGCTCTGTTCCCTGGTCACTGATGTGCATTGTGTGGACATCGGATGAGCTGTACACTTAAGACACGCACGCACTTCCCTGCACGTGCTCTGCTTCACAGACAAGGAGAAAACAAACCCACACACAGGTATTTTGGGAGGTCTCCATTTCTGCCTGGAGAAATCAAGGCAAAGATTAAGCCAGAGCCCCTTCTATAGGGACAGAAACGAAGCCAGAGGCTGGGCAGCCTGCCCCACGGCCCTTCAAGTTGAATGTAGTTGAGGCTGGTGCCCAACACTAATTATACATATATTTTTAAAAGCTCTTGAGGAAAATTTTTTCATTTGCTTTTGCCATAGAGTTGCATTTCTTTTGCAAGTGAAAGGTACCTTGTATCCTTCAGACACACCTGTAAAAACAAAACTGATACTGTCATATATACATGTCTGCTTCATTTTCTTTCAGACACAGTGGAAAACATGCCATAATAATAAACCCCTTTTCCACCCTGGGCAGCTGGAAAATTGCATTATGATTGAAATGACATCATTCAGCCACGACGCCGGGCCAGCAGCTGTGCGGAGAGATCTGGGTGAGGCAGTGACAGCATGGATGTGCACGCCACTCGGCAATGGATCCCACCCTTTTCATTAGCAAACAGCTTTTTTATTGCCGTGACATTTAGAAAATGAAACGGAGGCAGCTACATCGTCTGAGGCCACTGATCACCCAACATCCCTTATCTCTGAAACTAACCGCCATGGCCCAAACAGGACAAGGATGAGAGCAGGGGGAGCGGAGGAGGCCGGGTGACAGTGCCGGGGCTGCGGTGGCGCCGGGGAGTGGCTCAGCCTTCTCTCCACTCTGCCCTTATGTTGTTTCTGAAGTGGTCACAGGAAGCAGCAAACACTGGTATAAGCAGTAGAGTAGTAGCAACAGCAGTAATTTTATACCATGATAGTACCCTTTGATGTAGACTGTTGATATTCTGTAACAAAATACGCTAGGCAAAGCCCGGCATGCTTATTAGGCAAACACAACATCAGTACAAGTCCAGGCTCTCCTCCAACTTTTCAACTTTTAGGATGAAATTGCTGATATTTGACCATTTTCAACCTCCCAAACTGGGGAGTTTCATATGGCTCATCCTACTAGACTGTCCCTCCCAAGGCCCTTCTTTGCAAATACGTGAGGAGCTGCCACAGATCTAGGGCAATTCCCCTACTTCTCAAGCCACAGAGCATTCGGAAGCTCTGCAGCCCACCATGGAGCAGTGCAGACGCCAGGCCCTAGGCAGAGGACACTGTGCTGCCCTCAGAGAGAGCTGGACCCCAAGGCAGAGAGAGCCCCTGGAGCTTTGCCTGCTCGATGTGCAGCTATGTGTCTGAGAGTAGAAGCAGATCCTCAGTCAACAGCAGAGCAGGAGTGGCCAGAGCAGGAGACTGAACAGCAATCACTCCCCAGCCCCGAGGGTGGCTGAGGGGATCTGTCACCTGCTGCAAGGCCACCAAGAACGAGGCTTGGCTCCCTGCGGAGGCCACCACGCCCACCAGCCTGCCGCAGAGGCCTGCCCCTGCCTTCCCCAATGGGGTCACCCGCATGGGCTCAGGCATTGCGTGGATCCTGACTTCGGGGCGGGGGGGACACAGCAAGCTGTTTCGGTGCTGCTCCCCACAAGGGAACACGTGCACCATATTCTTTCAGCCAGCCGCCAGCAAGGGCTCTGGGGAAAAGAACAGGCCTGAGGATGAGGAGGGAAGATGCAAGTGTGGGGCACCATCAAGGAGAAGAAATCAGTCCACAGTGCAGGAAGAAGAGCAAGTGTAGGGCAGGACCTGCTCCTTTCCGGGCCCGGGCCGGCAGACGCTGGCTCGCAGCAGTTCTGTGAGCTGGGGGCATAAGGCTGGTTTTGGAATCCCTGGACGCTCAGGCCAAAAGGCACCTCAGGGACCCACCATTCTGCATCCTCCATGTGAGAACACAAAGACCCAGAAATCCAGGCCAGGACCACAGGGTGGGAGCGGCCTGTGCCACAAGCGTTCTCGTCAATCCCAGTCTGAAGGACACATTACTGAAAACTGGCTTGCAAATCACAGACTCCCTGTCCCCGCAGTGCAGCCTGAAGCTGGCACCAAAGCCAGAACGGCGCTGAAGGGCAGACGTCGGCGAGTGCCACCCGCTAGCCACATTCACCAAATGCTTCTGAGGCCAAATCACAGGCAAAACAGCAGCTGACTCTGAAGATGTTTCCTCCAGTCAGAGGGCCTTTGCTTCTGCTGACGAAGCACTGCCCTTAAGGAGAGATTCAATCACATCGGTTTGTTGTTTGCTGGTTTCATGTGGGAGGAAAGTAATACAAGAAAAAGAAAATATTTCATACTATTTCCTAAGTACAAGTGTCATATGTTGTACAGTTGTGGAACTCCAGTGGTTTACCTAATTGTTTCAGTTTCTCTCATTCTTTCTCATTCTTTTTTTTTTTTTTTTGAGGCTCTGAACATTCACCTTTCGATTGCACATGTCTGTGGAAGACAAGCCCCGCACAGAGGCCCTGCGTGACCGAGCAGGGGCAGAGCCGGTAACCTCAGCCGCGGCGTTCGCTCTTGCAAACACTGTAATGTATGAGCTGAAATATTAATAGCCATTACCTCAGTTCTTCTGAGAACAGACCTGAGTCACAGTTCCGTGTTTCCACGCTTGCCCCTCACTGGAGACTGCTCACGTTACTAGGTGATGGAAGCCCAAGGCAGGGGAGACCGAGCCCAGTGTGTTTTTATTCCATAATGTCATGGGCAACGTTGCTTATTTTGGCAACCAAGTTCAGTTCTCCTGAATTTCCCACCTAGTACATATTTTAAGACTAACCACCTAAACACGTACTAGAAGGGTTGGCAACATTATTTTTAACTTAGGAAGGAAA